>CM069241.1:30512446-31122867 GCA_035582765.1 Acer negundo | reverse complement strand
TTAGCTAGAATGGTTGCAATAGAACACTTACCTTTTAGTTTTTGTGAAAAAGTTGGTTTTGTTAATTATTGTCAACAAACATTAAATCCTGCTGCATGTCGTGTTCCTATAGTTACGCTCATAGAAACACTTGAAAAGATTTATATCAAAGAAAAAAGAAAGTTACAAAAATATTTTGAAAAATATAATGGTCGTGTTTCCGTATGGGCCATCATATGGAGTGACCATTGGTAAATGCATTCATACTTAGGTGTCACTTGTCATTATATGGATAATGCATGGACTCTCCAAAAAAGAATTTTTGCATTTAGAGTTTTTGATGATATACACACTACTCCTAATATTTTTATTGACTGCTTAGAATTATTTTTGCAGATTATCAAATTGAAAACAAAATTTTTGCAATTGGTTTTGATAATTCTTCTAGTAATACCGCTGCTATTCCTACTTTAATTGATTTATGCAAACTTTATCTCGGCGGTAAATTTTTTTTATCAAAGATGTGAATACCATGTTTTAAATTTATGTATTCAAAAAGGATTACAAACTCTTTCAACCTATTAGAGATGCCCTCTATTTTTTGTGGAACAAACTCTTCAACGATTTATTCAACCTATTAAAGATGGCCTCTATTTTTTTGTGGAAACTTCCTTCTATAAGGAAAGCATGGGCAACATATTGTAAACAAAATGGTAGGTGCATCATTAGATTTTCTCGTGATGTTCCAACACGTTAGAATTCTACGTATAAATTGCTTGCTAGAAGTTATGATTATATGGATTTATTAGTTACTTTTATTCAATATAATGTTATTGACATTAATCTTTATCCAAGTCATTGAGATGTTTGTAACAAAGTTTGTGGTTTGTTAAAAGTCTTTAATAATGGTATTAACAATTTATATGATATTTATTATCCTACAACTAATTTATTTATTATTGAGAGTCTTAATATTGCTGGTGCATTTGCTCATTGTGCATTCGACCCACAATTACAGAAGTCCATTACTGCTATGAAGGAAAAATAGTTATACTATTATAAAGAGTTTCTAAATATTTATTTGATTACTATGTGTTTTGATCAATGATGTAGATTAGAAAATTTGTCTGAATATCTAATTGCTTATTATGAACAAGGTTTAAAAATAGATTATGATGTTGATATGTATTGTGATATAATTAAGACATTATTGTATGAGTTATACGATGAATATCTTAGAGTTTATGGTCCATCACTGAACATAGATGTTCCACAAACTCAAAATATATTTAATTCCTCATCATCATTTGGATTGCTGAGTTTATGGTATAATCTGTTATCCAAAAAAACCAAAAAATTACGAGGTTCTTCTTCACCAAGCTCCACCACGTATTTCGAGCTTGAATCTTATCTATGTATCTTTTTTGAGTTTATAGAAGACACTGAAGTTAAAAAAATTGATATCCTACACTAATGGAATGAGCATGAAAGGTACTTTCCATTCTTGGCTATGATAGGCTGATAGCAAACAAATTCTTTCAACACCAGTTTCTACAGTGGCGGTGGAACAATAGTTCAACACTGGTGAGAATATTCTAGACGCAAGACGTTCGCTTTTGAGTCCGAAATCAATTCAAATACAAGATTGTGTTGATGATTGGACAAATGCGCAAAATAGACAACAAGAAATCGATCAAGAGGAACCCTTCAATTTCTTCAAAGATGACTAACTTGAAAGTGGAACGGATGATCATGACAACGATTACTTCATATCATCACCAAGAAAACTATGTGGTCTTTGAGTCCTCTAAATCCTAAGAGGATATGTAGGGAATTTAATTGTGGTAAAAATTAAATGCAAGGTCAATTTTACATTTTTTAGTTTTTTTTTTTTTTTTTTTTGTTTTTTTTTTTAAATTTAATTTTTTAATTTGTCATTTATTTATTTTATTTTATTTTCGGGTAACCCAATAAAATACAATTTTACATGTCTATTTTTTTTATTAAATAAGATTAAATATAAGAAGAAGGAAAAAAAAGAACCGAGCCGTCGGAACTGGAACCGCTGATTCCGAACCCGAACCAGAACTGGCGACATGTCTACCCGCCGCCAAGAGATCAACCATCGCATCGGCTGACGACCCTAACAAGCCGACGTTCGGCCAAGCCACCTACGACGGCGTGATAGCCGGAAAGGCGTCGGGAAGGTCATGGAAGCAGCCGCGGAAGCACCGGTCGTCTGCGGCGAAGGTGAGCCTGAAGAGGACCCCGTGGGAGGAGAGGGAGAAGGAGAAGCTGGTGAAGAAAGCGTACAAAGAGAGGATCAACGAATTGAAGGAAGAGATCAGAAACAACAAGATCGAGAAGAGGAAAAAGCGAGAGGAGAGGAAGAAGAAGAAGGAAGAGAATGTATTGAAATCTGGAACCAAGTTTCAGGTTATCTCTAACAAAAATACACTCAAGAAAATTGCTAAGTCTAAGGATAAGAAATTGCTCAAGGTTGTTCCTGATAGTTTCATTAAGAATAAAAAATAGATTTGGATTTGATTTCTGCATTTTAATGTTTTAGTGTTTTATCTTTCTACAATTTTTGGATTAAATTGTATGATGTTCTTATTGAGTTATAATTATATGATTATTTATTATAATTAATGGGTGTACATAGTATTTTGTTTATTTTTAATTAAACTAATTTGTTTCAGGTCAACAGCTCAAATCCTACTAATGGCGAAAGCTTTCAAAAAAATATCCGATCCCGAATTAATAGATATTGTCAAAAAAAAAAAAAAAAAAAAATTTTTGTTACTTTTGTAGGTATATAATTGCCTAGAGAACTTTAATTCTTTCATTAGTCTTATAAATTTTGAGTTTAATCGAATCCAGTTGCAACAAATAAAGTTTTTTTATATCTATTTTTTTAACAAGGTATTTGTATTGACTTTTTAATATATATATATATTAAAAAACCAAAATATTCATAAGTTTTTTTTTTCTTTAACTATTAATCAGAGATTGATCAAGAAAGTATGAAAATATGATTTTATTTTTTTTGAAAAATGGAGAAAAATGGAGAGAGAGAGAGAGAGAGAGAGAGAGAGAGAGAGAGAGAGAGAGAGAGAGAGAGAGAGTTTAATATAGTAATAACAGATTTAGGAAAGATGGTTTAATACGTAATATTTAATCTAATGATTTCGGAGAGATAATTTCTTTTTTTAATAATTTAATTAGTTTGGACTGTCTTTAGAATTTTTTTTATCTTGTTTAATAAATTTAATTCAGGTTAAAATTGTCATTAATAAAAAAATATTAAATTGGAGTGAAAATAGATAATTTGTGAATTGTAAGTAGAAACTCTCTTAATATGAGTGTCTTATAACATTTTTGGATGGTAATATCGACACCCTAAAAAAATAATATATATATATATATATATAAAATAATATATATATATATATTTAAATCTCTTAAGTTTGTAAACTTTCCTATTTTCATGTAAACAACATTTTTTTTTTCTTTTAAAAGTCCTATTTTCAAATAAACAACATTTAGGTAGACTTAAATTCTACCTAACTAATTATTCTTTCAATTATTACAAGTTTATTAACTATATACTATATTTCCAATAAAATATATTATCTTACATCTACTATAATCAATCAAACTCTCCTTGCTGTTATATATATATATATATATATATTTACACAGTTCTTTTTTCATCGGTGCGTATTGATATAACTTCATCAGTGCGTTGCATGTAGGTCATAGATTATGAAGAAATTTTGACAAGTGGATACACTTTAAGTCAAAACATGTAAATCTAATGGTCCACATCTAACGCACTGATAGAGTTATATCATGACGCACTGACTTAAAATTTTTCCTAAATATATATATATATATACACACAGAAATGTTTAAGTCGGTGCGCACTGATATAACTTCGTCGGTACACACTGATATAACTTCGTCAGTGCGCAGTGATATAACTTTATCAGTGTGTTGGATGTAGACCATTATATTTATATACTTTAACTCAAAGTATATGTACTTATCAAAACTTTTCTATAATCAATGGTCCATATGTATTGGTATTGATGTAGTTACATTAGTGCGCACTTATGTGAATATGACCGTATATATATATATATATAATTTTCTAATGAGGATTTTTTATAATGCACACGTTAAGCACATTTGATGACATTGCATGGAATATACTGAATCTTGATTTGATATTTTATATGGATGGTGAAAATATTGAAATACATTTATGGAAAAAAATTAAAAAATTCCATGTGCAATAACTAATTTTTTCCGATTTTTTGAACATAAAACATTTTAAAATAGGGAAATATATGAAAAAATAGTTCTCAAATCCAAAAAATTTCCAATTTTTTACCAAATGTGTATTTTAATTTTCTTATGATGCATACAAAAAATCTCATCGAAAAAAATTTGATTATATACAATTTCATCAAAGGTGCTTAAAGTATGTATTGTAAAAGTCATCATTGGAAAATTACTATATATATATATGTATATATATATATATATATATATCTCTTTATATGAGTGAGTCTCTCATAAGAGATCATTTATTTTAATTTCTGTAAGGACCACCATAAAATCATATCGATTTGAATAAATTTTTATTTGAATTTTTTTGTGGATGATAAGTTCATTCAAATCTACTCATGAATAAAATTTGAAAAATTTTCAAGTACTTAAACTATTTTTACAGATTTTTTTTTTTTTTTTTTAAATATGAAGACATCGGAAAAATAGGCGAAATATTGTTAATTCAGGAAAAATAGTTATAGTACTTGAAAAATTCTCAAATTTTATCTTTAGATATGTTTCAATGAACTTATCATCCACACAAAAATTCAGATCAAAATTCATTCAAATCAATGTGATTCCATGGTGGTACTTACTAAAATTAAAATAAGGGATCCCTTATGAGAGATTCATACACACATATATATATATATATATATATATAACTTTCTTCTTGTAATCAAACTCTCCTATGGCAATCAATCTCTTAGAAAAACTGGACAATCAGATCTAAGGTTTATTGTTTAAAAGAAAAAAGGAAAAAAAAATCCAGAGTTTATTTTAAATTTTCGTCTAAAGCCTTGATGCCCTTGAGCCGCCCCTACCATATATATATATATATATATATATAATATAAATAAGTGACATAAAACTTCATTTTTCTGAGTATTATTTTTATGTTAATAAGATTTTTTAATTGCCAAAAAATCCTGCACTATGTCCGGAAACATGAAGCAAAAATAAAGTATAAATTTGTAAATCAAGTAGTTCCAAGGACACGCTTGAGTTTATTAAAACCTTAAGTTTGCAGTGTTCATGTCATTTTTTTTTTTTTGGGAAATTGAGACAGTGTATCTTAACTACTCCAGAATTTTTTCCATTGAAAATTCTGTCAAATTATTAAAATAAATTATTAGACCTGCAGCAAATCTTTATCAAAATCTTAACAAATTTAATGTGCATTGTTCTTGTTGAAAGACACGCAGTTTGAAATACTAAACAGATATATGTTAGTTTTTCAAAAAATATCTATTTGAAGATTGTATTATTCATTTATTCTTTGCAATTAAACACAAAAGGTATGCCCATTTATAGAATTTCATACTTGCTAAAATCAAATACATGCATTTAGGAATAACTTTATGAGTTCCAGTGTTTTGTAAGAAAATATTAATTAAGGAAATACCTTTTAAGAGAATATATGTAAGAAGATAAATGCTTCGTATTTGTTAGATTTTTTATGATTTATGCCAGTAAGCTTCACACACTCAAGTCAATGTAGATTTAAGTCATATCCTTTTGATCTTTAAAATTTATAGTTCAAAAATAAAAGAATTCTTTAATGATACTTCATTAAAGAAGAAATCTATCAATAATTATTTTGACCAAGCCAAAAACTGTCTTATACGAAATTCTGATTTGTCCGATGTTATAAAAGTATAAACTAATATTTCAAACAAAAAAAAAATTCAGATTTTCACATTTGATAAATATTATATATATACATATATCATAAAAAATCTTAACAAATATGAAAACTTTAGGGCTTGTTCATTAGCGTTTTACAAATGTGTAAAAAAAATGAAAAATGGTGAAAACATGTTGGTCAGCTATTTAAATATAAATTATTAAATGAGTGATACTTTTAAAATTCACTGTTAGAAAAGTGTTAATAAAATTTTAAACCCTTAAATAGGTTGTATTTATTCTTTTTTATTAATAATATATGTTTTTTAAAAGAATAATTAAAAATATTTTTATCATACTTTAAAAAAAATGAAAAGACATTAATCAATTTTAAATTAATCTAAACTGAAATATATATATATATATTTTTAATTAATAAAATTAATTTAACTATACACTTTATTCTTAAAATTTTCTTAAAATAATTATATTATATGCATATTATAATATTATTACTTACTGTATATATATATATATATATATAATATTGTTTTCAGATATTGTTTCCGAACGTTTTTTTTTTTTTTTTTAATTATGAAAATATGAAAATCAATTTCTTATTTTTAAATGAAAATTGATAAAAGATTGAACCATTAACTTCTTTAGGAACTGTTTTGTTTCTTCAAATTTTCCAGCTAAGATTTCATACAGCTATCATGAATCATGATTTCTAAAGGTAAATGATGGGGCCAATTTGAACCATAAGGTTTCCAGGACTCCGTGGAGACTTGAGGTTCATTAATTAACGCATTACTTCTCAGCCTTGGCTAATTAATGTGTTGGGTGTTTTTACTTTCTATTTATCTTGTTCTTGGTTCAATATATGCCATATCCAAATCTCATAATTTTATTTTATTTTTATAAAACAATAAACATCAATTAGGTCAGGTATTTACTAGATCCGACAAAATCAACCTCTAAAATACAATTTGAAATACAACTCTCATTACATGAGAGAGTTTTTCCCGACTTTACAATGTAATGAATAAATGTGTAACCATATATACACTACCTGTACTCATATCTAAATATCATAATTCATCAATATCATAATTCATCAGACAATATAAGAATGACCTTGTTGCCTTTCAGTTAACATGAAAAAACAAATAAAACAGCTATACCAGCCCATGAAATATATTTAAGTGGTACAAATATTATATTAAAAATGAACTTTTACCACATTATGATGGTACCTGCTTATTGAGATGATATTGAAAATAATTATACAAAATATATATCGATCTTTATTGGATATGTGTACCAAACAACATGATATGTGTATAGAGTCCCGAATCTCACCTGAATTGATTAAATGGAAGAAACTTAATTAGATTTATAAAGATAACGGATCATATCACCTAATATATAATATAATTAGTGTTTTATTTTTTAATTGGATATGCAAATCCTCACTAATGCTATTGAAGTCAATACCATGCGTGGGCTCAATTGTTCTTATGAAAGGTTGGCTGTCTTTCCTCCTCCAAAGGTCTCATTGGTGTGGAGAATTATTGATCAGTCTCAAAATCCCACATAGATCATTATAATCACAAGGGACATCAATATATAAAGAGCACTTATTCACTTCACTTAACTATAAACTATTCTTTTGGATCGGATATCTAAATCCTAATACAGGGGTCTTGAGTTTATAAAGAGGGTGCATCATTCGGTCTATATATATTCAATACATTTTTGTTGATGAATATGAATAGTTGATTTCCTAATGAAACACAATTGCAGTACTTTTTATTTATTTATTTATTTTTTTGTCTTTATAATTTTGCTTTCTTTCCACTATATACCTCTTCCCAAAGCTATATTTAGATTTTTATACATGCAACTTCTAGATAAACCACTGAAACTTGAAATGGGTCCATATGAAAAGATGAGGCATATGAAGATGGACCCTGCTGAAATTTTTGATCAATTATATAATACCAATCATGCAATGCATGATTTAGATAGTACAGGAGAGAAAATCAATCCTCACATGTTTAGATTGATTGAAACTTGACTTTTCACCAATTAGTTTTGGGGTCCATTTGATCGACATGATCAACTTGTTCAACGTCTACACGGTTTGACATATATATAAATTCCTTAAACATAGGAATCGCATGGACGAAATTATATCTTAATCTTTAGAAATGGCCAACTAATTAAACAGCAAGGTCCAAATTAATTACTATCTTTGAATAAGGTTAGCATACACTCTTACGAGTATTTAATGCATGTTCAGAAATATTAATATTGAAAATAAATATTATTTCAACTTTACGAACTTATAAACAAAGGTGAAACAAAATATATAAATATTATATATATATAATGTCGGTTTTTTTTTTTAGCATATAAATATATGATCATTTGTAATACTTTTTCCCTTTAGATCAGTTCAATTATATATATTGAATATATATATATATATATATATATATATGAAAATTTTCAAGTCAGTGCGTCATGATATAACTCCATCAGTGCATTGCATATGAGCCATAGATTATGGAGAAGTTTTGATAAATGCATATACTTTGAGTTAAAGCATGTAAATCTAATGGTCCACATCCAACGCACTGATAGAGTTATATCAGGATGCACTGACTTGAAAATTTTCATATATATATATACTGACTTGAAAATTTTCATATATATATATACATATAATGTCAGGTTTAAACCTTGATAGTAAAGCTTTTTTTAAGACTCTTGACAAAGGACACTCATCAATATTGAAAATTAAATAATTATAAAATGAGAGTAACCCTATCATTTAATATTTTTAAAAACCATTTTGGTAATATTATCATTTAAAAGAGCTTTTTTAATTGATAACCAAACGACCATTAATTTTCTTTTAAAAGCTCGATCTAATCGTAGAAGAGCTACTTCTAATAGATCTACTGCTAAATATATTTGAAGAAGCTCTTCCAAACGATCCAATGATATATATTTTTACCAATTGACACTCATACTAGTTAATGTCATTCATATATAACTGCACTTATCTGCCTCACTGCATCAAATCCATCATCAATAACGAAAGTTGGAAGATGCTCCGCAATCCACCTTTCCACCTTTCCTCTCAAGACTTTAGGGTCAGTGAGCTATTTCCTTGGTTTCGAGGCTTCTAAGAGTGATGTTGGGATACATTTGGTACAAACAATAATCTACTACATATTTGTTTTTTAGCTTATTCAATGAATAGATATGTCCAATTTGAAATGAGTGGTGCTATCGGTACTCATTTAATGATTTAATAATATCCCATTTTTAAGAATTCTAGATTTATAAAATTTATTAGATCTATTTTCAAAATTATCCTTTTGTTTCTTTTCCAAACTTAACTGACCCATAACTACTCTCTGATTTATTTTTATTTTTTAAAATACTCTATATATGTTTTTTAGGTCTGTACTCTGTTTCCTTTTCTTTTGTTTTTTGTTTTATATATTTCTTTTACTCACCACCAGCTCCCCTTCATAGACTTTCGTTTTGTTTTTTGTTTTTTCCATTCATTTTGTTTTATAATACTAGGGAAGAGAAAAAAAATATTCTTCAATGCAACCAAATCGATAATTTGATATTGTTGTGTGCACTAGAGAGAAAAAAATAAAAAATAAAAAATAAAAAATTATGAGTGACAATGAAAAGAAAAAAAAAATACAGTCAATGACTTCAAATTGCTTTGAGATGCATGATGTCGTTTCTAGTTTCTTCAATACAGTAATAAGAATTGTTTGTAAAAAAATAAACAAATAAAATTAGGGTTTAAAACCTTAAAGGAAAAAATGAAGTAAATACATTGTTTGTGGATTTGAGGTTTTATTAGAATTCATATTATAGAAAGTTATTGTTGAATTGTATGTCTAATTTAATAATTTTATAAAGGATATAAATAGGATATTAAACAAATTTAAAATATTGGGCATTATTAGAAGGGTTCTAATAGCACCACTTTTTGTAAATTGGCTTTATCGGTGTGTACACCTATGGGGTGAAATGGTGAATATGTGTTATTTAAATTTTATTGAATCTTTTTGGACATTTTTCAACCTTTATTAAGAATAAGTGAACATGACCTTATACCATCTCTAACCCATTACATCAATTTGTTGCAACTTTGCAGCAAAATGAAGCAACTTTCACATCACCATCTCCAACCCATTGTACCAAATCTTACTCTAAAAAGAATATTCCATAAATATTCAATTTTTATTTATTATTTCTCAACAATTAACATTTCACCCTCTAATTAACATAATATTCCAATAAGTTAACAAATTAACAAATTAGTAAATGAAATTAACATAATATTCACTTTTTAGTGTTTTTATTTATTTATTAACATTTAGTCATTTTTGTATTATTACTAATTAAAAGGATACAATTGGAATACATTTGATTTAATAGGGGTAAAAATGTGATTAAAAAAAAACTTTTAAATAAGGGATACAATCATAAAAGATTTTATTTAATTATGGTCAATACGTGAATACATAAAAATGGAGGGACTTAAAAAAAAAGTTAAACAACAAAGTAACGATGAAGACCAACCATCGCTAGATTTGGTGCTGAAATTTCTAGGGCTTCACTTTGGCGCACGGTTGGAGTCCTGTCGTGCTGCAAAATGGAGAATGGCGCTCCTGTTGGAGATGCCCTTATACAATTACTTTAACAAGTTATCATCCACTACAAGAAAATAGTGGATTTGTTGACGGTTAAAAACTGTCAACAATGCCAATGTTAAGAAAAGTCTTGACAGTTTGTTATTTATTTTTTTATTTTAATTTTTTTGTCAAGATATGTTTATAATTTTTTTTTTAAAATTTTCATTATTTAATAATTAATTAAATAACATTTTTTATATTTAAACACCACCTCCCCCGCCGTCGGACCACCCGACGCCGTCGCCGTTCAACAATCGGTAGCAACCGGATCGCCGTCGCCCAGTCTGGTGGGTCGCCCCGCTTATGATAATAATGACTAACGATGACAATTAAATTGTTTAATTGTCCTTATTATGAATTGAACTTGAGACCTCAAGTTAATTAAATAACACCACCTTCCCCGCCGTCGGACCACCCGACGCCGTCGCCGTTCAGCAATCGGCAGCAACCGGATCGCCGTCGCCGCAGTCTAGTGGGCCGCCCACTTATGATAATAATGACTAATGATGACAATTAAATTGTTTAATTGTCCTTATTATGAATTGAATTTGAGACCTCAAGTTAAAAGTTGTAAGTTCTTTATCACTTGACCACAAGACTTGATGTGTTAACAATTGAACAATATTTATATATAACCTATATGAGTTGTTAGAAATAAAATAAAAAAAACTTTGTTAGATAAATTTAAATTTATTCAACTAATCAAAATTCTAATTTCTACGACAAACATATATTAAAAAATATTTATTGAAACGTTTAATAAAATTATATTTTTTAAAACATATGCAGTGAGTTATTGGTCAATACTCTATGGTCATGTTTGATTACATTGTGAAATGATTATCGTAATGGTAATGAGAATGAGAATGAGAATGGAATGGAAAAGAAAGGAAAACTAAGGGCGCGTTCGGTAATGTTTCTGAGAAGCGTTTTTTGTTTCTGGAGTTGTAAAAACTGTGAGAACCTGTTCGGTGGAACATTTCCAAAAACAAAATTCAAAAACAGGAAGAGCAGTTTTCACTTTTAATGAACAAAAAAGTTAGAACACCAATTTATAGTTTTCAGTATTCTTGTTCTCATTATTCTTATCACAAAAATAAAATTTACTCAAAAAAAAATAATCCAAAATCCAGCACTGCCACCATCTAGTACAAATCCAAAATCCAAAATAAAATAAAATAAAATACAATTAAAATCTTGTTGAGATCAAATATGTATCCATACTAGATCCATCTCTTGGATCTTCATGAAAAACCCATCACTTCCACCATCCCTGCCGCCGGCACTATCCCTTGTCGCCGTTGAACCCAACACCATCACCAAGACCCAAATTGAAACCATCATCTTCCAACATTATTCAACAAACAATCCCACATCGAAACCAAGCCCAAATATCGAAGACCATCGCCGTCGGTCGTCGGATGAAATAGAGATAGATGAGGAGAGAGAGAGAGATTGTCGGTGGGAGGAGTTGGTTTGGTTGGGTTCGATCTCCTCGACCGGAGAAGATCGGCGCATCGTAGGGTGGTGGCATCGATTGAGATAGATGGTGGCATCAATCGGCGCATCGATTGATAGATCTTCTTACCCAAAAAAAAAAAAGGAGTGTTTGGTAGCAGAGAAACTTCAAGGACGAAGAGAAACTTCAAGAAGAGAAGAGAAAAAAACAAAGTAAAGTTGTTGAATATATTTTATTAGTTTTAATATTTAATTATTTTAATATTACTTTTTACTTATTTTTAATATTAATCAATATTGAAAATGATTTTAAAAAGATTCTACCAGACACGTTTTTTATGTTTTGATCTCCGAATATCGTTTTCAACCATCGCTACCAGACGCGTTTTCGATTCCGAAAAAACTAAAAATCAAATTTTCGAAAACAAATGAAAATGAGAATACAGAAAGCAAAAAACAAAAACGTTATCGAATAACCCCTAAGTTTTTTATTTGGTTGGAACTTTAGAATTAGTTGCTGAATCAATATTCTTTTGTTTTGTTAACAACAGAATGTAATGAAGTTAACTATAGTTTGACCAAAATACCCCTAATTATAAAATATTCATAATAACATGATATATTACGGATAATAATAATAATATATTAAAGTATATATATAATATATAATATATAATGCATATAATAATATATATGTTATATAATATAATATATATAATATATATATTATATTATACAATATATATAATAATATATTTTATTTAATATAAATATATAATATATATTATTTAATATATCAATATATAATATATATTATTTAATATATCAATATATAATATATATTATTTAATATATCAATATATAATATATATAATAATATAATCTATAATATATATATATAATATAATGTATAATATATAATATATATAATATAATGTATAATGTATAATATATAATATATATAATTTAATATAATATATATATTAATAATATACATTAAAAGGAGATGATCTCTCTTTGTAAAATCATCGAAAATTAGAAATAAAATCTATGTGTTTTAAAAATCATGAATTTTTAAGTATTCTCTCATTCTCTTCAATATTTCTTTATGAGATAATAAACAGTCTGTAATAGTCCTAGTATGCTCTGTGCTTGCCTCTAGTTGAGGATCCTGCACATCAGAAATGGGATTTTGATTCTTCGGCTCAAGGTCCTTAATCATCTTTGACAAGTTGCTTTATGAGTACCCTGTTTAGACCAGGAGAAGGTCGCCAAGTGGGGAAAACACTAATACTAGAATAAGACGGTTCAATGCTCTCTGCCATCGCCATGGTATCAGAGCCTCTAGTTGAGGATCCCGCACATCAGAAATGAGATTTTGATTCTTTGACTTAAGGTCCTTAATCGTCTTTGACAAGTTGCTTTGTGAGTACCCTGTTTAGACCATGAGAAGGTTGCCAAGTGGAAAAAACACTAATACTAGAATAAGACAGTTCAAGGCTCCCTGCCACCGCCATGGTATCAGAGCCTAGATTCCTGGAGTCCAGGAAAAGAGTTAGGTTGTTTTGAATCAAATAAAAGAAATATTGAAGGAAGGTATTCTCATCTTATGGCAAATACAACAAGCACCTCTTCAGCTGTTTCTAATCTAGATCCTGTTCGACTTTCCTCTTCCATCTCTTTACCTGTTTCTGTCAGATGAACTTAGTCTTCCAGAATCCAAAACCTTGTAGAATATACCCATATTCCAAAAGCCGCCCAAATTAATAAAACCTCTCTACCACTGCTAAATCTCTATACTATCTTCAAGCGAAGTAAATCCCTTGCTACACAAATCGACCATCTCGTTCGACATAGATCTCCTCCAACTAAGGAGTACATACAGTCTACGGCTCTTAACAACTGCTTGGTCCCAGCCACTTCGGCTGAGCAGTATGTTGATCTCGAAATCGGTCAACCTCTAATTGACATTGGATCAGAGAAGGTTATTCTCACATCCATATCGGAGCTATCAGAATCATCCTCACTCTACATGGCAGAAAAGGTTTACCTGTTACTGCTCGTGTTGCTCTTCTTAACACCATCTACAAGGAATATGAACATGCAGTCATTGGTACTTGTCTATCCACACTCCATGCTGATAGTATATCACTCACATACTACCCTAATTTCAATATCTCTCTGAGGGATGCCAACCTTCACAACTACCTCAAAATACAACTTTAGATCTTGAGAGCACCCATGCTACCAAATTCTTATATGGCAACTCTCCATTACTAGATCGCCTACCGGCTTCAAGATCATGCCCATGACCTTCCTATTCTTGGCCATAATGATGACACTATCTTCATCAAGGCTGAACATGAAGATAAAGTTCCCATCATTATCCACATTCCAAAACAACTGCCCCGAGATAAACTTAAAGAAATCATGCCTCTCGAATGAATCACAAACTATGAGAAGGCTTTTCAGAACACAACTCCTGTTGTTGCTTCTGACACCAAATACATCAAGGAAAATGATGGCTCCATTAAGACGGTTTATGAACCTTTTTCCAACACAGGTTTTCCTTCCAGCTCCAATCCTAGTGCTCCTCCTATGTTTCAAGCACTAATGATCCAACCAGTCACTACTGAAGATGACATCCCGATCCATAGCTTTGAAGCCAATGGATCTCCGATCTACACTGACAAAATCAATGGTCATTTCATTTGGGATGACGATCCCAACATGTGCGATGCTGACTGCACTTGTTGTGACTGTTTACCAATTCTCACTCCATGTAAAACTGCGCGCAAAAAATACAAACCATATGATCCAGAAAGCCCATGGATAGGTTTAAAACCTATCAAAAGGAAAGCCTTTCCAATTTATGACAGAGCTTTACAAATCCTTCAATTAGAAGGTCTTTTACCTTTACCTGCCAATGTTACTCCATCTTTGCCTTCACCTATACCCTGTTTTATGGCTTCTAACTATGACCAAGACTTCCCTCCTCTGGAAACCACTTCAAACCCTGAA
The DNA here is from genome assembly GCA_035582765.1 of Acer negundo. Taxonomy (NCBI): domain Eukaryota; kingdom Viridiplantae; phylum Streptophyta; class Magnoliopsida; order Sapindales; family Sapindaceae; genus Acer; species Acer negundo. Next base: position 31,107,709 of record CM069241.1, on the reverse strand, counting down.
AGGAATCGGTTTTCCAGACCTTATGTCCAAACTTCTGAAGTCTTGCCTAATGGTTCCTTCAAACAACCTACCCAAGTTGAACAAGTTCTTAATTGGCAAACTCACAATGCCTAAATACAAAATAGAGTCCTCAACTCTATTGATCAGAAGATCGACCGGGTCACACACCATGTCTCTCGACAAGAGAATCAACTATAAAGTCTCGATATAGTCTTCTGTGACATGTTTTCTGATCTTCAAACCCGGATCGCCAAACTTGACGCTGATCTTCACCGTTATATCAACCATGGATATTTTGGTTCGGAATTTGATAAAAAAGAAAGAGAAATCAGACGTCTCAAAGATCAATTAGAACAAATGAACAGAGACTACTCATTCTCCACTACTTCCAAATTTGTGCCAAAACCTTACTCTTCTTCTCAGTCTTTGTTCTTTCCTACATCTCCTCCACATTCTCCTCCCTTCAGACCTCCGGACACTTCTCGGTATTTCAAATCCACTGGTGAATTATTTCGCAAGTATCCTCCGTTATCCTCCATTATCCTCTCCACTTCGGAAACCTACTTCCAAGCCCTCTTCTTCCCGACAGAAAAACAAACAGCCTACTCCACCAATTGACCTAATACTGTATACTTCTCAGCATCCCCTCTATACTTCTAACAAATCCCTTCCATCAAACGAATCAGATATAGACACCCCATTCAACACTTCTTCCCAGTACTCCTCTCAGTACTCCTCTGACATTGTTGCCACAACTACCTCACAGCATTCTGATTCAGCTGAAGTTGCTGATCTCACACAAGTTTTTATGGCTTCTTGAATAGATCCACAGCCGTCCACCTAAACTTATAATTCCCCTGACTAATCATCAACTGAACCTCCGCCTATTATTGAAGAACCACTAGAGCATCATGTCCCCGGACAGCCTCATGGATCTAGACCTACTAATGGTCCTTGGTTTGATCTCGGAGATTCAAACCCAGACTCATGGCGTAAGAAGATCTCATAAATGAGTGTCTGGCTTAACCTCCAAATGGCCAAATCTGAACACAATAAAGAAGCAATCCTTAGAGAATTCATTTCCAGATTCACCGGTTCTCTTCGAGATTGGTATCAAGCCCTTGAAGAATATCGACAATTACAAATTGTCCGAACAGCCTCAACCTCTGCAGTTATGGGCATCATTTTCAAAGAATTTCTTGGAGATCCTGACCAATTCTATAAGCAAGCTAGGCAAGAGTTCTTCGAGATGTATTGTTGCTTACTCAGAAAGAAAGACATCGATTTTCATTACGAACGCATGTCTAGTAGATATCACATCCTCGAAGGTATCAATGACCAGAGTCTCAAGAATGTTTATGCGAATTTTCTCCCTGCCGAGCTCCATGATGAATTACACAGAAAGATAGATTCCTCTGACAAACCCTTCACTGACATCACACTAAGTGAAATCCATATGTTCACCCTAAGTGCTTTGGAAAAACTTTGTGCCACTCAAAAGGTTTTCTCCAAGATGCTTAAAGAAGGAAAATGGTACGAAGTCCAATGCAAACAACCCTCGTACCAGATCAAATGCAAGTCCTCAGAGCAATGCACTTGCAAGACCAAGAAAGACAAGCATTTTCAGTCTACTAAGCGAAAAGGCAAGAAGAAGTTCAAATTCTTCAAGAAAAAATCTTGACGTGCATGGAATAAGTCTCAGAAATGTTTTATCTGCGGACAAAAGGGACATTATGCAAAAATATGTCCTAATAAAAAGGCTAAGTCTGCTAAGCTAATCCAACAGCTAGCAGATGATGTTCCATCTGATGCCGATATTGAATCTATCTTCTCCAAACAAGATCATGTTGATGACAATACAACCTTTATACTACAAGCTGTAGATTTCGTCTCCACCATTTTCGACTCAGAATATTCCAGTCTCTCTGAGACTGATTCTCTTCCAGTCTCTTACAAGGCAACCCTAGTCTCCCACCAAGCGACGCACTTTGATGCACAACCAGGATCTCAAGTCCCAATCCAAATACTTCCTGACAAATATGCCAATCATGTTGATGTCATTGCCTACATTGACACTGGTTCCATCACAACCATGATGAATCCTAAGGTTTTTCCTCCTGATGCCTGGAAGTCTCATGTTACCGATATTTTAAGGTTGCTGATGGAAAGATATTCACGACTAATCTAATCACAAAAGCTAAGATTGGTCTCAAGATATTCTCATCCTATACCTTTTGGACACGTGTCATTGGAAGCCCACTTTCTGACAAAGATATCCTCATTGGTTGGGATGTTTATTGTCAATTCAAGTCTCTTCGGATCCTCCCCATTGGAATCAGATACAAAAGAAACTTCAAAGCATTCTCTAGTATTCCAAAGATCTTTCCCTTATTTGACATCCAACCTTCTTTCCAGACAATCCAACAGAAGCTCTTACAATTCTGTACCAACAGTCATGCTGATTTCCATCATCCAAATCCTTTATGGAAAAATCCAGATTTCTTTATTAAGCTTCCTTTTAAGCTCAATGAAGATGTCAACCCGACAAAGGCCTCTCATTCTGGAATGTCTCCTTCCGACCTTCATATGGCCAATGCTGAATGTGATGAACTACTTAAGTAAGGACTTATTGAACCTACCTCTTCGCCCTAGGCATGTCAAGCTTTTTATGTTGACAAACGAGCTGAACAACTTCGGGCAAAAAAGAGATTAGTCATTGATTACAAACCCCTCAATCTCTTTCTTAGGGATGAAAAATTTCCGATTCCTAGGACCAATACCTTGTTTTCCCAACTCCTTGGTGCTCCTATCTTCTCCAAGTTTGATCTCAAAAGAGGAGCTTTCTGGCAAATTGGTATTCTTCCAGATGACAGGTACAAAACCGCATTTTGTCTTCTTAACGCCCATTATCAATGGACAGTTTTACCTTTTGGCCTCAAAACTACCCCTTCATTATTCCAAAAGGCCATCACTAAGATCTTCCATCCTATTCTCCACTCTGCCCTGATTTACATCGATGATATCTTATTGTTCTCCTCTGATGAAGATTCTCACAACCATCTCCTTCATCAATTTTATGGTCTAATCAACCAATACGGTATCATGCTCTCTGACAAAAAGAGTTCAATAGGACAAATATATTTCGATTTCCTAGGCATGCACATTTCAAATGGAAAATACCACTCAGGCCGACATCTAGCCAGCCAACTATTAGAATTCCCTGATTCCAATTTGACTACAAAGCAAGTTCAACAATTTCTTGGTATAGTCAACTTTATCAGAGATTTCCTGCCCCACGTGACAAGATATACTTCGGTCCTTTCTGCTCTCCTAAAGAAAAATCCCCCTTCTTGGGACAGATGTCACACGGATGCTATTACTAAGCTCAATGAGATTGCCTAATCTCCTCCGGCCCTCACTATTCCATCCACAGGCCAACTCATCCTCCAAACCGATGCTAGTGACACATGTTAGGGGGCCATTCTCATTGAAGAAAAGGACGGACAAAAAAGTTACTGTGGGCATGCCAACAACCAATTCAAAGATGCCCAACAGCACTACCACATGATCTACAAGAAGATTCTCGCTATCAAAAATGGAATCTAGAAATTTGATTTTCATCTCAGGACAAAAACTTTATTGTTGAAATGGACAACTCGTCATTTCCAAAGGTCCTCGAATTTTGAAATAAGATTCCTCCCAATCCTCAACTGTTGAGACTAAATGATTGGTTTTCCAGATATAATTTCATTGTTCGACACGTGAAAGGCCAACACAATATAATAGCTGATATGCTCTCTCGACCATCAGCTATTCATCTCATAACTCCCTACGGCCCTATACCTCTTATCCTCATGATTACATCAACATCATCCTCTTTATTTCCAAATCCTACAATAAGGTCTTATCCACCAGAGCTACTGGAAATAATTCCTCCTAACACACAACCTTCTCTTGCCCGCATCCAAGAATTCGTTCAATCTCATTTACGGACCTATTTGGCCCATATTCAGAGCCAAGGGGTTCGACATGAATTTTCCAACAACAGCAGACCATTCCTAGACCCTTTCTTAATGCCTCCCTTTTGCTTTTTCACCCCTTAGGTTTTATGGTTTCTATGGTGCATGTCTATACTCTACCATCATGCCGTCATTTTCCCCCCTCCAAGCCTTATATGGTTTTGTCCATGATCCTTCCCAGAAAGATTCTCTCCTCATAACTTTCTTAACCTGGTTCAATTCCCATTCCTATTGGCAGTCCAAACTCACCAAACTCATGGGTTATCATAATCTATGGAAACTTGAGAAGGAATCTGCCTCGGTAGTTTCTTGCATTTGGATATTCCATCGTCCTTATCATTTCAACCCTCACAAAGAGACTTCTTTAGACGTCAAATGTTTGCTATGAATGGCACACCACATATGATTATCCTAAGTTGTACCCTCAGAATCTCCAAATCTCATTGCTCAATTTCCTTTGCGACGTTAATGGAGTTCCACCCCATCAGTGTTATATTTTCCCTGATGTCATCAGAGACCCTGTTCTAAGCTGGCATCCATTCCAAGACTCTGTTTCTGTCCACCCAAAAAACCCCATAGAGTGTGACACATGGCCTTGTCACATTTGTGGAGCAAAAGATTCAAATGACGAATATCATACCACTTGCAACTTGTCCAGTATTTGACTCTGTCTTTGCTCTATAATTATGCATGAATAACGTGGGTGTCTTATTTTTCTATGTGTAATAATTACATATGTATCATGAGTGTGCTTTATTGTGTATCACGAGTGTTCTTTGTTATGTACATATGTATCATGAGTGTGCCTTATGGTGTCGGTAGCTGTCCTATTATGTCGATCCTCTTATTAGTGTATTGTTCTCTTTTATCTTGTATGCCACGAGTTTGGCATTTCACTGTAAGCTATTTTGGATGTTTTCCATCATCTCTCCTATAAAAGGAGATGATCTCTCTTTGTAAAATCATCGAAAATTAGAAATAAAATCTATGTGTTTTAAAAATCATGAATTTTTAAGTATTCTCTCATTCTCTTCAATATATCTTTATAAGATAATAAACAATCTGTAATAGTCCTAGTATGCTCTGTGCTTGCCTCTAGTTGAGGATCCTGCAGATCAGAAATGAGATTTTGATTCTTTGGCTTAAGGTCCTTAATCGTCTTTGACAAGTTGCTTTGTGAGTACCCTGTTTAGACCATGAGAAGGTTGTCAAGTGGGGAAAACACTAATACTAGAATAAGACGGTTCAAGGCTCCTTGCCACCGCCATGATTATATGTAATATATAATGTATAATATATAATATATATTATATAATAAATATAATAATAATATATTCATATAATATAATATAATATATGTACATATTATATATAAATTATTTATATAATAATAATATATTCCTATAATATAGTTTATATATATTATATAATATATATAATAATAATATATTATTTTTAAAATGTAGGGTATTTTTGGAATGAAATTGGGGCATATGTGGGCATTTATGGAATATAAATTTAAATTTGGAATGGAAGGGCATTCCATTGGTTTTTAGATGGAATGCCCATTCAACCAAAATGGTGAAATCCCCATTCCAATGAAATCAACATTCCATTACATTTTAGAAAACCAAATTAATAGAATGACTTTCTTTCAATTTCATTCCATTCAACTAAACATGACACATCAATTGTAATGAGTATGATTTGGAATACAACTCTCACTACAGGGGAGATATTTCTCAATATTCATCTTGCAATTTAATGAACAAATGTAATACTCAGATTACTAATTTATACGGGTAATTGAATTATTAACTTGTTTCATAGTATGAAACAAGAGGATGAAACAAGAGGGTGCAAAAATAAATAAACAATTTTTTTAAAAATTATTTTTTTGAATTTTTTAAAAGTAAATGATTTAAAAGTAAATTTATTAAATTTAAAATTTTACTTATCTAATATCGGTTTGCCTAAAAACCGATATTTTGCTGTAAAATAAATCCATATCGGGATTTTGTTTGGTGTTGAAAATATGAAGTTAAAGATTAAAAAAATTATTAAAGATAAATAAAAAAATTAAAAAAAACTGTCTTTCTTAACAGTTTTTTCTTGATAGTTCTAAAAAACTGTAAAGAATTATAAGTTCTTGACAGTTTTTAAGAACTAAAAAACTGTCAAGAAAAAATTGCTAACAAAGACAGTTTTTCTTGTAGTGGTCCAATTATGATATGTTTAGATAGAACTAAACTTAACCTTGTTTTTAAAACAGTTTTTGTTTCACAATATTACGCCAATTGATGTTTAGATGGATCTAAACATGACCTGATAGTAACTATTTGCACAATTAAATCCTAAAACATTTAAAGTCCAAATCAACAGAAATATAAAGCATGCAACCGTACATTATACATATGATTTTTTTTACGTGGAAACCTTTTTTTTTTTTGTGGAAACCACAAAGGAAAAAATCAAAATCAAAGGGAAAAATCAAAGTACTAGCAATTCACTGTGAAATTCAAGTCCCAGTCGAACCGGGATCCTCTCCTCACCTCACTTCATCTTTATTTTTTTTTAAATATGTGATTGGTTGTTAATAAAGTGTCAACCACATCTTAACCATTCATTTATTGCAATGCTTATATGTCATAAGATTAAGTGAGGTGAGGATCCTGGTTCCAGTCTTTAACAAACAAGCATTCATACTAATCTTACCGTCAAGTAGTCATTGTCCACTTACGGTGCGTTTGGCACGCAGATGGGACAGGACGACGTGGGACGGGACGGGACAAGACATGACAGGTTGTTCTGTATTCTGTTTGGAAGGCCTAGGACGGGATAAGATGTTCAAATGACCAGAATGCCCCTACTGTCTTTTTTTTTAAAGACGTATTTTATCATTATTATTATTATTTTAAAATCAATTTTAATACATAATTATTTTAATATGTAATTATGCTCAATTTTAATACTTAATTATACTAGATTTTAATGGATTAGACAATCTCAACCATTAAAAAGTTTGTTTTAACCAAATTACAAGTTTATATATACTCCATATTAGGTTCTGTGCAATTTTTAGTCTGCAAAGTTTGCATTTTTTCCACCATCACCAGTTACATACCAGATTAAGAAAAGTGAGAATGGCAAGCTAATTGTGGTTTCATCATCTTCTTCAATGCCTATTCCTCTTGCAGATGACTTTCCTTGGATGTATTGCTCATTGATACCAAGTGTGGTAATAAGATTGTTGCTTTCTACTTGAAAAACCCATATGCTAGACTCACTCTACTTTACTCTCATGGCAATGCTGCTGACTTTAGCCAATTTCTTTAACCAACTTAAGTTCTGTGCAATTTTTAGTCAAGTTTGTTTTAGGCAGGAAACCAAACAACAAACAACAAACAACATAGAGGCTAAGAAGCCAAGAGCACAAATAGCAACAGCTAAAAAAAAAAAAAAAAAACAAACCCAAAGCTAACAACAACAGCAAAACACACACAAGACATGAACAAAACAACATAGAGCAAACTAAAAAAGAGCAAAAAATGAGACTAGATAAACAAAATATCATGAGGAACAAATAATTCCACAAATAAACTAAAGTAATTTGCAAAAAATTAATGAAAGAAATCAAAACCCAAAATCAGGAAACCTAATTCGAAATCCCAAAATCCCACAATCCAAATTTAAGAACCCTAAATCGAAATCCCAAAACCCAAAATCAAGAACCCAAAATCCAAAATCCAAAATCGAGAACCCAAAATTGAAATCCCAAAATCCAAAATCGAAAACCCACCAAATCGACTCAAATCGAAAGAGGTCGAGCGAAGATAGAGAAAAAAAGAACAAAGAGAAACAAGCGGGAGAGACTGAGAGGAATATCGTGGCTCCTCCCCGGCGGCCAAGCAACGATGAGAGAGAGAGAGAGACTGAGTATTGGTTGAGAGAATCAGAGAAAGGGGAAAGAGAGAGACAAACGAGAGAGATGAGATTTTGAGAAATGGAAAAGGCTTGGGATTTAATATATGTTGGATATGTTTGTAATTTTTTGAAGATTTGAAGGGTAATTATGTCATTTTGACACTTGTCCCATGACATAGAACAACTTGGTCGAGGGTCTGGGGTGGAACAGTTTTTTGTGAAATTTGTCCCACCTTGTTCTACCTTGTCATACACTGATGTCGTCACACACTAATGTCGTGCCAAACACAAGACAAGAACAAATTGTCCCATTTTGTCCTGTCCTGCCCCGCGTACCAAATGCACCCTTAAGCATCTAACTTCCCAAACTCTTAACACGCCGACTTCTCCAAGTTGCTCACCTACACAAGGACATGGTATTGCACGAGTGCTTTACTAAGGTGGTGTTTGTCTGAGGACTTAACATGTCTAAATTGGGTCTAAAATCTGAATTAAGTTTGAAATTTGAAGTCTAAGCAATATAATTGTTTTTTTGTTTTCTAATGTCTGAATCTAGTGTTAAGCTACAAAATCATTTGAAAACCTATAATTTAGCATTCATACCCTTACTCCATTGATTGTTATATATCATTGTATTTATTTGTTATGTAATTGTATATTGTTAAATAAAATTATAGTTCCTTTTAAACTTTCTAAAAAAATATTGTTTTTTATTTGAAATTAAAGTTTGTGAAGATTAAGTGTAGTAACAAATTATTAAAAAAAAAAAAGCATGGAAAAACACTTGAATTCTAATGTTTCCTAGGACATTAACAATAAAATCATATATCAACACAAAGTTTCAAAATGTCATATACTTTAATTACACGGGTTAAGTCATAGGTCTAACTAATAACCGATTCATACATAAGTTAGCACCTAGTGTGAAGAAAACTACAACTGTTGTCTTATCATAACTAGTTGATTACATCGTAGAATTGTACCAATATTTGTATTTAGCTCTATTCTTGTGACACTTGTGTAGGGCAACACTGTAAAGTCTTTTGTCTGCTTATGAACAGTGTTGTGTTCTAGAAAGCACTAAGCGCTAATCGGGCAGAGACCCAGCGCCTAGCGCCTAGGCTGATTAATAAACGATTAATCATTGATTAATCGAAAAACATAATTACATACAAATTCCACATATCAAATCTAAAGAAAACCCACTAAGCTTAGGCCTAGTGTTGCACCTGACCCAATAAGCCTCAATTGGCCCAATAAGCCTCAATTTTTCCAATTATAAATCCAAACAAAATTCTTTCAAGGTATTTATAAAGTTCAGGGGCATTGGAGTAATATTGGTCAATTAGGGGTATAAGTGTAATTATTGAAGGAAGATTGAAGTTATTGTGATTTTATAAGAGATTATGGGGCGTTTCGTAATTTGCCATGCAAGTCAGAGCTCACACCACTTGCCCAAACACAAGCATAAGCACAAGCCCAAGCGTTGGCCCAACCTGACTCAAGTGAAGCTTGCATACACCCCAACCTGATGCTAAACGCAGCCCACCTTCCTCAACTTCATCTTCAACCTCACGCCTACCTCTATTGTCAACCAAACCCTATCTGGTCCAGTCACAGAAAACAGTGATCTTGCACCTTATTCCAACTGATTTTTGATGCAGAAGAATGGCAGAGTCAACTGCTTTGGCCTGCCTAGCCTGATTACACGACCATGTGTCCGATTACGCAGCCACTGCAGAATTAGTTCGATTTTCCCTTTTTCGCCATAGTTGCTGGCCACCTAGACGAATTGGACCAATTAATCGGCCTAGGTGACTGCATTTTCGAACATTGCTTATGAATATAAATAGAAAAATATACCTCAGCTAAATCAATTGAATTGAGATTTGCAAATTACAAATTCCTCTTAATTCTATCTTGGTATCAGAGCAACCATGGTTGATGACTCACCTTCCACAATCTCCTCAACCAAAACTCCTACAAATACTGATTCACCAATGGCAATAACTCAATCAGAAAGTGGAGGAAAATCCCTAGCTAAACTCAGCAATGTTCTGAGTCAATATTGTTCTATCAAGTTGGACATGAACAATTATTTGCTTTGGCAAAACATGGTGCTTCCAGTCATTCGAGGAAACAAGCTTGAAGGTTTCATCAATAGAGCAAAACCATGCCCTCTGAAGTTCCTTTCAGTCACAGTTCCGGGTTCCACCAAGATTGAAACAAAGCCAAAGCCAAAGCCAAACCCAGATTTTGAAGAATGGTTTGCAAGAGACCAGCTACTCTTGAGCTGGCTCTGCAACTCTGATTGTGGATATAGCCACTCGAGTCATGGGGAACAACAACTCAAAGAAGCTATGGGAAGTTATTAGAGATCTGTTTGCTACACACAATGGGTCTAACATTGTCTATTACAAGAAGGAGCTTCGACAAGCCCAAAAAGGAGGTATGAAAATTAATGAATATTTAAACACCATGAAATCTATTGTTGATAATCTTGCTCTAGCAGGACATCCTGTTACTGGAAGTGATTTGATCTCACTAGTCTTATATGGGCTTGACTCAAACGAGTACAACCCGATTGTATGCCAACTCTATGCAATGTCAAGTCTTCTCAGTTTGTTGTTAATTCTGTTTCTTTGAATTCCCAAAATGAGGTGTGGCATAGGAGATTAGGCCGCCCCTTAAATCGAGTCTTGTCTTTAACACTACAAAGTTGTAAGAAAAAAATTCAAGCTAATGAAAACTCAGAATTTTGCGATGCTTGCCAATATGGAAAGTCCCATTTGCTCCATTTCTCTCTTTCGGACTCTCATGCAACAAATACTTTAGACTTGATTCATACAGATATATGAGGAGTCTCTCCTATCAATTATACTTCTGGATTCAAATACTATATACATTTTCTAGATGACTATAGTTGACACACTTGGCTGTATCCTTTGAAACAAAAATCAGAAGCTTTGAATGTATTCATTCAATTCAAAAGACTAGTTGAGATTAAATTTGAGAGGAAATTAAAATGCATTCAATCAGATGTTAGGGGTGAATATAAAGCTTTTGAACAGTATGTCAAACAAAATCGAATAGAGTTCAGAAATTCATGTCCATAAACATCCGCTCAAAATGGACGAGCGGAGAGAAAACATAGGCATATTGTAGAAACGAGCCTAACCCTTTTAGCTTAGGCAAAAATGCCCTTAAGATTCTGGTGTGAAGCCTTCCAAACTGCAGTCTTTTAAATCAATAGAATGCCTACCCCAATCCTAGAAAACCAGTCTCCCATACAAAGACTCACAGGCAAAACACTAAATTACCATTTCCTAAAGACTTTTGGTTGTGCATGTTTCCCTTGCTTGAGACCATGTCGAAACTAGAAATTCCAGTTCCATTCCATCAACTGTGTGTTCCTAGGCTATAGTAACTCATAAAAAGGGTATAAGTGCTTAAGTTCCACAGGTAGAATCTACACTTCCAAACATGTTGTCTTTAATGAAAAAGAATTTCCTTTTGCATCTGGTTTCCTAAACACTAAACAACCTGAGTCACAAATAGTTATTGTTCATTCTCAGTGGTTCACCATCCCTAGCCATGTGTCATCTGAAAACAACTCTTTAAAAGTTCAATCTACTAGTTGTAGTGATCACTTAGAAGCAACTCTTGAAGGATCACCTTACGGTGCAAGTCCACAAACTGATCGTTTTGATGAACTTGACAGACATGTTCAGTTAACTCAAAAGGAGGAATTCCCAAGTTCAATATCGAAAAGTGTTGATGTATCTTCTTCTGGACAAGACAAAATAGGAGCTTCACTTGAATCTTCAATGCCAATTCAAAAAGATCAAGAAATACCGAAATCCATTCAAAATGTTAATCATCAAATCATAACACAATCCATGACAGGTGTTCATAAGCCAAAAAAAAAATTTCCACCAAAGTATCAACTTTTCTCAGTGAACAAAAATGAAGAACTAATAGAGCCAACTTGTGTTAAGGAAGTTATCAAAAGTAAAAAGTAAAAAGGCAGCAATGGAATGGGAGTATCAAGCTCTAATAAAGAACAAAACATGGACTCTAGTGCCATACTCACATGCCTACAACATTGTAGGGAACAAATGGGTCTTTAAACTCAAACGGAAGGTTGCTGGATCTGTGGAGAGATGTAAAGCAAGACTTGTTGCCAAAAGGTTCCACCAAACTCCAGGAATCGACTTCTTAGAAACATTCAGTCCAGTGATTAAGGCCTCCACTATACGAGTAATTCTTTCCATTACAGTTTCTAAGAACTGGAGTGTTAGACAATTAGACAACAACAATGCGTTCTTGAATGGACATCTGCAAGAAGCTATTTATATGTATCAACCAGAAGGTTTTGTTGATTCCACAAAACCTGCTTATGTGTGTAAACTTCAGAAGGCATTGTACGGCTTGAAGCAAGCTCCTCGGGCCTGGTATGATAAACTTATAGTGACTCTACTCAGTTACGGTTTCACAAACTCCAAATGTGACACTTCTTTATTCTTTTTCAAAACTAAAACCCAGATTCTTATAGTTCTAATATATGTGGATGACATGATTGTCACTGGGAATGATTCAAAGTCATTGGAAAAATTCATTAGAAAACTGAATCAACTGTTTGCTTTGCAAGACCTTGGCGTGCTCTATTACTTTATTAGTATAAAAGTTCACAGAGATGAAACCGGGATGTTTCTCACTCAAGCCAAGTACATCACAGATTTACTGCACAAAACAGATATGGAAAACACCAAGACCTGTCCGACACCTGCTATTACTGGAAAGTATTTGTCTGAAACCGATAGAGAACCCATGAAGAATCCCACAGTCTACAGAAGTCATAGGGGCCTTGCAGTATCTCACTAATACAAGGCTAGACATTGCTTTCATAGTGAACAAGCTAAGCCAATTTCTACAAACACCAACCTTACTTCATTGGTAAGCAATGAAAAGAGTTCTAAGATATCTCAAAGGAGCAGTTAATCATGGTATTCATATCAAACACTGTGAGAGATTAGCCTTGTTTGGCTTTTCCGATACAGATTGGGCGTGTTGTCCAAATGATAGAAGATCAACAGCAGGGTATTGTGTTTTCCAAGGAGATACATTTGTCTCTTGGTCCTCTAAGAAGCAGAATGTTATAGCTAGATCAAGCACATAATCTAAGTATCGTGCTCTCTCTCAAGTTGCCTCAGAATTGGCTTGGACTCAACATTTGTTAAAAGAAATTCAATTTTCTCTTCCTGCAGTTCCAGTGACATGGTGTGACAATCTTAGTGCTAGTGAACTAGCTGCAAATCATGTGTATCATGCAAGAACAAAACATATTGAAGTAGACATCCACTTTGTTAGAGATAAAGAGCTCAGCAAACAATTGGAAGTTCGAGATGTGCCTTCTCATGATCAAATAGCAGATTGTTTAACCAAGGCCTTACCTCATTATTGTTTCCAGTTTCTCAAAGAAAAACTCAGAGTGACCATCTCCCTCAAATCACTCTCTCGTTTGAGGGGGGATGTGAAGAAAACTACAACTGTTGTCTTATCATAGCTAGTTGATTACATCATAGAATTGTACCAATATTTGTATTTAGCTCTATTCTTATGACACATGTGTAGGGCAACACTGTAAAGTCTTTTGTCTACTTATGAATATAAATAGAAAAATATACCTCAGCTGAATCAATTGAGCTAAGATTTGCAAATTCCAAATTCCTCTGAATTCTATCTCTTAGATGCCCAAGTCTTTTCGATATTTCGAGGTTCTTTTGCCATCAACTTGAAAGTCCAATGAAGACGTATATTGGTGATTTGGGTGCAAGTGGTTACAGTTGAAATGATCATCAATGAAAATCATGACCGGCGAGGTCTGAAGCTCAGCTTAGGACAAGGGTCTTATAATTCGGGAGCCAGTCAAAGTTTGAAAGGAGCTCAAATATCTCAATGAAAGAAAGTGACAAAGTCCTATATGTGGTTAAGTACCTTCATCGTTTAGCAAACAGTATCGGTTGAGGGAATTGAGGAAGGACTCTATCCTTATCTTTCTTCATTTGAATAGGTCAACAAGTCCAAGTGGTTTAGGACTCTTGCTTTGATTGAGGAGGAAAACTTGCATGGGACGGTCTCACTGCCATATGGTTAGCGTTCAATAAATGTGTGTTATTTACATCGAAAACATAAAAATATGTTTTTAATTGAGTTCATTTTTGCTCCCCCCCTTAACAGGGGGTGAGCATCACCCCTCTCTCAATTGAATGTTAAGTGTCCATAAATAAACCAAGCGTTAACAAATATTATTATATCAATTTTACCCCTGTTTTCTTTTTTTCTTAAAAACACCAGTCTGAGAATTAAGAAAAAAAAAAAACATTCTTCAAAAATTACAAAAAAATAAATAAATAAAAACACCAGAAATTGAAACAAAATAAAAATTTCCAAATCAACACCATCTGTCCAAAATCCCAAAACCCAATCCAAACTCCCTTTTTTTGCTGGAAACTCACAAGAACAAAACAAACACAACCCAGAAAATCATCATCACCACTCAAACCCTAACCCACCTCCACCCACCACTTGAAAAAGTTACAAATCCAGCAATCTTTTTTCATTGGAAACCTAACAAAAAAAAAATCAAAACATAGGAACAAAACAAAACCCAGAAAATCATTATCAACATCTATCTCAAAACATCATTACCACTACTCAAACCCTAACATACCTCCACCCACCACTCGAAAAATTTAAAAATCCAGCAGCCACCACTCTGTTCCCACACCATCATCTAAAAGCAAATTTGAAAAAATTATCTTATCTAGAAATCGTCACCCACACCATCATCCGTTCATCACTATCAACACCCAAATCATCACTCACACCATTACCACCATAAATCAAACCCACTCCAACGCCCACACGGCCATTCCCACACAACCACCACGGCCACACTACCAACGACCACCACCACCTTTGTCCGCCGAAGAGATCAAAGCCCTGGAGAGCAGATTGCGATAGCTGAAGAAGAAGACAGCGGTGGTGTAACGACGGAAGATCGTCGATGGAAGAGACCATCGAAGTTGCGCTGGAGAAGATCGTTGGAGAGTCACTGCTGGAGACGATGTGAAGAGAGAAGATTTCTGATTTCTTTTTTTGTTTTAGTTTTTAATTTTTTTTAATGTTACTTTTTTAAATCTTAATAATTGTTAAAAATAATTAATTTTAGTTTTTTTATACAATTTACCAATTAACCCTTATTTATTTAATAAAATTTCTATCTATTTGGATATTTGTTAACCCTAGGTTAACTTAGGGACACTTGGCATTCATATGAGTGGGGGTAATGATCACCCCTAGTTAAAGGGGCTGAGCAAAAATTAACTCTTTTTAATTTATTACATAGCACACATTTTCGTTTGATGGTCTCATTGCCACGTCATTGAGATTGTCCCGTGCCATTTTTTCTCTTGATTGAGTTCTTTTGCTCTATTAGCATTGGTACACGCAATCAAAGGTAAGAAGCCTTAAAATAAGCTTACCAACACCATTAAAACACATGGCACCTTACCAGCCAACGTGGCATTCTCGAAGACATAACAATGGACACATAAAGTGCTAGGTTTGCATATTCCATACACATCAACTATTTTAGCAAATAAATACATACGTGACATATCACTGCCTGAGAAGAGTGAAGTCATGGCTCTTGCAGTTATTAAAACACGATGAAAATGGTGCAAGTCACTCCTGACCATTTACTGTTAAAAATGATGAAGACATCCTCCATGATGAGAGGTGGGTAAACGGTTGCTTAACCGTTCTTGTCAGAGCCATGTAAAAAAGGGTCAAAATGTCATATAAGGTAAATTAAGGTTAATTGACGGAATACATAATGAATTATGCTATATCATTTACACTCACTTTATGTCTAGGTGGTTTCCTTACAAAACCCCGGTTGCAGCCCTTCATCCCTTGACTTGCCTGATGGTTTGTTCATTTTGCAAGTCAACCATAATTAACCTCAAAATTACCTCCAAAATTTTCCCAAGTGTATTCCAGGTTAACCCGAAGCAATCCTCAGCCAGAACCACCTCCTAGATTCTACTTAACAAAAAATCGTTGTTAACAATTATATTTATCTTTTTTTTTTTTTTACTATTACAATATTTTAGGATTTATGGAGGGGGCATGACATAATATTATATTTATCAACTCTCTTTTTCAAGGTTTTAGATGTAACAATCTCTTCTAATAGAATGGTAGCTTCTTAATATTAATAATAATAATAAGCAAAACAAAAAAACAAAAAACAAAATTCCTACATAAGAACTCGAAGCAAAGAAGACATATTTCTAAATTTATCATAATTTGATATGGTATAGAATTCGTTCTTTTAACCTACTTCTTATTTTATACGGCTTTTAGAAAGAAAAAAAAAAACTCTAATCACTTCTCATATTGAAATCTTCCTAGGATTGAACAATTGAATTTCTACTCCCAAATTCGGGTATGAACTCTTTATTTACTTTTTTTTTTTAATCGAACTATTCATGGAGTGCTCAATAAACTTGTATATCATATTATGGTGTCTATTATCGTTATTTTATTATGATATTACAGTCATGATGTTATGATATTTTATTTTTCCTGCATATTTTGATTCATTTATCAATATTTTTGTCACCATGATTAATTCTTTCCTCCTCCCATCATTGCTTGTTGTAAACAAGTATTTATGGGATGTGAGAAGTATAGAGTATAGACTCTCTCTGCCACACTATAAGAAAAGAAAATGGGTTTCTTGTATTCATTCATGGATTACAGATGTAAATCTGTTTGTAATACAAAAAATTAAAATGCTTATTGTGAGTTTTGAGTGACAGTTGAGTTGTAGAAGTGAATTGTGAGGTAGTAAAAGGCTAAAAGCAAGAAAACAATCTATCAAAAAAAAATTTACAATGTTGGGTGATTTTTTTTTTTTTTTTTTTGTAAAATCGAACTTAATTTATATAAGAGCATTAAAATTTTAAATTATAAAATGGATATAAATGTAAAATTACTTACTTTCAGACAAGATTCATATGTTTAAAAAAAAAAAAAAGAGTCAAACATACAAACATATCATTCAGGTTTAGTTGTCAATCATATTCAGTCTTCAATAAAATTCAAAACTATTCAATATTTAGAAAACGACTCCTTGCACTTTCAATTAGGTCGGCCCGTTGGTATCATTCATTAGACCGACATGATCCAATGTAACATCCGTCCAGGCAGCACGACCCAATGGTAACATCATCAGCTTGGTTCAACTTGGTGATAAACCCAAAAATGTAGAAAATTCAAATTTTCAACTTTAATTAACTTGTTTTATGATTTTTGAAGTAATAAATGTTAAATTTCATACTTGTTAATTTTTTTTTATGTATTTATGAGATATCTAGTCCATGTATTTTTTTTTGAAGTTTTTCTCATTGGTAGAATTCGAGCCGTTGATTTGAAAATCATTTGCCCAAGTCTCAGACTCATCCGCTTACCAGCTGAGTTATGCCCTTAGGGGCATGTGTTTATGAGAATTGATGTATATATTGATGGACAGTCTTACAACCCAAAAGACTATTCTATTGGGTTGTGACATCCATGGGTATATATACCATTATCTTGTTATATGTTATTCTTTTCAACAATAATGCTATTTTGCTCGAATTTGGTGTCCAAATGTTGTGGAAATATTATAATCCATTCATTTAGATTAGATTAGATTTGCATGATTTAAATTAATGGATTAAAGGATTGCCACATTATTTGGGTACTAGATTTGGACACCAAATTCGGGAATTTCGATGTGAGATTTATTGCATCTTCTTGAGCATCACTTGTGGGATCTCTATCAAAAGATCAATAGAAATGCATACAACGAGGTTACATTAATTGAGCTTTTGAAGATTTTGTTTTGAAACTCAAATGGTGAAGGTCAAATACAATTTACAATCTTGGATGGAATGGGAGGGAATTTTTGTCCCAAAAAGTAAAAAATTGGTTTGGGTAAAGAATGCAAAGTTAGTGTTGATTGGGTAGTTTTGTAAATTTGAATTATATTTTGGAATTTTCGCTAAATTCCCCGTTCTTGTGTATATATGAGCTTCCTGTGTAACCGTTACAAGAATCTATCGGTGAATACATTTTCACCATTTCTGTATTTTTAGTTTCTTCTTCATAGATCTAACGAAATTCATAGACTTTTATCAAACACCTTTGTTTTGTTTTGTATTTTTTTTTCTAACAATTGTAATTTTCATAGAGTTATACACTATAATTAAATTATATGAAAAATGGTCAAAGTAGAATATTTCTCCAAATTGTCACACGTACAATATATATATATATTGTTGACAGTGAATTCTGGATTGCCACGCGTCCAACAATAATATCACGTTTAAGAAAACAAGAATGTAAATAAATGTATGCAATAGACAAGTTTTATGTGGAAAACCCTAGAAAGTGAAAAAACCACAGTGCCCTTGAGGGCAGGAAAATAATATTATGAATCGTTAGTAGGTTACACACTTAATAATCTCTCTCTCTCTCTCTCTCTCTCTCTCTCTATGGTTCAGAACCCCCTTTATGTTGATTACATGGTTCTATTTATACTAAGCATAATAGGGTTTCTTCTCGTCCATGCCGTGTTGACAGTGGAATTAATAAATAAAATCATATTAGGACTCTAGTGATGTGGACTGATTATGACTTGTTTCCTGTTTTGACTTTCCTTAAAGGAGATAAGGTTAAGTTCGTGTTGGAGTACAACGCTTCAAATCCAGTTTCTGGATGAACCCTTGCTCAATATACTTAAATAGGGTTACTTTTCTTGCATTGGTCGAGTAGGTATGAGCAGAGTAAGGGTATTCGGTGAGTGCGATCCTTACCTTTTCTAGACTGGGTTGCTTGGCGAGTACACTTTTGGCTTTCATTGATCTCGACGACGTGGCTAGGTGATGTGGTAGGCGGTCAACGTTTCTTTCGTTGACTGGTTGACAAATGACATGGAATTATCTTTCTTTCGTGTTTTCCGCCTATCTTGCTAACGTGCCTTTCAATCGAATATATACATACAACATTACCCCCATAAATACTTCGAGCCGAACATGTGACTTGATCTCTTCATTCCTTTGTTTCTACGAGTAGTATTTATAATCATACTTGGCTTCTGGTTCTTTAGGGAAATCCTCTCCTTATTTTTTTTTTTTTTATCTTGATCCAAATGTTTCTTTCTTTTTGAATTATAATCTTAGCATTTAATGCTTCCATAGTAAAACTTTATTTTTACCACAAGTTTTTTATTTAAAAAATTACATCTGATTTGACGCAGTGAAATTACGCTCTTACTGCTGGGTGTTTACTCTGAGGCACCATGTGTCCATCGTCCGGTGGGCAATTTCGTCACTGTCTTGTGCACTAGCGGTTCACTTTATCAAACTCACTCTTTTAATTTTTGAATTTTGAATTTTCCCCTTTTTAAGCGAAACTATTCCACTACTCATCATCATTAT
Source organism: Acer negundo (assembly GCA_035582765.1). NCBI lineage: Eukaryota > Viridiplantae > Streptophyta > Magnoliopsida > Sapindales > Sapindaceae > Acer > Acer negundo. The sequence continues at coordinate 31,088,211 of CM069241.1, read as the reverse complement.
TTGCAAACTCTTCTCCTTCTTCTTTTATCAACCACTTAAAGAGCTTCAAGTTGTAGGTTTTTCAATTTCTCGTTTTAGAACTTCCATCACCAAGGTTTTCGACGAACTTTCTCTGGCTCCCTTACTCTTGATTACTAGACGACTTGAAGGATTCAACACGCCTATTCACTTGCCTTTCTAGGTCCTCCGTGTAGCCTCTACTTTAAAGATTTTCTGGTGAGTTTCCATGGATCCATCTCAATGCTCTTTGTTTTTTAATCAAATGATGCGAGCTCTAGAGCTTGGTGATAAAAATACCGCAGATAAAATCTAGTTGTTGATACGCAATTTTGACCCAAGCTTTCCCGTTCCAATTTCCTTGTATATTCCTTCTATTCATGAGACTAGTGCCCCTGACATTTCTTCCTCCTTATCTTTTGGTAGTGATTCCTCCGAGATGATAAGATCTTTAAAAACCAGTGGTAGTAAGCGAAAGGCCTCTAGGGTTCCCAGGGAGTCTCTGCTAGGTGCTCAGACGATAGTTGATTCAGACGTTGAGAATCGTCAAAGTGATAGGTTAAACTTTTATTTTGAGCATCCAAGTGCTTTTGACAATGAAGTGAACGTGGTTAGCGAGCAAGAGCTTTGAAAGTACAAGAGAATATTTGATATCCCTAACACTGTCAATTTGATAAATATAGGCAAGCGGGCTGTATGGAACACCTCGTAAAATGTTATTGCAATTTATGGGTCGATATTGGTTGTGGGGTCACTCTCCCCCTTCAACCGTTTATAGCCAGATTCCTTGCTAGCGCCAAACTTGCGCTAGCCCAGTTAGCTCCGAATGGTTACAGAATCTTAATTTGCATGTGCCTTATATGTAAATCGATGGGTTACAGGCTACCCACCCCTTGTGAAATTCACCATTTCTATACACTAAGGCAATCAGGTCATGGTGATACTTATTTTCTTCTCTCTGTTGCAGTGGAAAACTGAATTCCCAATAGTGCGAGGGATCTAGGACATTCGGATGATAATAAGAAGAAAGGCTTCATTTGGGGTTTCCCCACCTCAAACAAGAGATGGAAGAATAGTTAGTTTTTGTAAGTGGTGCATGGGAAAGGGATGCACCCGTAAGTACTCGTTTGAATTTTTCAGTGAAAAAGGTTCCAATACATTTCACCTCCCCTAAATCTTGGTCGAAAACACTCCCTGTTCTACTGGAAAACGAGATTTCTCATCCTGCAGAAGCTGCCATTCTTCCTTTGGCTGAGAGAGGTCAACCATTCCTCTTGGATGAGGAAAAAATGATAGCTCAGCGGGTTTTTCCTCGTTTAACTCCTAAGCGTCATCGTCGTAAGTCTTTCCATATTTACTTTTGTTGTTGCTTTGCTTTATTGTTGATTTTAGTTGGTAACGCTTTGTTTTTATTTATAGTGAGTGATATCGACGTGGTTTGCGACGTGCAAGCCTGGCCATGAAGAATTATGCTGCTGCCAGCCAAAGGCAAGCTGCCGAGTTGGCTAAGGAGGGAATCCATGTTCCGGATGGCGTTGATTCCCAAGATAGTGAGGGCGTAGGCGATAGCCCTGAGCAAAACGTTGACTCTGACCAATATTAAAAGGGTCAAGAGATCACTGTGAGACTTGCTCCTAGCCGAAAGGGCAAAGAAAAGGTAGGTTTCTTGGGAGAAAATGAAGATGTCCCTATTTTTGATGCTAATGTACCCGAAACTCCTAAAAATCCTGCGAGTGATTTAAATCCTCGAGTTGGTCGGGGAAAACGTCCAACTGAGAATACCCCTAATCATGTTGCTCGCCTAACCAAACGAGCTTCAAGGGTGGTTCAATATGTGATCTCATCGGATGAGAAGAGCGAGGGTGAACCTGTACTTGCTGAAGCTACCCCAACTAAAGGTGCTGCTTCGAAGGTTCCCGCTGAGGGGGTAACGGTTGCATATCTAGTTATCCACTCGGAGAGTGTTGGCGAACCGAATATTTCTGCTTTTGCTCAACTAGACCCAACTGCTCATTCAACAGATGTATTTGATCAGAATGTTGCAGCTTTAACTACTCCATCAAGGTTGTCTGCACCCGCCATAGATCCAAAGGGTGCGCGTGAATCCCCTTCTACTTCAACGGGAGTCAGTGAGGATCTGGTTCCGTTTACCTTTTAGATTTTTTTTGCTTCTCAGATTTTGGGACACTTGATCCATAACGACGTTTATGTTAGACAAGGTTGGGAGCATGTGAAGAATAAGTCATACAAAAAGAAGATGGAATTTTTCTTCAACTGTCACTCATTGGTAAGTTTTTGATATCTTTACTTTAGCAGTTATGCTTTTATTTTCTAACTTTGTGTTTTGTCCAGACGATGTCTGAGATGGTGGATAACTATAAGCGTGGGAAAGCAGTTTTTACAGAAAATAGATGCTTGCGTGAACAGATATCTCGTTTTACTGGTTGACAAATTCAGTGTTGAGGAGTCCTACTCGTAGCAACTTGCTCAGCTGAAGGAATCCGTTGATGGGTTTTTGGCTGCCCAGCTAGTTGCTGAAGAGAAATTGTCCACAGCTGAAGAAGAGATCAGGCAGCTGAAGGAACAATTATCTATGAGCTAGGATTCACTCACAGCCCGTATGAAAGTGGAAAGGTTAGCTGAAAAGGCTAAAGAAAAGGTTGATCGGGAATCGAAAGATTTGTGAAATCAGCAAGCCTCAAGGGATGCCATCTTCGGGGACCTAAAAGCTAACTGGAGATCCAAGCTGTAAATCGGTTCAAGGTGTCCTACTTATGACGCACTTCTCTTACACAAGTTCGAACGCGAAATGAGGCAATCCATAAAGATTTTTACGATGAAAAACCATTCGAATGAAAAAGCCCTGAAGCGTTTCGACAAGTCCCTCCAGCTGCATATGGATAGAGCGGTGGGCTCGATCAAGGACCAGATTAGGAGGTGGAAAGCTCATTGTCACTATATAAGACTGAACAGCACCTAATGCATTTGGAAGTCCTCACAAAATATGCATTCAACACCTATCATTCCGGAAAGTAGGGGACTCTTACCAGCACAGGCGAAGGGCCGAATGTAGGTCCCGTTTCTTATCGGGACTATGGACCTTTCATGCCAGTGGGGGATGAGGAGATAGTATGGCCATCCAAATATGAGATCAATAATGATGAGGATAGTGGGGGTGCTCCACCGGCGGATGTTTGATTTTTTCATTTACACAGCTTACTTTTGTAATTATGTTCATCCCTGCAAATTTATATTTAATCGCTATTTATATAATATGCTCTATTTTTCAACTCTTTGCTTTTTCTTGTTCAGCTGTCATGATTGACTTTTTTGTTCAGGCTCAAAGTCTTTTTTAGCAGTTCAGCTACCACTGTTGAGTTTTTTATTTGCTCAATGTTTGTCAGGACGTATCTGACCATACACCAAGTCTTTAAGCATACTATTGGTACGTCTCTTACTTTTGCTTATTTTTGTTTAGATTGCTAGTTTGTTCAACCTTCAGCTCTTCGTTCAGGATATATTTTCGAGTGCTATTTTTTTAGTGCTTTATTCGCATCTTGAAGGGTTTCGTTTTGCTAATGGTGGCTAGCACCAGTTGGTCTTATAGTGTTTTTCTAGCTAAGGTTGTTGTGACATTTTCATCTTAAGCCTGCTATGGTTGGGGAGTCCCTCATTCGCCACTTTTATATTGCTGAGAGTTTAGACTCATATCTTCGTGCGGAAGCGAATAGTTTCCATACTCGATCATGGCGCTTGATTTTGTTGGGACATTTGTACTTAGTAATAAATTACTCTTTATTGAAAATCTCCTGCAGTGATAACGATACTTAAAAGAAAATACTGAAAAGCAAATACTAAAAAGGAAACAACAAAAACAAACTTTAAAGAAGGGTAGGAGTCAAGAGTAGTAAATCTTCAAATATTGTGTGTTGCACAGTCAAGGGAGCTCATCGGCTCCTCTTCAAGTGATATGATACGCCTTATGTCTTGCTATGCCAGTGACACGATATTGCCTTTCCCACTTATCTACGAGCGATCTTGCTGTTTTGTCTTTGGTTCCTAGGGCCACTCTTTTCGGCACTAATTCGTCAAGCATGAATCTCTTTACTCGCACATATGAATTGTTGAAAATATATAAACGTGTGTCTAATACAACCTAGAGGGGGTGAATGAGTTGTTAATCGATTATTACCAATTTTTTATTAGTCAATATTAGTTACAATTAACCCAATTCAAACATACAATAAAAATCAAGTAAATGTGCGGAAATTAAAGAACACTTGATTTTTATGTGGAAACCTTCAACAAGGAAAAACCACGAGCTGATATGTGCACCACACACGATCCTTGAATCCACTATATGTAATGATGTTTACAACCTAGGTTGACCTTCACCATTCTCGGTTACTAAACCATCACTACTATCCGCATGCCTTTTATAGTGAACCTAGACCAACCCTAGACAACCTCTTTATGAAAAGAAGGTTACACTCTTAAGTGAGCACCTCCTAATCTACCTGTATTCCTTTTATAGAGGAGCTAGTACAATGCTTGTGCAACTTCACCTAAAAGCCACAAGACTTTGACTTTATGAAGAGAATAAAAAGTCTAAGTGTATATCACAATGATGCTCAAGTGCAATGAGTGTTAGACTAAACATTATATGCTTAACTAGATGTTATAATGCAAATCAACATCCTAGTTATCAACAAAGTCTACATGTACATACATGAGACTCAATTAGATGCAAAGTGATTCTAGCAAACTAATTGTCAACAAACAAAACCAATTCAACATAAGTTGTCAATAATCATGGCAAGGACTAAAAACATGCGATTAACAAATGCAATCAATGAGTCCTAATCAACAATGTCTAAATGCAAATCATATAGACTTAGCTAGATGTTGTCAATCACAAAATAATCCTAGCCATGAAACAATGTCAACATGTCCATACATGTGAACTCAATTAGTTGTAGAGAATTTCTAAAACCATAATTGTCAATTAAATCCACAAGAACATTCAATAAAGCTTTACTAGATAAATAAACATTTGTCTATCAACCAAATCAACAATCAACAAGAATATTCAAGGCATAACTATTTAAGCAAAACAACTCAATCAATTAAGCTATCACAAACAAACTCAAGCATGTTATCAAGACTCATAAATATATGCAATAAATAGAGTCTAGGTGTTTAATCAAGCAATAAATACCTAATCTAGAGTAAGAAGAACAATAAATGATATTAAAAGCAGTTCTAGCTTACCTAGTCATGAAATCATAAAGACCCATGCTCAAATGCTGATGGATGATGTCATGGATGCATGCGTTTTGGGTTGGAGAGTCAATCAAGCTTTCATGAAGCTTTCTCTCTCAAGAAATCTCTCTTTGTATTTCTAGAAAATGAATTCTCTCTCTAGGGTTTCAATTGGGAGAGTAATTGTTGAAGGAGAAGAGATAAGGGGGTATTTATAGGTGCCAAATGAAGCTACATCGTTTTGAGAATGTTAGAAACACGTTTCTAGGCATTCGGCGATCAAGCCGCCGATTGAAACCATCATTTGATTTCAAAAACATTCTGGAAACATTTTGGCTGGAAAAACTACGGTCATGACCGCAGAACGCATTCGGCGGTCAAAATCGGTGGCCAAGCCACCGAATCATGCGACAACACCTCAGCTCAAATATTCGAGCGCACAGAAACATGATCAAACGACATCAAAACCTTTCGTATAATATACCGTTAGAAAGGTATGGATGTCTACTTTCTAATACAATTAACAAAACAATATTTGGATGTCTATAGAAAGCGTTATGGTCAAATGAGTGACCAAAGGTCAAACATGGATAAAAACAGAGTTGCCTTGTTTTAATGGTCACTTTGGAAACATCAAAACCAATCCAAACGATCATGAAATATTACAAATAATATACCGTTGGAAAGCTATGGGTGTCTAATTTGTACATAAATTTTTAAAACTCATTTTAAATCTTTTTATAAAAAGTTATGGTCACAAGACCATACAAAGGTCAATTTTGAAAATCATTGAAATCATTGAAATCCAATATTTTGAAACTAGACACTTACTCTAAATAACCTAACCAAGTCTAACACTTATCTAAGAGAAGAATGAGACATTCTCAAGTGGTCAACCATCGGGCTAAGACATGCACACCATCGTACAAGCGTAAACATTTCCTATCACATAAACAATAACGAATTACACCACACTTAAGACTAACATGAAGTGTAAGTGTGGTTGTGAGAGGAATGCACACAAACAATGAGGTACAAATGCATGTCAATTACAAATGCATGAAGTGTGTGTGTGTGTGTGTGTGTGCACCCTAATCTCTTTAAGAATCAAGGTCAAGTGTTATACCTTTTGAAGCTCTTGATCTTAAAGTCATGAAGATGTTTGGAAGCTTGCCTTGATAATCATCAAGAAAACCTAAGCTACCCATTACACAATCATCCCAAATATGGTATGTCATGTAATAAGCCAATCACAAAATAAAGGTCCTTACAATTGTAGTACATGGCTGCCCTTCATATGTAAGATGTGTTCCTTATTTGCTCATGTTCCCTTCTTTCCTCTAGCTCGTCTAACCCGTATTTCAGCATGTCAATATTGAGTTCGAGTTGAAAGAGTCATATTCTTAGCGAGGAGAATGTTATTTCTACTGGGATGACGGCTTCGGTTCTGAAGGCCATTGAGTAAGGTGTCTTACCTGTTGAACATATTTGTGTGGTTCGATAAGCCTATAGTACATGTGGTAGCTTTTTTGCCCAACTACCTTTCTTAACAGCGAGCTTGGCTTTCAAATTGTACTTGATTATCTTGTTCACTACTTCAGTCTATCCATTTGTATATGGATGGGCCGCGATGGCGTGCTTTGCTCCTCATTCGACCGCTGCAGGCATTGGACTAATCAGATCGATTCCCTACATAGTGAATGGTCAAGGGAAAGTGATACTTTGTAGATGCTCAGGTGGTTGGCGAATGTTGTTTGCAACTTTTTGACACTCTTCACACCTTGTAACTGTTTTTTTTTTTCATCGACGAATAGTGTTATCCAGTAAAACCCTTGCCTTAACGCCTTATGGGCCAGACTGATACCTCTAGTATGATTCCCATAGCTTCCATTATATATTTCTTTTAAAATTCTATCAGCTTATTCGGGTCCGACACACCTCTATAATACTCTCGAGTAACCTCTTCTGTACAGCTCACCACTGAGGACCGAGCATCTTGTAGCTTTGTATTTCAACTGCTTTGCCTCTAGCGGATCACTTTACAGGGTGTCAATGAGGAGATATTCTCTTATCGATGTCATCTAGTTGTCTGACCAATTTTTGATTACTTCGATCTCATTCTGCTCAGCTGTGCTCAGTTGAGATAGATAAACCATAGAGACGATTCGGGGCCAGATATTGACCGTGGCTGAGGCTAAAGCATCAGCTTGCTTATTCTTTTCTCTTGGGATTTACACGATTCTGAATTCTTTGAATCGTCTAAGTAATCATTTCGTCAGCTCTAAATAGGCGATCATGCTTTCGTCCCTCACCTGATACTCATTTAATACTTGGTTGACAATGACTTGTGAGTCACTGAAAATCTTTATTTCATCGGCCTCCAAATTCATGCATACTTACAACCCTGCTATCAGTGCTTCATACTCGGCCTGATTGTTGGTGTCTTAAATCAAAGCGCAAGGCACATTCGAATGAATCTCCTTTCGGGGTCGAGACCACTATCCTTACCCCGCTGCCGTACGTGTTTGATGAGCCATCGACATGAAGTTATCGTTGGTATATTTTCTTCATTTGTTCCACCATCATCTTTGCTACCTTTAAGTCTGGTTCAGTAAATTCTTCCACAAAGTGGTCAACTGCTTGGCCTTTTACCAAAGTTATTGGAAGGTACCTTATGTCGAATTCGCTCAACTCGATTGTCTATTTTGTCAGTCTGTCGGATACTTATGGTTTCTACAGGATTAGTTTGAGAGGGCAGTTTGTGCATATCTCAATTATATAGGCCTGGAAATAGGGCCTCAGTTTTCTCTCTACTATTACTAGTGCAAATGTCATCTTCTCGGTTGGCGGCAGTGCCTTGTTTGTGTAGTACAATGGCTTATAAGTTCCCTTTTCTTGTCTCACTAGTACAGAACTCGTGGCCACTTCGATAACTGACATGTACAAATACGGTGTTTCTTCGATCAATGGTTTCGACAGCAGTGGCACTCAGCCTAAGTAGTCTTTCAAGGTTTAAAAAGCCTGATCATAATCTTCATTCCACTCGACCCCCTTACCTTTCTTTAGAGCTCTAAAAAATGGTAAGCACCTATCCGTTGATTTTGATATGAACCTGTTCAACGATGCCAAAAATCTCATGAGCTTCAGAATGTCCTTCAAGGTTTTCGGGGAAACCATATTGGCCAATGCTCGGATCTTATCTGGGTTCACTTCTACCCCTCTCTGATGTACCTGATACCTGAGGAACTTTTTGGATGGTACGCCGAACAAGTATTTGGCAGGGTTCAGTTTCATGCCATACTTGGTTAACACATTGAAAGTTTCTCCAAAATCATCTACATGGTTGTCGACCATGACACTTTTGGTCAGCATTTCGTGTACGTATACCTCCATATTTCTCCATATTTAGCTGGCGAACATTCTATTGATCAGCCGCTGATTTGTTGCTCCAGTATTTTTCAAGTCGAATGACATAACCATGTAACAGTACAATCCTTAGTCTGTGGTGAAAGCTGTTTTATCTTCATTTTGCTTATGCATCTTTATCTAAATGTATCCCGAATATGCATCCATAAAGCTCAGAAGTTCGTGTCCAGCTGTAGCATCAACCAGCTGGTCGATTCTTGGTAGTGGGATGCTATCTTTGGGACAACCCTAGTTTAGGTCAGTAAAGTCTACACATATCCTCCACTGATTGTTTTTCTTCTTCACGAGAACCACATTTGCCACCCATTCGGGGTATTTAACTTCTTCAATTGATCCTGCTGCAGGTAACTTGGCCACTTATTCCTTTATCGTTGTACTTCTTTCTGGATTGAAACTTCTCCTTTTATATACCACTGGCTTGCTTTTGTCATCTATAGCCAAATAATGAGAGATCACGTTTGTGCTGATTTCGGGCATATCTTTATAGCTCCAAGCAAAGATTTCCTTTTATTCTTTCAACAAATTTGCTATGTTCGTTTTAACTAATTCGGCCAAGCTTGCTCCAATCTTGACGATTTTATCAAATTCTTCCTCATCTAAGATAACAGATTCGGTTGGATCCTCTTTCTCCTTCTTTGCCTTATCCCTTGGGTCGAGTTTGCAGCTCTTAAGGGTCTCTTCCTGTACTTTTTGGTTGAGCTCGCATATGCTCAACATTTCTGCCCTGGCTCTATCCTTGAAAACTGACAGGTTTGCCCAACGAGCCATTTCTTGTGATCCTTTAAGTTCTCCAATCCCAAATTCCATCGGGAATTTTACTTTTAGTGCATGAGTTGATGTGACTATCCGAGCCTTGTTCAGGAACGGTCAGTCGAGTAGTGCATTGTAAGGCCAGTTATAGATATCGACAACGAAAACAACAAAGTCTAACAAGATCATCATTTGACATGGTGTTATGCCAAATCTCACTAGTAACTTCACGGTCCCTAAGGACCTTACCTCTGTGCTCCCAAATCCTTTCAGTGTTACGTAAAATCCAAGTCTTTTCTGTCCAGCCATAATTCATCATGCACCCTGGCACTTAATATGTCAACTAAACTTCCATTATCTATCATTACTCGGAGGACATCCCTATGAGCTATTTGGACCTCTACTACGATTGCATCGCTGGGTTTTGCATCAATTCCTTCTAAATCCTCGACCGTGAAAACTATCAGGTTCTATCATTCCTTTCCCTTCTTAGGGCTCCTTTGTACGGAATTTACCTCTATATTCATGTTCTCGGACTTCCGACATTCTTTCCCTATTACTCATACCGGTATGGGGTTCACTGAAAATGATGTTTATCGTAGCTCTTGGGCTACTCTTCCTTGGGGTCTTTCTTTCTTGTCTGCCTTCTCGGTGGCTGTCTTGGCAACCACCATGTTTATCTCCCTTCAGAGTGAAATCCTTGAGGTGCCCTTTTCTGATTAGACTTTCAATATAATATCATAACTGGTAGCATTTGGATGTGTCGTGCCCGTGATCTTTATGGAAATGACAGTATTTCATCGTATCTCTCATAGCATTGGCTGATTGCTACCGTGGGTATTTGGCAAGCCTCGTATCCTCCACCACTAAAATTATATCCTCTTGGTCGCCTGTTAATGGAGTGTAGATGTTATACTTACTGCGGAACCTACTGATTCAATTACTTCATTGACTCTCCCTCGATTAGTCCTTCCTACTTTTTTCGTCTCTTTAGCAATCACGTGACTAAGTTTTGGTTTTTTCATCCCTGGACTCAAGCTTTGTATCGGGTTTATGGCCATGCATATAACTACCCCCTTGTGCTACCTCATCTTCTTCAGCTAAGGTATAATCGCCAGTTATGTCTATCATCTCTTCGTAAGTCTTTGGTCGCTCTCTCCGTAAGTCAAAGGATAGTCGGTCACTTTGTAATCCATTGGTGAAAGCTGCTATGATATCTACATCTCTGGCATCCTCAATCTGTGCGACTTTCTTCCCAAATCTTGTCAGGTATTTCTTGAAAGGCTCGTTGTTCTCTTGTTTCAAATTCGACAAGTGGGCAAACGACTTCCTCCTCTACACACTCCCCATGAACTGTCTCACAAATGCTTTGCTGAATCCTAAAAAGTTGTTAATGCTTCTGGTGGGAGTCGCTAAAACCATCTAAAGGCAAGGTCGTTAAAGGTTTAAGGGAACATTAGGCATAATAGTCCATCGTTGGATGCATACTGTGCCATGACATTGCAGAATCACCTGACATGTTCCTTTGGATCCCTAGTCTCTTTGTATTGCTCAATGGTTGGCATCTTGAACCTTTTTGGGAATTGAGTGTAAGCAATTTGATCGACGAATGGATTGTTTGATTCATCATCTGATAAGGCATTGTACCCATATCTCTAGGCCATTGCCAAAACCTTTTTTAACTGTACCTGGAGGGTGATGCTTCATCTGCCAGTCAGTTCCCCTTTCGAATCAAGCTGGCGTTTGGATAGTCATTCTTCGGTAGCCATCTTCCCTGCTATCTATACTCCCTCTAGATCTCTGATAGTCATTCTTGCTTTTTTTGACTGCAATCCCCTTCTCAACTAAGGACTTTTATCTTCAAAGGAAAAAGAAGGGTGCCTCCGTCGGATCTTCTGATATACACTGTCGGGAATCATCCCATGTGTCCGACCACAGCCTTGCCTCTCCAAATATTCTTCGTCTAGCAAACCATTTCCTTTCCTTTCCTTTCCTTTCCTTTGTCTTCTTTCTTCGAAGGTTTCAAGGTGATCCTGGGGTGTTTCCTCTGTAGATGGTCTTGTTTGGGCCCCTAGGGTCGCAATGTGAACTTCCGAACGCAACCTCCCAGGTGGGTGGTCCCCAGGCGTGCTTGTTGTTAAATCGTAAAGAGAGGAAATCCCGAGGCCTATAGGAAGTAAGAGTCCTAACTTATTGGCTTCGCTAACCAGGCTCATCAAAGCAGTTTGGAAGTGTTGTAGGGTCCCTGGATCAGCCACCCTGGTCTCCGGTGTTGCTACTGATTGTTCCCTAGTTATCAACATTCTGTCCCCTACTACTCTGGTTGCTTTAGGGACCTAACGGTGGTTAACGCCATTGGAGTTTCCGTCTTTGTCACTGGTGTTGCTCATGTTTCAAATTTGTTCGTGAGGGTTCCTTGAAGTTTTTGTTCAACCCCCTTCTTCTATCACCAATTGTTGACGGTGAATTATGGATTGTCATGCATCTAACAATAATATCACGTTTATGAAAACAAGAGTGTAAATAAATATATGCAAGACACAAGTTTTATGTGGAAAACCCAAGAAAGGGAAAAAAAACCACGGTGCCTTTGAGAGCAGGAAAATAATACTATGAATCGTTAGTGGGTTACATACTCAATAATCTCTCTCTCTCTCTCTCTCTCTCTCTCTCTCTCTCTCTCTCCAAGGTTCAGAACCCCCTTTCTGTTGATTACATAGTTCTATTTATACTAAGCAGACTAAGGTTTCTTCTCGTCCATGCCATGTTAGCAGTAGAATTACTAAATAAAATCGTATTAGGACTCTAGTGTCGCGGACTGATTAGGATTTGTTTCTTGTTTCGACTTTTCTCAAAGAAGATAAGGTTAAGTCTGTGTTGGAGTACAACGCTTCAGATCCTATTTCTAGATGAACCCTCGCTCAATGAGGTATACTTAAATAGGGTTACTTTCCAAGTAGGTCTAGGCCGAGTAAGGGTATTCGGCGAGTGCGATCCTTACCTTTTCTAGACTGGGTTGCCTGGCGAGTACACTTTTGGTTCACTAATCTCGACGGCATGGCTAGGTGACGTGGCAGGTGGTCAATGTTTCTTTCGTTCATTGGTTGACAAATGACGTGAAATTATCTTTCTTTCGTGTTTCCTGCCTATTCTGTTGACTTGTCTTTCAGTTGAATATATACATACAATATATATATATATAATGAATCATCCTTCTAGCTACTTAAACCCTAAAATAAAAAACAAAAAACAACTTAATATAACAGTCTGTTTTTCAGATTCACAGCTACAGCTTACAGATATATAACACGTACAGGAACAAAAAATTAAACAAGTTACCACTAGATACCATGAATTTCTCTAAAAAATCAAGCTTGGGGATTCACTGAATTAGATTCAATATAAGTCCATAATGACAGTTGTACAAAAGTTAAAGTAGTAATAATCTATATGCACTATCTATGGTTAAATGAAGATCGATAACTTGAAGCATGCACAAACATTAATATTAATTGCACCTAGAGATGATAAAATTAATCAACATTAAAATTAAATTAAGCTGAAGCACGGGGAGGGGATGGTGGGTAGAAGTACAAGAAGATTAATTAGAGTAAACAAAAGTACTACGGCAGTGGTTAGACCTTCATTAATCAAATTAATACAATTTACAAGTATTACAATAGGACTGTCGGGACCCAACAACATAGTCAAGATAAAGATAATATATACGCGGTCTGGATAATTATTCCCATAAAATCTAGAAAAAAACTACTCACATATACTTGTAAAATAGGTATGGTGAGACTCGAATCTCTCACCGTCACTATGGAAGAGATGTACACTACCATCTCTACTAAAAGATGATATGCTATATATATATATATATATATAATAGATAATCGATGAAAATTGATATTTAGCAGTTTAACTGGTTATCACGTATTATGATCCTTATTATATATTAAGAGTACATGTAAGAAAGACTTTTTTAATCGCTTTAGATCTAATCAAAATTCATGCCAAATTTAGTTATAAGGTAGCCTGTGATTCATGATTGAAATACAGTTCTTTGATTTCTAAAACATAAGATTAAAAAGTTGTTTATTAGTTTATTATATTTTGAACTAATATATATATATATAGATAGATATATATTAATTTAGATACATTTTAAAAAGTTAGTTTTAATTCTATTCAGAAATTTGTGTGCATGAGTATGCATGTCTTGTGGAATTGTATCCAATTATTTTCGAGTACTCAAATTTGTATTAAAAAAAATCAAATTATATCTTTTACTGTTCCTATTTAACATAATTTAATTTTAAAAAATGTACATTTAATTCTTTTGAGACACCTAGTATATTTAATTAAGTCAAAATTAACATACTTTTCAGTTTTCACAATTGTTTTACCAAAGTCATTCCATTGGTGTGTGCCCTTGTTTTAAATAATTGATTAAACAAACATAACATAATCAAATTGGGATTAGACCTCGGATTTGGTGCAAATGACAGACTTGACTCACGTTCTTCAATAATGGATATAATTAACCTCTTCCGCTTAGATTCGATCTGACATTAGGAATCTTTGAAACCCCTTTAAATTCAATTAAATTAATTAAAAAAAATTAAAAAATAATGACAATTATAATAAGTTGATTGAGCTTTAAGTTGCCACATATGGTCGGTGCCCGAAACCGCAATAGCACGAAGTTTCCTTCTTGAAGTAGCTTAAATGTGCACCGACGGCCACTTCATTTGATACCCACCGTACGATCACCGCCATCACACGACCAGACATTAAGCCTAACTACTTAGTTGTCAATTTGTCATGCTCTTTTAAGTCTCACAATATTTGACTAGATTGGTTTCTAATCTATCTTCTTTGGAACTATTAGAAAACTTGTATGGCCAATTTTTATTGGAAGTATAAAAATAAAATTTAAACTATTAAAGTTATACATATTTCGGAAATTTGATTGAACGGTCTCACCATCTGATAGTGAGACCGACCTACACAAGATTTTCTCTTGAACCATTAGGTTGGATCTATTGCTAATATATTGAAGAATGGAATATCATGGTAATGTACACACTAAAAGAACACTTTCTTCTTAGGTAGAAATCGTAAAAATAAATGTTTAATGCAATTAGTATTGTTTTTAAGATGATGTTCATGAAACGCAAACATGTTTCGTAGGGTTTCCTAAAAATAGTTTTTCAAAACTGAAAATAATATAAATATGTCTGATATATATTTTTTTAAATGGATAAAATAATAGTTTGAGCAAGAAGTTATAGAGTTTGTTTTGAAAACCTATTTCAAAATGATTGAAAATAACAATTTTATTTTTTCAATTTAATTTGTTGTTAAAAATTTAAAAACATTATTTTTCATTTTCAAAAATAAATTTTTGAGAACATGTAGAGTATGTCGTAGGATGTGATAACTTATTAGCAAAACTTTGTTCAATATTAACATGAATAATCTTACAATTTACTAAAAACGTTGTTGAAATTATTTGTCCAAAAAATTTCTTTCTTGAATTTTGTGTAAATCTACCATTATCATGCAAATTAATGGATACAAGTGATTGAATTATATGGATTTCCTAGTTATTTTTGTATAACAAGTTATTTTTGTAGAAAAATCACTATTATGAAGCTTCAGTGCTTCTCAATTAATTAAAAAAAAAAAAAAATAGATTACTCATTCTTTCTTAACTCAATATGTTATTAAATCTCATTATGCACATCTTACAAGCGTGAAGAAAGTTTAACTTTCTTATGTTGTGAAAGTAGATATCTTTTGATTGTATAAGTATATATGATCACAAATACAAAGGTGATAGAAGTTTCCTTAAATTTGAAGGGACTAGAGGTTACGGCAAAAACCTGTTAAAATAATTGTAATAACAAAACATCTAAGGTTATTATTATTTTTTTTAAAAACGTAACTATATTATTTTCAAAGAAATTAACATTGATCAGAGACGAAGGCAAAAAGGAGCCCATAGGGCCCGTAGCCCCCAACCAATGAAAATTCAACGAACTAAATTTTCATTATAGGCATTTTATGATACTGCTGTATGAAGATGATAATTGCAATATGGTCCCTCTATTTTATTAATAATATAATTTTTTTCCATATTTGTTTTTCCAAGACAAAATCAATCCCTTTTAGTATTTTAATTTCTTATGATTTCATACATTATTTCTTAATCTAGTCTATACATGGGTTCAACTACTACATAGTTACAGTATAGTTACATGGTTAATTTTCAACCATTGGATTTTAATCCAAAGGTCTACAAAAATTAAAGATTTGAAAATTAATAAAAAAATTAAAACTAAAAGAAAATAATCTCCTCTCATAATTACCCTCGCAACTATACATGAACTGTATAATATCTAAATCCGTCTATATCTGTATGTATTTTTATTTTTATTAGGTACTCACTAGAATAAATTAAGACTTTCTTTTATATTTTATTTTGCAATATCCATCTTGTTTTGAGGTGGCTCTTATTGTTTACTTGTAATGTTTCGATTTGAACGTTAAGATTATTTTTATCAACTTCCAATATTTTAGGTTTGAGATTATAAATTAATAAATGTTTTAATTTTATTTGTCAAGCTTGTGTTATTATATATTTATTATTTGGTTAGGTTGTTACTTGTTACTACAGTTTTGATAAATTTATTTTACTCGCTTACTATTTAAATTGGTTCAAAAATATTTATAAGTTAATTTGGTTTGATATGAATAATATAGAGTTAAATTATAAGTACATAAATAATTGTTTTTAAAATATATTAAGTAATGGTACAATTATACTTTAAATATTTTATATGAATTATATATTTATTAATTAGGAACTATTAAAAGAGATATTTTATCCATGTAACATTGTAACAATTATTCGCCTTTAAGGCTGAGCTTCTTGTAGCTTCCATGGCAATAAATTTTGCTTAGAAATTTTGTTGGCGTTAGATATGGCTAGAGAGTAATTCTTCATATGTGGTTCAGTTGCTCTCTTCTCATTCTGATATCGTTCTTTGGCATATGTGGCAGACTTAGCAAAGGCACATTTTTCAGATCTCCATTATCGAGTTTCAAGTGTCGCATAATTATAGGGAGGGTAATCAGGTGTTCCAAGCAGACTTTAGGGTTGGAGGTTGACTTTTGGTGGTTCTCCATCCCTCCTTTATGTTCTTCGCCGGTGAGAAATGACTACATGGGCTGGGAATCGTTTCATTTTTCTTGCTATTTTCTTTTGTATCCTACATGTCTGTTGTCTGGTGGGGGGGTTTTTTTTCCCTTAGTTTTTTGTGATTGGTTTGACCTTTGTTACTCTTTGTTATTTTCTTTTTGACTTAATATATGTTTCGGATACTGTCTATGGGGTTTTCAGCATATGATCACGAGTAGGGATAGGCGTGGGGGCCCAATGGGGTGGGGGAGGGTACCCCCACCCCCACAACCTCCCCCAAAATCCATTTGGGGGGACCTGTGGGGGGACGTTTTGGGGGGAGGTTCCCCCACCCCCACCCCCAAAACCTATTTCCCTAATTTCATTTCCTTTTCAATTCTAAATTTCAAATTTTCAATCTGAAAAGTAATAAAAACATAATAAAAATACAACACAAAATCCAAAATACAATACAAAATAATTGCAAAATACAATCTGTTCTTGACAATCCAAAATAGAGTAAAAAATAATTGCAAAATACATTATTAATATTTAAGCATATCTTCACATATCTTGTAAATCATCAACAGCATTCGAGGCCTACAACATTCAAAAAAAATGTACTCATATTAATTTTAATAATTTAATCTTCTAATTTATAATTTTTTTTAATTGTTAACATTTTTATATATACTAGTTTTAGAGCACATGCAAGGCATGTGCTTAAATCAATATTTGAGTTTCAAATTTGCAAATATACATATCTTTGAGAAATAATAAATGTTAATATAACACATATAATTTTAGTTCATGTAAATGTTATTACATTGATCTAACACCTTGAAGAAGTTTTAAACTCCTGTGGATGATTTAATTATTTTTCTATTTGACCAGAAACCACCGCTTGGATTTTTTGAAAAACCTTTTTTTTTTTTTCTGCATTTCACTTTACATACATCCATTGTATAATCCACAAAGTCATAAAGTTTAACACAAATTACAGTTCCACCCCTGTATAATTCCCTTTTATTTTTCAACATATTAAATACATAGAAAATTATATTTTTATCCCCAGTCTCATTTTTTAATTTAAAATAATAAAAAATCCTTACTATATAGTCCATGTTGTGTGACTATTACTAAGACTTGTCTATTAAGTATTTATACAAACTTGAAGGGTTGTATTTATTAATCGTCGTTCAATAATCTAAGGAATACTATAATTGAAATATGACTAAACTCTGTCCATTAAGTAATTATATAAACTTTAAAGGTTGTAATTGTAATTTTACATGGAAAAAAATTAAAAGAACAAAAAGGGATGTTATAATTGAACCGACATATCACACTTTTATATATAGTATAGATATTGATATTGATTTGGGTCCAGTCCATATCATTACCTCTAGCCTCTTAGCAAATAACCATCTAAAACCATAATAATTACTAAGACATGTCTATTAAGTAATTTTACAAACTCGAAGGTCTGTATTTGTCATTTGACTTTCCCAAAAAAAATAAGGGATGATATAACCAAAATCTTACTAAAAGCTATCTATTAAATAATTATATAAAGTTTAAGGGTTGTATTTGTAATTTTACCTTTAAATAAATTAAGAAAAAAAAAAAAGTCAAAGAAATTAAATGGATGCTATAATTCCAAGTGATCATCCACACTTTTATTGTTAATTCTAAAGCAAATGGAAAATCTTTCAAAGAAATTAAAAAAAATTTAAAAAAAAAAGAGGATGCTATAAATAAAGAGTCACTTCGCTCTTTTAGATATAGTATAGGATATATAGATACGGTCTCATTCCTATCAGGGCATCCTTATATAACTATATCAGGATACTGAATGTGAGCCACTCATTTATAAAAGTAATTTGACAAGTACATACATACTAAGTCAAAGTATATAAAACGAATGACTCACATTCAATGTCCTTATATAATTCTATCAAGGCATCCTCATAGGAAAATTTCTATATATAGATATATAAATACATATATATTTTTTAAAATTAAGACAAATTATGAAAATTACTATACAATGCATGTTGTGTTACTATTACTAAGACATGTCTATTAAGTAATTATATAAACTTGAAGACTTGTATTTGTCATTTGACTTAAAAAAATAAAAATAAATAAGAGATTCTATAACTAAAATCTTACTAAAAGCTATCAATTACGTAATTATATAAAGTTTAAGGGTTGTATTTGTAATTTTATAGGATAAAGAAATTTAAAAATAAATAATAAATAAATAAAAATAAAAATAAAAATAAAAATAACAAAAGAAAGTTTAAGACATTAAAAGAAAATAAAATGGATGCTATAATTCAAGACACTTTTATATAGACTAATAGAAATAAAAATAAAAATAAAAATAAAAATAAAAATAGTGGGGTAATATTGCTCGATAAACTCTGATAGACCACTTTAACCGTTCATAGTCAAATTAAAAATAAAAGAAATCTTTTTTTGATGGTCTTCATTGTACGGTAAAACCAGTCGAAAGTATTTCTTGGTTCCTAAAAGAAATAAAAATAAGAAGGAAAAAAATAATAGTACATAGTACGGCTCTTTGTCGACAAGTTGCACCGCAGCAGTTCAGTTCTTTAATATTTTTTTATTTATAGTAGAATTAAAAATATTTTTTCATAAAAAAAAAATGAGAGAAAACTTAATTAATTTTGACAGAAGGTGGTAGAAGTTAGAAGCTTGACACACGTGTTCACAGAGCTACAAAGGAAACATTAATTGAAGAGCAGTATAGTGAGAATTTCTCTATTATATATAGTGTTAAAATTTTATTTTATTTTAAAAAAATAATATGAGCTGCTGTTAATATTATACTGCAAGATTCTCATAAAAACCAAGGTGAAGCTTCTGTTAGTTTGATCAGATTCACTATTAATTTTAATAAAGAGATAATATATAGTTTAGCTCGATAGTTCAGTTAATATAATTTATAAAAATTAAAATTAATATAATCTACATGTATTGGTTTTCTTTTATTTAAATTAATAATTGTCTTACTTATTCTCCGATATTGATGTTTCTACTACGATTCCCTCCATCAAAAGTTTAATTAATTATAATAGTTTTTTATAATTAAAAAAAAAATCATATGCTCATAAGTTATAATAAACCTTTTTTTTTTTAATTTTTTTATTTTTATTTTTTAATTATTTAAGGAAAGCAAAGATACTTTAATATGAGCATCTAACAGGACAAGCCTCTCTACGCAAGGAGGGCAAATGTCCAACCAACAGGAGTCCAAAATAGTGGATATAGCCTCCTTAGCCAGAGAATGAGCAACAATATTACCTTTCCTAGGAACGTGAAGAATAGAGCACTCGAGAATCAACTCAAAGGAAACCAGGATGTCGATAATAATAGAGCCAACATCAACAAAGGAAGCCTCCCCCTTACTAACCAAATCAACAACCTGGATAGAATCTGTTTCGATTTGAAAAGGCATAAGGCCTTCTGATAAAGCCAACTAAATGCCCTTTCTGATCGCCATTGCTTCCGCCACTAGGGGCAAAAACATAGCCTCAAGCTTATTAATCGCAACGGCTTTAACCTTCCACTCTTTGTCCTGAATAATACACCTCAAGCCAATCAATCGATTCCTAACACAAGTAGTCGTGTCAGTATTGATCTTCCAACAACCATCCACAAGAGGTCTCCATTTAGGCACCATAGCAACCCTCTTCAAAAGGAGTGAAACCCCTAAAAAAACGACCTTCATTCATTTAAAAAATCAGAGGCCCAAATCACAACATCCCAATCCTCCTTCGATCTGTTATGAACAATTTTATTCCTACAAAACCAAACTCTCCAAAATATAACACAAAGAAATTCCAAGTCTTAAGTATCGAGAACACTGCAACAGTTGAGCATGAACTCATGAAAATGCATGCCATTAGAAAATTTAAGAGCCCTTAAGGCCTGACACCTGTCTCTCATCTTCTTCAACTCATGACAGCTCTAGAGGGCATGAACCATTGTCTCCGGATGTCTCTTGCAATGGGGTCAAAAACCAGTCGAAGGCACACCGCGATTAGTAAGGTAGATCATAGTAGGCAATCAATGGTGGCTAGAACACCACAGAAACAGCTTTATTTTCAGAGGAAGTTTAAAACGCCAAAGAGTATTACACCAAGAAATAAAGCAGTCAATGCCTTAAGAGCTAGGATTAGTAGGAGGTTTCTCCCAATTCTATAACCATTATTCACTGAATACATACTACTTAAAATGCCACAACAGAGAGTCCTCTTGAGAAGAAAAAGGAAGGGAAATAAAAGAATCAAATCAACGTCAGCTTCTAAGAAATTATTATGAAGCAGATTAACATCCCAAACACCCAATTCCGTTTTAAGCTCGTCAACCGTCACCTTATCGTTCAGCACCGTCGGAGAAATAATCTTAAAAGTCGAAGGTCTAGGAACCCATCGGTTAGCATACACCCTAACCAAATTACCTCTACCGATTCTCCAGCGAGAACCCAAATTGATGATATCGCGACCCCACATAAGCTCCTACCAAATCAAAGAGCCTTTTGTTTTGGGATCGGCCTCAAAAAAATTAGAGTCAGAGAAATAAGAATTCTTTAGCAACCTACCAGCTATAGAATTCGGATTTTGATAATCCTCCAACATTGCTTAACAAGGAGGGCCTGGTTAAAAGTTTCTAGAACACGAAACCCCAAGCCACCACTATCCTTCGAATTGCAAATTTTTTACCAAGCACACCAGTGAATCTTAAACTGCTCATCTGAACTACCCCACCAAAAATGATTACAAAGCCTATGAAGATCATGAATGAGAGATTTTGGCAACTTGAATAAATCCATAGTGTAAGTCGGAATTGCCTAGATCACAGCCTTAAGAAGGATTTCCTTACCACCAATGGACATCAATTTTACCCGCCACCATTTAATCTTAGACCAGACTCAATCTTTAATAGAGTTGAAGAGGAGCCATTTATTTCGATAGTTCATACTAGGGAGTCCCAAATACCTCTTATGGCATTTCACATGCCTAACACCAATAATATTAGCTAACCGGTAACCCTAAGCCCACAAAACCGAGTCACTAAAGCACACAACATATTTCTCAAAGTTGATTAGTTGACACGAGGCTGCTGAATAGTCGTCAAGGAGCTTCCTAATATCATTACACTCATCATCAAAGGCTTTTGCAAAAAGAAGACTGTCGCCGGTGAAGAAAAGATGGGAAACAGAGAGGCCCGAGAGCTTGCAACAAAAACCAGAAAGACATTGTTTTGAACAGCATAATAAACCCTTTTTATATCTCTAGAAAATGAATTAAAATTTTAAATTTTTGTAAGGATTTATTATTTCTAAATTTATCAAATTTTGTTTTCTTTTATTGCCCAAAAAAATTATTAATTAATTTAATTGTCCAATGAATGGTACTTGTTGAATTAAATTTAAAAAAGCCTCATAATTATCTTTTAATTATTATTTCGCCATCATCATTAGATTAGATTAGTTTTTATTAGTTGAGACTAGACTTACATTTCGCATATAAGAGCTTCTCCAAGTATACGTTTTAGAAATAGGTTATTATTATTATTATTATTATTATTATTATTATTATTTATTTATTTATTTATTTATTTATTTAAGAAGTAAAGCTTCTCCTATAGTAGTTCTAGAAGAAATTCACTATAAGAAAATTAACCTACGGTGACCAAAAATATTTGTCACTACAACTATAGAAATGGTCACAATTTCAATATAAAGTGTCATTAAAAATTTATCACTTTTGCCCCGTCGCTAAAAGTATTTGTGACAGTTTTTTAGTACTTATCACAAATCATAACTTTTATTGACACATTATCACTTGATCTTAATTAGTGACAAAATAAATTATATCACTAAATTTGTATTTAGTGACAATTAACCGATTGAATATTTTGTCACTATACACATTCTTAGTAACAATTTATTGTTTAAAAAGTGTCGTTATTCACAAATCTAGTAACAAATAATCATCGGAAAATTATGTCACTATAGAAAAACTTAGTGACAATTAAGTTAATTATTTGAAAATTATCATTATAAGCAGACTAGTGATGTAGACTAGAATAGAACTCACACACGTTCAACACACAAGGGTTTCTACTTTTCTATAATCCCATAGTATTCTAGAAAAAGAGAGATAATCTGAGTTAAAAACTTAAGAAAGTTTTAATTTTATTCAACACTGAAAAACTTCAAACCGATTACAACCTAATAAATAGAGAAACGAATCTCATTGACTCCTAAAACACCTCAACTAAATCTGGAAAGAATCCTGAATTGAAAGCTAAAAAAAATACTGTTAGGATTTTGGTTTATGTTGGCATCAGTCTATATCAAAACTTCATTTCCTTTGTATTGTCTAGTTGTCTACGATTTGATTTATCAAAGCTTAAAAGAAGATGGACAACCATTTAAGCAACGTGAAGCCTTCGTGTGAGGAAAGCGTTATTGACTACAAAGGTAATAAAACCTCTTTCCTCTTACAAGGCTTAGGCGCACACACACAAAATTCATTCATAAGTGTCCATGTATTATAGCGCCAAATTAGTATAACACATTCACATGTTATAAGTATGCTCATGCATTAATCTCATATTGTCATACATTGTAGAAATGCATGTACTAGGACTATGTCTAGGAAATTGCATACTTGTGTGATCTTTTATCTATTTGTTTATGTGTATGTGATTTGGACTTGAATATGTTCTTAAATGATTCCTTGTTGAGTTCTGGTCGTTTTAGTTACTCACTTAATAGATTTCGAGTTCAGACTAGGAAGATACGAAACTTTACATTCCTTTACAATGCGTTGTCTTCGTCGTCGTATATCAAGTCGAGTTCACATCCAATTGTCAAAGTTTCATAGTCTTCCTCGTGTGTGAGTTACAGTTCGTAATCCAAAAATAGATTAAATTTTGAGTTCGAAGGCCAAAGGACGATTGAAGAACGCTAGGGGTGCACGAAGAGAGGAACGAAAAGTGCGAAGACCAACCTTAGGAGTCTTCCCGTGGAGGCTCGTAGCCACCACAGAAAGGAGGCCTCTTGGCCTCCCCGTGGTGGCCACGAGCCTCCAATCTCCCAAGGTGGGTCTCACTCCCTTTCATTTTCCCTCCCAATCTCCTTTAAATACCCTATCTCTCTCACATATACATTTGAACCATTTTCAAGAGAAAAATGTGTAGAATTTTCTCTTAGATTTTTCCAACTTTCAAACACCATATCTCTCTCATCTTTCATCCTATTTGAATGATTCAAGTTGAAGAATCTTCGTATTGGAGTCCTCTAAAAACCCTAAGCAACCTTGAGGTCATTTGATCCAGATTTCATTTGGTTCATATCCATTTTCAGACTGCACTTACTTATTCTAGGTAATTGTTCAAACCTTTGTATTCTTGAGCTTAATTGATCTTCAATTACCTTGGGCTTTCTTCATATATATGTGTTTATTGTTGATCAAGTGTTATTAGATTTGTAGGCTTCAATTAAAAGCTAATTTGCTAATAATTAGAATCTTGAATATGAATTAGGTTTTTCTAAACCTATGTTTTCACATGCTTGTGAGTTGTATTGTAATTAGCTTTGAATCTAGGATTATTTGTGCATTGATTATGAATATTCTAATGACTAATAATTCCTATTTGTGCTATGCTTCCTTAATTGATCATATTTAAAAATAGCACAAGTTTGTGTATGTTTAGAGCATTGATTAGATTTACTTGTTGAATTTGTGAATATATGCTCTAATTGATTTCTAGAGAAGTTTGTAGATCTAATCTTATTTCTCTAGCATTTTAGTTTTTGTACTAAATGCTTGTATTTGTGCTTTATGAACATGTCTAATATCAAGCTTTAGTTGCACGAATCAAATCTAGGATTAAAGTGTGTTTGGTGATTTGACACACTCTAGATTTTGGTTTTCATGTATTAATGACCTAGACTATTTTTGTTGTGAGCTGTGTTGACTAAGTCTAGTTCTACATGATTTGTACTTAATCCATACATTTCATATGTTCATCCATCATCTTGTGTGATTGCATCATTTAGATTGTCAAACTAGAATATCATATATTGTGTGCTCAATGTCTAATTCTAGTTTCCATAGTTCATATTGATCATATGTCCTATGTTGATTGTGCTTGCATCATTTGCATCACATTAATCACTTGCCTTGTAAAAGGTGGAAGTCATGGTAAGGAGTGTAAGGCTCTAGGTAAATCCAAGCAATGGAAGTCTTGGCTAAGAATGTGAGACTTTTTGTAAGTCTGAGCGAAGTCTTGTCTAGGAGTGTGAGGCTCCGGTTAAACAAGCAAGGGAAATCTTGGCAAGGGGTGTGAGGTACCAATAAGTCCGAGAAAGAAAAGTCTCTTGTTGTTGAGCGATTTTTCAATATAGGGCAAGGGAAGTCTTGGCATAGAGTATGAGGCTCTTGGTAAGTCTGAACAAGGGAAGTCTTGGCAAGAGGTGTGAGATCTCTAGTAAGTCCGAGCAAGGATACTCTCTGGATGCATGCGATATGTCTCGGTTAGAGAATAAGCAAGTTTCTATCTAGTGGGAATAGATATGAGGGATATCCAATAGATATTGATACATGAGAGTTGGTCACTTTTGACTGTGTACACTTATTTAACTAGTGAAAAACATTTTGCCAGTGGTTATGGATTCAACCCGTGGACATTTCCTCTTCGGAGGTTTACCACATTAAAAATATCATGTGTCAAGTTTCTCTTTCCTTATCTCTTTGATATTTGTTTAATTTGTTGAATTAACATTTGTCTCTTGTATCTTTGTAAATGTTTGAACATTGTATCTTGTGATATTCCATATCAAGTTGTAAAGCTTTACTTAGTGAATTTACATTGTAATATTCAAAGTACAACTTGTGGAATTTGTTTTACATTGAACATACTTTTATATAAGATACATTGTCTCTTGTTGTATGTTTTGTGAACTAAGGGTGGTGAATCAAGCATACATGTGATTATTATTTTCTCATAACAATCATATTAAAGGTTAATTTGTATGCTCATCAAGGTTTTGACAAAAGCTAGAAAGGGTTTTTAAAATTAGAGTGTCAACTATTCACCACCCCCCCTAGGTCAATCAGTATAACCATGTAGGTATTTTCAAATACGAAATGAAAAAGAAAAGAAAAACCATAAATGTTGCGCAATAAAATAAAAGTCTCCGAACAACAAACTAAACAACACTTTTTAGACCCTTTCTAGGCTTGGTCAAGGAAAACATAGTTCTCGTGACAAAACGTAGAGCTCGTCCGGGGCTTTCCTAAAACATATTATAATAGTCATTTGAAGTCTGTATGCAAAAGTTATTGGTCCACAAAGTCAACACTATTTTGGGTGCTTTAGGCGACCCAAGTAAGAGCTTGCCAATCGGTTCACATCATCCTCACAAGGCTGAGAAGAATTCGACCATGAATTTGGCAGCCTTTATCCTCCTCCGACGAATCCCCGTGAAAAGGAACCATGTGCTTCACATTAAATAAAGCCGATGTGTGAATGTGACTAGGCAGCTTGAGGCGGTAAGCATTCGAATTAATTTTCTCAACAATTTCCACCAGTCCAATCTTACGTGCTGACAATTTATTTTACTCGCCAATGAGAAAGTGATCTTTTATAAGTATAGCCCAAACAAAATCTCCCACCTCAAGATCGACAAGACACCATTTCTTATCCGCATCCCACTTAAATTTGGCTGTAAACTCTAGCAAGTTCTGGCAAGTACAGTTATGCATGTCTTGTAGTTGGGTGATAAAATCCTCTACCTTGCGATGAACTCTTGCATTGCTCGGGAGAGTAGCTAGGTCGAGCAGACATCGCAGAAAAAACCCATACACAATCTCAAACTAACTAAACTTGGTGATACAATTAATCGCATGGTTATGAGCAAATTCCGCCTAGCCAAGCTTCTGGTACCATGATTTTAATTGATCACCCACCAAACTGCGAAGGAAGTTACGGAACGACATGTTCACCACCTCGATTTTCCTATCTGATAGAGGGTGGTAAGCACAACTGAAGTTCAAGTGAGTATTAACCATCTTCCAAATACTACACCGAAAATGGCTCAAGAAACATGTATCCCTATCTGACACAATTGACTCAGGCAGCCCATGAAGCCATAAACTTCTCGAAAGAATAGTTAGACCACATTAACAACGTCTGTAGTCTTCTTGTATGAAGGGGACCATCTTGGAAAACCTATCCACCACGATGAAAATGGAATCGAATCTCTGCTATGTACGCGGGAGGACCAGAACGAAGTCTATGATGATATTAGACCATGGTTGTGTTGCAACTATAAATGGCATGTATAAGACAACATTCGTGTCCTTTCCCTTGGAAACTGAATAGACCACGACCAACCTCTTTTTGCATGGACGGCCAGAAGTAAGATGCAATCACCTGCTGGTAAGTCTAGTCTCTTCTCACATGTTCTTTCCCGTGCAGTTTTTGAATGATCTTGGTTTGGAGGCTACACTCGGGCATGCACAACTTGGTGCCCTTAAAAAGAAACCCGCATTGGAGAAAAAAGTCAATTTGCTAGTTGTCCTAAACCTTATCCATCACAGCAACAAAAAAATAGTTAGAAGAATATAGATTTTGAAAGGAGTCGAAACCCAGTACCTTGACATGCAATCAACCAGTAAATTTCTTTGACGGCTGAAGGCGTCGACCACCCGATTCAATGTACCTATTTTGTGCTTAATAACAAAAGTGAATTGTTGTAAGTACGTATCCCAATATGCATGTCGTGACGATACCT
The DNA here is from genome assembly GCA_035582765.1 of Acer negundo. Classification (NCBI taxonomy): domain Eukaryota; kingdom Viridiplantae; phylum Streptophyta; class Magnoliopsida; order Sapindales; family Sapindaceae; genus Acer; species Acer negundo. Next base: position 31,060,741 of record CM069241.1, on the reverse strand, counting down.
TGTCTAGGCTTCCCATATGCTTGAAAGCATCATGATAGATGTAAAAAATGAACTTCTATAGAAATAGATAATGTCGACAATGCCTCACTGCTTGAACTACTGCACAAAACTCAACGTCATAGATGATGTACCGTAGTTTTAACCTTGAAAGCTTCTCACTGAAAAAGGCTATAGGCTTGCCGTTTTTACTCAGAACGGCTCTGATTCCCAACTTTGAGGCATCATAAAACAGCTCGAATAGGTTTGAAAAGTCTAGCTGGATGAGCACCAGGGTCGTGATCAATCGCCTCTTCATTTCTTAGAAAGCTAATTCGGCTTCAGGCGTCCACGTAAACTTGTTGTCGAATCTCATACAATCAATCACAGTGGCCATTATGCTGCTGAAGTGAGGAATGAAGCGACGATAAAATGACGCTAAACCCTAGAAACTTCTAAAATCAGTCACGATTTGCGGATGAGGCCACTACCTAATTGCTTCAATTTTTGAATCGTCTACTGATAACCCTTCAGTAAGCACGATATATCCTAAGAGCAGAACCCGATCAGCCAAGAACACACATTTTTTGTCACTGCAAAGAACTTCTCCTTGTGCAACACAACCAAAAACTTTTAAAGATGTTGTAAATTCATCTCAAGGTCAGCACTATAAATTAGGATATCATCAAAATATACCACCACGCTCTTACCAATATAAGGCCACAGGGCTTGATTCATCACATGCATGAATGTGTTCGGGGCATTAGATAGCCCGAATGGCATGATTAACCACTCGAAAAGCCCCTCTCGAGTTTTGAAGGTTGTTTCCTACTCATCTCTTCGGATACGGATTTGGTTATACCCATTGTGGCTCTATTCAACTAATCCAGCAAGTTATCCAATCGCGGGATCAAAAACTTGTATCGAATTGTAATCTTGTTGATGGCTTTACTGTAAACACACATCCTCTAGGTTCTATCTTTTTTTAGGGTTATAAGGGCAAGCATTGCGAATAGGTTGAGGCTCTCTTGGATGTCCCATTTTGCTTGCAGTTCTTCCACTTGGCGTTGTAACTCTTCATGCTCTTTCGGACTCATCTGAAAATGTGGTATGTTGGGCAAGTTGGCACCTGGAACCACTAATTGATGCTAGATGTCCCTTAACGATGGTAGGCTATCAGGGAGTTTAGCATGAAACACATCTCCAAACTCTTACAGACTCGCAGTAATGGCTTCATATTACTCGAAATGGTACTGGCCTCTGCTTCCATTCTTCCGATCAGCACGTAAACCACTCATGATTCTTTTATTTCTGCCTCAAATTTAGCCAATGTCAGTAAATTACTATTTTCCCTCATTGGAATGCCCCCAATAAAGTCTCTTTTAGGCAACAACACAACCCTGACTGAATTGAACATGAAAGTGCATGTATTCAAGAATCCATCATACATCACACATCGGTTGTATAACCACAGCCTCCCTTATAGTAGGTGATAGGTGTTCATAGCAACCACGTCACACCAAATCCGATCCTTATATGTCGCGTCGATTAAGAAAAACACCAAACTCCATCATTCTTCTTATAGCCATGTCAATTTATATGGTCGAGGATATGCTTCTATTGCCAACTGCAGTTTATGGACCACCTCATCTAACACCACATTCTTACAACTACATGAATCAACAATGATTCAGCATAATTTTTCGTTGATTGTGCAAGTGGAATGTAATACGTTGGTATGCAACCAGTTGTTATCTGTCCCGTGTGGTGCTAAACAGCTACGTCGGATCGTTAGCTTGGTCCTAAATCCCTCTTTACACATTTCTCGGTCACCTATGTGTTGTTATAAGCTATCTCGAATTCAACATCAACACTTTCATCTGGGTTGTACCCCAAACATCTCTTGCGGATCATCAACAACAAACCGATGTCTTCCTCCATATGCTCATCTTCAGCATAAACCGGTCATGTCTTGAAATCATGTTTATGTTCTTGGATGATCACTTCAAAGTCCACGAACAATCCCTTCTTCGGTCCTTTCTTACATTCTGCAAATCTGTCCCCTGGTTCCCCGCAGTTGAAACAATGAAAACTTGAGGCTGGTGTCGTTATATTAAGAGGCACGGTAAGCTTTGAAGTGGTAGGTTGTGGAACAGTCGCTCGTCTATTTATGCTGCTTGCACTTACACCAAAAACCTCGAAATTCACACACACCCCCTCTCCGGTATTCCTACGCGACAATTGCTTCTCCAATTGTACCGCTCGCTTATGGCATTAAACACACTCACCACGTCGAACATATTAAGGACATCTTGGAATTGAAGTCGAAAGCCCTCAATATCCTACACGACCTATGTCTCATCATCCTCTGTAATCACACCTCGTGACACTAACTGATAGCATTCCACTATGTAATCATCAATCGAACGATTTCCCTACTTCAAGTTCTGTAGCTGCTAGTAAAGCATCCACATGTAGTTGTATGGTAAAAAAGCTAAACGCATGATATGATTTTGGCTTTCCCCCTACAAATTCTTCATCTTTTTTTTAATGTTGCCACCAAGATCCTACTTGACCTCTGAGCCTCATTACAACAAATGCTACCCACATGTCTTTCGGGATCTACTTGAACTTTAAAACCTCCTCCATCGTATTGATCCAATTGAGGTACTCATCCACATGCAAACCACCATGGAACTCCCATATGTCAACCTTGAGGCCAGAATCACAACGTCTAGATTCATCACTCGCCGGTCTCCCCTGCGTAAGCTGAAAGAGAGCGAATGGATTTTTATCACCTTCTAACTCCTCCTCCGCGTCTTGCAGATTTGGATCCCATTGTTAAGACGTTAATGCCGCTAATTGTTGTGTCAATGCCTCTACTTGCTATCTTTGTCATGCAATCTCATTGTGCTCATAAACTTCATCCATCGGTTGTTCACAAAGGTTCGGTATGTCCGAGCATCTCTTTGGCACCATAATGACGAAAATTAACTAAGCTCTGATACCAACATGATGTTGAACAAAACGGAACCACACGCATTCAACACATAAGGGTTTCTATTTTTATGTAATCTTTTAGTATTCTAGAAAAAGAGAGAAAATCTTAGTTAAAAAGTCAAGAAAGTTTTAATTTTATTCAACACCGAAAATCTTCATATTGATTACAACCTAATAAATAGATAAACAAATCTTATTGACTCATAAAACACCTCAAGTAAATCGAGAAAGAATCTCGCATTGAAAGCTAAAAACAAATACTAAATGGAAATGGAAAGAAAGACCCTAAATATTGTGCAAGAAACTAAAAGTCTCTGAACAACAAACTAAACGACACTTTTTGGGCCTCTTCTGTGCCTGGTCACGGGAAACGTAGTTACTTTACATTTCCATGTCAAAACGTAGAGCTTGTCTCGGGTTTTTTAAAAACATATTGTAATAGTTATTTAAAGCCCGTATGCAAAAGTTATGGGTCCACCAGTCAACCCCATTTTGGATGCTCTAAGTGACCCAAGTAAGAGCTTGCCAACCAGTCTGCATCACATAGTGATCATTACACAATATGAATATTATTTCACTATGTGGATACTTAGTGACAATTTAATCGATTGTCAAAATTTAATATAAATTTAAATTGTATCAATCTATAAATATAATCAAATAAAACATGTCACTATTTGAATGATATTGCATTCTATAAATGATCATTTCTATTAAGAATATCCAAAAACTAACATAATATCGTATTGTTATAAAAGTAATCCAACATCTTTCAGAGTCTACTACTAAATAACATATGTAAACCTAGTTATTCTAAGTTAAGTGTTAAGTCACACACAATAACTTCCAATTGCATAACCATAAACTTGAAACTTTTGAGGTATGGATTATGAAATATTATAGAAGCCAATGATCCATTGTCAGTTGACAGTTGTCGATTAGCTAAAGAATCTTTAGGTTTTGCAAAAGATGCATATATACATGAAGATATGGAAGAAAAAAATACTGGGAACAAATTAATAACGTCCCCAAAATACAACCGATGAAAAATGCAACAATATTGGCAAAACTTAGCACATGTATAAATAAAATCCTATAAGTTTGATATTCAAACATAAAACAAGCACATTATGCTGAATGCATTTCTTGATGGTTAAAAATTGTCAAGAAAAAAGGTATTCTTGACGGTTTTTAACTGTCAAGAAATACATTATTTTTATTGTTAATTTTTTTTATATTTATACACACCGTCCGACGGCGGTAATAATGACAGTTAAATGACAGCCGACGGCGGTAATAATGACAGTTAAATTGTCATTATTATGAATCGAACTTGAGACCTCAAGTCAAAAATTGTAAGCCTTTATCACTTCACTACACGATTTGATGTGTTAATAATTTAAAAATATTTAAATATAGCCTATATGAGTTGTTAGAAATAAAATAAAATAAAATAAAAACTTGTTAGATAAATTTAAATTTATTCAACTAATCAAAATTTTAATTTCTACGACAAACATATATTAAAGAATATTTATTGAAACTTTTAATAAAATTATATTTTTTAAAAAATATATAGTCAAGTTATTAGTTTGTACTCTATGGTCATGTTTGATTACATGGTGGTAGGGATGGGCGTGGGGGCCCAATGGTGTGGGGGAGGGTACCCCCACCCCCATTCCTCAAACCTCCCCCCACCACCTCCCTCAAAATCCATTTGGGGGGGGGGGGAGGTTCCCCCACCCCCACCCCCATCCCCAAAAACCATTTCCCCCATTTCATTTCCTTTTCAATTCTAAATTTCAAATTTTCAATCTGAAAAGTAATAAAAACATAATAAAAATACAACACAAAATCCAAAATACAATAAAAAATAATTGCAAAATACAATCTGTTCTTGTCAATCCAAAATAATTACATGATACAATCTGTTCTTGGCAATCCAAAATACAGTAAAAAATAATTGCAAAATACATTATTAATATTTAAGCATATATTCACATATCTTGTAAATCATCAACAGCATTCAAGGCCTACAACATTCAAAAAAAAAATGTAGTCATATTAATTTTAATAATTTAATATTCTAATTTATAATTTTTTTAATTGTTAACGTTTTTATATATAAATATAAATATAAATAAAAATAAAAATAATTGGTGGGGGGTGGGGGGCGCAGTGGGGTTTTGGGTTTGGGGGGAGGTACCCCCACCACCTCACCCAAAATATTTTTGGGGGCAAAGTTTGCCCCCACTCCCACCCCCAAAATCCATTTAGGGGAAAAATTTGCCCCCAAAACCCCATGGGGGCCCGTGGGGGATGGGGCCCCATAAGGAAACGCCCATCCCTACATGGTGGAATGGTAATTAGAATTGTAATGAGAATGAGAATGGGAATAGAAAGGAAAACAAAACTGAATTTTTTTGTTTGGTTGAACTTTAGAATTAGTCTTTGAATTAGTATTATTTTGTTTGGTTAACAACAGAATAGAATAGAGTTAACTGTATTTTAACCAAAATACCCCTAATTATAAAACGTTTATAATATATAATATAAAATACATATATATTATATATATTATATATATAATTTATAATATATATTATATTATACAATATATATAATAATATATTTATATAATATAAATATATAATATATATTGTATAATATAATATATATTATAAATTATATAATATATTATATATGTAATAACATATAATATATAATAGTATAATATATATAATATATATAATACCTACTGACAGGTTGTTAGTAAAAACCTAGGTTTTGATCTGTCTAATATATTTATTCGTCATGTCTGCTAGTAGTTCTAGATCCAATATAGAACCTAACAAAGGAGATAGTATTTCAAGACAATCTATAGCAAACTATGAGACCAATTGGAGTGACAAAGATTTAAGTGCATGGCAGCTTCCTAATGTCCAGAAATATAGTATTTATAAGAAGAGTGGAACTTTAGATTTCAAGACTTTATTAGGACAAATCACTAAAGAAATAGATGTGAAATTCCAGGACGACAATCTTTTCTCAGCCAACCTTTTAAATAAAAATAGCATGAAACACTATTACAAACTCGATTATAATAATATGCACATAGGAAGTGTCCAAATAGGAATCAAACCATTATCCAAGATAGGTTTAAATAACTCTATGCTTATCTGCCTTAGGGATAAAAGAATTACCAACTATAAAGAAACCATAGTCGGTATAGTAGAGTCAAGCCTCACATATGGACCTATACATTTCTAATGTTATCCAAACTTTATTATCAGCCTTAAATCTGACGATCACAAAGAAAAATGCTTAATGGTTGATATCCAGACTCATAACTATGATTTTTTGAAAGGATCTAGTCCTTACAAATTAGTTTATAGAGTCCACTATCGTGTCTTGTCTTCAAGACTTATTCCTAGCTATATACCTCCTAAAATCCTATTGGCCAGACTATTTATTATAATGCCTCAGAATCTATGAATATGATGGTTTTAACTCCTATTCCTTGGGATAGTATTAAGTTTCCTGACAGTTGAGTAAAAGGAGTTAACCAACCTACATATAGACTACCCATGAGAAACATAGATGATTGTATATCTGATGAAAATGGTACCCTGAGAATATCATTCAAACCCTTAGAAATATCCTCATCTAACAGACAATTCACACCTACCACTAGCAGTGATTTACAAACCGCAAGACACTCCCTGTCTAGCGGATCCAGACTTAGGATAGCAAACCAGATACCTGATTATAGACCAAGCCATAGTGAAACTTCTTCACAACCAGACCTTAAACCAGAAATCCACCATTAGTCATACCACCAACAAAAACACCCACCCATATAACCAGTGTTTATAAAACACCAAAACAAGTAGCCCAACCAATTTATGCCTATGACAATGAAGGGCCACCATCTCCAACTCCTTCTTAAGTCTTCACGAAAATCCATGACCATGAACCTAGAATCAGAAGAATAGATGTTCTCAATAGCTCTAAGGAAATAAACAAAAATTACTTATTCCAAGAATATTACTACCCTGAAAACACTGTCATGAGAGAAAAATATGAGAAAAACTACTTTAGTCACAAAAGAAAATAGTTCCACTCTAGGTGGATGAAATGTGTAGAGACACTAGAAATAGAAATATCATTCTTCCAATGGTACACTAATAGGCATAATCTAGAAGAACAATGTCTTGTCCTAGACCAAAAAAACTTCAGGACTTACAAATCTAGTAAGGGAGATGAGACAAGAATGCACCCTCCTCCCAGAAAATGTACTATTAAGAAAGATAATGAAACCCCAGGAAACATTAATGAAACCCTAGAATGTCTCCCTTTTATCATGCTAGATGAAGAATTACCCCATAATGTAGCGGTTTCCTCACACGACATTGGTATTGTCATGAAACAGAACAATTTCGCCAACGAATACCTTCCTCAATGATGAAGACCCCACCAAAGGCAATAGCTACACCAACCATCTAGGCGATGACACCTTCGGCCATGACTTATCACAATATCAAGGACTTTGACCCCATAGAATTCACGAGACTTATCCTCAGAGAACACGAGATTCATTATCAATTATCATGACTCATCATCTATCAGCAGTTATCAACAAAGTGTCGGCATAAGAGGACAGCCCATGACTAAAAAAACAAAAAGTGTCGACAGATAAGGACAACCCCAGTTCCAGACATAACACTATTCAAAAACAGTAAAAACATTATTTTCCAGACAATCCATCATACTCCAGCTAGTGTCTAAGGCAAATATTCCAAATACAATAATTATATCTATAACTATGGTTAGTCTATCTTGTAACCTGAGTTAGTCTTCCTTTATAAGGATAGCTCAGGATAGTTTTCGGTAGGTTCAGTTTTTCTTAGTCGTTCTTCTCTTCCTTGTAATCTTTCTTCTCTCTTATAAAAATATATGAATCCTCAATAAAGTGTGCGACTTATTTCTGTATATTCATTATTCGTCATTGCTGTCAAACTTATACTGTTGCAGTAAGTATATTAATTTCTTAATTTCTTAAATTATTCTATATTCATCATTGTTCATTTCAATTATATGTTTCTATTGTTTCTATATATTGTTTTATGTATACTATCATACTTGCTTGTTCTACGTTTTGGGACTTCAAGTCTAACCTAGAAAAATAAGTTTGTTCTTCCTTTCCTAATGGTTTTTGGAATAGAAAGAAACATACAGTCAGCCTTCCTTACAACAAGGATTTTTCAAAAAAAGGAATACTAACCAAAGCATGACCAATTCAAATGACCTCTGAGCTTCTTGAGTATTGCAAAAAAGAAATCCAAGACTTATTGCAAAAAAGACTTATTAGGTCTTCCAAATCACCTTGGAGTTGCCTGCTTTTTATGTTAGAAAGAATGTTGAAAAAGAAAGAGGAGTTCCTAGACTTGTCATCAATTACAAGTCTCTGAATGAAACCCTTCAATGGATTAGGTATCCTATACCTAATAAAGCAGACTTATTAAAAAGACTTTATGAGGCCAATATATTTTCAAAATTTGACATGAAATCGGGGTTCTGGAAAATCCAGATTGCTGAGGAAGACCGATATAAAACTGTTTTCATCCCTTTTGGACAGTATGAATGGAATGTTATGCCATTTGGATTAAAAAATGCTCCTAGTGAATTCCAAAGCATTATGAATAAGAACTTCAATCCTTATACTGAATTTTCTATTGTTTATATTGATGATTTACTAATCTATTCTGACAATGTTGATCAGCATTGGAAACATTTAAACATATTCTTAAAAACTATTAAAAGCCAAGGTTTAGTAGTTGAAACTCCAAAAATTGTTTTATTCCAAACATAAATCAGATTTTTAGGCCACAATATCAAAAGAGGTACCATCATGCCTATCCAAAAGAGTCTAGAGTCTACTAACAAATTCTCAAATGAAATCAAAGATAAAACACAACTTCATAGATTTTTAGGTTATTTAAATTATATAGCCAATTTCTATAAAGAATTGAGAATTATTTGTAAACCCTTATTTCAAAGACTTAGAAAAAACCATCTACCATGGACAGACCAACACACACAAGCAGTCAGAACATTCAAAGAACATGTCCAAAGACTTCCTTACTTATCCATTTGTCACCCTAGTGTTCCCAAGACAGTTGAAACAGATGCCTCTGAACTAGGGTTTGGGGGAATCCTCAAACAAACTATTGACAGAAAACATTATCTTGTTAGATATGTTTTAGGATCATGGAATGATACTCAGTAGAAATATTCTACTGTTAAAAAAGAAATTTTAGCAATTGTTTTAACTATATAAAAATTACAAGATTATTTGATCAATCAAAAATTTGTTTTAAAAGTAGATTGTCAATCTGCAAAAATTATTTTGAAAAAATATGTCAAAAATCTTGCTTCAAAACAAATATTTGCTAGATAGCAGGCCTTATTATCAGCATTTGATTTTACTATTGAACATATTAAAGAATCAAATAATAGCCTGCCAGATTTCTTGACCAGAGAATTTTTGCAGGGAAGCCCATAAGTAGCAACAAAAAGAAAACTTAGGGTCCTAGGCCCATTATGAATCCCTCCATCAAGCCTAACTTATCATCCGACTTATCAAATGAAGGTAATGTCCTTGTGACTTATCAAGGTAGCAACAGTGATGCCATAGTGACTTATTATGAACAAAGACCCAGCACAGAAAGAAAGCCTAACCACATCGCCAACGAATACCTTAGAATAGAAAACAACCAATCTCAAATAATATATATAATAATATAATACATAGTACATATATATAATATATATTTATATATCATTAATATAATATATAATAATAATATAATATTTTTGGAAATGAGGATATTTTTGGAATGGAGTTGGGACATATGAGGGTATTTATGGAATATAAATTTTAGTTTGGAATGGAATAGGCATTTCATTGGTTTTTGGATAGAATGCCCATTCCACCAAAATGGTAGAATCCCCATTCCAATGGAATCACCATTTCATTGCATTTTAACAAACCAAACGAATGGAATGACTTTTTTTCCATTCCATCCAACCAAACATGGCATATAGGAGACCCGTGACATCAATTGTAATAAGCATGATTTGGAATACAACTCTCACTACATGGGAGATATTTCTCAACATGCATCTTGCAATTTAATGAATAAATGTAAGATTCATATTACTAATTTATATTGGTAATTGAATTGTTAACGTGTCTCTTAGTATGAAATAAGAGGGTGCAAAATAACTAAACAATTTTTTAAAAATTATTTTTTTGAATTTTTTAAAAGTAAATTTATTAAATTTAAAATTTTACTTATCCAATATCGGTTTGTCCAAAAATCAATATCTTACTATAAAATAAATTCATATCGAGATTTTTTTTTGTGTTAAAATATGAAGTAAAAGTTTAAAAAAATTAATTATAAATAAATAAATAATTTGAAAAAACTGTCATTGATTTTTGTTTTCCTTAAGAGAAAAAGAAAGAAAGAGGAAAAAAATGAAGTTAGGAGGCTTTTTTTTTTTCAGCTACTCTACTTTATTACTATTAAAATCAAGTTATTAACTTAGTGTTAGCCTCACAAAATTAATAGAAAAAAGTATTATATCCATATATTATTACTATAAAAGAATTTAAAACATAAAAAAATTGAAAAAATATTATCTCTTATAATTTAAAAAATAGAATTGTAATTAATTAAATAATATAATGTCTAAAATGAAATAAATACGTGTGCAATAGTTGTAAGTTGTTTATAACATGTTAAAAAGAAGTTTATTATGGTCTTAAATTAAAAGAGTGTTTCGAAATTATTAAAATATAATATGGTTATATTAGACATTTAAATGATTTTAAAAAGCTTTAAAAGATTTATTCATAAAAATTTATATTCTTTTTTATATATATAAAATAATTTTTTAATCATCGAAAAGTTCTATTGAAATAGCAAAAGAACAACAATTAAGAAATATTAAAAAAAAATTTTAGAATTTAAAAAAATTCTTTTCGTCAGTAGATAAAGTTCCGATTCAACGATTGGCACTAGAGATAAATTTCCGATCATACAATTATTGTGAGCTAGGTGAGTCGGTCCCAAGTCACAGCTAAGTGGGACAATCATTGATCTCTTGAATTATATAAACATATACACAGAAAAATTGTACTTTTTGCTACATATTATCAAATCCGTACCTAATAGTGAATGAAATTTCAGTCCAAAAACAAAATTAATTTAAGGCTTGCTTTTGGAGTTTTGTTTGTTCTCTCAATCTCATCCTTGAGAGCCTATATTCGCGATAACTCGTTATTGGAACGTGTGTGTGGGACCCACATTCTGGAAAACATTATTAAATTTTGAGAATTTCCAAATTAATGATTGTTATAATTAGAAACCTTATTAACCAATAATTAACACTTAATTCTCTATCTATACATTACGTATGCACGTACGCTAATATCCTAAAATACCCCTCTTGTCTCTTAATATTATTACAATCATAAGATTGAAAAAAAAAAAAAAAAGTAAATTTTTTCTGTAGTAAAAAGTCATTTCCTATTTTCAAGGCCTTGAGTTTTGAGTAAATTATTCTGATGTATTCTTAAATTTTCATCCAAGAAACTTTAGATAATTAGTAATTTGGAAAGACGATATATCTATATGGTTCAATGAACTTCTCTAATTATGTCGAAAGCCATATTTTTATCGAAAGTCTTGATCATTTTGGAATTTGGACTTGATTTTTTTTTTTTTACATACATGCATTGAACCTCTCAAACCCCCTTTTCCCTCATATTTTTAGATTTATAATGCTTGGTTGCACCTCATTTATCTTGGTCTTTGTGTTTCATGGAATCATTAAGATTTGGTTTTATTGAATTAAAGATTAATTAAGGAGAAAGATTTAATCCATTTATATTGTAGGTAAAATAGTTTGTCTCTAGATTTGGAAGGGATAAGATATTTTCAGTAGATATATATTATGGAATCTCAATGAGTTAATCTAATTAAATTGTCACTATGTGATGAGTGTCTTGATTAAATAATTAGGAGTTAGGAACAACAAACAAGTCTGATGAGATTAATTAATGGTCAGATTATAATTATGTTTGTTTAATTACTGACTTGCACAAATTTCCAATATTAGCAACAGTTGGATCCACATGATCATAAAAATCCAAGTTCCAAGTAATTATTAAAACCCGTGATTTGTTTTTTTCTGCTTTCTTATTTAACTCATCAATAGTAATTAAACTGTTAAAATAGTAAATCATGGTTAAGTAAAAAATAATGCTTTTGGTATGGTTAAAATTTAGAAGAGACACACGCACACTTCTTACACTTGTTTTGTGATTTTCTAAAAAAGTGCTTAGAAGCATTTTAACTACAAAAAGTACTTTTACAAGAGCAGGTCTTGCATTAGCATTCCAAAATGAAGCAACTTAAAGGTGTACATTGTAAATTTTGAAGACCTATGCAATGCACATATGGCTGTATCATGTGGGGATATCTAATTTTAAATTTAAAGTTATTATGTTAATTAAATATATAATACCCAAACCAACTTTCCTTAAAGATGATTACAATCAAATTACAAGGCGGCCTATGTTAATTACACAGACAAGTTAAATCCAAACAAGCTTGAACAAACTTTTGAGGATACTTTCGTAATTTCCAATCAAAAAATGAAAATATTAATAATGTATTCTACTTTGTTCTTACGAGAACGGTTGTTCCTATATAAACATAGTCCACTCACTTCACATTCATCTTCAAAGAGAAAGAAAAAAGAAAAAGAGAATTCCAAGAAAACGAGAGAAAGTGATACAAAGTTTGAGAGAAAATTTAAATGGGTAATAGCTTAAGGTGTTGTTTGGCTTGTGTTCTTCCATGTGGAGCCCTAGACTTGATCCGAATAGTTCACTTGAACGGCTGTGTCGATGAGTTAACAGGTCCGGTCACTGCCGGTGAGATCCTCCAAGCAAACCCTAATCATGTTCTAAGTAAACCAACCTCCCAAGGCGTTGTTCGGAGAATTCTCATCCTCTCGCCGGAAACCGAGCTCAAGCGAGGCAGCATATACTTCTTGATCCCAGTGTCTTCATTGCCAGAGAAGAAGAAAGCTGGTAATCATCACAAGAAGTCCTCCAAAAAGAGTAAGAGACCCCACAACGAAGTACAAACTTGTGATCAGTCATTAACAAACCTCGTTGTTTCGGATCAGAAGAAACCTTCGCGCCGTGAACGCAAAAACAGCCGTGTCATAGTATGGCATCCTCATCTTGAGAGCATCTCCGAAGACTAACATTTTTCTTCCGCGTCATGACGGAATCTGACTTTTCCGGGGATGATAATGCAATCGGGAAGTTTTTTTTTTTTCTTTTAAAAATGTGTACGTGGGGTTCATTGGTTCTGTGGATATAAATTTACATGGTGCTTTTTTTTTTTTCGGACTGCATATAATTAATGGCAGATTCGGAATTTCCAAATATTCGAAAATTAGTCATGATATCTGTTCGCTTCAAGAGAAATTATGACATACGAATCATGATAGAGAGATTAATGAAATTGTAATTTACGCTCAATTTGTAAGTAAGAACAAAGTTTCTTTTTTCTCTCATTTTTTCTCTTTTTTTTTTATTATTATTATTATTTATTTGTGTTTTAAGGAAAAACTGTCTATTATTTGTTTTTTGTTTTTTTTCTAAGGATTTTTAACATGGAATGATCCGGTTAAATCGATCATGGATTCTTGAAAATTAATTTTCTTCATTAGTATATATATATTTGATTCATGATCCAAATATAATTAGTAGGTTTTCAAAATAAAATAATGAAAAAGTTTAAAAAAAAATGATGTTGTTTGTAAGGATTGTATTGATATCATCTTCAAAAACTCGAAACTGTATCATATTGAATTTTTAAGTTGAACTATTTTCCTATCTGTTTTAGTTCCTTGTTAAATGCCAATTTTATTTTATTTTTTGAAATTTTAGATCCTTTACAATGATTACATCAAGCGTATGAACATTAATTAAACCAACTATTATTACTAATATTCTTTTCTTTTCACTAATTAAGTAATTAGAGCTGACCTAAGTTGTCCAACTAATAACACAATTTTCTATAGAGCAGTTTCATGGGTTATTGGTATTGATTATCATTATCTTAACGTGGTTGGACAATGTGTCATGCCACTCAGATTGACGACCAATTGTTATTATTTGAATTCTTGAATATATACTAACAAAGAATTTGAGCGTAACTATACCTATTTGTTTTTTTTTTTTTTTTTTTAATTAGGCAACCATTAACAATTATATGATTAGCACAATTAATTAAGAGAAATGTATAGTTTCAATTTGAGTAATAGAGAGAAAAATTAATTTAATTTATAATGGGTTTGACATAAATAAGGATAAACTAGATGGTTTGAGTTTTTAGTACACTTTCTATGGTAGAAGTGCATTTTTTAAGGGGGAAAACACTTCGAGTAAAAGAGTTTACTAAAAAGCACTTAAAAAAGATTAATTTTTATTCAAGAAGTCCTCCAAAGGAAAAAAAAAAAAACAAAAAAAAAACAAAAAAAAAAAAAAAAAAAAACAAAACAAAACAAAAAAACAATAAATAAAAAAAAGAGCAGATCAAATATAATTTAAACACAGGAAAAAAAAAACACTTTTATTAATTATTTCAATCAACACAACAAAATAAATTTAAAAACTTTTTAAGAATCTAAAAGCACTTCCAAACACATATCATCATTCAACGTATTCAGATGTTTAAGATTAATCCATCAATTCTAATTATAAAAAGACCACTTAAGTTATTCAATAAGCTACTAAATAAATAAATATATATATTCTAAGCTCTCCTTCATCTTCACAACTTGATAACATGCATTGTGCTTCCCATGTTTAGCAAAACCTTTTCTTAATTCACAAACATGGCTCTATCTCGTTGTAATTATAATTATGACTTCACTATAATTAATTAATCAAAAACCACCCAATTATTCTAACAGAAAAATTAAATAAAACATTTAATACAAAAAAGAAAACCCTCATTTTTCCATAACTAATCCATATATAGGTCAGAGAGAGAGAGAAAAAGAGCTCAGAGTTGTTTGATTGAATTGAAGACAAGACCAAAAGCTCCAACCTCTGTGTGTTATTTAATAATTAATCAATATCTTTGGAAATGGGTTTATTTTAATATTGTTATAGAATAAATCCAAAAGTTGGCAAATAGCGACATGTACACGCAACATAAAAAATTAAAAAGACAAAACAAGCTGGCATTGGCATATCCTCTTAAGCATATATCGTATAACTCAGTCTTCACATGGATTATTATTATTAATTAGTTCACATCCCTTTCTCAAAGCACTCCACATTATGTTTTGCATCACAATTCACAAGTCTCCACTTCATTTTTTGTCCCACACATCAATCATAGACTTCCAAACAGGACCCAATTCCGCGTGGTTTTTGTAATTATAAATTTAATTTTCTAACAAAAATAGAATGGATCAACTCAATCATATAAATGTGGATCCCTTGTATGTTCATGGGTCAATTTCGATCATACTAAGTTAAAAGAATGTAAGCCAATATGGATTGCTTCAAATTACTCATCTTTTAATTAATCATATCAAATATGAAACAATAATTAAGTACAACTTATTTGTTAAATGGGCATCTCATCATATTCATCAACTATATATCAACTATATATAGCCACTTTTTTTTTTTATATATATAAACAAATCAGACTTACGTCGTTAAGTAACACAATCTAATCAATAAAAGTTAAGGTTACTCAGTAATAAGTCTTTCATACTCACACATATTTGAGGTCGTGTGATCAATTTAAGTTCTATTCCTATTTTCAATTTTACATTTATACCTAAAAAAAAGTAACACGGTACAATCTATATATGTAATTATTTATGAACCCAAAATTCTTAGCAAATCTAGCTAACAACAAATTAAATTTGATCCGCTTAACAACTTAAACAAGTGGACCCGAGCATAGTTTAAACATAATTAATTAAATCCAATTAAAACTCGATAATTTTATATCATATATACTTGGATCAGACTCATAGAGTTACGGATCATGTCAAAAATCTCCTCTTCAATTAACTCTCAGTACCATTTATACTTTATAGTGCCAAATTGTTCGATTGATATATATATTCAAATTAGGTCTTGCTTAAATGTATGTATAAACTATAAATAAATATATTGCTTATAAACAACTATAAATATATAAATCTTCAATTAGGGACGTGTTGCCATACATCAAACATGTAATTACTTTGATTGGTGATTGATTACAAATAGAAAGGGAAGATCCCAATGAATTGAATTGAGTTAATTTCCATGAGCATCTCGAGCCTTGTGCGAGGTTTGGGTTAGGACAAAAAGCATATATAGCCACGCTGGGTTCACGGAGAAGTATTTGGCTGAATCTCTTTAGATTGGAGACATTTGGTTCTATTGGGTGGCTTATTAAGTCATTGGTCAAATTGAGTCCAAATTACATATTTTAATTAAGACAATTCCAAATCCCAAATCAATCTAGAAATGCTTAAATAGATATATGTAACACGAAAGTTTTTAATTAGTAATTGTCATTTTTTTTTTTAAAAAAAAAACGAAGAAAAAATGAAACAGGTCCAGTATGTGATTAGTCATGT
Organism: Acer negundo; assembly: GCA_035582765.1. NCBI lineage: Eukaryota > Viridiplantae > Streptophyta > Magnoliopsida > Sapindales > Sapindaceae > Acer > Acer negundo. The sequence goes on along the minus strand of CM069241.1, from coordinate 31,044,019 downwards.
GTTAGAGAACCTAAATTTGAAATTCAAGAAAATGAAATGAATCCAACCCGCAAAAAACAAAAAGCAAGAGAAGCAGCGGCGCGAAGCAACTGGGAGGGGCCAGGCCCAAAAGTTCTTAAAAAATATTGTTAAATTTTTTTAAATTATCACCACAAATGTTTTGTTATTTATATTTAACCTTTCTAAATTTAAGGAAGTTGTCTTTGCATCTAAAGAAAAGTATAATTTAATGGATGTAACGATACAAAACCTAATAAATTAGTCTTTTCGTTTGTAAGGTTATCCACAAAAATATACGTCACTTTTCAAAAACACATAAGGAGAAATCCAAAGCATGGAAATTTAACAAGTCGAAACCCAATACAAATTTAAAGAAAATGTATATACACATGCTTATAAATGCACACAAAGGCAGATCAAGGGCTAGCTAGTGTGGGTTACAGCCCATCCTAACTTTTTGAAGAAGAAAAAAAAATAATTTTTTTCAATAATTCTAAATACACCTCATTTAATTCTATGTACATCCCAGTTTAAATCCCAGTTTAATTCCAATTCTGACTTAACTTACCATATTTTTCTTTATCTTTATAACAACACAATAACTTAAAAATATACATCAAACTCATTAAAGCACATTATATTTCCTTAACCAAGTGAAAGATCAAATGGAAAAATTTTAACCATTTACTAACTCAAAAATCAAATCGGAAATTTTAACCCCTAAACAACAACCGAAAGCAGTAGATTTACCATATAAATTAATCTCCAAGTCTCCAAGAATTTTAATTTTATAAATTTTCATAGCTTTTGGATTTGTGGAGGTATACAGATGTCGGCATGAGAAAACCCTAAGTTTTATTTTTATTTTTAAGTTCATGTAGTAAAATTAATTATAAAATTAAGTTTTATTTTCGGCTATGAAACTTGTCTAAACATCTTTGTGCAACAAGATGGATAATGAGTTTCTCAAGAATTGTATGATTGTTTATAGGGATATAATCATTTTACCCCCTGAGGTTTTCCATAATAGACACTTTGCCCCCTCTAGTTTCAATAATGGTCATTCTCTCCCCCGAAATGTAAAATATTAGACATTTTACCCTTGCAGTTACTTTTTCCGTTAAAAAAATCAATCATGGCTTTAAATGATCGTTTCACCCTAATATAATCTAAAAATGACTATTTAACCCTTCAAATGGAGATCCATCTCTTTTTTTAATTATGTTTTATTGATTTTTTTTGTTCTATATTTGTTTAATATATTTTATTTAATGAATATTTTCTTTACCTGTGGAGATCGGAGATCCAACTTCTATTTTAAAATTAGAAAAACAATTTTTTTTTATAAAGAAAGTGGATGATTGGATCTCCAAAAAAAAAAAATAATAATAAGAAAATAAAATAAAATAAAGAACTGGAAGTATTTTTACCAGAACACTCAAGAACACAAACCCAAACACTTAGAACCCATCATCTCTACGACTCTACCACACCACCACCAAACATTACCACGAATCCACCATTATTCTTATGAAAGAAAATAGCTACCATCAGAATGGATTGAGGTAGGTCTCTTGCGTAGTATTGAGGGAATGTTCGGTACCATGATTAAAGTTGACCCAATCACTGAGTCTCAAGCTAGAGGCCACTTTGCTAGAATTTGTGTTGAGATCGACACCACGGAGCCTTTAAGGAGTTCGCTAAAGGTTGATAACAGACCATTAAGGTAGAGTATGAGAATTTGGGATTAATTTGTTTTAACTGTGGAAAGGTTGGGCATATTAAAGAGCTGTGTAAGGAAGGTGCAGTTGACATGAATGAGAAGGTTAAAGCCCCTGAAGCTAAAAGTAAAATCAATATAGCAGAGAATGACCCATATGGCCCATGGATACAGATATCATATGGCAGGAACAGCAGGTCTTATGTGGGTAATAACTTTAATGGGAAGATAAATGGCTATGGTGGGAAACCAGGGAATGGTGATAAACATGGAACTCCTAGCTATGGAGTGGAAAAGCCTATTAACTATTAGGGAACTAGGGATGGGATGGACATAGGTAAAAGACAGGTGAAGATGGCACCCCCCAAAAAGAGTGGCAATTTAAGGTCTAGGTTTGCTATTTTCAATAAAAATGTTGATGAAGAGGTTAATGTAGATATCAACCAGGTGAAGGCTTCCTTCAGCAAGGTGCTTGCCAAAATTTCCAATATGAATCCTTTGAATAAGAATCAGCTGAAACCGAGTGCCTCCAAGTACCTTATTAAGTCTCAACCTACCAAGAGAAGTGTCAGCAAGCAGTCTAAAGAAAATGGAAGTGAGGTTTGGACCACGAAAAAAGGCAAAGGGACTAAGAAGATCTTACAACACTCATCCCCTAATCAATCCAACTCCATAGCAGCCGTTGAGGATTCTATAGTTCTTTAAGATTTGCACAACAAATTGGTTAAAGCAAGGGTGGCTGATACTAAGCAATGTCCGGACAACGATTGTAGAGTTGAGACGCATGTGCAGCAGCAGATTGATGTCTCTAATGTTTCTAATTTTAACAGTGTTGCCTCAAAGCTCAAGGAGGCAATAGAGATAGTCTTGGAATAGGTTCGTCCTCTTACTTGGTACTTTCTCTTATTCTTTTTATGATTTTCACATGGAATGTGAGGGGTGCAGGTAAGAAATGCTTTGACAAAATTGTCACTGACATTAAAATTTTGGGACACTTTGATGTTCTTGCGATTTTGGAGCCTAGAGTAAATGGTGATAAGGCTGCAAGAATTATTGATAGGTTAAGGTTTAATAAGAAAAATGTTGTTGAAGCTTCTAGGTTCTCGGGAGGAATTTGGCTTCTATAGGATGATACTAAAGTCAATTTGCAAGTGATAGCTAGCTCTAAATAGGCCATCAATGCCTTGGTTTCTGAGGGCAACATATTTTGGGTGACTACTTTTGTGTATGCCAACTCGTGTGTTATGGCGAGAAGAAAATTGTGGGGTTATCTCAATGCTGTGAGGAGTTGCTTTAAGGGCCCATGGGTTGTAATGGGAGATTTCAATGAAATAACTAACAGCTCAGAGAAAAGGGGTGGTAGGCTAGGTTTCACTAATTCAGGATTTGGAGATTGGATTAGTGAAAACAGGTTGGTGGATCTTGGATACATAGGCCATAAGTTTACTTGGACTGCTAACAGAGGTGCAAATGGAAGCATTTGGGAGAGACTAGATAGGGCACTTTGCTCGAAATAGTAGAGACTGACTTTTAAGGAAGGGTTTTTGAGGCATCTCCCTAGAGTGGCATCGGACCACTGCCCCATTTTACTAAACCTCTACAGTTCTCATATCCCTCAAAGGCATGTGAAACCTTTTTAGATTCAAATCTATGTGGCTAAAACATGACAACTTTAGTAGCATGGTGAAGTAGTTTTGGGAGACCCAGCTTGAGAATCTTATTAATAAGACGATTTCCCTCTCTAACAAGCTTAAAGAGTGGAATAAATCCATTTTTGGTTGCATTTTTCACAAGAAAAGAAGAATTCTTGCTAGATTGCAAGGAATTCAACGTAGTCTTAATGAAAGGTTCAAGGCTAGTCTAAGTAAGCTTGAATCTAAGCTTCAAGAAGATTACAATCAGATCACTGCCTAAGAAGAGATTTTTTGGATGTAAAAATCTAGGGCTACTTGACTCAAGGAAGGTGATAAAAACACTACGTTTTTTCACCTTTCTACTATGATTAGAAGAAGGTATAACAAATTGGAAGGCCTCAATAATGAGGATTGTGAGTGGAGATGTGACAGGGATAGTATGAAGGTGATTGCGCAGTCCTACTTCAACAAACTTTTCTGCTCTCAACCTGTTCAAGGTAACTTTGATAGACTTCCTCGGTTTTTTCCTGTCCTAGAAGAAGGTATGTGTGATGAGCTGGATAGGATTGTTTGTGATGAGGAAGTTAAGGCTGGTCTATTTGGGATTGGTAGCTTTAAGTCCCTTGGCCCAGATGGGTTTCCAACAGTCTTATTTCAAAGACAATGAAAGGTGTTTAGGAAGGATCTTTATCAACTTGTGAGGGAGAGTTCTAAGTCTGGAACCTTTCCTAGTGAAATAAACCAGACCATCATAGTCTTTATTCCTAAAGTTCCTAACCCTCTTGACATGACCCAATTAAGGCCTATTAGCCTCTGCAATACCTCTTACAAAATCATTAACAAGGTGATTGTTCAAAGACTTTGGAGCTTATTGTCTAAGCTTGTTAGTCCTAGCCAAGTTGCATTTATTCCTGGGAGGCAAATTCAGGACAACATTGTTGTAGCCCAAGAGACTCTCCACAAGTTCAAAATCATGAAAGGGAGAAAGGGTTTTGTGTCCTAGAAGATTGATCTTACTAAGGCTTATGACAAACTTCAATGGAACTTCATTAGATATGTCCTTAGGGATGCTGGTATTGGAGGTAACTTGATTGATCTCATAATGTGGTGCATCACTAGTGTTAGCTACAAGATTATGTTGAATGGTGAAATTACAGATTCATTCAAGCCTGAGTGTGGAATCAGATAAGTAGATCCCCTCTCCCCTTACATTTTAGTTCTTTGCATGGAAAAATTGTCTCACATCATCAATGAAAAGCTTAGAATAGGATTGTGGAAAGATGTCAAGATCTCTAGGGGGTTCTGAGGTCTCGCACCTCTTCTTTACAAACGACCTTATTTTATTTGGGCAAGCTTCTACCTCTCAAGCTGAAATTATAAGAGAGTGTCTTGACACGTTTTGTGAGGTTTCGGGGCAGCAAATCAGTTTCTCTAAGTCCATAGTTTACTAGTCCAATAACATCAAATAACGAGAGGCTAGGGCCATTGTTAGAGTGTGTGGATCCCCTTTTACCAAAGACTTTGGTAAATACCTAGGAGTTCCACTTATTCACAGCAGAGTTACCAACCATACATATAGAGAACTTGTGGAGAGAACACAAAAGCGTTTAGCACCTTGGAAAAGTGACTCTCTCTCTCTCGCCGGCAGAGTCACTCTCATCAAAACAATCACATCAGCCCTTCCTATATACACAATACAATCAGTGAAGCTCCCTAGTGAAACTTGCCTTAAATTGTACAAGATAAATTATGATTTCCTTTGGGGTCACACTACCAATAAGAATCCTATCCACCTTGTGAAATGGGACAATGTGTGTCTTCCTAATAGGAATGGTGGTTTGGGCATTAAGAAAACCAAGCACATGAATCAGGCTTTGCTTGCCAAAATTGGGTGGCGGATATTTCATAATGTTGACGGCATTTGGTGTTGGTTCCTAAAGCACAAGTATCTTAATAATAGAAATATCCTTGACTCTAACCTTTCCAAAGGCATTTCTTGTTCAAGTATTTGGAAAGGCATTGCCTTTGGGTCTAAACTTATTGCTAAATGTGTAAAATGGAGAGTTAGGCATGGTGAGCATGTCAGGTTTTGGCTTGATGATTAGGTGCCAGGAGTAAGGATTCTTAAGGAGTACGCCACCAAACGGCTGTCTGATGAGGATTTGGACTTAACAGTTGATGTGTTCATGACCAATGGGAATTGGCATGCTCAATTCTTAGCTTCTATGCTCCCTGAGAATGTAGTGTGTAAAGTGCTTAGTATTCATGCTGGCAGAAGCCATAGCGGATATGATAGAGCTATTTGAGGGTGGAGTAACTGTGGGAATTTTTCTATGAAAATAGCCTATTTGGGCCTCATTGAAGCTAATAGTCTTCCTTTGTGGAAGTGAAAATTTTTATGGAAGCTCAGAGTTCCGCCTAGAATAAAATACTTTCTTTGGACTTTGCTGCAGAGGAAGATTGTCACGAACCATCATAGAACTGTCAAAGGGCTGACTGCTGACCCTTCTTGTCCAAGGTGCCTAGCTGGTATTGAAGATGTTGAACATTTGGTATGTGGCTGCAGCCATTCCACTGATGTTTGGAAGAAGACATTGAACTACTACTGCCTAACTGCTTCTTTTCAAGGCAACCTTGATGATTGGATTCTTGAGAACTTGAGGAATAACAGTCTGGTTCCAAGTAACATCCCCCACTATTTTCTCTTCTCTTGTGCTTTGTGGTTTTTTTTGGAAATGGAGATGCAAAAGAGCCTTTGACAGTGGTTTCTCTTCTCCTCATATCCCTCATTTGATCATTAATCAGTTTGCAAAAGATTGGCTATGTGCTAATGATGGTGGTATTAATATAGGGAAATATAATGTGTCGGTTGGCTGGGTGCCTCCTAGTGAGGATTGTTTGAAGCTGAATATTGATAGGAGTTGTGACAAAATTTCTAGGCATATTTCAGCTGGAGGGGTCATGCGTAACCATTGGAGGAAATGGGTGAAAGGCTTTGTTTTAAACAAAGGTATTGGAAATGTGTTAGAAGCTGAGCTTTGGGGAGTGTTTGAAGGGCTTAGTATGGCTTAGAACTCAGGAATTAGGAAGATAGCTGTGGAAACTGACTCTCTTGAAGCTGTGCAACTTCTCTCTATTAACACCAACATCAATCACCCCTTGTTTAGTCTTATACAAAGTTGCAGGTTTATAATGGGTGCTGGCTAGAATTGCACTGTGAAGCATGTCTATAAGGAAGGCAATAGGTTAGCTGATGGCCTAGCTCATATGGGGCACAACTTGAAGTCAGACATTGTGTTCTTTGAAAACCCCCCTCTTGAGATTTTTAGCATCTTTGATGATGATTGTAGAGGACTTATGTGTGTTAGGCAGTGTGCTGCCTCACCGAACCAAATTATTTTAAGGATAATATGGGCCTTGATTTTAAATGGAGCCTTAGACAACTACCTTAGTTGCCTAAGACTCCGGCCGACCCCCACCTTAGGAGAGAAACATAAGAAAAAGTTTATTCAAGTAAAAATTACTTTAGTTGTTTATAAATTAAACCAAATTATTTTGAGTGCACCTGATTTATAATTAAAAATATGTTACATTCAAGAAGTTGCTTCTTAATATTCTTAGCATCCAAAAAATAGTTTACCTTAAATTTAAGAATTTAGAAAACATCGGTGAAATTTTCTTTTTCTTTTTTGACTTTTGGATGCAATTTGATAAGAACTATCGTTAAGAGTAACATCTCAGCTCTAGTAGCTTCGGTCCCAGCTAAAGATCAAGCTCAACTACAACAATTAGCTAGAGCTCACAATCAAGGATTTTTAGCACTCCTCGTACTAATAAATCTTGTAGGATAAAGGGCAAAAATACTTCTTAATCTATCAAGGCTGGCATGATGGTATGTCTTTCACACTCACGCATCGAGATTCTAACAAACTTCCATTGATTGAAGGGGGAAAATAGAAGTAATAAGCAAAATTATAAAGGAAAACAAACAAAAAAAAATATGGACATACCAAAATTTGGAGTGAGAATTGTAGCATATTAATTTGAATATTAATTAACAAAGTGTATGTATTAATACAACTAATATAATGAATGAATGTGCTATTGTATCTTCAAGTCTCTACAATTTTACTCTTCTCAACCGTAATGACACATCAGGATCACGCAATCCCCATACTCTAGTCTGTTGTTGTATGACCAAAACAGAAGGTCCTCCATTGAAATCTGAAGCAGCAAGCATCTCTCCTATTGCCCCCAACTCTCCTCTATTGTTCCATTTTCTGAGCTCACAATTCAACTGTGATTCTGCATGGTGTTTTCCCACCAAGACCAGATCAAAAGCGTTCTCCAACGACCTGATTGCTGCCTTCAAACCCGCTACATCAATCAGAGTCTGCTCTTGACACGAAACTCTTTCACTATCCGTGGCGTCTCGTCTGAATTCAATCAAGATTTCGGCATCTAGTAGCTTCCTCCTTGATGATCCTCCCAAAACTTCTGACGAAAAAGAGAAAAGAAAAAGAGTTACATTCACAGTTGGATTTTCCAACATGCGTTTGGCGTATGCTAATGCTTCTCGGTCATCTGCACCCCCGAAAAACAGCACAGCAACCCGAAACCATGAACCTTGTCCAACTATATATGGAACACTCTCCTGGTTTCTACTTTCTATTAGAACCCCAACAGAGCAAGGAGCTTTATCAAGCACGTTCTTGTTTAAATGCCTGTTTACATTCTTGTAAGGGATGATTATAAAGGTCGTTCGCTGTTCTAAAGCAAGGGAGCACACGTCGTTATGCATCGTTTCATAAGGCGAGATGCCTTTATAGCAATGCAAAGTGAGATGACTTTGGTTTTCTTGTTCAAACTTTGTGAAAACTTTGAAGATTCTCGCAGATTGACAAAGTTGGTGAAAGGGCTTTTCTTGCGGCAGGTAGGCAATGAGAAGAGAGGAGGCGCGAGCAGAAAGCTTAACAAGGTGTAGAACAAATAAATGAATTGGATGCTCCTTGGTCGGATTTGAAGCCTCAAGGAGGGTGATGATTGCTGGAACTTGTTCCTGGGTTTGAACACAGGCTAGTATCCGAAATTCTTCATTGCCGTGGAGGTGTCTTATTGTTCTTCTTTTGTAAGCAAGATACCTCTTTGAAGGATCATAAAGAGCTTTCACAAGAGGAGAGACAACTACTGTTACAACCACCACAGAGATGATCACAATAGTGAAGCATTCATCGCTCACTACCTGCACAATGATGTAATTATCCCATTGATAAAGAATATGCATATGTATGTATATATGCATTTATGTATACATGTACACAAGTATGCATGTATTTATGTATGTATACAGCAGTATTTGATTCGATAAATCAATGTGCTGCTCTGTCTTTGTTATACTTTATAGCTATATATTCTATCTGATCAGGAAAACAATACTAAACGCTACCTAAATCGGCAAATATGTTCTTTTTTTGGTTATTCAGGAAGAAAGTATTGAAAGGAAGTAAAGGAAAGACTGGCTTACATTGACTGTATTTAAGCTACTCAACAAAGCCAGTTCAACAAGGCCTTTGGAGCTCATTATAAGTCCAAGAGAGAGGGCATCTCGGAGAGGCATCCTGCAAATGAGGGGAGGTACGACTGTCCCTAAAATCTTCCCAAACACAGCAACAACAGCAATCGATAGAATTACAACCACATTCTTGAACTTCTGTATGGCAAAAACATCTGTCTTCAAACCGCAAATTATGAAGAATACGGGCGTGAGAATCACTGAAACAAAGCAATCAAGCTTCTCTACTAATGCAGCTCCTAAGGGTGGCCCATCTGGGATGACCAAGCCAACAATAAAAGGTACGATAAAAGCATTCAGGCCAATCACTTGACCTGTCAATCCACATCCCAGCAAAGCTATAAGAACCGAGAAGAAATATCTCTCCTTGACAGGTTTCCCTTCTGGGGTACGTTGAATCACCCATAATGCTGCTGAATGGATTCCAAAGCAAACAAGTAGGATAAATATAGCCGTGCACAGAAAGGATTCTATCGATGTTGATAATGATTTTTCTGTAGCTATATGCACAGTGTAACTCAATGTCATATATAACCAAAAGCACAAATCAGAAATTATGGAAGAAGAAGAAGCAAGACGTCCAATCTCAGAATTTAGTATCTCAAGGTCAGCAAGAAAGTAAGCAATAACTGGGAATGGTGTCATAGAATGAATTGATACCACCATTGGAAGAAAACTAAACATGTCCTCATCCAACGATAGAACTCCATTGAGAAGGAGCGCGACTAATGCGGACAATACATAAGGGACAAAGAAGCCTAGAATTCCTATTGTGAAAGCTCTTTTTCCTGATTTTAGTATGATAGTTGGATCGGTCTTCACCCCAATTAGAAATATAATGAACATGAAGCCGAAAACCGATAAGGTCTCAAGCACAACTCTGCTTCTTTCTGGGAAAAATTTTGTTGTAAATGCTGAGTTATATCCAAGCATTGAAGGACCTAGAAGTACACCACCCTGGTGAACATAAATCATCAAACACATTGACAACTAAAATACATATTAATTAAGCTAAGAAAGAGATATCTAATCAAATTTTCCATTCCCATATTTGTCTAAACTAAATGTTTCATCCTTACCTATCCATCCCATTTAAATTTATAATAGAAACAATTTTCAATGCTCTAAAGAATATGTTTTTTTTAGACATTTTATCAAACACATTGGATACAAAGAAGGGTATTTAAGTTGAGAAAGTGATGTTTAATCAAAATTTCCATTCCCATATATGTCTAAACTAACTGTTTGATCCTAACCTATCCATCCCATTTAAATTTATAATAGAAACAATTTTCAATGCTCTAAAGAATATGTTCTCTCAGACATTTTATCAAACACATTGGATACAGAAAAGGGTACATTGGATACAGAAAAGGGTACTTACAAGAATCTGAGAAATGATGAAGGGTTGGCCTAAGGGCTTCAAGAGAACGTAAATGCAGCGAGTGATTATGGAAACAAGCGAGAGCTGGAAGAGCAAGATAGGGACAGAGTACATGAAGGGGTCATCTCCGACCCACAAGCCTTTGGAGTTGATAGCGTGAATTGAGTGGCATGCAAATCGAAAGTCGAGTTCATCATCCTTGTTTATGGGAATCATGGCCATGAAACTTCACACAATGAAGAAGGCACCAACCTACAATGTGGCTTTTTTTTTTTTGGGGGGATGAATATTGGTTGTTGTGTTGAGATTGGAGAGGTGTTTGTGGGAGAAAATATGAGAGAAAAGAGAGTCATGTTTGCAAAGAAGGGTGAGACACGGATGGTTGAGAGAGAGAGAGAAGGAGGGCATGAAAAATTGAAAACCATAAAAGTTGTTAAATGATTCCTTCTTATACGTTAACCTTTGACCACAAGGAAAACTAGAAAAACAATAGGTGGGTGTGATATGGTTTTTTAAATAGCTATTTTCGGAATCATTTAGGAAAATGAAAACATGCTTTTCTTAGCTATTTTTAAAAATATTTGGGGGGCAAAGTGAAAATTGTTTAAAATATAATAATAATTTTATAATTTTTAAAACAAAAGTAATATTAGACACCCTACCTTTTTCGCCCCAACTCATGTGGCAGCTGAAGTCTCATTTGGTAAATAGATACACCTCATTTACCTATGTAACCACTCACCAATTAACAATAATACTAAACATCTCACCTACAATCTCACCATTTCCATCACAACACATATGACAGCTAAGGTGTCCCTTGGTGAGTGGATATACATTAATTGATACTTATCTCTCATACATATGTATTCACTCACCGATTAATGTTTGTCCACTCACCAAATGACACATCAGTTGCCACATGTGTTGAGATGAAAATTGTGGGATTGTAAGTGGGATGTGTAACATTACTGATTAATATGTATCCATACATCAAGTGACATATCTGCCGCATAGGTTGAGATGAAAAAAGTGAGATTCTAGACGCAATGTCTGACATTGCTCTTAAAAGAAATTTTCAAATATTTTTATGGGAAGGGGAAGCCATTGGCCTATGGCCTAACAATACCATGGATCACTAAACCGATATCCAAGCAAGGACTTACACCTGAATTAATAATATTAACCACTACTGTAGCATCAGATTCAACCATAAACGGAAGCAAACCAAAATCCACATCTAGCTACAATCCCTGAAGTATATAAATAAACAAGTGAGGTAGAGGGAGTAAGTGAATGTGGATTTACTTGCAAAATTATCAGAAACAAAAAGAAAAAAAATACAAGATAATGGATATTTTTGTATTTATTAATTAAAATCTTATAGTATTGAATCTTTATCAAAGAAGGGCAAATACAAAATTAGAATGTACAAATATGATTGCTCTTATTTTTGCTTCAATATAACTGGGCCCAACATAACTTTTAAAATTATAAGCACTTATGAGTTATGACAAAGAGTCCAAGACCAACTAAATCCCTTTAAAATTGTACATTCCATGAAAGATTTTTAAAATTTTTAGTTTGTAAATATACCTCACTTTTTACCCAAAATATATTTTCCTTCAAATTTATTATCTTACATTTTTGTAATAAAAATCATTCGGTAACAACCATTTTGCTACTTATTGAACTTTTGACATTATTTAAAACAATTAATCATTTATCAGGTTTTGATTCAAAGAATCATTTATTTATGTTTTAAATTTAATTTTAATTGCAAATTTGCAATGAAGATGAAGCACACCTTGCATAAGGTCGCACAATACAAAAAGGAACAACCATTAAATCATCAAAAGAATGCTAAGGTTGCAACTTGCCAATATGGATCCCAACTTGAAATTAAAACTTCGAAGTTTTGAACTATTACAATTTGGGGTGAGGATATGACTCAAATTTTCCCTAAAGTATTAAACCTTCCAAATTCTTTTATAAAGGTTGCTTATAATGCTCAAGATATATGATGCAAAAATTAGTATAACATTTTTTCTATTTTGTGAAAAAGACAAATTTACCCCGGTCGTTAACTTCTATCGGTGCAAATCTAATGGCAAGAGATATCAATGCAGCATTTTTAAGACTTTAGGAAAGGTTTATGTAATTATAGTCTAAAGTGTCATATGTGTGCAATATAGCCAAAATTTGGGATTGCTTGTTCAATTTATCTGGACAAGATAAGGTTAGTTCAATGGTAAACCTCTTATATCTATACCACGATATTGTTGGTTCGAACCCTCTCTCTCTTCAAAAAAACCCCGATTTTATATTGTAATACTTCAAAAAACAAAATTATCCTTTTTTTATGAAAGTAAATCGAGTGCTTTTTTCTATAAAAAAAAAAAAAAAAAAAAAAGCATTTAAAATAAGTTATTATTATTTAAACTATTATAATTTGTGGATTGAAGATGAGAAATATGACTCGAGTAGTCGAGCTCACAAATTCATTGATATGTGAAGGGGCTTACCACCAACTACGGACTACCTAAACTTTCATAATTTAAAACTTTTTCTTTACATCATAAAAGTGTTAAAAAAAAATGTTTTCCTATAAAAGAAATGAAATTAATAATCTTTTTTCATCAAAAATCCTTTTTATAAGTGCTTTTTATAAAATTCACTTTTATGCAAAAGTATATTCTTCAAAACCATTATAATGGGTTTAAAAAATTTCTAGCACTCTCTACTCCACTATCTTTTAAACTAACACCAACTTAATAACTTAAGTATTAATAACACCTAAAATATGAATCTGACAAAAATACCCTTAAAACACAATCACAAAAATAAGTCTCTGGCTTTTTTATTCGAGACTTATTTAGTTATTTTCATGTTTTCGATACTTATTTGGATGTTTTTGAGACTTATTTGGGTATTTTCTAGACTTATTTGGTTTTGTTGTAAATTATGAGACTTACCGGGCAAAACACAAAATTTTTCAAAAAAAAATTTCATCTTCTCCATTGAAGGTCGAATGACTTCGACCTTTGCGGAGGTCAAAATTGACCTCCAATGGAGGTTGAAAAGACTTCCATTTTAACCTCCATTGGAGGTATGTTCCACCTCCATTGATGGAGGCTCTATCAAAATCAATGAAGGCTTTTGAAAAAACAATAATTAAATCTAATGGCAAAAAAATAATGAAAGAAGAAGGTAAGGGTATTTTTGTTCATTAATGTCATTTAAACTTAAATTATTAATCTAGTGTTATTCCTAAAATTCACTACAGATTTAGTTCTATTTAATCCTATTTCCACTTCATACGTATCCCTTAATTTCAAAATATATTTTCCATTGAGTCCACTTCATTCATTGTTAGAAAGAATTAACTAAGCAATTTTGTCTTTAATCATTCTTGTTAGGTGATTTTGTTTATATGTGAATACAGTAGACCGTTGTATTATTTGCTATGTGTACAGACAATAGTTTTCCCTTTTAGGTTTTGTACATATGACATATAAATACAGTTGTTAACAGCTGAGCATTGTATTGGAGATATAGAAAATATACAGAAATATTTTATCTGAACTTCTCTTCCCTTCCTCAGTTCCTCTTCATCTTTCTTATTTCTTTACCAAAACACGTTTATTTTTCATATATGAACTCTGATTATTTTTTTACTCCAAAGGAATAGCTCAACTAGTAGATGGACAAGCATAGGGTTTGAGCAAATGATTCCTAAGTCAGTAGCTCGTATTCTGTCAATGATAAAAAGATTCAAAAAAAAAAAAAAAATACATGGTCTAAATAGATGGATATTTATATATATATATAGAAAAATTTCCAAGTTAGTGCGTCCTGATATAACTTCATCAGTGCGTTGGATGTGAACCATTAGATTTACATACTTTGACTTAAAGTGTATGCACTTGTCAAAACTTTTCCATAATCTATGGCCCACATACAATGCATTGATGGAGTTATATCATGACGTATTGAGGAGAAAAGAACTGTGTGTATATATATATATAAGGGAGTACCCTTGAAAGGGCTAACCCGGGCTATAGCCCGAGCAGCCTTATGAGGAAAAAAAAAAAAAAAAAAACCTATAATAGCACAATTTCCCTTTATCCTTTTTATTATTAGTAAATTACATTTAATTTCAACCAATATTACTAAACTTACCATTAAATATAGCATTATTCATTACATTGTCTTTTATTTTCATCCAATGTTATTTTCATACTCTACTTTTAATTTTTTGTATTCGACATGTGATATTTGTTCATTTATTTGGGTTGAGATTTATAGAAATTTAACCTTAGATTACTTCTAATTTATAGGTTTTAGTGTGTTGAATACTTGATAATTTACCAATAATAAAAACCAAATTCAATCGATTAGCTACTCTAACTCAATATAAAAACATTGCATGTGTTAAGTAGTCTTTATAAATATGTAATTTTATACATGTTTTATATAAAATATTTCCCTGGTTTTGTTTCAATTGTTTGATTATAAATTATATATTCACTTGATTTTGTTCTAATTGTTAGATTAAGCATTTCATATTCACTTCATTTCTTTTTAATTATTATATTAGACAATTCAAACTAATCTTTAAAAGTAAATTTTTATATGTACAGAATCATTTATGTCAAAAAAAAAATTCTATTTATACTATACACATATACACATATATAAGTTTAGTCCGGGTAACAAATATTTTATGGATCCGCCCCTATATTTATATATATTGTTATAAACAAATATGATCGTTTGTAATCGTTTGTGAAGCTTTTTACCTTTAAATTAGTCTAATTTTATTTAAAAATATATATTATTATAAAATATTTGATTAAATACCACTTGCCACCTCCTTTTATTTTCATATATATATATATATATATATATATATGTGTGTGTGTGTGTGTTTTGCTTAATGCTTAAGCCAATGACGCATATACATGATGTAATGATACAAGGGTCTAAGTGTTTGAAGCCTGTATATATATATATATGATCATTTCTTTGTAAAAAGATTGATCATCCTGAAATAAAAATCTCTCTTGCATCTCTCATATTATTTGTTACTCTGATCTCTCTCGCCTCTCTCTCATGTGTCTCACTCACTTTACTTTATTATTTATTGTTATTCATCTGTTTTTCATTATTTCACAGCACGTTATCAGCACGATCGTATGTAAGTAAAAAGTATCTTAAGGTGAGTGATTTACTTACGGCTCGATATTCGTGTGTGTAAGTAGAAAGGATCCCCTGATGGGTGATTTACTTACATCTCAACATTTTGGATCTATATACAGTTCCGTATAATAAGATGGCTTATGCCGTCAACGGATCCTCTACATATAGTTCTGGATTTATTTATATTGTTTAAATATTTGCATCCATTTTTATGCACATAACAGGTGAGCTCAGTCTCTTGGAACTGTTTAAATATTCATTATTTATTTTATACAATATATGAGACTGGCTTATGATGTGTCTCGGGACTGGCTCATGTCGTGTCTCATGATTGGCTTATGTTGTGTCTCCATATAAATTGTTTTAATATTCAGTATTTATTTTTATGCAATATATGAGACTGGCTCATGTCGTATCTCGGGACTGGCTTATACTATGTCTCTATATAAACTGTTTTAATATTCAATATTTATTTTTATGCAATATATGAGACTGACTTATGCTGTGTCTCGGGACTGGCTCATGTCGTGTCTCAGGACTGGCTTATGCTGTGTCTCTAGATAAAATGTTTGAATATTCAGTATTTATTTTTATGCAATATATGAAACTGGCTTATGCTGTGTCTCGGGACTGGCTCATGTCATGTTTCAGGACTGGCTCATGTCATGTTTCGGGACTGGCTTATGTTGTGTCTCCACATAAATTGTTTTAATATTCAATATTTATTTTTATGCAATATATGAGACTGGCTTATGCTGTGTCTCGGGACTGACTTATGTTGTATCTCCATATAAATTGTTTTAATATTCAATATTTATTTTTATGCAATATATGAGACTGGCTTATGCTGTGTCTCGGGACTGGCTTATGTTGTGTCTCAGGACTGGCTTATGCTGTGTATCCAGATAAACTGTTTAAATATTCGGTATTTATTTTTATGCAATATATGAGATTTGCTAGACCGACTAACCAGAACTTAAAGTTTCTGGAATTATGATATTTAAGTCAGTACGGTTTTGAAAACCAATGAGAACCCGGAGTTCTGGATCCAGTGTTATATACAAGAATTCCATAATTTATTATTTGGAACCTGGGGTTTCAAATCCATTCAGAATCTGAAGTTTTATGAATTTTATATATAAGCTTACAGTTCATAGTCGAACCGGAAGTACGAAAAATTAATATGATCCATGATTTTATTTTATCTCATATATATGAAGTGATATGTATCACTCATTTGAGAAAAAAAAAAAAGGATATACACATCTAACAAGATGTTGTGAGTATCACAAAAGGATTTAAGATCCTAACGTATAATGGAAATAATATTTTATCCATTTTATTCATGGTTGATACTCATGAAGAGCAATATTCAAAGAAAGATCTACATATCCAACAGGATGTTGTGAGTATCGCAAAAGGATTTAAGATCCTAACGTATAATGAAACTAGAAATAATATTTTATCAATTTCATTCATGTTTGATGCTCATGAAGAGCAATATTCAAATAAGGATCTACATATCCAACAGAATGTTATGAGAATCATAAAAATGATTTAAGATCCTAATATCATGTATAATGAAATTGGAAATATTTTACTAGAAAAGAGAAAGAAAAGGAGGTGTGTGTGCAAAAATTGTATGAAAAACATCACTACACAATCTTGATCAAACTTTTATATCTCCCTCATATAAGATTGGATTGAGCTGAAATTTAGTCAACACGTTCTACTCTTGTAGTTCTTGAATCTGACGGTGGGATTATCAATCGGAATTCCCCGTGGTGATTTTTGCAGTTCCGAACAGGGCTGGGCAAAAAACATTGGAGAAAAATCCAATATTGCGCAGATTTCATCAAAGAGTGATATTTCTTGTATCTGTGGTCAAGATCGGGTTGAAATTTTGTCAAAACATTCTTCACTCGTGTTTCTACAATATGATCGATTAGATTGTTGATCATAATTTTCCGCAGAGAGATATACACCTCAAACAAAGCTTCTGAGTTTGTACTATTCTCTCTCTTGTTTCACTTATTGATATTCCATATTTGCATTAATGGTGTTATGTACATATATTTGTTGAACAAAATTGAAAGCATGGATCCAAGCCATGATTACTATATGGATGGGATAATTAAATATATCCATGCAATGATGACAATGCAACGACTCATACAAATGGTATGGAATTATTATCATTTCAGATGAGATATAAAATGACATTATAAATAATGTCTATAAAATTCCCATAAGGAAAAATATATGTCTTGCCATTGGTGCAACGACTCATACAATTTTGTGGAGTCAGAAAAATTTTATGGATTTGACTTTGCTGAGACCAAATATTAATACCGTATTATGTCCAATGGATCTGATAAAAAGCTCTAGAAGAGCCACGATATTATTATCAAACAATACTAAATTATGTATCGGGTCCAACGGATCTGAAAGAAAACTCTGGAAGAGCCACAGTATTGTTATCAAACAATATTAAATTATATATCAATGATATTTGATATTATTCAAACAGAACATAAAGAAATATGCTTAGTTCAATCGCATTTAAAGTTAATATCAGATCAGATTAAGGGCTCTAGAAGAGCCACAACCTTATTACCAGATAGTATTAAATTGTGTATCAATGAGACCTTATATCATTCAAACAAAACATAAAGAAATCTACTTAGATCAAAGACATATAACTTTATTAATGTCATATTAAAACTATGAATAATAAAAAATGTTGAATATCTGTGCATGATTATGATTCAAGTCAGAAACTCATTATAGAAAAGTTGTGTGATTTATCATCTGAATTATATCACTAATCAAAAATGGGTTGTATGTGGATATATCCATCCACCAAATAAACCATCTTATTCTAAAGTTGGTTTTGAATCCCCGTCATTCAAGGGGATATATGTGGATATATTCATCCACCAAATGAATCCTTCCGTGATTGATGCATATACATGATTGTCACATGTTTGTGTATTATCAAACATCTCCAGTTGAGATCGACGTTCAACATCCAACTTTTCGCATTTACTCATGATCAAAATGGATTAGTGGAATCGCTTATCAAACGTCTCTAGGTAATTACGAGAACTTAATTATTTCAATGCAATTACCGATTTCTATATGAGACATTCTATATTACATGTTGATACATTCATAACTCACTACCTATCATTGGTATTTACCATTACAACTTGTAATTGGTCATTGAATTGCTCACATTTTTAAGATATTTGATTGTGTAGTATATTCCCTTATTTCATCTCTGACATGATCTAAGATAAGAATTCTATATCATTATGAGATTAATATTGATTTTGATTAATCTTCTAATTAGATCATTTAAACTTTTGATAGTTTATATTTTCTACACACAATCTGTATATTATTATATTGATAAATTTCCAAATGGAAAGTTTCTCCAAAAGAAAAGAGTAAATGAAAAGTTACTCTTATACAAAATAAAAATAACAGTTTGGTTCTCTATATATAAATATGTTTCATTTTAATCTTCGTATCGCTCAAATACGAAAGACAATTTATCATTAGATAATTATTAAATCAGTTACCTAATATATTAAAGGTAACAAGATTTTATAAGTTGTCATCTCATAAACCCCGGCCGGATGATTGTTCCTGAAGAACGATCAGAAATAAGGGCAACAAATAAATCATCCGATGCATATCATAAGCTTATGAACCTTTGAAATGTATTAATATCAGGATCATAATGTAAACAAAACTTGAGTTATAAATAAATCCACTTTCTCTAAATCAACTCTGAAAGAGTCTGATATTTTAATGAGACACAAGTCTATGAAATGACTAAGTCCATTATAATGGAAAGAAATCTCAATAGAGATACAAGTATATTGAAATTGAGAAAAATTTCTATACAAGTCTATGAAATGACTAAATCCATAAAGAAATCTCAATAGAGATATAAGAATATAGAAATTGAGAAAATTTCTATAAATCATACGAGAGAAATGTGGAATCATAAGGAAATCATCATTTTTGTACATAGAAGCACTACTGAAATTATAAATGATAATTATAATATTCATAATATCAATTATTGTATACAAAAGGCATGATTGGCCTAAGTGAAAAGAAGCAATTCAAGAATAATTGACTTTATATGTCAAACATAAAGTATTTAGACCAATAGTACTCCAGTCACCTGGAGATGTCAAACTAGTTGGATACTAATGGGTTTTTATATGGAAACGTAATGAGAAAAACGAGATCGTGAGATATGAGGCACGACTCGTAGTACAAGGTTTCTCACAAAAACTTGGTATTCAATAGTGACGAATACAATTACGTTTCGAATTTTTGATAAATTTGGCTACCTTTACAAGGTTTGAATACGTCCTATAGACGTAATAATCATTAATCTATATGATTCACTCAATGCAGATATTTATAATCCCGGAAGGATTTAAAATGCTAGAAACATGTAAATCGAAATCTCATAATCTGTATTTGATGAACATATAAAAATCCTTATATGGATTAAAAATAGTCTGGACAGATATGGTATAACCATCTCAGTAAATATCCGGTAAGATAAGGATATAATAATTATATTATATATCCATGTGTCTTCATAAAGAAATCAAAATCCGGATTTACTATATTCATAACATATGTTGATGATATGAATTAAATTGAAACTTTCAGAGAGTTCTTGAAAACTCTTGAATTTTTGGTAAATGAGTTTAAAAAATTAAAGACATGGGAAAAGAAATATTGTCTCGACCTGAAGGTCGAGCATAGATCAAATTGAATGTTTGTCAATCAATCAGAATATGTTGAAAAGATTTTATATTGGTATTACTCCATAAAGCAAATCTTTGTTTATACTACCTCTGATCATTTATGATGTTATTTCATTTCATGAAATAAACATCTGTATACCCTGGTTTAGCAATCTAGAAGATTGCTTTAAAAGAACTTTTATCAAGGGGAGTGTCCCATCAATGGGAGCATATCAAATGAATATTTGTTATTTTGAGGCATGTGTGTATTGTACTCTTTCTCCTTTCAATCAGGTTTTTGTCCCATTGGGTTTTCCTGATAAAGGTTTTAATGAGGCAATTATCTAAGCACACCTAAAAATCTTTTGATTCCTAAAGATCATCATGAATATTACATTAATCAAGTAGATCATTGTATATGTGTTATCTTGATAAAAAATATCATTGTAACTATTGCTTTGATCTTGCTAATCATCGTATATACGTTACTTTGATTCAGAAAATCATCATAAATATTACTTTGATCCGATAGATTAATAAATATATTTGTTCAGGTTTTTTTCCCCACTGGGTTTTCCCTAACAAAGTATAAATGTAAAAAATGTTTTGAAGAAAACAATAAATTCTAGACATATGTACACTATAATCATTTTCCTTCGATCGGATTTTATCACATTGGGTTTTCCTAACAAGGTTTTTAACAAAATAACTTTGAGAACGTCCAATCCCACAAGATCCATAAGATCATCGTATGAATTTTACTAAGGTTTTGTCCTATTAGGTTTTCCTTAGAAAATTAAAAAATAAGTGGTATAAATCTAAAGGGGGGTGTTATAAAATATTTGATTAAATACCCCTTGCCACCTCCGTTGATTTTCATATATATGTTTTGCTTAGTGCTTAAGTCAATGACGCATACAGATGATGTAATGATACAAGGGGCTAAGTGTTTGAAGCCTATATATATATATATATATATATATGATCATTTCTTTGTAAAAATATTGATCATCCTGAAATAAATATCTCTCTTGCATCTCTCATATTATTTGTTACCCTGATCTCTCTCGCCTCTCTCTCATGTGTCTCACTCACTTTACTTTATTATTTATTGTTATTCATCTGTTCTTCATTATTTCACAATATATATATAAATATATATTCACATATGAACTTCTAGCTCATTAAGGGGGTTGAGTTTCCACTAAAAAGTTCAAAATTCTTCCCGAGAAACAAGGTAGTGTCAATCCACTCAATTTACAAAATTAGAAGCATATTTTAAAGTCAACTAAAGAAACTAAATAGCATTTTCAACTTTATATTTTTTATTGACTTTAATTATTTGTTTTAAATTTCCAATATTATAACATAATTAAACAAAAAGTTGTGACCCGTAACGCACTTTCAAAAAATAAAAATGGGTTTAAGGAAGCAATAATCCTACTTAAAAAAGGATTATGAGAGTGATTAATACAATTAATAATAAAAAATAAAAATGGATAGGCCTTGTTAGGTGGGTCGGTGGTGGTGGGCTGAGCCTACGAGGGGACCATCCGCCATCACTTTCGGTTTAAATGCACCAGACCTTGTGTACACGTAATTTTATTTATAAACTATTGAAAGTTTGAAACTAACACCACCCGCTGGAATTAGATCTTACTTACCGATATCAAATATCTACAATACGGTATGAACATACGCGTAATGTGAGACTCAAACTTCCAATTCACTATCTAGATCGAGCACAAAGAGTGCAGTCCTGATATGAGTAGCGTGAGACTTGCACTTCCATTGATTAAAAGTTAAATATTTATTTTTTTTAACGAGTATACTATAATAAGGGTTTGGAGGAGGACGATATGATTAGAATTCAAAACATTGTAACGAGAGGTATACTATATGGGTGGAGCATATATATATATATATATATTCAAGTTTTAGGCCTCCGCTGATGCCATTAGATCAACTTAGAGTTGACGTTATTTATTATTATTATTATTATTATTAAAATTGAGTCTTTTTTAATCTTATGATATACTATTGTTACTATTTTTATTTATTTATTTATTTTGATAATATCTATTAATCCGGGACCAAGTATTTTTTTTTAAAGCTTTCACCATTGGTAGGGTAGGATTTGAGCCGTTAACCTAGGAGTCATTTACCTAAACTCCAAACTCGTTTATCTACCAACTAAGCTACACCCCTGTTGACCTATTGCTACTATAAATATATATATATATATATATATATATATAAACGGTCCCGTTCTTATCAGGGCATCCTTATATAACTTTATCAGGATATTGAATGTGAGCCACTCATTTATAAAAGTGATTTGACAAGTGTATACATACCAAGTCAAAATATGTAAAACGAGTGGTTCACATTCAATGTCCTTATATAATTATATGAGGGCATCCACATATAAAAATTTCCGTACATATATCGAAGCTACTATCGTTACTATTAATGTATGATATATAATACCCTTATCCTGAGCCAATAAACATGGACTATACAAAGCAGCCATTCCTGCATGACCATCTTGAGAGAAAAGCTTTTTAATGTGTTTTCTTCAAAAAAATCTGGTTATGTACATATACAAATTATGATGTTAATTAATGTCATACACACATGGACGATATGAGGTATTGTGGTTGGTACAATAGTATACATCTTAGACCTACATCATAAGATTGTGAGTTTGAATCGTCTCCTTCTAAAAAAAAAAAAAAAAATGAATCGTTCAATTCTCAAAAAAAAAAAAAAAAAAAAAAAAAAAAAAAAAAATCCAAAATTTATGCAATATTTCAAGATATATATATATATTATATAATAACTTTCAAGTGATGGATCCCTTATTTTAATTTCGGTAAGGACTTTGATGAAATCATATCGATTTTTATAAATTTTGATCTAAATTTTTTCGTGAATGATAAGTTTAATAAAATCTACCTATGAATAAAATTTGAGAAATTTTCAAGTACTAGAGCTATTTATTCCGATTTTGTTAAATATGAAGGCATCAGAAAAGTTGTAGAAATATAGGAAAATTCAAAAAATAGTTCTAGTACTTGAAAAATTCTCAAATTTTATTAACAAACAGATTTCAATGAACTTATCATCCAGAAAAAATTCAGATTAAAATTTATAAAAATCGATATGATTTTATTAATGTCCTTATCGAAATTATAGTAAGGATCCCTCATTTGAAAATTATTATTATCATTATTATATATGGTCAAATTTCTGATTTCAATATACGTATATAAAAATATTTTATTGGATGAGTCCATAGGACGACGGAGATGTAATAAATAGAAATGTAATTTCGTGACGCATGGTTATGATATCATCAGTTGAATAAAATAAAGTTAACTTAATGTATAAATATAAATTAAAAATCAGTATATTATTAATTTAAAACAATTTAACAAAAGAATGTGGACAAAAGTGAGGATAAAGATGGGTCCAGAGAAAAGAGCGGATCGTGCAACACGGAACGGAAGGTAGAGGTAATAGGTAATAGATAATAGGTAATAGCAAGCTGTCCATAAATATTAAAAAAAAAAAAAAAAAACAAGTTGACCTTGACTAACTTATTATACAAGTCATCCTACCCTCAGCTCCTCATTTTTGACTAGTCAACTAACCCATCCTGTGAAGTGTGAACACTTCATTTTCATACCATCCGCTTCTCCACTACAAAATTATAATTTCATAATCGTAATTCATAACAACCCACCATATGCCTTTCAAAAAATCCATTTGCAAATTCTTTAATCCATATGAACTTTTGTAAATTCTTTAAGGAGCTTTTGCAAGTCTTGAAAAATTAAGAATTCGAAATCAGAGCTAACAGACGTTGAGCTGGTACAACAATGTAAAGAGACGAGTAAAATCAAGGGAATAAAGTTTTATCACGTTATATTTATAAAAATAATAATAATAATAATAATAATAATAATAAAATAGTTTTATTTCGTTCCCTTCTGATTTTTTTAAAGAATAGATAGTAATTAAATATTAGATGATTTAAATTAAAACGGAATTGGAATATAATCATAAGTTTATATAAAAGTTAAAATATAGGTTGGGATGTCTATCGTTACTCATATGATCTCATATCATAAAAGTAAGATAAATTTTGCTTTTTCTATAACAACTAAGATTATACATGACACACATAATTAATGCAGATTAAAAAATGCATATCCAAGACGTAGTTTAAACCATTCACATTGCATGAACACAATATCAATAGATTGTATTAGCTTTTGGATAGTCAATCAATTTAACATACAACTTAAAAATAAAAAAATAATAAAAAAAAAAGGGCTAAAATCTTCTTTTCATTCCAAAAAAGGATTTTTTTTTTTTTTTTTTTTCTTTTCAACAAAAAAATGACTCACTACCGTGTGCAATACAAAAGTGAATTGTGGCCTAAGAGAGGCCTCAAAACAATTAAAAAATAGGTATTTGAAACTTCTATACCTACAATTTATGAATATACATAAATAAACCAAATGTATTAGAAATATACAACAAACAAACATAATGCAATGAACAAATGAACCTGATCAGCTTCTTATTCTTCTAAAATTCTAATCTTTCCCCATATTTTTCTATGCAGATTTTTCAATATAGCAGAGACTCAAAGAACAAGTCATCCCTTGGTTCTTCCTTTGTTATTGGATTTCCTTCATTCATGTATGATCCCAAAGGACTTGACAATAATCCTGAAAAACCATATCCCCCTGGACTTTGCAACATCTCTAGGGTAAATGGTGCTTGTCCGTCCGATGGTAGCCTCACGTTTCGAAGAGGATTCGCCATGGGGTTGTTCGAGTGATTAGACATAGCCGGTGCCATAATCGCCAGGCTTGCATTGTGATTGTTGTTGTTACTGTTGTTGTTGTTGTTGTTGTTGTTGTTGTTGGGTATTGGTAGAGATCGGCTACCACTACCGCGAGCTGCTGGAACATCATGGTTGTGTTTTCCCTCATAGGTTGTGATTACTGCTCTTAGATCATGAGATGCTCTCTCAACATGCTTCCTCACCGGACACGCTGGATGTGTACACTTGTAGTAGCTCCTACAAGTTGCAATGAAATAAGAACAAAATCTTGAGTTGCAAGAAAAAAAAAAGCATTGAATCCTCAAAGGTTACATGTAAAAATTCAAAACTCATTAATACAACGATGATCATTTACAGAATCCCACTTCATTTATAAAATTTATATGATACTTTTTCGAACAAGTCTCCAAAAACAAAACCGTGCAGGGTAGTCCAAAAGCGGACAATATTCATATCATATGGAAAGCAAACATTATATTAAAAGCATAGTTCATATTTGAAAAAACTTTAAAACAAATTGATATTCAATCTTTCCCTGAGGAGATAAAAAAAAAAAATGAACCAAAAAGACAGGCATAGAAACATAAACCACTTTTAAAGACACTTATGTGAGGTACAAAAGCCTAAACAATACTATAAGTATCATAGAACTTACTTTTGGAGATACTAAAAAGAACAAAAGTAACTGCAGTACAAAGAAGGAAATGATATATCATATATATATATATATATATATATATATTTTTTTTTTTTTACCTTGGATTTGGATTTCCCTTGACCACTTTCTGCCCATACTTCCTCCACCTGTAACCATCATCTAGAATATCAATATCACTTGTGGTTTGAACCACAACTCTTGGTTCTCTCACTGTTCTATTTCCAGGAGCTGATATTCCTTCATTTTCACCCTCAATTTTCCTGAATAAGACCATGAAATACAATAATCAGTCATACTAATTTCTACCCAAAATAGCCTATTATTGTACCAAAATATTGTTATACAATTAGATTGTGCGACACTATTTGTCGACATAGACCAGTCCAATCCGGTCTTGCCACCAGACCGGATTGGATTGGACTAGATTAAACAATTGGTCAGAATAATCCAATCCAATCCTGCAGATCAAACGCGACATTTAGATTATAATAAAACTCACCATCTTTTGGCCTCAGGTTCATCTTCATCGTAATCATCTCCACCACCGGATTTACTCCTCTGCGATGCCCGATCAAAGTCATCGTCTCCAACCGAAATCGAAGAGTTTTCGGGGGTAGCAACAGAGTCCATCTGTCCACTTCCATGAGTACTACTAGCAAAGGACTGATCATGGACCTCCCCTGTAGTAGCATTCTGACTAGACCCCTGAATTACATTAGAACTAACCGAGGAAGAAGATGATCGCCTTGTAGATTGAGGCTTTGGATGGTTATGGCTTCCCTTGTAAACAATCTCTGTAATTTGTCCATCCAATGACCTCTCAACTTTCTTCTTGGTTGGACAACTAGGGAATGTGCACTTGTAATAACTCCTTGGATTTTCACTTCCTTTCACTTGTTTTTGTCCATATTTTCTCCAATTATACCCATCATCAGATTTCCTGCTCTCTCTAATTGTATTTGTATGAGTCTGAGTCTGAGTCTGAGTTTGAGTCTGAGTCTGTTGATTGTAGTTTCCATAATCTGATTGGAACCCATTATTGCTATGACTGTTGTTTGTTGTTTGTAAGGTTGAAATCTCAGGTGAAAAGCTCTTCATTGAATCTGGCTTTATAGAATTCTGGTAGCTCCATGGTTGTTGCTGTTGCTGTTGCTGTTGCTGTGAAAACATATTAATTTGAAACAATTTTCATCAAAATCAAGTCTAAAAATTGAATAAAAACAGATGGAATCTGAAAAATCAGTGTTAACATACAGTTTGAAACAGAGTTGATGATGTTGTGTTAGGCCTTGTTTGTGTATGGAAAGAGAAATCAGAGAAATTCTTCTCTTCCTGTTTGACACTTTGTTGTTGTTGTTGTTGTGAAAAATGGCTTGAATTGTTCCTCCAATTGAAAGCTTGTGGTGGAAATGACCCAGTTGTTGGAGATGGCAAGAGCTGTACACAAAACAACACAAAGATGAGCAAAAGCACAACAAAAAAAACACAAATTTCTATTCAAAAACTAAAAAAGTACTTACGTTGGATACGTTTAGGAGGACAGGAGAGTCAAGGAGCTCAGCTGGGCTGAGGCCAGGAGGGATTGAGAAGTAAGAAGAAGGAGAGAAGAGAGAGGGAGGAGAGATGGGTAGTGAAGGAGGCTGGATGGATTTGAATTTGGGTACGCCCGACCCGGTTCTCTCTGCAACACGATCCGATAACCCACGTGTGGTGTTGGGTTCCTGTTGGAGAAGGTCGGTGAAGGAGGAGGAGGAAGAAGAAGAATTGGGCATGAAAGGGTGTGCAGAGAAAGTGAAGTTGTTGGCCGATAAAGTGTCTAAGCTACCTGAAGAAGTAGAAGCCATGAAAACACAGAGGGATGGGTTTTGAGATTTTTGAGAGAGAGAGATTGTGAAATGAATATGAAGAGAAAAGAAAATGAAGAAGAGAAGATGAAGAAGATTACGTATTGAACAAGATTTGCCTTTTATTATTATTATTATTATTAATTTTAAATTTTTTTTTAATTTTTTAAGTTTGGGATGTTTCTGGGAAGCTAGTGAGAGAGTTAGAGATTGAGGAGGCTTGTTTGACCGTGGAAACTTTTGGACAACGTGTGCGCGCGTGTGCGCGTGTGGAAATTGTATGTGCTGTGTTGTTTTGGTTTGTTTGGTCAAAGCTCGTGCATTTGACTTGGTGGCGGCTTAAACTGGGTTGGAGATATTTCTTCTTTTATTTGTTTTAATTTCTGAATTTTTTTGCTGCGCTTGGATTGGGTTGGATGGATGGCTTCTGTTTATTTGTTTATTTAAATAATTATTTTCGTTTCAAAATTTAATTAGGGGTAGGGGAGGACTTTTTGTATACAGTTCACACACTGCTCTGTTAGTCAAAACTCAAACTAGGGATGGGGTTTCCCATGGGCTATCCCCATAGGTTTTTTGGGGTAAATTTGGGGTGAGGATCCCCTAAACCCATTCCTTTCCACCCCCCCACCCCACCCCACCCCACCCCACGTCACGTTCACACACACGCATAGGGTGGAATAGGTTGAGAAATGTAGGTAGGGGTGGGCCCCATGCCCATCCCCTCAAAACTACTCTTTTCTTTTTTTTTTTTTCCCTCCAAACTAGTATTGTGTTACTATAGATATGTTGATTCTATATTTATCCTCTTGTATCATCTCAAATGTTATTATGTAATTTTTAATTTATTTTATTGTTAATGACACATTCTACAAAAACAAAACAAAACAAATTTAGGGGGAGCAAATTGAAAATAATTTAAAACAAAAGTTCGAGTTACCATAGCCATAAATGGTATATAATAATAAATAAATAAATAAATAACAAATAAGTAATTGAAAGAAGAATAATACTATACAACTTAAAAAATTTAGTTTAAAATTCATCTCAAATGAGTTGTCATCACTACACACATTATGAGGTGATATGTTGAATGATATAGTAAGAAAAATCACTTGCCACGTCATTTGAGTTTGTTTTTTAACTAATTTTTTAGATTGTCCGGTGTTTGGTTATAATAATAATAAATTATTATTATTATTCAATTAGTTAGTTAGGATATCGAGATGTTTATTATATTAAATTTATGGAAATTTGTATAGACTTCCCTATATTATAGGCTTAATTGTAGTTGGATAGACCTTTTGTTCAAAATTACATAAATCTCCACTGCTGACGGTTGTCATCCATTGACATTTAATGATGGAGAGCAAAGTTATCATTTTTACCTATCAACTAAGATAAATTACATTACATACAAAAAGAAGATAAATTACGTAATTTATTATTTAAATAATTAAATATAAAACAAAAAATATAAACTGAGGAGATCATATCTCCACCATTCATCAATGGTGGAGATTTGATATCCTCCATCATTTAATTAATTATAGTAATAACTTGATGGAATGGATGATGAAAATCCGATCTTTTCTATAATCTAATTAATTAAAAAAAAAATCGGATAAAATTTAATCTTAAATTAAATTAACCAACAGCAAGTACTATAAGCCTACAGGTGTCCTCGGAAATTATACACAATCTACGAACTAAAATTTTGTTCACTAATTTCTTTTCTTTTCACGATAACCTAATAAATCATACAAAACAAAAGGTAAAGCTTTTATCAAGAACAAGAAATCATGTAAGACAAAATAAAAAATATTTACGATCCATAAAAGGCCTAAAAATCGTGGAGAACAAATCTGAAAAATTCACAAAACTCTTCACCAACCCATCTCTCACAACTTTCTTTGTTTCCTCCTCTTTGGACTCCACACGGTCCAACACATTCGAGTGGGTAAAGCTTGACCCGAAGCCCAACTTGGGCGGAAACCAGTCATG
The DNA here is from genome assembly GCA_035582765.1 of Acer negundo. Classification (NCBI taxonomy): domain Eukaryota; kingdom Viridiplantae; phylum Streptophyta; class Magnoliopsida; order Sapindales; family Sapindaceae; genus Acer; species Acer negundo. The sequence continues at coordinate 31,014,359 of CM069241.1, read as the reverse complement.
CCCGATCAGAGAGTTGATATTCAAAGATCTCCCCCATTGGAGGAAATGTGAAGATCTCCTCCCAAGTCTCAAGTGTCCTCCATGGAGGACATAAGCAAATCTGTCCTCCTTTTTTTTTTTTTTTTTTTTTTTTTTTTTTTTAATTTACAATTGTTTTTAGATAATTATTTAAATAATTGATCAAATATCACATTAAGGGCAATTTATACAGTTTGTGCGAAAAGGCTGGTCAACAATTAACTTTGGCGGAAGTCAACTGACAGGAAGGAGGTTTGTGCAATTTTAAGCAAAAAGTCCATCCAATTGCTATTAGGCTTAAACTTGGTGAGGTTTGTGGAATTTGCCCATAAATTTATCGATAAGGTATGGTGATTGGTGAATTGATGAACGGTGAGACACGTATTTCTTTTTTTCTTTCTACTCAGTTTTAAAGACAATGAATGTGTAAGGCATATAAAAGTCAATACAATTCTAGAAGATGAATCAAATTTCTCATCAAAACGTGTAATTGAGGGCAGTTTCTTTTTTCTTGTAGGCCCATCACAACTTGCCTTTGTAGTTTATATCTTTGTGAAGTACAAATGTATCTTCCTCTTGAAAAATTTAGATTTAGGGTGGGTCCTCGTCATTACAAAAAACATTATCTTATATCATTTTACTATTCATTTGAGGCTTAAATTCTTATCGATTGAGATGAGATTGGTTTGGTGATATGCACCTTATCACAACACTACGAGATTGTGCGTTCAAGTCTCTTTCCTTCCTCAAGCCCGGAATTATTGTAATAATTTAACAAAAATTAAATTAAATTCTTGTTGATTGGATGGATATCCTAACAGAAAAGTTTTTATCTTTACTATTAATTTTTATATATTCCGAATAAGAATTATATGATATAAAAGACTAGAGTTTATTAGTTTGTGACCATCATTCTCTTTACTTTCAGTACAGAATATTTTGGATATTATGTTGATCTGACTTTTTACCTTTAACCTTTTTTTTTTTTTTTTTTTTTTTTTTTTGCACATTTAGAGTTTGTGATCGGTCATTTAACAAGAAAAAAAAAAATAATAAATAAATAAATAAATCTAACCATTACCAGTAGTTAATTAGTAATACACTAATGCATGTGAGAAAATCTTTAAATGTCCAACAATCAAATAATACCGTCACATGCGGAGGGATGCCAATGTCTTGTTCGAACACTGAAAGTTTACATGGCAATGTCGAGATCTAATTCTAAAACAACTTTTTATGATTAGTATCCAACACAAAAGAAAGGATCTTTAGTAAACTCATATGACCCTTAATACCTAATTGAGACATACGGGAAATTAAATTAAAAATAAAAAGCTCATAAATACAGTATTCACAATAAGAAATAAACAACTAGCAATATTCTATGCATAGGAGTATATGTATTTTATTTAAAGAAATCGTGTCATGTGATATGAATAACCAATCTAAAAAGTTAATCCGTTAAGCAGGAAGACTATTTATTATTATTATTATCATTATTATTTTTAAGTATGACTCTTTAATTACCCTATATTTTTTCCTTCTAGATCAGTCCAATTTTACCAAAAAAAAAAAATATATATATATATATATATATATGACCCTTAGAGTATGTTTCGTCATTCGTGTGCATGATTGGACTATTTTTAATATTTTGTTGACTCATTAGATTGGAAAATCAATTCGGTGTGCCCACTATTAATTCCACCTATGCAGGATTAATCTAACTCACCAATTTGGTCATAATCCCATCTAGGTGGGATTATATTATATATATGTATATATATTTAATTAATAATAATTAAATCATAGATTTAAAAGTATTTAAAAACAATATAAAACTATAGATTTATTTTAATTTAATTTTGAATATTTTTAATTTAATAATATATAAATTAAAATATTTATTTTGTTCAAAAAATTATTTAAATAATTATTTATTCAATTTTCACCCCATTACGATTAACAAGAGACTAAGATTATTTCAATCCTAGTTCCTCCTAATGAGATTGAAGAATTTAAACTTATTTTCCCACTTATAAATTTTTTAATTTTTTTATTAAATAAATATATTGAAAAACTGAAAAATATTTAATTTATTTAAATATTATATTAATCTATAATTTAATTATTATTATTTTTTGATATTGTTACTTTAATATTATTATATTCAGTGAAATCTCAAATATCACCAAACAAAGCATATTATTAATTCAATCAAATCCTATATTTCTACAAATACAAACATGGTATTAATTTATCTCGTATAATCTTCATCTATTTTCAATCCTATCAAATATAATAAAATAGTCCAATCCAATCCCGCGTACCAAACAGGACAATACATAAACTCAAAATTTTTTGAGAAGGGAAGGACTCGAACCCGTAACCTCGTGGTGTAGGGTATGAGGGATTACTATCGGTTCAACCTCGTCTCGTCATTTTAACAGCTAATTGAGATGGGGAAATGTTTAAAAAATAAAAAATAGAGTAAACACTAGACAGATTCTACTGGCTAGAATGTGAGAAAGCCTTGTATGTATCGGGGTGTATGAAATCTGTCCAATGATATCTTGTTATGTGGTATGAATTATTAATAAATATATTTTCCATCCCACAAATATAATTTTAGTCACGGGATGCATGCACGAAACAAGTCCCACATGTCTAAATAATTGAGTGCTCGCAAATAATGTCAACTCTGCCTACCTTTCAGTAATGTAACACTCATAGAATTACGTTTTTCAATCTCAACATGCAAAATGATTTCACTTTAAATGTAATGGTTTGGTGGGTGCTACTTTTGGCTCTATTTTCTTGAGTGAATCTAGCTAGTAATCTAATTTTTTTTTTTCTCCTATTATTTTGTGAAATAATATAGAGACAGTCAAGGAGGAATTCAATATTTTATATCCGGAGGGGCTGAACTAAATATTAATAATAAATTTTTTTAAGCAATTTTAATAGAAAGTGAATTTCATTAATAAAAAGTAAATCCACAATGAGTCATGAGATATAATAAATCTAACCCTTCAAAATGTATATTCCAACAAAATAAATTGAAGTCAAGAAAAAATAATTTTAATCACTAAATAGTAAAAAAAAAAAAATGTTCCAACAAGATAACACATAAATAATTGTATCTATATACCATATATTTCTAGTAATAAACAAATCACAAACAAATTTAATTAATCAAACTAATACTAAAATCAATTTTAATGTAATAAAGAAACACTAACAAAAAAAATAAGTAAATAATAAAATAATAGATTAGTAAATAGAAAGAATATAATATTTTACCTTGTACGGAAAGAGAGTTCTTATAAATGTGATCTTAATATTGTTAAAAAAGATTTATAGTTGGGTAGAGAGATTAAGGAATATATAAAACTATAAAAGAATAAAGAAAACTATAGAAGAAAAAGAAAAAAAAAGAAAAAAAAGGATGTGGTATCTAGGAATAAAGAGGCACGTAACTCAAGAGTCAAGACATAGAGTGAGTTATTGGTGTCAATTTGTTAATTTTAAATTTTCATAAGGTCATTGGGTTTGAACTGTTAAACATACTGGTCAACTATAATTAATACTTGACAATACAGTTGGGTTTGTATAAATTTAGCATATCAGTACGAACTTTTTTATTTATTTAAAGTTGTAGACGTGGGGGTTGCAGCCCCTACAGTGATTCGACTTGGGACAATTCTAAAAATATAAAATATAAAACAACCATATGATTTAGGGGGCACTATCTGAAAAGCTCATTAGCTAAATACCCTATTTGACAATAAGCTAGGTATTTTTCTAATTTTGAAATTGTGATTACTATTTATTTTATTATGAATTTGAGACCATTTTGTAGACAGCACTTTTGAACACACACACGAATATTGAGTGTTTTTGTTTTTGTTTTTGTTTTTGTTTTTGTTATTATTATTATTATTTTTAAAAATCCATATTAGAGACTAAATATAAAAGTATTCTTAAATATTTAAGAGTTTGAGCACACTATGAATGTCAACTTAGTATAGTTTCTTACATGATGAGAATCATAAACCTGAATCCTGAAATGAAGATTTTTTGTTCAAAGTCAATTAAGAAACTGAAGTTGACAACAAATGACAATCACTACAAGTCTTATTTAATTAATTTAGCCCCACTTAACATTTTTATTTAATTGATCAGCTTACTAATTTATTGGATTGGAAGATGGAAAGGTACTGTCTACTGACCACTTATAAATTTATAATAGGTCTAAACAAAACCATTAAGACTTGTATTATATATTTTTATATATATTGTTATTTGTGAGGTTGATCAATTAATATTTCCAAGCAGAAAAAGAGCCAATTTCAGTTTTCAACATTTTTTTTCACTTATCTCTGTGGTGGCCCCGAAAGCCAACAAGTTAAAACCTATTTAGTTAGACAACCCAAGCAAGACACATTTTGAAGACAATCTGAGCTGAATTTTGGTATGTGATTGTTGTCTACTTCATTCAATCATTGTGTTATCATTATTATTTTTTAAGGATTTGTAACGTTATTTCAAATTAATTAAGTAATTCATTATTGATATCCACTTTTTTATAAAATAAAAAAATTACAATTTATTGATAGATATTGATAATTTATTTTATATTACTACTTTTTTTATATAGCGTTAATCAATTATATATATATATATATAATTAAAATATATACAAAATTTAATAAACATGAGAAAATTGGAAAGAAAGTAGGAAGCAAAAGAGACGTGTAATCTCACCAAAAAAGAGAGAGAGAGAGAGAGACATGTATATTTCAATGAGGCATCAAAATAAAAACATTGAACATCAATAGGGTGTTTCCAATTTTTGTTCCCCATGTTTTGTTGTTTTACTTTTGGTTTTTAAAAACTTCTACCCATTGATTCGGTTAGTAACAATGAAAAAATTGTATATAGTATTTTTTTTTTTTTTAAAGAAGAAACTGCACATACAATTTATTTTATTATTATTATTATTATTATTTTTTGGGCCGGTGGTGGAAGCAAATAGAGAGAAATTTGTATAATGAGAAAAAATATATGTTTAAAATTAACAAAATTAAAATTATTAACTTTATCCCTACACCCTTTAAAATACCAAAATTATCCTTTAAGTATATTTTTTTTAAACATATATTTTTTCTCATTACACCCATTTCTCTTCATTAACTTCCACCACTGTAAAATAAATAAATAAATAAATAAATAAATAAAAATTTCTTGTACATATAGTTTCTTCTTTCAAAAAAAAAAAAAAAAAAAAAAACCTTACGATTTCTTCGTTCCCTTTAACAAATATAATAGAATTTATTCGGATGAAAAAAAAATATCACATTCAAATAAAACTCTCCAACTAAGATTTTACTTGGGCAAAAATAAAATACAATTCAACTCTAAAATTGATTATATATTTTTTTTCGTTTTTTACTAGCTTGCGGAATCAATGTATTTAAGAGTTGTGAATCCTTTTTTGTGCTATTTGTATCTACAGAGTTATTTTCAATAACATATTCTTTATTCTAATTATACGCACAGGCCCCCCCCCCCCCCCCCCCCCCCAAGTTGTGTTCAAAGTTTATATTTTTGGGTTGGAAGTGGTTTAGTGTTAGGCGTTTTACATAGAGTAACTTCAAAAAATATATGGTGGTCCAAAAGGTAGAAAAAGAGAGAAGAAACCTTTTTTTACATCGTTCAGTACAAAAAGCCACAGTTATACAGCAACATTGGGGCTGGAAGCCAAAGAGCAAACCATAGACACTTGTCTTTACTCTGCTATCCAAATTGGTGTTGGTCTTAGAATGTTGCAACTTAAATTTACTTATACAGCTAGAAAAGATTGGTTTTACGTTTTGCATTAAGTCGTTTTGTGTTCAAAATCAATAAATGTGTTGGTCTTGGAATGTTGTAAGTTGGTGTCACCTGCTAGTAGAGTGATTTTACCTTGTTTGAGAAAATTGTGTCTCTACCGTGTTTATATAAATGATAATGTGATTTCTGTGGTTGCTCATTATTGATACTTAAGCATTTGAGATTAAACTCTTGTCATGGATTTAAAAGTTTAGAGTTGTTTAGTTATAGGAAACGCCTCGAAATCAGGTTAAAAAATAATGAGAAACTTGAATGGCTGAAAATCGAAGCACCTAACGTCCATTCAATATATATCGAGGGATTGGTTGAAATCGTTTTGAGCTCTTGTATGAATCTAAAGGTTTGGAGCAAACACAAGCCATGTTGCATCCCTTAATTTTATGCAATCACGTATTATCACCTTGCCAAGGCCGTGGAAACAATGAGATTCTAGTATTCGTTTTATTTCTCTTGGACAATAATCAATCTTCAACTCTACCAACCCATAACTATGGATGGCTAGTTGATAGAGATGTTTCATACCTGTTAAAGATAAAACAGCCAACGATTCCTCCAACCCCTCAAGGTGTAGAAGTTGAGTACAACTTTGTAACTTTTGAGATTTCAAAAACTTTCCCATAGCATAAGAACCATTTAATTGGATGCTCAATGCCTTTAATTATTTCAAACAATGTAATTCCTCTACCAAATATTCACCACCACCAGACAGAACATTATCTCCCACTGGTCCCAACTCCCAATAAGACAATCTAAATGTACGTAACTTTGCAAAACTCGATATCAATCTTTGTGGAACCCTATAAAGATGATACATATTTCCCAAGTTGAAACATCTAAGATTTGTCAATGCATTTAACTCCTTCGGTAACTCTTTTATCTTGTTATCTGATAGGTCAAGATGTTGTAGAGAAACCAATCTTGAAATTTCCAATGAAAGATAAGCAAGATCATAATTATATGACAAGTTTAACACCTTGAGAAAAGGCGTAAACCGAAAGAAGTCATTATTGATCATTTATTAACTATTTTTGTTAAGAAACAACGTTGAAAGATGAGGGCATGAAGGGATCTCGAGTAAATTCTCAATTTGATTTCCCATCAATGACATCCTCTTCACCCCCTCCCATTTTTCAATCTCTGGTGTTTCAGTTAATCCGACACTTGTTTGAACCAAAAACGTTCCTTTCTCCTTTTCAATTTCACATGCTATCCACAAAACCATGTCTCGAATCACATCATACATTTTTAAATGATCATCATCTTCCTCTTCTAACAAACATGCACGAAGAAGATTACCAATTTTGGAGTAGCCATCTTCATATGCATCAAAAAACCCTTCACCAATACAAAAACCTATCAAGTCTCTTTTTTCAATTTTATAGTCTTCTGAAAATAAATTACAGTACAAGAGACAATATCTAAGTGTATCACTAGCTAAACTATCATAGCCGGATTTTAAAAGGGGACAAACCTCTTTTCCCATACTTGAAAATTCAAAGGCGGATTTCTTTAAGATTTGAATGGCGTGGTTCCACTTTTCGACAGTTTTCTTACAAGCCATGGCTCTGCTAATTGTAATGAGCGCAAGTGGTAAGCCATTGCATTCTTTGGCTATAAGTTGGGCTACTTCAACAATATCAAGATCATTGTCGAGAGTTCTTCTAACCTTCATTTGAAATAATTTCCAAGCCTTTTCATGTGCTAGACACTCCACCCTAAATTGTTTATGAGCTTCCATGTGACCGCAGACATCATTAAAACGAGTCGTAAACACTATCTTGGATGAAATTTTGGGACTTGGAAGTGGAACATCTACTTTGATTAAGTCAACTCTCTCCCATATATCATCCAACAGTAATACAACTCTCCCCTATTTTGGGGTTGGAGGAATCGTTGGCTGTTTTATTATTAACAGGTATGAAACATCTCTATCAACTAGCCATCCATAGTTATAGGTTGGTAGAGTTGAAGATTGATTATTGTCCAAGAGAAATACAACGAATAAGAGAATCTCATTGTTTCCATAGCCTTGGCAAGGTGATAATACGTGATTGCATAAAATTGAGGGATGCAACATGGCTTGTGTTTGCTCTAAACCTCAAGGATATTCCATCAAAAGTTACTCGAGGTACTTTTTCGCTGCACGAAGTTCTACAGAATAAGGAATTTCATACATTGTTCGCAGACGATCTATGTCGTCGTCACCAAACACGTTCACTGGGTTATCCCCTGTAAGAATACCTAGCGACCTACCTAAACAAGACGGCTCACTAACCTCTATATGCTTCGGGAATTCAACATGCTGAGAAACAGCACGTACGACTCCTTACTTTAACATACTTACTTTATTGATGTTAACGACAGTTAATGCACTATGGAAACACGTCGCTTGACATCCTTGACGCCAGAATCGACTCCCCTTTCGACTTCGTCTTCTAAATCACTAAGGGTCCAGGAAAGGACCGGATCAGAAATCGTAGCATCACTCGAAATGATATCTCCAAAAGCTGACAAATGCGAAAAATACAAAAGTCAAGCACAAACTAAGTTCTTAAATCAAAACTTAGGGTTTTTGTAAACAATCAAAACCTAAGATCAAAGTCAATTCAATCCAACAAAACCACAACTAACCTATGTCAAGCTACTATTAGATCCAACGCCTCAAAACGACGCTATGACGCTCAAACAAGTGTATCTCACAAAAATACCATCTAAACAGATCTGACCTAGTCACAAAATCAAGTATTCAAGGTTAAATCACAAGAACAAAGAAACGTAGGTGATAATCCTATATAAATCTCTTAAAGAACAACATTGCTAGCTCCCTACTTATGCTTGAAGTTAAGTCGAATGAACAGAAAAATAAACACGAGATATCAATCAGGTGGATTTAACTTATCATGAGTAAAATTTTTTGAAAATCAAATGAAGAACTCAAAAGAAGATATGCAATATTTTTGGGCGAAATCCTAAAAGCAGAAGTTTCATGATTCAAAACATATAAAAAAAAAACTTTACGCAAATAAAACAGTAAACGAAAATGAAGATATTTTACTTACCTTTGAAAGAAATTCGAATGGAAATCGTGAGGAAATCAACTAAAAATCGGTGAAAATTTGTAGGTATCTCCATTGAAAGAATAGTGTTTTCACTGCTGGAAATGTTGCTCTCTTTGCAAAACGTGAAAATAGGAGTGGAAAAGCTTAGCGGTTAAGCTTTGGTTTATAAATCAAAAACTTAACCACATAAACCACGTGTTGCAACCGCAACAATTACCATTAACCAAAGCAACTCTCTTAGTCAATTTGAAATTTAAAACTTGGTTAAATGTGCCAAAAATGAGGAGTTAAGTCAGCAGTAGAAAACTGAATCGTTCTAGTCCCATCGGTTGAACTTCTCATCCTTGTTATGCACAGAGCCCTTAATGATAAGTCGACACGAAGGTAAGACTATTCTCACCAAGCAATCTTTATATTTATCGAAACCGTCACTCGACTCAACAAAAGAAGCCATCTTCTAGATTGCCTATCTTGCAAACATCAATTCGAATTGACATTAAATAGAACTCTTTGACGACTTGACGCAAATCATTTTCTAAATTCATCCGATCGAATTGACATAACATCAAAGTTGTTGTCGACTCTACGAAAATCACTCTCTAAATCAATGATCCCATATTTAGAAAGTGGGGGACAAATTGTAGTAATCAAAAATGGTCCTTGGGCCTAATACAAATGTCCAATCCCTATTTTGCTGAAACCCGATTTAGGCCCACTTGTGGTGGGTCGACATGAAACGCCTCTCATTTGAATTTCGGCCGATGACTCGGTCCAAACATCAATTACCAGTTTTTACTGGTAACGGTTGTAACAGCTGATTTGGAGAGCGAATCCCTCCGAAAATCAACCTGGAATTGAATCCACACGAGTGTGGGAGTGGAAAGGAGCCTATAAAGGAAGGAACCCGATCACAGTTGAGCTCTTTAAAAGTTATTACAAAGAATAAGAACTTTAGTGACTTGAAACTCTACTTAATTGGACTCCGATCTCCGGAATTCAATCTCCTTCTCAATTGCAATCATCCATAGCAAACACTCAGTCCAAGTACATCTAAGGCATCCCACCACTTTCTTTTTATTATCATTTGTCTTTGTGCTTGTTTTTTCTTTTCTTTTGCAGGTTAAGGAAGCAGTCGACTAGCAAGATTCGACCAAGTAGGCCAAAGTTGCTTGGGCCCAACTTGAATCCAACCCAATCCATATTGATTGTAGATCGACCACCTACAAAGTGTACATACAGTTTTTGATGGCATAAATATTGTCGATCTAAAGTCCAAATGTAAGTGATTGGACCCAACTCAATAACATTATATTTAGCCCTTACAATTTCTTCAAAGTCAAATATAAGTGATTGATCCAATCTTTTCTTAGAACCCTTTGTTGATCTAACACTCGCTCGAAATCGAACAACTCTCCATATATATATATATATATATATGTCACGGTGTTCTGTTTTTTTTATTTTTTATTTTTTATTTTTTTTTATTTTTTTTATTACACTATGCTTGTAGGGCATGGCTAAAATGCAAGCCCTTTATGATGCATGTGTGAATAGTCACCGATCCCCCAATGTGTGGCTGCCAAGTGGAAGAAAAAAAAAACAATTTAATAGAACAGTCGGTTTGCCCCTAATTCTAAAAAAAAAAAATTATAAATTTAATAATTACCAAATTTATAAAATAAAAATAAAATTTTAAAAAATAAGTTAAATAATAAAAAATTATTACAAAATTAAATAATTACATTTTTTCACATAATTTTAAATTTTTGCTTGTAACTACATTTACGGATGTGGTTACTACATTTACAGTTTCTTAAAATTTTGCTTGTAACTACATTTACGGCTGTGGTAACTATATTTACGGCTTTGGTAACTATATTTATGGTTTCTTGAAATTTTACATGTAATTACGTTTACGGCTGTGATAACTACGTTTACAGCTTTGGTAACTATATTTACGGTTTTTTCAAATTTTGTATGTAATTATGTTTATGGCTATGGTAACCATGTTTACGGCTTTGGTAACTATGTTTACGATTTTTTCAAATTTTGCTTGTAACTACGTTTACAGCTGTGGTAACTACGTTTACTGCTTTGGTAACTACGTTTACAACTTTGGTAATTATGTTTACAGCTTCGGTAATTATGTTTACGGTTTCTTCAAATTTTACTTGTAAATACATTTACGGATTCGGTAACTACGTTTACGGATTCTTCAAATTTTGATTGTAACTACGATTACGGTTTTAGTAACTACGTTTACGGTTTCTTCAAATTTTGCTTGTAACTATGTTTGCGGTTTTGGTAACTATGTTTAAGGTTTCTTAAAATTTTGCTTGTGACTACGTTTAGGGTTTCTTCTAATTTTGCTTGTAACAACATAGTTACCGAAGCCATAAATGTAGTTACCAAAAGCCGTAAATATAGTTACAAACAAAATTTGAAGAAATCGTAAACGTAGTTACCGAATCCATGAACATAGTTACCGAATCCATAATTGTAGTTACCAAAGTCGTAATCGTAGTTACAAGCAATTTGAAGAATCCGTAAATGTAGTTACCGAAGCCGTAAAGCTGTAAACGTAGTTACAAACAAAATTTGAAGAAACCGTAAACTTAGTTACCGAATCTATAAACGTAGTTGCCAAAGCCGTAATAGTAATTACAAGCAAAATTTGAAGAATCCGTAAACGTAGTTACGAAAGCCGTAAATGTAGTTACAACAACCGTAAATTTAGTTACAAGAAAAATTTGAAGAAACCGTAAACGTAGTTACAAAAGCCGTAAACGTAGTTACAAGCAAAATTTGAAAAAGCCATAAACGTAGTTACCAAAGCCGTAAACGTAGTTACCATAGCTGTAAACGTAGTTACAAGCAAAATTTGAAGAAACCGTAAACATAGTTACCAAAGCTGTAAACGTAGTTACCACAGTCGTAAACGTAGTTATAAGCAAAATTTTAAGTAACTATAAACATAGTTATCGAAGCCGTAAATGTAGTTATCACAGCCGTAAACGTAGTTACAAGCAAAATTTTAAGAAATCGTAAAAGTAGTTACCGAAACCGTAAACATAGTTACCACAGCCGTAAACGTAGTTATCACAACCGTAAACGTAGTTACATATAAAATTTTAAGAAGTCGTAAACGTAATTACTGAAGCCGTAAACATAGTTACAAGAAAAATTTTAAAATTATGTGAAAAAATATAATTATTTAATTAATCTTAGTTCAATATAATTAATTAATTTTGTAATATAATTTTTTTATTATTGAAATTTTTTTTTTAAAGTTTTATTTTTTATTTTATAAATTTAATAATTTTATATTTAATATTAGGAACAGAAAAAAAAAAAATAATAATAAAAAAAAATTTGAAGTTGGGCACTATTCACCCCTGCATCACGCAGGGCCTGATAGTAGCCATCCCCTGCTTGTAAGTGTGTGGTCCAATGAGATGGTATCTATCTGTCAACAACTCATAACTCCAAAATGTGATGATTGGCGAACCAGGTATGTATTAACGGAAAATCTGCTGGTACTACTGTTGTATAGTTAACGATGAAGATTATAGGTTCTACTTAAAATCAGTAAAACAATCTAGCTTAATTTAATTTTGTGTGAAACAAAAGCATGTACTTTGTTCTTTATATCCGTAAATGTTGATGTTGATGTTGTGGAAGTAAATCAGTAATGTAGTTATATTTGGAATTAGGTTCCAAAAATAATTATTTAAAAATTATTCACCGGGAGCCGTACATTTGATGAGCAAGTCTAATCTCTCCAATATAAATAAATCAAAAGAACAAGTTGCTTATCTCTCTAGTGTTACAATGAGTTCAAATCAACCAGATTTTAAAACACTAACTCGTCTGTAAGTCTGTCAAACAATTCCCGTATAGCTTCTTCACTCTCGAAAGTAAACCATTTCAGGTTATGAAGCTCACTATTTGTAATCTCAATTTCAACTTCCTTGATGCAACTTTGCCAACAAGAGACGGGAAGCGATTTGCAGCAACAACAAGATTCTCTTACCACCTTTGCATACAAAAACTTCAACACACTTGACATGCCATTCAGTGTCCATGTTCTCGGAGAACAATTCGAGATGAGTTTCTAACACAGTCAAAGCATCTAAAGAGAAGGATACTAAATCACCCCTATAATGGAATCTACTTAAATTTGGTGTCTTCATTTTTACTCCAACTAACTTCTTGCAGGAACTGATGTAAAATCCCATAAGAGAGTGACTTGAAATCGTAACACTCTCGATATTATCACAACCAAATAAACGTAAGCTCTCCAGGAAAGGAAATTCTAGAACTTTTTAGCGGAGCCACACATCCGTGATGGAAGCCATAGATAAACATTAAAACCTTCAGATTCATACAAGAGCCCAAGAGGATTTCGACCGGTCCCTGGATATATATATTGAATGGATGTTAGGTGCTTTGATTTTAACCGGTTCAAGTTCCTCGTTATCCTTTAACTTGATTTCAAGGAGTTTCCTATGACTGATCAACTCTAAACTTTTAAATCCATGACAAGAGTCTAAACTCAAATACTCAATGTATCGACAATGAGCAACCACATTCTCAATCACATTATCATCTACGTGAACACGGTAGAGACACAATTTTCTGAAATGAGGTAAAATCACCCGACTTGCAGGTGACACCAACTTACAATATCCTAAGACCAACACATTTATTGATTTTGAACACAAAACAACTTGAGGCAAATCGTATAACTAGAGATGCACGTTTGGGGAATGGGGATGGATATAGGTCCCCCTATCCCCATCCCCACTTCACATACCCTTCCCCCATCCCCCCATTTGGGGAAAATGAGAATGGGGAATTTTGGGGGGACCTATATCCATCCCCATCCCCAATTCCCCATTTTTCCATTCCATTACAAATACAAAATAAAATTCATTAGTACATTTTATATAAAATGTGTATATATACTCAGGGAGTTAGGGTTTTCAAAAAATAAACAAAAAAATAAAAAATATATATTATAATTATATTTATATATGTTTAGGGAAAATGGGGAAATAGGGATGGGGGGAGGTCCCATCCCCATCCCCATTTCAATATAATTGTGGGGGAAATGGGGAAATGGGGAATCCCCATTTCAATTTGGGGATGATTTTCATAACCCCCCACCCCCCCCCCCCCATTTCCCTATTTTTTCCCAACAAAAAAAAAAAATGCCCAAATGGGGATGTGGGTCTACGTATAACCAATCTTTTCTAATTGTATAAGTAAATTTAAGTTGCAGCTCTTCAACACCAGTTTGGACAGCAGAGCAAAGACAACTATCTACGGATGATGTAAAGTTCTGATCAACAGATGAATCCATGTCAAGTACAAACTTCTTTAAATTTATCATGTCCTGGTGGCGGTTTCTCAGATTTTGCTCCACATAATTGAACAATCTCTTTGAAAGGGAGGAATGACATACTGTGTTGCAATAACAATACAGGCAATGCAGAGATCCTGTCAACTTCCTCAATTTTCACAGTAGATATTCTCTCAATCTCCATCTTCATTTTTATTATCACAGATTCCCTGAATCAATTAATGTCTGCATTCTGCTAATTAAGTTAACTAATAATTGAATTGAAAATCAAAAAAAATAAAATAAAATAAAAAAAAAAATCCCTAATTTGTGCCACAAACGTATCTGTAAATAATATGGAAAATATGGATAATTGGTCCAAACAAAAAGTTATGAGAATACGTTCTTCTAAGAAAAACAATTAGACCCAATCACTTACATTTGAGTAGACTAATTTTATGGGTTGAATCTGATCCAATTACTTGACAATGGTTTTATGGACCGAATCACCTATAAAAATTTCAATTTACTAATATATAATTTTAGTGAGATTTATTAATAACTTTTTTTTTACAAAAAGAATTTTAGTGAGATTTACTAGTGTTACATATACAATCCTGTCCTTTTAAAAAATACTTTTAATAGCACAAAAAAAATTTAAATTTATAATCAATAGAGATTACAAAAGATTACAAAAGAGTGATGCGACCTGACGAGGTCTCGCATGAATTAATTGTTTTCGTTGTATTCCAGTCGTTTGACCTCCCGTTTGTTTCAAACTTTCCGTAATTGGTTATTTTCAAAGTGTTATCAATGAGTTCATTTTTGCTCACCTCTATTGAAAGGGGGTAAGCATTATACCCTTCCCATATGTTAACATGTGTCCATTTGTTAATTAAGAGTTGTCAAAATGAACTATCACAAGAGCAAATAGGTAAATTAATAATTAATAAATGGACACATGTCAACATGTGGAAAGGGAGATAATGCTCACCCCCTTTCAAGGGGGATGAATAAAAATGAACTCGTTTTCAATTAGGAAAAACTTATTTGAGTTGGGTTTCTTAATTGTTTTTTTTGGAAAGTCCTTTTAAGTTTGGATTCAATTTAGGAAGTTATCTCTTCTTTCTAAATTGGTTTTTCCAATCCCTCTTTCATAAATAATTTTCATTTGTGATGAGATTCTTTTAGGTTTTTGAAAGCTATAAATAGTGAGTTTAATCTTATTATTTGTGTGGTTAATGAGTTATAATTTTTCAATAAAACTTTTTTTATTTGTGTGCTCACAAAGTTTTTGAGAGAGTATGGCTAGAGATAGAGATTTTCTTGCTCTTCATTGATTCTAATCTTTCATAGCGTGTCTTTAACCACAACTACAAGCATAACATTGATTTTTAATCAAAATCACATCACTCACCACATAATTTCATGATATACAAAATGTTGACCAGTGGTGTCAATACAGACAGGCCGGGCCTTCTAACAGGCTGTGTTAAAAAGGATTGACCTTCTTAACATGTTGGGCCTAGGCACGGCCTGTTAAGGCTAGGGCTTGGCTTGGCTTGCAAGCCTAGTGGCCACAGGCCGTCTATAGGCCAGACTTATATATATATTTTTTATAAAATTGCCCTGGGTGGGGATCGAACTAGGGATCTTGAATAAATGGTTGTGTAACTTAATCATTTCACTACAAATTTAACTTTGAGTAGTTATGCATATTTTAATATCTATATTATTTAATACGTTTTTTGTTTTTTAATTCTTTTTGTAAAATTGCAATAAATGGGAATCAAACCAAGTTTCTTAGGGAAAAGGTTGTGTAACTTAACCATTTCACTGCAAATTTAGGTATCTTTAGTTTTGCATGTATTAATATATATTGTTTAATAATTATTATTATTTTTATAAAAAAAAACGGTGTTGGCAGGCCTTACAGGCCTGGCCTACGGACTTATCTAGGCCTTGACCTAGCCTGCTTGTGGGCTAAGTCGTGCCAAGCCTGACCTGCCAAGCCAAGCCCATTTTGTCTCAACTAATGTTGACATCTCACGTACCAGCATCATTTGAAAAAAATTTGGAAAGCCTAATATTACTCTTTATTTATAAGCAGTTAGGTGGTGTTTGATTATTGGAATCAAGCATGGAATGGGAAAATGAATCCTCTTTCCCTTGTTTGGTTTGCACAAATGTCATGTTTGGTTGGGTGGAATATAATGAAATGAAATGGAAAGAAAACCATTCTTAATGTTTGGTTTGCTAAATGTAATGGAATACGGATTCCATTGAAATGTTGATTCCACCATTTTGGTGGAATGAGTTTTTCATCCAAAAACCAATGGAATGCCCATTTCAAATCCAAATTAAAATTGGTATTCCATAAATACCCTCCTATGCCCCAACTTTATTCCAAAAATACCCTCCTTTCCAAAAATAATATATTATTATATATTATATTATTACATATTTACATATATAACATTTTTGTTTTTTAATAAAATTTGACTGATTTAAGGGGAAAAAGCATCACAAGCGATCATATGCTGAAAAACCCTTATACAATATATTTACATATATAACATATAATATATATATATATATATTATTACATATATTATATATTTAATATATATTATATATTATTATTATATAATATAAAATATATATTTTTATTATATATATTATACGTATTATATATTATATATATTATTATATAAATACATACTATATTATATTATATTATATGCATTATATAATATATATATGCATTATATTATATTTATAATATATAAATATTATTATATCATGTAATATATTATTATAATAATAATAATAATATAAAAGTATATATATAATATACTTTTATATTTTATTATTATTATCCAAAATATATATTATATTTTATTATTATTATCCATAATATATCATGTTATTATAAATGTTTTGTAATTAGGGATATTTTGGTCAAAATATAGTTAACTCCATTCCATTCAGTTATTAATCAAACAAAATAATACTGATTTAGAGATTAATTCTAAAGTTCCAACTAAACAAATAACTCAGTTTTCCTTTCCTTTCCATTCTCATTCTTATTCCTATTACCATTCTGATTATCATTCCACCACGGTAACCAAATGTGACCAAAGTGTCATGGAATGAGGATTCCATTCCATGGAGGATTCCACCAAAATGGTGGATCAAGATTCCTACCTTTGGAGGTCGGAATCCGGATTCCTTTCTCACTAAAATGTTAAATTTACCAATTTAACCTCCAAATAAAAAAAAATCAAAAATCAAAATTTAAAAAAAAAAAAAAAAAAAAACTAGAAAACAGAGGAGGCCAATGGCCTCTTTAGTAACCGACAACGGCGAGGCCACTGGCTTGTCATCACTTTATGATGCCATCGGAGGAAGAAAAGGATCAAATGGTCATTTTGGTTTCGACTGTTAGATTTTGATAGGAGAATAAGAAGACTGAGTTTTATTATTATTATTATTTTCTTTTCGTTTCTCTGTTGTGCAGGGTCGGCTTTACACTTAGGCGATTTAGTCGACCGCCTAAGGCCTCAAATTTTTATTTATTTATTTTAATTACTTGATAATTTTTGGAGGCCTTCTAAAATCTCGCCATAAAAGATATAAGGCTTTCTAAAGATAAGAAAACAAATTATTGTTTAAAATTTTTTTATTCTTTTTATAAATCAACAACTTCTAAGTTCTAATTTTTTATCAAAAAAGAAAAAATCTACAAATTAATAGTTTCCCGATTCCAAAAAACCATGTAAATACTTTTCTAATTCCAAAACACTTCCTCAAAATGTTTTAATCAAAGTTATAACTTGACAACTTCCTCCTATTTTTTTCTACTAATTTTCTACTCATTGGTACTGATACTATCTATTTTCACTTTTCACTTAATTGAAAGTTGAATGTCAATAGTCTGAGTTCTTTGAAAGCAACAATTGTTAGATGAATAGTTCTTTTCCAGGTTCTATTGTTCTAAAATTTTCTAAATTAGTTGTTCAATTTTTAAAATTTTTATTATTAATGTTTTTGTTCATTGTTTTAGTTATTTCATTGTTTGCTACTAATTTCAATATATAAGGCCTCATTAAAGGTTTTTGCCTAAGACCTCCAATACCGTTGAGCTATCCCAGCTGTTATGAGAATAAAGAAAAGTATGACTATTTTTATATTTGAACTTTGAGACTTCTTTGGAAAAGTTGAACTTTGAGACTTCTTTGGAAAAGGCTTTTATTATTATTATTATTATTATTATTATTATTATTATTATTAATTATTATTTGGTTTGGTTTTCTTGTAGATGTGGAGTGTAAAGAAACGGTCATAGTTTTTTTTTTTTTTTTTTTGAAGAATAAGAGTATCTCCAATGCAAATATGCATTTGGAGAAAATTGACTGTCATGTAGGATAGATAGTTAAAAAGTTAAAAAAAAAACTCTCTCCAATGCAATTATTTAACTTCAATATGGAGATGATGTGGCAAAAAAAAAGTTAAAAATATGGAGTTAAGTTTCTAATTCTAGAAACTCTCCTAGAAATGATGACTAGGATTTCTAACTCTTTTCACTAATAATATTAGAGCTCATTTAATATTAAAATAAAAGAGGAGAGAGTGTGAAATAATTGTTTTATTATGATTGATTATAAAATGGATGCATATTTGATTTTAGATAATTGTATTGGAGATGTGAATATGCATTTATCTAATTTATTTTTCAAAAGTGGGTCTATATATAATGAATAGAAATATTGATGTGATACTATTTAGAAATTTAAAAATGAATATCTACATTGAAGATACACTAAGATGTATTATATTTGTAGATCATATTGATGAATCGTATTCTGATTAAATTAACGGAGACAAGGATGACAAGGCGTGTAACCAAAGGAAATTATTATTATTATTATTATTATTATTATTATTATTATTATTATTATTATTATTATTATTTAAAAGTAATTTTTTAAATTTTTTCTAATAAATTAATTTATATTTTAAAACTAATTATTACATCTTTTAAATTATTATTTTTAAAGATTCAAAAAATATTATTCCTAATTATTTGGAAAATATTTTTAAATTTAAATTATTTATTATTTAAATATTAATAATTTAATTTAAAATAATATTTTTAATACATAAGCATATAAGGGGTAGTTTGGTCAAAACATCAAGGATTCTAATGGTTTGAAACCAGACAAAGGATTCCATTCATAGATGGATTCCTTTCCTATATGCTTCTCTTTCTGCCAACCAAACATAGTCTTAGTTCATTTTCTTTTTAGATATTAGAGTTTAGATTATTCAGAGTACCGTGGCCAATGAATTTTCAAAGACTATAGATTTTTTGGAAGTTTTCATTTATAATTATAAGCATTACGATATGAGAGAGGAAAAACAAATTTTGTTTGTCATTTTTAGGGGCGGATCTAGAGGGGGGCCAACGGGAGGATTCTAATGGTTTCACATTGAAACCAGACAAAAGATTCCATTCATAGATGGATTCCTTTCCTATATGCTTCTCTTTCTGCCAACCAAACATGCCTTAATTCATTTTCTTTTTAGATATTAGAGTTTAGATTATTCAGAGTACCGTGGCCAATGAATTTTCAAATTTGTCATTTTTAGGGGCGGATCTAGAGGGGGACCAACAGCCCCCCCCCCCCCCCCCCCCCCCCCCCCCCAAAGAAATTTCTATAAAAAAAAAAAATAGTTTATAAGAATTTGCAAAATAAGAACTTCTGAGAAGATATTAGATATGAGAGGTGAGAGGTTAGAGGCGGGTGACATAGAGAACCACCAAAGAAATTTCTATAAAAAAAAAAAATAGTTTATAAGAATTTGCAAAATAAGAACTTTTGAGAAGATATTAGATATGAGAGGTGAGAGGTTAGAGGCGGGTGACATAGAGAACTTGTGATTTGGTGAATGGGAAGAAAGATAATATTGGGAAGTGTGTCTTCGACTTTTATTTTCTAAATAAAATTTGACTTTTTTTTTTATTTTTTTATTTTTTAAAATAAACTTGACTTTGTATTGGCCATAGAATTTCAAGTTTATAATTATAACCTATTATTGGAAATAATGATGCTTGGTACTGAATCGGTCAATACCTAAAATACCGATCCGACCAATGAGAGTGTAGTACGTTGTAGTACGTGGCCCAATTTATGAGATAAATGTAAAAAGTAAAAGAAAAAAGACCGCGTGCTACAACGTGCTACACTCCCATTGATGGGGTCAATATTTTTGGGTACTGACCGGTCAGTGTTCAATCATTATTCTGTTTGAAATACTTAAAATGCAAGATCCCTTATAAGTTTTTATTTAAATTTATTTAAATTTATTTTAAGTTAATTTGATTTGAGGTGAATATTATAAAATTAAATTACAAATATTTAAATATATTAATAATACAGTGGTATTTTAATATGTTATGATGAATAAATTTGTTTTATGTCTCTTGTCATTTAAATTATTGAATATTTATTATTAGTCCTTTTTAATGTTTTAAAAAAGCTATCAAAATTTATATTTTATTAGTTGGAAATTATTAAAAAATATATATATATATATATATATATATATTCTCAAATATGTTAGATTAGACATTGGTTTTGTAAAAATGAGAAACGAAATCATTGTGTAATTGAAATGAAAATCAAACTGGAAATTTAATAGATTGAGTGTTTGTTTGGTTGAGCTTTCTACTGCCTTAAAAGGTCTACCAACGTTTATTTGAGTTTTTTAGAGTTGTTTAGTTGGACTTTTGAGATTATCTATTTTAAATTGAATAGAGGCTAATTGAGTTTTAAACCTTTACTAGGTATAAGCTTATGGAGATGTGCTTCTCCAAATAGACTTTTTTTTTTTAAAAGTCTACAAACTAAACAACTATAATTTTTTTTTTATTTTTTATAAACTCTATTTCTAATAGATCTACTGTAAGTAGATCTTTTACCAATAAATTTTTTTCAAAAGCCAACCAAATAAGATCTTAGTAATAAATGATCTTGGAGATATAAAACAATGACCGATTACAATTTGTCTTGCGTGACATTGAATGTTAATTTTTGTCTTGGCCCCCTTAAAGCTAAAATTATGACTTCGTCCCTGGTCATTTTGTTCTTCCCAATTAAAAATAATAATTATTATTATAAAAAAAAAAAAAAAAAAAAAGAAGGTAAGTAAGAATTACCAAGGAAGGAAAAATCTCGTAAAAAATGAAAAAGAAAAAAAAATCTTTGGATCTAAAAAATGAAAACTATTGTTTTGGACTCATTTGCTAAATATTTAGAATCGTTCGATGTTGTTTTTCAAAGGTATTTTTTGTTTTCAAGATATAAAACGGTGGAGATCCGTTTGCCGTTTGTTTTCTAAAAAAAAAAAAAAAACACTATTTTTTTTTTTTTTTATATATATTTTATATTTAAGAATTACTAACCACCAATTAGTTTTTTATTTTATTTTGAAACTTAGCTATTAATTAGTTGCTTTGGAATTCTATTACCCTAGACGTTTTATACTCCTTTATTGTAATATTTTAAATCTTGCACTTATCTTTTATTTATTTATCTATTTATTAATTTCATTAATTCAATATCGAATATAAATCATATTCCATTTATTGTCATTTTCTGTTGTTATTTTGTCAAGTTTGTTTTGCCAGCTGTCTTATAGGGCAACATCATTTTTAGTATATATTTCTTGAGGAATGTTATCTACCTTTCCCATTTACCTTTCCTATTTACATTCCTCACTCATTGTTTGACATATATATACTTTTTCATTTAATAAAAAACTCACTTTTTGGTACAAAGTTTGTTTATGTTTTTACCATTGACGACTGCTTCTATTATTTCATTAATAAGGGGTAACGATGTAAACAAGGCATTCCCCATATTTCTTTTAGGTTGTAAGCAGCATTTTGAAATAGAAACTTTGTCCATTTTTCTTTAAAACATTTATCTCATTCTTCATAAATCTCCTTTGAGAAATCCGAAGTATCCATCAACTTCTTCTTCAATAGAGATTGATCAAGCTCGACTTAAGCTGGATCGTTTTGGTATTAGAGCACGGAGAACTTGGGCACGATATTAAGAGATAGTAGTGGTGGTTAAACCTGGCAAGGGTCCGGTTCCAACCGTGGAATCGGACTGGAACCGAAACCGGTGGTATTTGGTTCCGGTTCCGGTTTTTAACAAACCGGCCGGTTCGAACCGTGATAGAACCGGCGGTTCCGGTTCGGTTCAAACCAGCCGATTTTTTTTTTCGGTCGTTGAGGCCCAACGGTATGCTGACGTCAGCATGACGTTTGCCGTTGGGCCCAACGTCATGCTGACGTCAGCATACCGTTGGCCTCAACGGCCAACCCTTTTAATTTTTTTTTCTTCTATAAATACCCCTCCTCCCCTTTCGTTTTCTCACAATCTCACACTAATTTCTTATTTTCCTCTCATTCTCTATTTCTCTCAAATCTCAATTCTCTATATTCTCAATTCTCTAAATCTCTAATTCTAAATTTCTAATTTTTATTTCAAGTTTCATTGTTTCAATACTCAACTCTTAAGTCTCCAACACTCTCCAACTTTCCAAGACTCCAAGACTGAAGACTCCAAGTTTCCAAGGTTTTTATTATTTATTTAATTTTGCAATTTATCATTTATTTGCAATTAATTTTATTTTCAAAATTCCAATTAATTTTATTTGCAATTAATTTTATTTCCAATTAATTTTATTTACAATATATTTTATTTCCAATTTATTTTATTTGCAATTAATTTTATTTTCAAAATTCCAATTAATTTTATTTGCAATTAATTTTATTTTCAAAATTCCAATTAATTTTATTTGCAATTAATTTTATTTACAATATATTTTATTTCCGATATATTTTATTTGCAATTAATTTTATTTTCAAAATTCCAATTAATTTTATTTGCAATTAATTTTATTTCCAATTTATTTTATTTCCAATATATTTTATTTCAATTAATTTTATTTTCACAATTTATCTTATTTATAATTTATTTAATTTCCGAATAACCAATTACTATTTAGTATTTACTAAATACTAAGTTTCCAATTTCATTTATTTACAATTTATCTTATTTCTAGTTACTACTTAGTACTTACTATAATAGTACATAGTACTTAGTACTTACTAGTTACTACTAATCTACTATTCTACTATTATAGTATTATATTATTATAGAATATAGATTTATACTTTATAGTATTATTCTTCTAAGTTCTAAGTTTTCAATTATCTATTTCAGATTTTCAGTATTTCTCTAGTCCCAAATTTATTCCGTCCAATCCAATGGCAAGTGGTGGAAATGGAAGGGGTCACGGCCGTGACGATCCTAGGCGTTCGATTTTGATGAAAGGTAAGGGTCAGATGGTCGATAATCTCGGTCATAACGACACCACCTATCACGATTATCTGCAACGCCGGGCCTATGCTGAAGACCTAGGCCTAAACATTCCTACTCCCCCTTTAATAATTTCAGAACCCGATCATAATGCCACCCCCCGGCCTTAATTTGACAAGCCATTCAGAAAATATGTCTGGTATTGATACACCTCCGGATTATGATTTTGATCCACCGGAAGCAGATGAGGACGAACCGGATCCGAAGCAGAGCAAATCTGATCTATTCGTCAAACATATGAAGAAAGTTAGGCAAGAAGATGGAAGCTATGTAGCGGCTTGCAATTATTGCAATAAAGTATATAAGTGGTCCAAATCCGAAGGATATGGCACTTATCAGAAGCATATTCAAACCAAACATTCAAAAGCAAAGACCAGATCGAGGTCACAAACACAAATTCCCAGGTACGCTACTCCTAACCAACAATTATTTCGTTATACTGATGAACAAAATAGGGAAGAATTAGCTAGAATGGTAGCAGTAGAACACTTATCATTCGGTTTTGGTGAAAATGTTGGTTTTATTAATTATTGTCGACGAGTATTAAACCCTGCTGCATGTCGTATTCCTAGATCCACTCTTGTATATACACTTGAAAAGATTTATGTAAAAGAAAAAAAAAGTTAGAGAGATTTTTTGAAAAATATAACTGTCGTGTTTCCGTATGTGCCAACATATGGACTGACCATTGGTGATCACATTCATACTTGGATGTCACTTGCCATTTTATGGATGATGCATGGAATATCCAAAAAAGAATTCTTGCATTTAGAGTTTTTGATGATTCACATACTGCTCAAAATATTGTTAGAATGCTTAGAATTCTTTTTTCAGAGTATAAAATTGAGAACAAAATTTTTGCAATTGGTTTTGATAATGCTTCTAGCAATACTGCTGCTATTCCATCTTTAATTAATTTATGCAAACCATTTGTTGGTGGTGTATTTTTTCATCAAAGATGTGCATGCCATGTTTTAAATTTATGTGTTCAAAAAGGATTAGAAACTCTTGATCATTTTATTCTACCTATTAAACAAGCCCTTTAATTTTTATGGAAACATTCTTCTGTAATGAATGCATGGGTAAAATATTGTAAACAAAATGGTAGACGTGCAGTTAGATTTCCTCGTGATGTTCCAACACGTTGGAATTCTACTTATAATCAAAGTTACGAGTATAGAGATCTATTAGTTTCTTTTATTCAATTTCATGTTATTGACATTCAACTTTATAAATTTCATTGGGATGCTTGTTACAACATTTTCAATTTGTTAAAAGTTTTTCATACTGCTACAACAAATTTATCTGGTGTTTATTATCCTACAACTCATTTATTTATTATTGAAAGTCTAAATATTGCTGGTGCATTTGCTTATTGTGAATCCGACATAGAAATAGGGGAAGCCGTTAATGCTATGAAGGAAAAATGGTTACGTTATTATCATGAGTTGCCAGATATTTATTTGATTGTCATGATTTTTGATCCACGTAGTAAATTACAAAATTTTTATTATTATCTCAATGGTTATTATGGCATCCAAGGTTTAAATATAGAATATAATGTTAATGCATGTTATGATAGAATTAAGAAATTATTGTATTCTTTATATGATGAATATCTTTTAGTTTATGGATCCTCACTCAACTTAGATGTTACATGAACACAAACTGCCGGTTCGGAACCGGAATCGAAACCGAAACCAAACCGGAACCTTGCCAACATTAGTGGTGGTCACCACATTAGCGATGGCGATCAAAGTGTGAAGGTTATTGTGTCGAGTGACCAATAATGTATATCGGGATTGGATTACAAATCCCCGGAGGATATGGGACTAATGGCTAGGCACTCGGCCACCGCTCGACACAAAAAATTAAATGTAAATATGTATTTTTTTAGTTTCTGAATAGTGTCACATCAATATTTCTATTCATTATGGACCAAATTTTAAAGGAAAATTAGATAAATACATATTCACATCTTCAATGCAATTATCTAAAATTAAATATACATCCATTTTATGACTAATCATAATAAAAAAAATTATTTCACTCTCTCTCCTCTTTTATTGTACGGTTAAATGAGCTCTAATATTATTGGTGGAAAAAGTTAGAAATCCTAGTCAGTATTTCTAGAAGAGTTTCTAGAATTAGGAATTCAACTTCATATTCTCTAACTTTTTTTTGTCATATCATCTCCAAAACTAGAAGAGTTTCTAGAATTAGAAATTCAACTTCATATTCTCTAACTTTTTTTTGCTATATCATCTCCACATTGAAGTTAGATAATTGTATTGAAGAAAGTTTTTCTTGAAGAGAGTTTTTCTTACTTTTTAACTATCATCCTATGTGACACTCAATTTTCTCCAAATGTATATTTATATTAGAGATGTTCTAATTTGTACCACAAATGTGTCTGTAAATAATGTGGAAAATATGGGTCATTGGTCAAAACAATTCTAAGAAAAAACAAATTTTAGGCCCAATCACTTACATTTGAGTATACTAACTTTATGGGTTGAATCTATTATTGGATTGGACCCAACTTACATTGACTTGACAATGATTTTACAGACCGAATCTCCTATAAAAATTTCTATTTTTATTTATTTATTTTATTTTATTTTATATGATTAACAGTAACTGGGATTCAATGAGGATAAATTCGACTACATGGACTTAACGAGAATAAACTCGACTACAAGTACGACCCAAACCACTGCTCCCACAAACGGGGAGAGGAAACCCACACAAAGGTGGGATGAATACCCACACATCCAAATGGCAGCTTCCACGCAAGAGGTGGACCAAAGAAAATTGCACATATATTAGTGGATGTCATGGGTCTCGAACTTTGGCGGCGGAGGGTCCAACCATCATGGCGAGAGACCATTTGCTATAAAAATTTCTATTTATTAATATAATTTTAGTGAGATTTATTAATATATTTTTTTACAAAAGTAATTTTAGTGAGATTTATTAATATATTTTTTTACAAAAGTAATTTTAGTGAGATTTGCTAGTGTTACATTTACAATCCTATCCTTTTTATGAATTACTTTTAATAGCACAAATATAATCTAAATGATTTTTCTTATTAGTTTTTTCATGGTTTTTGTTCACCATAAATTTATGTTTTTAAACGTGTGTTGCTACTATTTTTAAGGGTGTCTTCGGGGTTGTGTAACTTATGAAATAATGACTTATTTCATAATCTAAGGATTCAAAAGGTGTTTGGAAAAATCAATTAAAAGCTCATTATTTATTAAATTGCTTATCAACAAATGGTAGAGATGTTGAAATATAAGGTGAAGAAAACAATTTGGAAGAAAAGGGACCAATTTACAATTTCAACTTTTTTCAAAATGCATCTAGTTTGACAGTGAATTGGTATGTCATGTATATATGAAGCAGAAGCCTTCCCCTCTCAAATATATTCATCTTTCTCAATTCTCATTGACATGAGAAAATATTTGGTTCCATTATGATAACACTAACAATATCATAATTTAGTACAAACAACGAACCAGGCTTTGGATATGCAATTTGAGAATGTGACTTGGAACAAGTCCATTATATCTACAAAATAAAAATAAAATGACACTAGCAAAACGAGACAGGACTGGCAGGTGGAAATTTCCAGAAGAGAATGTAGTCTTCAGTCACCTGAAATTTCAATGAAATTTAATCAACTCAAGAAAACAGAGCAACATACGAATTGAAAAACCCAATGTTATAGCAATCAATTTCCAGTTGCTTTGTAATATCTAATTTGCATATTTGAAGTTGTGTGAGTTATATGATTTATACTTTTGTTGACTGATTGAACCCTTTTCGGGTATAGTTTCCGACTGGAAATTGTTTCAAATTATGTATAATTTAATGTTTCTATAGAATCTCTGCTTGATTTGCATCCTTTGGAATTTTCAATTCAGACACAAACATCGGTCAATTAACAATTACAAAGCAACACACCTCTGCAGAAAACGAGGAGGGACCAACTTTTTTTTTTTTTTTTTTTGAAGATAGCATAGCAAAAGCTAAGCAGAGATACAAGAGCACAGCCTAATGACAAGCCTCCACCAAGGAACTAATACAACTTGGAAAATCTTCCATCCAATACAAGTCTTCGCCAATAACCAGAGCTTTCTTCGCAAGCCCGTGTGCGACCCGATTAGCCAATCTATAAACATGAGCAATTTGCAACCCAGCCGAGCGATTCAGAAGACTTGCAATGTTGTCAAGGATGACACCACTACTGGCCTGTGAGAAGCTGCCGTCAGTAATCCGCTTTACCACCACCGCCTCATCGGACTCCAAAATGCAAGGAGCCAGCCCGCAATCCCTGCTTAAGATAATGCCTCTGTGAATTAGCAACCTTTGTATCAAGATTAGCATCAACCGTTTGAGAGCAAGAAGCCAACACAAAACCAGTTTCGTCACGAATCGCAATCCCGACACCAACTCTCCTGCCACCCACAGCAGTAACTGCATCACAATTAATTTTGAAAAACCCTGGTTCCGGCGGTCTCCAAAACCCAAGGCTATGCTCCACTCGCACAGACCTCACCCCTTTACTAGCCTTAAGATTTTGATGCTCAGAGATGAAATTTCTGCTCCACCACAAAGCATCAGAAAAATTCTGGTTCGGACCATTGTGAATGTAGGAATTACGCAAACCCCAGATTCTCCAAAGAATCACACAAAAAAGCTTCAGCTCATCACTACTAATTCTAGCTGCGCAATACTTGATCATAACAAAGAAATTTGGAAGGCCATTTTCTCTTCAAAGGCCATATTGATGTTTGCATCAAGCAAGACAAAAACCGAAGCTGGAGGTTCACTAGATTCTACGGTCACCCTGATCAGACCCAAAGAATCCACTCTTGGACCCTTCTTCGCCGTCTTGCAGGTATGTTCGATCTTCCGTGGGTTTGTATGGGAGTCTTTAATGAAGTGATGAGTGACTCGGAGAAGCTTGGGGTGGTCTAAAGAAAAGATGGCGAGTTGTTGCGGATTTAGAGAAGCAATGGAAGTCTGTAATTTGGAAGATATGGGGTTCTTAGGTCCCAAATTTACCTGGAGCAACAAAAGGGAAGGAGCTTCTACAATTTTGGAAAGGTTAGACGGGGGTTTTTGCAACAATCAGCGGAGAAACATGTTCCAGAAGTTTGTGATCCGTCATTTGGATTTCTGGGGTTCAGATCACCGACCCATGTTGTTGGATTTCGTAGAGATGAATAACTCAACTGATACTAACATGAATAGAAAAGGTGGTCGTTTCTTTTTTGAGGAGTGCTGGAGTGATGATAGAGAGTGTAAACAGATTGTCTCTACAGCCTGGACAAACAATGGGGACAGGAGCTCGATCCTTAATAAAATTGGTGTGTGTGGGAAGATGCTTAAGGATTGGAATGAGTTGAAACGGGCTGACCACAGACAACATATTCACAAACACAGAGAGGCTTTGAGAATTTCCAATAGAAAGGATAAGCCAGTTTCTTGGAAGAGGATCAACGTGTTGGAAGAGAAGCTAGATTCGGCTTTCAACAAGGAGGAGAGATATTGGAAGCAAAGAGCTAAAATAGATTGGCTTCGGAATGGAGATCAAAACTCTCGCTTCTTTCACTCTAAAGCCTCCACTAGGAAGGCGAGGAATAGAATAAGAGGTCTCCAGGACGAAAATGGACAGTGGAGAGACTAAGGCTGATATGGAGGGAATTATTTCTCATTATTTTAAAAACCTGTTTACCACCAGTGGGCCAAATCAGGAGGCGATGGACAAGGTTCTACAAGGTATCCATCAGACACTTCCCTTGCAGACCTCTCGATACCTTGATTCAAAAGTCTCTGGTGAAGAAGTTAGAAGAGTCGTCTTCGACATGAGTCCTTTGAAGGCGCTGGGGACTACCGGCTGTTTTACCAAAAATTCTGGGCAACAATTGGAGCTTCTGTAATTACTGCCTGCCTTGAGTTCCTCAACGATGAAAAATCAGTTAAGGATTTTAACTCCACTTTGATCACCTTAATCCCAAAAACTCATCATCCGATGTAAATGCCAAATTACCGTCCCATCAGCCTCTGCAACGTCCTGTACAAAATAGTTGCTAAGGTAATAACCAACCGGTTTAGGGGGGCTTTAGGTAGTGTTATTTCAGAGTAACAATGTGTTTTCATACCAGGAAGATTGATTTCAAATAATACCATAGTTGGTTTTGAGTGTCTTCATAGGCAGAAATGAAGGAAAAGAAAAAAAAGGGTACATGGCTTTAAAGCTAGACATGTCCAAAGCCTTTGATAGAGTTGAATGGGTGTTCATTGAGAAGTTGATGTTAAAAATGGGGTTCTCGAAAAAATGGGTAAGTCTGATCATGGGATGTGTGTCGTCGGTGGTGTATTCTTTTATCCTTAACGGTGAGGTGTGTGGCAACATCAAGCCTTCTAGAGGCCTCAGATAGGGAGACCCCTTGTCCCCGTACCTTTTTCTGATCTGTGCTGAGGGGTTCTCCAGTTTGATCTATCAGGCTCATGAACGAGGAGACCTAACTGGTTTTAAGTGCAGTAGGAGGGGGCCTATCATCTCTCATCTGTTCTTCGCAGATGATAGTCTTTTGTTTACAAGAGCCAATGAGCAGAATTGTAGAGTTGTGCACTCTGTTTTAGATGACTATTCGAAAGTGTCAGGTCAATTGGTGAATTTCAGTAAGTCAACTTTATGTATAAGCCCCTCCATTGACAATCTGGAAGGTAAAAGGCTGGCCTCTATTGTGGGAATAAGTCTTGTTCAGTGCCACGAACTCTACCTAGGCCTTCCCTGTTTTACCGGCAGAAATAAGAGAAAATTGTTTACAGACATTATTGACAGAGTTTGGAGTAGAATAAAAGGGTGGGGTGAGAAATTTCTCTCCATTGGAGGTAAAGAGATTCTTATTAAAGCAGTGGTGCAGTCCTTACTGACTTATGCTATGAGTATCATCCGGCATCCGAAGAGGTTGATTGTGGAGATTGACAGATTGAGCGCTCGTTTTTGGTAGGGTAGCAACAGTATTAAATGGAAAATCCACTAGTGTACTTGGTCTTGCCTTTGCAAGCCGAAACTGGATGGTGGTCTAGGCTTCCGCGACCTGGAAACCTTCAATAAAGCTCTCCTAGCCAAGCAGTGCTGGAGAATCATAAAGAACCCTGAATCGCTTGCCTCGAGAATCCTTAAGGGGTGCTACTTTCCCAACAACGATCTGCTAGGAATGGAATGTGTGTGTGTTAGGCTTGTCCTCAATAGAAATCACAAATTGACCCGCACTGAGATTGACATCTTTGCAAACAACATTCTCTTGCATCACAACCACAAACAACAGTTTTATAAGTAAAAAAAGGAAAGAAAAAAAAATAGAACACAGTAACACACATATAATGCAAAATCATACCGCCGTAGCTTTCCATCATCCCACAATAACAAAATCGAACGGCTCAAACCCTTGACATGTGCACACACATGCAAATGCACACGCACACACACCCTTGACATGCACACGCACATACATATATATATATATATAATGCAAAAGCATACCGATGTGGCTTTCCATCCTCCCGCAAAAAAAAAATTGGACGGCTCGAACCCTTAATAGATACACACACATATAATGCAAAAGTAAACAGCTATAGTTTTCCATCCTCCAGCAAAAACAAAATCGGACGGCTCAAACTCTTGACACACACACACACATATATATATATATATATATATATAACGCAAAAACATACCACTGTAGCTTTCCATCCTCCCGCAAAAACAAAATCGGATGGCTCGATCCCTTGACACACACACACACACGTATATATATATAACGCAAAAACATACCGCCGTAGCTTTCCATCCTCCCTTAAAAACAAAATCGAACAGCTCAAACCCTTCACACACACACACACATATATATATAGCACAAAAGCATACCGTCGTAGCTTTCCATCCTCCTGCAAAAACAAAATTGGACGGCTCAAACCCTTGTGTATTCCATCCTCCTGTAAAAACAAAATCGGATGGCTCGAACCCTTGACACATATACATATATATGCATACATATATATATATATATATATAACACAAAAGCTTACCGCCGTAGCTTTCCATCCTCCCGTAAAAACAAAATCGGACGGCTAGAACCTTTAACACACATACATACATATATACATATATATATATATAACGCAAAAGCATACCGCCGTAGCTTTCCATCCTCTCACAAAAACAAAATCGGACGGCTCGAACCTTTGACACACACACACACACAGACATACATATATATAACGCAAAAGCATACCGTCATAGCTTTCCATCCTCCCGCAAAATCAAAATCAGACGGCTCATACCGCTGTAGGTTTTCATCCTCTCACAAAAACAAAATCGGATGGCTCGAACCCTTCACACACACACCCCCTTGACAATTGAACAACATCAAGGTAGTTGGCTCATTCTTTAGACTATGTTTAAGTTAGTTGGCTTATTCTTTAGACTATGTTTATTCATGTCTCCGTAATCAGGTGGCATGGACACACACACACCACACATATATATATATATATATATATATATAACGCAATCATCAAGGTAGTTGGTTCATTCTTTAGACTATGTTCATGCGTGTCTTCGTAATCAGGTAGCATGGACACACACACACCCTTGACAATTGAACATCATCAAGGTAGTTGGCTCATTTTTTAGACTATGTTTATGGTAGTTGTCTAATTCTTTAGACTATGTTTATGCGTGTCTTCGTAATCAGGTAGCCTGGACACACACATATATATATATATATATATAACGCTAGCATCAAAGTAGTTGGGTCGTTCTTTAGACTATGTTTATGCGTGTCTCCGTAATCAGGTAGCATGGACATACACACATATATATATAACGCAAAAGCATACTGGTAGCACGCGCACACACACACACATATATATATATATATATATAACGCTATAGCATACTGCCATAACTTTCCATTCTCCTGCAAAAACAAAATCGTACGGCTCGAACCCTTGACCACACACACATATATACATATATATATATATATATATATATAACGCAAAAGCATGCCGCCGTAGCTTTCCATCCTTCGTAAAAACAAAATCAGACAGCTCAAACCCTTGACCCCACACACACACACATATATACATATATACAGTGGTGGATCTAGGAATTTTAATCAGGTAGGGCACTTGAATAAATTAAAATCGTAATTATATGAAAAACTACTGAAAAATTAAGATCGTATTAATTTTTTTTTTTTATAAATAAAATAAAATAAATAGAACACTTACTCAGATGAATTAAATAATCTTAATAAATAGAACACTTACTCAAATAAATTAAATAATCTTACATTCAAAAGAAAATAAAAACAAGAAAAATATTAAAAAATAAATAATAACAAAAAAAAAACCAACATAAATAATGAAAAAAATTAAAAGAATAAATTACAATCTAAATTTATAATAAGAAATTTTGTTTTGCATTTATAATGAATTCAATTTAAATTTATACAAAAATTATTTATTAATAACTATTATTAGACATGTTTTTAAATTTTTTATTCTTTAAATTATTGGTAAATTATTGATTTATTGATTCTAAATAAATTAAAACTATAAAATAAAGAAAAATAATAAGGATAAAATAAAATGAATAATAGTATATAATAGATTGACTATTTTAATCCAATAAAGTAAAATCTGAGATTTTAGTGTTTATTGATTGAACTTGTTATTTAAGTCAAATTAAAACCATTGGAAATAATAAAAATCGAAAATAATAATATATAATTTAATATAAAATAAAATTGAATTAAGTAAACACAAAGTAATGGTAGTTAAGAAATTGACAACGACGGAATAGAGAAAATGAATCGGAAAAGATGATAAATTAAATAAGACATAAAAAATTAGAAGATAAAATTAAATTAAAAAATGCACATAAAAAAATTAGAACATAAAAATAAAATTGAATCAAAGAAGTAAACAGAAGTACCCAGGGATTTGAACCAAGCACCTTACGTCTAAAAACAAAATCGGACGGCTCGAACCCTTGACCACACACATGTACACACACATAATGCAAAAGCATACCGCTGTAGCTTTCCATCCTCCCACAAACACACACGCACATATATATATATATATATATATAACGCAAAAGCATACCACCGTAGCTTTTCATTCTCCCGTAAAAACAAAATCAGACAGCTCGAACCCTAGACAATAGAACAGCATCAAGGTAGTTGGCTCATTCTTTAGACTATGTTTATGCGTGTGTGATTCTCTGTAATTAGGTAGCATGGAGACAATACCACGAGCACCACAGTAACGGCACTAATGAAATCAAAAATACCAAAAGTTAGATAGAAAAGGATGTTATATAGGGATAACGAACCTTTAAATATCTTTTACAATTGAGAGCTACTGCTTTTTTGCGGGATAAAAGTGAGGGGAGCTAGAATTACTCCAACCAGAGTTCAGCAAACAAATTAATTAATTTACCTAAAATTATAAGATCCTGATTTTTAGTCACATGTCCTGATAATTATACATTAAACATAGCCTTCCAACAAATGTCCAAATAATTTAACCTTTTAGGAGATATATACACAAATGCTCCACTTCAATAAAAACATCTGATTTGCAACATGACAGACAAATTTTCACAAATTCAGAGATACCAAGCACCGATATAAAATAATCTAGCATGAAACTAAGACATGATATTAAGTGTGAAATTCCTAGAGGCCCTTGTTTATTCTTCCTCCTCACTATCAAAAGGTTGTCAGCTAAAGAGTTCATTTCATATAGACATATAGTATAAAAGCTTTAAAAGTGAAGACTGGATGATTTTCAACTCATAACAACAATAATAACTTCATTAACTGATTAGAAAGCTGGTACAAAGATTAGAGTATTTCAAACAAAGTCTATTAGGTTCACAAGCACATACTAACAAGTTTGTTATTGTAAAAATTCCAATATTCTAAAAAATGCAATATTTGATAAGGAGGAATTGTATTGGAAACAACGATCCCATGAGGGTTGGCTCAAAGGTGGTGATCGGAACTCCAAGTACTTCCAGTTTCGTGCCTCTTCTCGTCGGACACGTAACAAGATTAATGGGATTTTTGATGCTGCGGGACAGTGGAAGGTTGACCAAGACAGTATTGGCCATGTGATAGTGTAGCATTTTGGGGAAGTTTTCCAATCGAGTTACCCTTCTCAGAATGATATGGACTTGGTGTTAAGGTGCGTGCAACCTTGTTTAACGGATGATAAAAGGGCCTTCCTAGAGACCAGATTTTCTTCGAATGAAATCCGGGCAGCTGTGTTTGACATGCATCCCACAAAAGCTCTCGGTCCGAATGGTCTTCCCGTGCTTTTTTTTCCAAAAATTCTGGTTGTGGTCGGCGAGGGTGTAACAAAGGCAAGCCTTGGTGTGCTGAATGATGGCCACCCTTTGGATAATATTAATGATACTCTCGTTACGTTAATCCCTAAAATCAAAAGGGCAACTTGGGTCTCTGAGTTTTGGCCCATCAGTTTATGTAACGTTGTGTGTAAGATTGTAGCCAAGACTATTGCTAATCATCTCAGGGTTGTTTTAGGTGATGTGATCTCGGAGTCACAGAGCGCCCTTATTCCTGGTAGGTATATCTCGGATGGGGCTATCGTAGGCTTTGAGTGCATGCATGCGCTCTGGATGAGAAAAAAGGGAAAGACTTGGGCTATGGCTTTAAAGCTTGATATGTCCAAAGCCTACGATAGAGTCAAATGGTGTTTTATTGCAGGCTTCTTGGACAAATTAGGTTTTTCGAGATCCTGGATTGACAGAATCATGAGGTGCATTTCATCGGTGCCCTTTTCTTTCCTAGTCAACGGGGTGGCTTATGGGTCTCTGAAACCGTCTATGGGGCTCTGCTAGGGTGATCGTCTTTCCCCTTATTTGTTCCTTTTTTGTGCTGAGGATCTTTCCCATTTGATCTATTCTGCTGAGAGGAGAGGTGAGCTTGCTAGCTTTCGCTGTAGTAGGGGTGGTCCAAAATATCCCACCTTTTTTTCGTTGACGATAGTATGATGTTCACAAGGGCGCATGAATAGGGCTGCAGGTCTATCAAGGGGATTTTGGATTGTTATGCTAAGGCCTCTGATCAAATGATAAATTTTCAAAAGTCGGCCATGTGTGTTAGTAAACGCATTTCGCACTGAGAGCATTGGTTTTGTCTAATCTTTTGGGTATTAAAGCTGGTGAAATGTCATGAACGTTATCTCGGTTTCCCTAGTTTTGCGAGGAAGAATAAGCGGCAACTTTTTGCCTCTGTTACAGATCGAGTGTGGAAACGCATCAACGGGTGGCAAAGTAAATTGTTTTCTAGCAGTGGGAAAGAGGTGTTGGTTAAAGCTGTCCTCCAAGCTATTCCAACTTACTCAATGTCTCTGTTTAGATTGCCAAAATGTTTGGTTCAAGAGATCCATTAGCTCTATGTAAGATTCTGGTGGGGGTCAAATGATAAGATTCATAAGATTCATTGGGTAACCTGGAAGAAACTTTATCGGAGTAAGGATGCTGGTGGCTTGGGGTTTTGTGACCTATCTATTTTTAATCAGGCGCTCCTCGCCAAACAAGTCTGGAGACTTGTCCAGTTCCCAAACACCCTTGCGGCAAAGGTCCTAAAATGTTGCTATTTCCCTGACTCTTCTATTTTGCAGGCTTCGGAGGTTTCGTCGAGCTCCTATCTTTGGAAGAGTTTTCTATGGGGTAAAATTTTGTTGGATGTTGGTTCCAGGTGGCGAATTGGGAATGGGAGATCTGTGTTAATTTATCATCAGAGGTGGCTCCCTAGACCTATCTCTTTCATGATTCAATCGCCTCAAATCCTGGACAATTTGGCTATGGTAGAGTCTATCAAATTTCCTTCTGGTCTTTGGAATGCACCACTGATCCGGAGTTCTTTTTGGCCAGAGGAAGCTGAGGTAATTCTAAACCTTCCTTGCTCCAATCCCTCTGTTTTGGATTTCTTTCTGTGGCACTATAAGAAGTTGGGCTCTTACTCTGTGAGAAGTGGTTATCATATTGGTTATGAGTTGGAGGCCAATTCGGGTTCCTCTGGTCTCAAATTAGATGTCTCCTGGTGGAAATTCCTTTGGCGGTTGAAGATTCCGAGCAAAGTTAAAGTACTAATCTGGAGAGCTTGCCTGAATTGGGTTCCCTTTAATGGTAATTTGGGGAACCGGGGTATCAAAGTTGACCCCTGCTACCCAGTTTGCCACTCCTCTCCGGAATCGTCTTTCCATGCTTTGTGGGGCTGCCGGCTGCCGATTGTTGAAGAAGATCCGTTCTTTGTGTGGTTTTATGGCTGGTATCCATGTGCCTTCTCATTCACAGTTCATTGACTTTATGTCTTGCTGTAAAAATTAGTTACGGGTTGATGACTTTGAACTGCTGTGCGTCATGATCTGGTGTATCTGGAGTCGTCGAATTGGTAAAGTTCAAAATTCTTTGGTCATCCTGGTTGATGAGATTGTTCTTTGGTCCTCCTCTTTTTTGGGTGATTTCGGTGTGCGATTACCAATCCTCCTCTTGTCAAGTCTGCTCTAGTGGAGGAGCCTATTAAATGGAAGCCCCCTGATTCTGGTGCTTTTAAAGTTAATACCGATGCGGCTATTCGATTCAAAGATGGGGCGAGTCGGTTTTGGTATTATCATTCGCGATTGTGAGGGAAATGTGCTAGCTTCTAGTGCTCAGGCTATGCTAGCCAATTTCTCTCCTCAGCTGGCCGAGGCTATGGCCTTCATGAAAGGTATCCAGTTTGCTTATGATTCAGGGTTGTGGCCTTGTCTGTGTGAATCTAATGTGCTTGCTATTGTTAACCTGGTGCGCTCTAATGATCCTATCTTTGCCGAGAATGGCACAGGATATGGCTGCTCATTGCCTTGCTTTTCAGTTGTAGTGGTAACTCTATTTCTTTTGTTCCTAGAAAGGCCAATATGGCTGCTCGTTGCCTTGCCAAGATTGGGCTTGGTAATGGTTTCGATTGCTTCTGGTTGGAGGATTATCCCCCTAGTTTGAATGCTGTTGTTTTGGGCGAATGCCCCTTTGCTTTGTAGTTCTTTTTGGTTCTTAATGAATTCCAGTTAAAAAATAAAAAATAAAAATAAAAAAATAAAAAATAATAAAAAAAAAAAGTAATACCCTTAAAATTACACCTTGAAAAAGTGCCATTTAATTTTCAATAAAAATGAACTATTTTTTTGAGATAATATATAAATTCAGTTCTTTTTTTTTTTAAGGGAAGAACTTCAATCCACGATCTCATGTCGTAGGTGTAAAAAGTTTACTACCTGTTCAACTTCATTTTGTCCAATAAAAATGATTTTCATTGTTTATAAAAGAATGATTTTAATATAAAAAATAAAAATAAAAAGGACCATTTGAGGAAAAAACGTAAATGAACTTTGGGCATGTATAAAAGAATGATTTTCATTTAATATAAGGATATTATTAACTTGTTTCCTAAGGGCATAGGTTAAGAACATAAAAGTTACTACATAAGAAAGTCAACCGTAAACTTTTATGTTTTTAACATGTGCCAAAAAAGCACAGGTTAACACTATCCTTAAAATAATTTATTTCTAAAATAAACTTTTTTTTTTGTTAGACCACGAGGTATCCCTCACTCCGATCAGCAACCGATTGTTAATGAGTGGGACTAATCCCCACTTCGACCGAAAGGTCAATAAAACCTGGTCACGAGATGTTTCCAATGGGGTTCGAACTCTAGCAGAGCTCAAACCATTCACTCCACTGGGAGTGCGATAAACAACCGTACCACAACTCGTGGTTTAAAATAAACTTTATTTGAATATTTTCGATAGCAACATGAATTCTGCATCTACTTACAGTGATGGATTTCATAATAGATGCCTTGACATCTCAAAACAAATCAGACATTACGAATTTTTACAATGCGATCCTTGAATTCTCGAGGCTAAGATAGTTGTTCCGTGCAGAACAACATTGTTTAATGCAAAATAACACTGAGACAAACATAATCCAACAATCAAATGCATCTAACGCCTGAATTTTAAGAAATCAAAAAAGTGTCTGACCTAGTGAAGTAAAGGATATTCATTTCACCTTGTGGCTGGCCCCTCTTCTTCTCCTGACTTGCGGCCTGACCGATTCATCATCTGGTGACATCTGCTGGATCTTGATGACTCTCCCCGAAACTCGATTAAACCAAAGTTCATCCCTCTACGAAGGGATATACAGGGATAAATAGCTTGTTAAGCCTCCTGGAGAGTCCATTGCCGTGCTCACCTGGTGAACATTCTCTTGTTCTTGGTTAATGCTGGAAATTGGCATTAACAACATAAAATAGGTAAGGACAAGATAGATAACTGTAACAATTGTAAGGTTGTGCCGAGAAGATTTGAAGACCTATAAACATTCTAGGATAAATCAACCAGGCCAAGGTTCAGGAACACGAGTCAGATCATCAAATTTCCCAGAATTATACAATACAACTATCGAACAAATTGTATCTTACAACGTCCTAAAATGAAAAATAATTCTGATATTTGTCAATGCATAAGCTGTCTTTTTTTTTTTACTGAAAATAAAAAATCAAACGGGAAAGAAGAAATTAACGAAAGAGTGAACACTTCTGCAACTCTGCAACTAGTTTTTCCAGTCTCTACAGTACTACAGTATTTATAAATCTCAGGAAAGATAACAGATCCTTGGCGAAAATTAGGGCAGGACATAGAAACAACAATACGGGATAAATAGGATCAATCATTTCTTGGCGAAAGTGATGGCCATGGGATTCTGAGGAGTTATTTTGAAACCCTGAAGTGCCTGCATGGCCATGGAAGACTGCACATCATCTTCAAATTCTACGAAGGCAATGCCTGGTTTGGCTTCAATCATTCGAACTTCTCTGAATCCTGGATATTGCTGGAAGAGTATTTCAAGCATGGAACCAGTGGTTTCGTGGGGCAAATTCTGTATAAAGAGTATATTATTTGGCGCAACAGTTTCCTGGGCACCTGCATTTCGGAAAGAGGCCTGCACATAGTACACAAAATATAACATAAGCAAAAGAAGCTTATAAAGTATTTCAAGCCAAATATCAGAAGGAGCGAGAGAGAGATAACACCAAGAGTATCATCAAATATAGGAGCAAACTTACTGCTGGACCACCATTACTTTCAGTGCTTGCACCATTAGCAGATGGATGCGATTCTTCAGCACGTCTCTTTCGTTCAGCTGCAGATGCAAGTTTGTGTCAAGAGATCACACATGATAAACTAACATTAAAATATGCCAGAAAAAAATGATTAACAAATAGTTGTCCTTTTACTGCAAGTTAAAGATGCATAACAAGATTGTGTATTCTCATAACGACAACTGTTTCATAAAAACATAGGGCCCAGCACTTTTTCCTGCTTTAGGGTACCTTTTCAATAAATATACTTTTAGGTGCAAATATACAGTTTGAAATCATTTTTTAAGTATGTATTGGTTCAAGAATTATGATACAACTTTGCAGCAAGAAAAGGAATAAATAATTTCCATATAAGACATTGATGTCCAATGACACAAACAAGCCCATGGAAACCTGTTTCAATGCAAATTGTCAAGTAATCAAGTATGCAACATGGCCCAGTAAATGTTGGAAGTAAGCTTACTAAATACCGGATGCACAAGAAAAAATTCCAAAACATATCTCCTTGTTCTAACCATATTCTAAAATTTCTAGGAAGTAAGCTTACTAAATACCGGATGCACAAGAAAAAATTCCAAAACATATCTCCTTGTTCTAACCATATTCTAAAATTTCTAATATCATGTCATCCCTTTCATACATCAGCTCTGGTCGAACACTAAATTCAATTTTTGACAGGAAAAAATGTATTATTAATGAAAGAAAAGAAAGTGTCAAGGTGTCAAAATGGTGAAAAAGGAGTCCACTCAACAGCAAAGAGAATATATAAAAAACACAAACAAAATAAGAGAAGTAAAAAAAGAGCCAATTAAACTACTGAATGAAGAACCGTCAGACGAACAAAATGTGCGTTTTGAACACTAAATTCATGGCATACAAACTAAAACTACCGTACATATTTTTTCAGCATCTCAAAAGAATATTTTAATGACACAACATAAATATTGTCATGAAAACTTAACAAGAATATATGGTATGTACATTAATGAAGAATATAAGTGATGTATAAAAAGGCAAATCAACTCATAAATACCCTTTTCTTCTTGCTTTTTCTTCTTTTCTCTTGGAACGAAGCTTCCCTCTGCTTTAGCAACACAATCCGACTTTGTTTTTGCATATTGGATTCGCTGTACCACATGAATTCATGTTCAAAGTCATATTCAAATATTAATTCCAACCAACTCTGTATGTAAAAATGCAGAATATATAATATCACAGCAGAGATGCCTGCAAAAGTAAGCACGTTTGCCTTTGTGCATAATCCCATTGTACTAGTCAATATCTTAGATCGGGTTCTTCAGTTGCAGTATGATCAAAATTCTCTATTCTTTTAGATTCAAGAATGTACAAGTTATGGGTTATCAGAACAAACATGGTAAAAAAACGTGGAGAAAAGATGGAAAACTGCTACAGATACATGATTAACATGCTTACTATGCAATCCTATTTTTTAAAACCCACAAGATGACGGGTGCCCTCAGACATGGATGCAACATGGCCTTTGGAGCTGATCTAAAAATGGCAAACTTCCTGTTGAGCTGTTATAAAATAGGTTCAAGACTTGAAGTGTGTCAGTGAGTTTAGAAAAGACATGCTTTCAGAAATCGAATCAGAAAGGTGGTTGAGTGAGGGATCAAGTGTGTTGATTTATATGAATACAACATCAAGGTTACCACCCATACTTCCTGAAAGATCAAGACAATTGGGAATAGCTCATAAAATACCATATGTTCACTCCTATCATTTCTACATAAAAGTATTACCCTAAAGCACATGATTGTTCCAAATAGTTTGTCATGCAAGTTCACACGACTTTCATGTATAACTGTATAGTATACTCGATGAGAATTAAGCTATTTCCTGCTCATACTTTTTTCAAAAATGCAAGTAACAACTAACAAGTGCACATTATATGTTCCTATCACAAAATAAATAAATAGTTGCACATTGAAATTCAATGAGAATACTTTTGTTATTTAAACAGAATAAAATGCAAACTTTGCAGAGAATGAAAAAACAGCCCAACCAACAGTGAAGAGATTCAATAATGACTATTATTACTATCATCACTGACATCCTTTCTGGATCCCAGAAATTAATGAATCATATAGATGAGAAAGTTGGGACTTGAATTTCAAAATATTAATGAAAACAATACAAACTTCCAGTCACCGTATGAGTACTACTGTTAACACAGAACAAATGACCGATTGGGATTACTAAAACTCACCATAGGCTTTTCATAAAATGGAAAATTTTGCATTTGCCGAACTGCATTACTGGCAGCTGTCACTTCACTAAACACAACCCATGCTTGTCCTCGAAGCTTGGCAGTCTTCAAGTTAACAACATCCAAAATCCTTCCATATTGAGAGAACAAACAATAAAGGGACCTCTTCAATTCTGTCAGGTAAGAAAACAAGAGACTATCACATTCATATATTCCAGAAAGTATATTACAAACATTAACATAAGCTAAATCCGCAACTTGAATCCCAGATCGCAAAATCCAAATTTTCAATAACGAGACCAGAAACAACATTAACAAATAGACATAGTTTGCAGTGCTTGTTTTTTCGTCTGCAATAACAGAACAACTCTACATGCGTT
Organism: Acer negundo; assembly: GCA_035582765.1. Lineage (NCBI taxonomy): Eukaryota > Viridiplantae > Streptophyta > Magnoliopsida > Sapindales > Sapindaceae > Acer > Acer negundo. The sequence goes on along the minus strand of CM069241.1, from coordinate 30,971,707 downwards.
CAAAGCCATCTAATAATTCATATAAGCTCATATTAACCACAAAACAATCAAATATTGTAGATATTCAAGAACTCCAACTATCACACCAATTTTTCTACCAATTTTTTTCACTTCACACAAAATTTTCAAGAACTGCATAAATTTATCACTAAAAGAACAAAATACCACCCAAAAAAAAATACCACAAAAACAAACCCCAGACTCTTCATTTCTTCAAAACCAAACAAAAAAAAAAACAAAAACAAAATCAAAAAACAGAAAACAGAAAACAAGAGAGTTAGAGAAGAGCGAGAAGTGACCTTCTTTCTTGACCTTCTCGTTGAGGTTTTTGATGTAAATGGTCTGATTTGGAGGTATATCTCCTGTAATCATCGTCACCGTAAATCTTCTTTGAACACCACAAACAAAAAAAAGAAATCCCAGATAGATGCAGAGAATTTGTGCGAGACACAGTGAGAAATTTTTTGAGAATAACACTCTCTGCTTTCTCGGACGGGGACCGAGCCCTAGACTTCCATTTTCGCGGGTGTTGTTGCTCTGGGCCTCAGCCCATATAAAGCCCATAATTGTATCCTAGGTCTTGTCATTTGCTTTCAAGATTGCTTTTCGATTTGGTTCGGTTTCGATTGGATTTTTTAGTTCGACCCGAAATAATGAAAGATGATCTATATTGCTTTTCGGGTCAGATTCGGGTTCGGATCGAATCTTTTAGTTTGTCGGTGAATGTCAACGGTGACTTGGTGAGAGGATTGAGATTTATCGAAGGAGTATTACGCTAGGGATCACAACTTTGTATCGAAAATTTGTTGATCCCTTTATTATTCAATTAACGTGTGACAAGTGAAATGATGTCGAATTGAGATTTGTATGACCGTGTGTGTATATATATATATATATTTATATATATATATAGATATATAAATTTTCAAGTTAGTGCATCTTGATATAACTTCACGGGGATATTGAATGTGAGCCACTAATTTTACATACTTTGACTCAAATGTGTATGCACTTGTCAAAACTAGTGATTCACATTCAATATCCCCATGAAGTTATATTAAGATGCACTGACCAGATCGAGACTATATAAATGGCCTACCTTTCAGTGTAACGTTACATGATGCAATATAGAAAATTTTGATTGTGATCATGTTTTCTTTGGTACAATCACATCAACTAATATGTGATTGCATGATATAACATGCGATCACAATAATTTAATTTTATGATCACGTGCAATTCATATGCGATAACATTATATATATATATATATATATATATATGGTGATCACATATAATCATATGTAATAACATACTGTTATATCGACCGTTATATCGTATAATGTTGCACCGAAAAATGACCTCATATAAATATATATATATATTTTTTTTTTCAAGTCATTGCATCCTAATATGGGTGGGCAAAAAACCAGTGAACCGAACCAAACCGGTCCAATCGTTTTTTTTTTCGATGTTTCTTTGTTAACCGGTTCAGTTCGGTTCGTTTTTTAAAAAACCGGATATTTCGGTTCGGTTTCCGGTTCAAGGGTTTGAACTGGTGAACCGAACCGAAAACCGATGTATATAATAAAAAATCCCTTTGTGTTATAATTAAAACAACATTGATAGATAACAATTAACTATTACATAGTCTAAAAAAAAATCGTATATAAATAAATAAAAACTGCATTAAATATTATTATCTAAGAGGATAACAGTTTTGTGTTATAATCAAAACAATATTAATGACACATTATAAAAAGAAAAATTGCATATATATATATATAAATACACATGTTAAATGTTACACAGTCTAAAAGATACACGCCACGCAAATGTAAAGAGAAAAATAAAAGGCCAAGAAATGAACAATCTTAGAAACTGAATTGATACACATATACAACAATAGTGTCTATTACTTTGTTTCGTTCCTAAAACCGAAAAACCGAATCGAACCGGTTCAATCGATTTTTGATCGGTTCATACTTTTAAATTTTATCGGATATGTTCACTTTTTCAAAAATCGGATATTATCAGTTTTTTATCAGTTCACTCGAAAAGTGAATCGATCCATTAAATGCCCACCCATACATCTTAATATAACTTTATAAGGGTATTGAGTGTAGTGGTGGACCCAGAATATATATATATATATATATATATATGGATCAGGATCCTCTTCTTGTCTTAATTTCCTTGATTTTTCATAATCTAATGACATATAAGCAAAATAAAAAATATATGGTCAAGATTTGATCACTTTTTTCTCTCTCATGAAACTTGGTGTTTTAATTACACTTGAGAAATGCCAAGAAAAAACAAGGACGAATGAGAGAATCCTAATCATATATATATATATATATATATATATATAAAGTAATGGTAAGCTTCATAAAATTTTTCCTAAAAAAACTTCCTAAATCATGTTGGCATATGAGTTGTCAACATCAAATCTCTCACCACAAAAACTCATGATTTACAAGATATTGACAACTCATGTCAACATGATTTAAGAAATTTTTTGGAAAAAATTTGGGAAGACTAGCATTATTCATAAAAAAAATTACTGAAAAATTAAGATTTTAGAAAAATGGGGTTTTTGTTTTTTTTAATATATATAAGAAAAAATTAATGGTATTATGAAGTTTAGATAAAATAAAACATATAGAATACTTATTCAAGATAAATTAAATAATCTTACATTAAAAAAAAAATACAAACAAGAAATACATTATTAAAAAAAAATTAACAAGAAAAACAACATAAACAATGAAAATTACAATATAATTTTATAAAATGAAATTTTGTTTTATATTTATAATGAATTCAATTTAAATTTCTACAAAAACAATTCATTAATAAATATAACTAGACATATAACTAGACATGATTTTCTTTATTTTTTTTCTTTCTTTTAATTACCAATACATTATTGATTCTAAATAAATTAAGTATAAAATAAAGAAAAATGAATCATAATAATATATGAACTATTTTAATATAATCAATAAAAATTTGAGATTTTAAGACCTATTAATAGTCAAAAAATTATTAGATATAATAATATATAATTTAATATAAAATAAAATTGAATTAGATGTTCAAAGGGATGAAAAGATAATAAAATAAAATAAATACATAAAAAGATGTGAAGGTTGGGACTTGAACCGCCACAGAAAATGTTAGAGGATGGAATAAGACCAACTCTGCTTGTGAACGATATTCCTAACTGATTAATTATTATATATATATATATATATATATCTGTAAAGAACAAATCAATTTTTTTTTTAAAAAAAATTTGAGGTAGGGCACGAGTCCTACCTGGTCTTAAGGTAGATCCCCCCCTGATTGAATGTGAGCCACTAGTGTGTGTGTATGTATCTGTTAAAAAATTTCCATCATAAGTAGCTCATATTCAATATTCTGATAAAGTTATATCATAATGTCCTAACCAGATTGGGACTGTATATATATAGTATTAAGTAATGAATAACACAACTTTGTTGAGCTTGAATTATTTCATTCTGTATGTTATTATTGATGATATCACATTATCAAATTGATGAACAATAATTATAATAATAATTATTATTATCAAAATGAGTTGGGATGTTTTTGCTTCTCTCATAAACAGTGTTCGAAAAAACACGCCTAGGACTAAATCAGCTGTATTAGATGATGGGTAAAAAAACAGGTGATTTGCCCAATTTGTCGGCTGATTTTGTCGATAAAACGATCTAGACGAAATCAAAGTCGTTTTTATATCCTAATTACACTCTTTAAAATTTGAATATTGAATTTTTTTGAAGACATTGAATATTGGTTTTCTATGTAGGAAAAATAATTAAAATAAATAAATAAATTTCCTACTGCCTAGGCACCACCTAGGTGCTGGTCTACCGTCCGACTAACGTCTAACGTTTACTAGAACACCGCTCTTAAGAATATTAAATCTTATTATTGGTTATTATTTAAAATAATTAAAAATAATAATAATAAATACAAGAATAGCCTTGACCAATAAGGACAAGTTATACTTAAAACGTCACAGTTACTACATAAATTTTATGTTTTTTTTATTACCACTTACAATGACAGCAAGTCGAATTTAGGACATTGCTAGAATGAATGAGGCTTCTTACCACTAAGTCACATTCTTCTTATAGTGTGTGGCGATACTAAGGGCAATCATTTTGCTGACAAAGGTCAAAGAATGAGGGCAATACCAATTGGGGTTGTTATTGCTGCCATAAACGATATTTGTCCTCAACAAGAAATTTCCTAAAGGAAGTGTCCTATATAGGGATGAGAATGGGGGCCCAATAGGGTGAGGGAGGGTCCTCCCACCCCCATCCCCATTCTTATATCCTACCCCTACCCCTGCCCCCAAACCCCATTTTGGAGAATTGGGGATGGGGGTGTTTGGGGGGATGTTCCCCTGACTCCACCCTTGTTCCCCAGTTCTAATCCTAAAAATTTTCAATCCGAAATCCAAAATTTAGAATTTATAATTCGAAATTCGATCGGACCAACTTTTTGTTTCACCCTGTTTCAATATCCAATCAAATAGTTAACAAAATATACAATCTAAAATATATAATTGATTTAATTTAATCTAATCCAAAATTAATACAAATAACTATAATAATATAGTGTTAGTGTATTACACATAAAAGTCTAAACAAATTTAAAGTCTTCAATTAATCAAAAATATGAGTAACAGACTAATAGAGCCACAATTTCTTTTTTGTAGAAAATTAAATTAAATATATATAAATATAAATATATGGGGGAATGGGGAATTTGGGGCCCCACCCCCACCCACATTTAGAAAATGAGGGAATGGGGAAATGGGGGTGGGGGAACCTCCCCCACCTCCCCCACCCCCACCCCTACCCCCACCCTTATCCCTATTTAGGTTTTGGGGGCAAAATTTGGCCCTACCCCCACCCCAAAACCCCATTTGAGAACAAAATTTGCCCCCAAATAGGGGTGGGGCCCTATAGGGGAAATTCCCACCCCTAGTCCTATTTTGTACATTCAAAGACATATATTAATAGAACCTTTAGTATATCTATTACTATATATAAAAGTGTGGATAGCCGGCTGTAATTATAGTCACCTTTTTTTTTTCTTTTAATTTCTTTGACTCCTTTATTATTATTATTATTATTATAAAAATTTCCTTAAAAGTAAAATTACAAATACAACCCTTAAACTTTATATAATTACTTAATAGATAGCTTTTAGTAAGATTTTAGTTATAGCATCTCTTATTATTATTATTATTTTTTTAAAGTCAAATGACAAATACAAACTTTTAAGTTTGTAGAATTACTTAATAAACATGTCTTAGTAATAGTAACATAACATGAATTGTGTAGTAATTTCCAAATTTTATCTTAATTTAAAATTCTAAATCTATTATCATATACTATATATAAAAGTGTGAAGTGGTCGGTTAATTATAGCTCCTTTTTTTTTTCTTTAATTTCTTTGCATGTAAACTTACAATTACAAGCCTCAAAGTTTATATAATTACTTAATAGACATGGTTTATTAATATTTCAATTATAAAGATTTGCATTGAATGTCGATTGACAAATACAACCCTTCAAGTTTGTATAATTACTTAATAGAGAGATCTTAGTAATAGTAACACAACAAAAACTATATAGTAAGGAATTATACAAGGGCGTAAATTTAATTTGTATGAAACTTTATGACTTGTGGGATTATACAATGGATGTGTGTAAAGTGAAATGCAGTAAAAAAAATTTTTAGAAAAAATCCAAGCAATGGTTTCTGGTCAAATAGAAAAATAATAAAATCATCCATATGGGTTTAAGACTTCCTCAAGGTGTTATATCAATGTAATAACATTTACATAAACTAAAACTGTATGTATTATATTAACATTTCTTATTTTTCAAGGATATGTATATTTGTAAATATGAAACTCCAATACTGATTTAGACACATGCCTTGCATGTGCTCCAAAACCTAGTTATCATAAAAAGCCGTTATTTATTTATTTGTCTTTATATGTAAGTGTGCATAATTTAGTGGATGGTTTGGACCGTATGATGCCTTAGATTCAGCACTCACTCTGTTCTTAATTAATTTATTGATTTATAATATTAATTAATCATAGAGTTACAACTAATTAATCAAAATTTGTGGCCCTGCGCCCCCCCGCATGACTTAAGTTTGAAAATATCAATGTCACACTCATACGCATACTGCTCATACACACTTGTAACAAGTCATTTTCTCTTTAAAAAAAACATTAAATTTATGTAAAAGTTTAATATTTTAAAAAAAAAAAAAAAACCTGTTTTATTTATTTATTATTATTATTATTATTATTATTTTACTTTTGAAAAAGAATTTGTATTTAAGACCTCAACATCCTGTTGATAGGTGTGTTTACTATAAGAATATGCATGTGAACACTTTTACGTGTCAACTATATGTTGGTTTATTGGTTGTACGGTTTTCTCTTTGAATTCATAATAGAGATACGAGTAGTCTCACATTACTCAAATAAAAACAAATGTCAGAGATCTCTTCCTTGCATTGTGGTAGTGTTATGTTAGTCATACTTGATCTCAGCAGGTCTTGGTAGGTCTTGACAAATTTCCAGCTCGGTCTTGGTGTCAATCTCAAATAAAATAAAATAAATCAAGTGTTCATGTAAATATAAATCGTCTTCTGCTCTTGAACTTTTTGGATTTTTTGTACAATAATTGAAGTGACAACATTAACCTAACAATGTTGTGTGGCATGCAAGTCTCATTTCTTAAATTTATTTTGTTTGTGGAAGAATGGATGTGAATGAAATTAAAGCAATTTTGAGCCTCAGCTCAAGAATCATTGAGAAAATTAGTAGACTATTTTATACTTTTAATATGGTGGCAAGAAAAAAATTAAGAGACCGTTTAATATGAGGTAATCTTTACATTATTTGTTAGCAGTTTTGACATTTTCTAAGCCTAGGAAAGTAAAACTCATGTTAATCACTTTCAAATTCTTAATATTATTCATTCAACAAATTTCATCCACAATAACACAACAAAAATCCATATAACACTACACAAACATTAAACACAACAAATTCAAACAAAAGACCCCAAAAATATTCAAAACAAAAAATTAAAAAAAGCAAACGCAACACACATAGGAAACCCAAAAAAAATCAGACCTGAAAACCGAAAATCATACCAACTTCATCATCAATCTCAGATACCAAGACCCAAAAAAATCATACCATAACACCACTGGAACACCAAAAATTAACCCTTTCATATCATTCATAAACACCACTAGAAAAGACAAACAAACAAGATATGAATTTTTTTTTTAAACAAAACAAAATCTGGAAATGGAGCGGTGCTTCATCTCGTCGAAGATGGAGCGACGACGCTCCATCTCGTCAGTTTCCATCTTTGGCGAGATGGAGCAGTGGTCCAATTTATACTTTCACGTGTATAAAACTAGTGTATTTATTAAACAATACTAGTTTCACATGTATGAAATTAATGCAGTTGTAAAACAATACTAGTTTCACGTTAGTAAAGAAGTGACATTGAAAACTTGCTCATGTATCCCATGTGCAACAAAACACAGTTATCTGACGTACCTAGGAATCTGACACAATATTCTCATGTATAACCAAACACAAGTATACATGTTTCCTAGGAATCACATTACTGTGTTTAAGTTTCCTAGAAATCAGAAAACATTGATTACCTCATACTAAACGGCCCCTAATAAATCAAGACATCATATATCACATCATTCAACATATCCACTTAAAAATAGTTTGAAAATTATATAATTTTAATTATTTTTATCAATGTTCTCATGACATATAAATGTACGTACGTACGTCATAGATTTTTATTAGACAAATTCAAATTATCTTGCTAGATATAATCGACTGAAATGCTGATAATACTATTAATTAAAGCAAAAATCTCACATACAAAACAATAGTCTGTCTCTATTTTATTTCCATAGAATTTAAAATTGAATAAATTAAAAAAGAAAAAAAGAAACTTGTCATCTTTTATATAGACAGTATTAAAAATGTCACTCTAATTTGAGGTATTAGCCGTTTTAATCCCTCTAGTTTCAATATTATTTCTTTTGGTCCTTCTTTTAACATTTTCAGCGAAAATACTATTTTACCCTTCTACTAAATATTTAAATTTTTTAATTTAAAAAAATTAATTAAAAAACCAAGAATTTTTTTTTTTTTTTTTAATTTAAAAAATATCATACCAGCCATATATCTATGATTGGTTCTATTTCTTTGGATACTTCTAACGGTTCATTCTTCAATTCTAGATAGTAGAGTTGTACCATTAGTTCAGCCCTCAATTGGGCCTTCTTCAGTTGTCTAGCAACCTTCTTATCGGCCATCAGCATTAGTTCCATTTCTTTGGGTACTTATAACTGTTCATTCTCCAATTCTAGAGAGTAGAGTTGTACTATTGGTTCAGCCCTTAATTGAGCATTCTTTAGTTGTCCAGCAACCTTCTTACCGGCCATCAACATTAGTTTGCTCTCATCTTTGATTCCTTATAAGGTAATCCAATTATTTTGCCTCATGAAGCCCATGCTTAGTTGCTTCGCATATAAGAGAATATGGTCGGTTTTTTATAAACCACTGCAATCCTAGCAATACATCACACCCTCCAGAGTCAACAACCTTATTTATGTGGTGAATTCCACCCCTTGCATAGACCAAGTAAAAGCTATGCATTTGGCTTGGCTACTGATTCCACAAGACATTGGTGTTCTTCACTTCTACTCGTGTGAATTTGGCTACTTCAAGGTCTAAAAAATTGTGAGTTGAACCACTATCACCAATATGATTACTTCTTTGTTCTTAGCCCTCCCTCTTAACTTGATTGTTTGGACACCCATGCTTCCGGTCAAGGCATGGTGTGAAATAGTTGATTCTTCCTGCAATGAGACTTCTAACACATTCTCTGCTCCATCGTGGTCCTCTACTTCTACTTCTCCACTTTCATCTGTTGTTTTTTAGCACATTGATGCCCATATGTGTAAACCTCATCACAATTATAGCATAACCTTTTCTCCCTCCTTACTTTCATCTCTATAGGTGTTAGTCTATTGGCTGGGAAATTTTCTGGTCCAATTTGACCTAGTGATTAGGTGCATTTTGGGTCATGTTTTGGTTTGGTTTTGGTGGGTTAGTGTTTAGGTTCAATGTGATGTTTGGTTTGTTAGGCCAGGGTTTGAATTTTTTGGATTCTATAGAAGTCTCTTGTAGTTTAGCTAATTCAATGGTTGTGTGTAGATCTAGAGGTTTGAACATCATTACTTGATGCCTAATCTCACCCTTGAGGCCACTAATAAAACTTAACAAGAAGAATCCTCACTCAAACCCAGGTTTTTGGCCAACAACTTAGGCCGAATCTCCTCACATCGGTCCTGAAATTCTATCACTTTAGTGGTTTGTCCAAGCCTTTGAAACTCCCCCACCACATTTTCTTGTTCCATATCTAAGAACCTATTAAGTAGAGCTTTAGTGAATTCTTCCTACCTTATACCTTTTTTAATGGCATAGAATGATTGGAACCAAGCCTCAACTTTCTTTTCAAAATGTATTGAAATTACTATAACCTTCTATTCTGGTGCAACCGAATGGATTAAGAAAAACCTTTCACTTTTACGGATCCATGCTTTAGTGTCTTCCCCATTAGATTTTAGAAAAAATCAGTTTGGGTGGTTTGAGACTAGAATCGAAGGGTACCTTGCTAGAGGGACTATCATGCCCATGATGTCTTGGTTTGCTGGTGGATCTAGTTGGTGGTGACCCCAAAATACCTTTTCCAATTTCTTCCTCTTGATCCCATTTAGTCCTCGTAACAGAGATCAAGTTGTGCAACCGAGAGAGCTGGTTTGCAACTTCCACCTTGAAGGATTCAAACCCATCTTCAAACTTCTGAAACCTCCCTTCCAATCAATCATTACAGGAGTCAATTTCTGTAAACTTTCCTTCCAAATAATAGTGATGTCTTGTTCCTTCAGCCATAGTAAGAAGTTGTCTCGATTTTTGCTTTGATACTAAATGATGCCCAAGTATATATATATATATATATATTCAATTGTTTTGTGGATTGGATTTGCTTAATTTTCAAAGAGAATTTGTTGATAAGAACAGAGTAAGAGAATAAAATAGGAAAGAGAAGATTGTGTTAGTTGAGAGAGAGAGAGAGGTTCATGGTGAGGAGAGAAAAATGAAGATTTTTAATTTTTTTAAAAATTGTTTTTATTGTTTTTTATTATTTAATTTAATTACATTTAATATTAGATTTTTAAATTAGTTTTTATATTAATATTTTAGTATAACATTTTTATTTTGTATTGTTACCATTATACTCTCATATGTTTGATGGAAACCTAACAGAATTTGACGATATGGACAAACAGAGCGATTAATAGCAAACGTTTAGATTAAAAGAGACAAAACTGAAACTAAATGGACCAAAATGGCTAATACCTCAAACTATAGGGAGATTTTTAATATTATCCCTCATTTATAAGTACATTCATGGGACAATTTATTTTATTTTATTTTGATATACTACATACAGATATGACAACTCTAACATGGGACATTACCTGATTGAATAAATGTTCTTTAACACTAAGCCACATTGGGTGGTGGTATTCATGGCCCAATGAAAATACAAGACAAACTAGGTAAAGTCTATTGATTACCAATAAGATTACCATATATTACAGACTGACACCCACACAACATGTATGTACACAAAATTAAACAAGACACTTTGTTTTATGTACACATATGTAATATATGAGAAAGATTTAGGTGTGGGATCCTGAATATTTTTTTGTGTGGTATTTGATTCCGTAACATTACAATGTCTAAAGAGTTCATTCTGCAATGTTACAAAGTCGGGATCTCGCACTTGGTAATTATTTTTTTTTTTTGAAATAATATATAAATTCAGGACTTTTTTTTAGGGAAGGGGGAGAACTCGAACCCATAATCTAATGGTGTAGGTGTGAAGGGTATATCGTTAGACCAACCTCGTATCATATTTAACTTGCTATATAGATGACCGTTTTAGAGCAAACCACAATTTGCATTAAATACCATATAATTCAAGATTAAGATTATTATGACCCTTTTAATTTTATTAAGAGTACAAGTGTGTAGATTATTTCCACATTGAACTCAATTGATTAACGACATTATTATAAATAACTAAAGTGCCAAAACAAGACCAGGCACAGATTTATTGTCACACAGCTTGCTCTCCCAAACACTCTGGCAATTGGCCGTGATCACTGTCCGCGGGGATAATATCGACTGTGGTGGGCCAAGCAGTGCTGCTCCCTCAGGTGTCCCGAACCGGGTGACTGTCACAGAAGTATTGAAATACTCCCTTACCTGAGTAATTATCCTATCAGTGACAGTCCACGCGTGGACCCAAGAGCCTTCCTTGTCATCCTCATGGCGACCCTCAACGATGACGGTTGATCCAAAGGCGACGATAGATAGAGGAATGAAGATGAAAGACTTACTCTTTGATGATGAGATTGATCCAGTGAGTATGTGCATCAAATGTTGGTGGGTTGGAGGACCGTGGAACCACCATTCAAGGTCACGTGCTAGCAGACGGTGGACCGTGTCTACATCACGTGAGTTGAGGGCCTCATATAGGGTTTTGAACACTCTAATTTTGTTGTGTTCTTCTTCATCCAGCTCGTCCAGGCTTGAAGCTTGAGAGTTTGCCAGTTTTCAAGGCAAGAGTACAAAGATATGTATTGTGTTGTGTATTGTGAGAGATGATATTATGAAGAGTCAATTAAAGGGGTTTATATAGAGGGGGAGATGTTTGGGGATTGGTCGGCTGGGGTTGCATTTGCATGGGTCCAAGGTTATGTGAATATATGTGGCTCTTAAGAGAATGACAAGTCGTTTTTGTTGAAAAATATTTATCTTAGTTTATGTGATGTATAGTGACAGTTTGGGAATTTAAGTGGGGTTGTGGGAATTTGCATGGGGTATGAGTTGGCAATAATAATTACTTTATTTATTTATTTTCTCAAAGTAAATTAAGCCCATTAGGTCAAGGTCTCACAGATCTATGGTCTACTGAGATTGATAAAATCAACAACGATCAGAATAGTTAATCCCACAACACAAAGTAATGAAATCTCTTCCTATTATGCAAAAAGATGTTTGGAAGCAACCAACCGACCATTCGGTTGGGAAAAAATAGCTCTATTTTTTCACATAATTTATAATTAGTTAGAAACACGGTGTGAATATTGGATAAAGGTACTTTAAATGGTTAAACCAAACTGTCACCTAAGGAGTTAAGATCCTCCTTTTTTTTTTTTATAACAAGTGAATCCTATCTACCCTGTTAATTGTTTTTTTATTTATATGTGGTGGGCTGTGTATAAGCTCATGAAAATGTTGACATTGATCGAGTAATTTTATTTGGTATGCATTAGGTACCGACCTAGACGTTTTAGTATTACTTACTTTAACCGACCGTATAAAACTCTTTTTTCAAATCATAAATTCATAATTCAACCACCACAGTGATCTCGACTGTATAAACTGTTTTATAGATATTACATCTGATAAATAAGGATTTTTCATTATAAAAAAAAAAAGTACAGAATACCTCATAAGATGATTAGACCTCAATATAAATTCAATGCAATTTATTTATGAACAAAATTTGAATTTTTTTGTTAAAAAAAATATCAGAACTTTTATGTTTCTGATTTTATTGAGTATAATTTGAAAACCACATTTAAAGCATCCAAGTTTTTTCCTTCATTTTCAAATTAATTTCGTTTGGTATCTAACATGGCTAAAGTCCCATTTGATATTGTTTTTAAGAACTTAAGATCAAATAATTTAATAATTTGATATAAAAAAAAAAAAAATGTTTGGTCAAATTTTCAAAAATGATCATTTGATATTATGTGTTGATTTAACAGCAATTTTAAGGAGTATATAGGGGTTATTTTTTGTAAAGTGATTATGAAATAATTTGTCATCAGATTTAGAGATCAGAATACTGATCATCTATTAGAATTAGCATCCAATTCATAATATGTCTTAGTTAAACTCATGATAATGGGATAAAAAATAGCGTTGTGATTTGTGAATGCGCACATTCGGCAAATAAAAATACACCCCAATTTTATCTTCATTCACATAATTTAATTTAATTCATTAAAAATGTTATCTTCATTTTTAAATTTTAAAACCTATGGGCAATTTTTTTTTCTATTAGGTAAATTTTAAGAACATGGAAAGTCCGTATAGATTACATACTTGCTCTTTAATTGCATTTATTCCAACTCTGTATAGATTACATACATGCTCTCTAATTGTATTTATGCTAAACTTTATGGAAGATCAATCTAATGTATTTACCTCAATTTTTTTAATATTATATGTTTGTGTTATTATGGAGATATAATCTCACCGTTACATATGAAATATATATAATCTCTCACCGTTAAGCCTTTAGAAATGGACTATTGATCCATATTCCTTTATATCCACCAAGAGATACAAGTAGTCTGGTGGTTGGAGACTTCATAGAAGCTCCTACACCATGTTTTGAGTCTTGCTAGAGGCTTGGTTGTGTACTGGTGTATATAAAATTTCATATTTGCTCATTAAATTGCATCTTGGACCGAGTTGAATTTCGGACTGTTCTTGTTTAAACTCTTAATTACTGATTTGGATAATATTTACGAGATTTTATCTTTTGAATGAATTAAGGAAGAATTGGATTGAAAGAAATATAGAATCGTTTCACCTATTAAGTAACCTTCAGATATATCAAAAAGTGAATGTGGTACATTGCACATATCCTTTTAGTACTTTTAGTTCAAGTGATGTATATCTTCCCACCACTTTAAAGGTGTGGAGTTTGAGTCCTATGATACATACTTAAAGTATGTGGGGAGATTTTTCATCGGTATTAGTGGCAGATCCATAAATTTTAATTAGGTGGGACACTTGAACAAATAATAATTATATAAAAGAATACTGAAAAATTAAGGTAATTGTAAAATTAGTTTTTTTTTTTTTATATTTTTTATATTTTTTATTTTTTTTAAACTAAAATCAGTTATAAATATATATATATATATATAAAGAAAAATTGACGGTATAACGAAGTTTAGATAAAATAGAATACATATTTAAAATGAACTAAATAATCTTACATTAAAATAAATAAATAAATAAAAAGAAACGGGATATTAAAAAAATAATAATAATAACAAGAAAAACAACATAAACAATTAAAATTTACAATATTTATTCCTAAAATAATAAATTACATTCTAATTTTATAATAAGAATATATATATATATATATTGTATTTATAATGAATTCAATTTAAATTTATATAAAAATAATTGATTAATAAATATTACTAAACATATTTTTGATTTTTTTTCTTTCTAATTATTGGTAAATTATTGATTTATTGATTCTGAAAACATTAAAATTATAAAATAAAGAAATATACAAAGGATAAAATAAAATAAATCATAATAATAAATGGACTATTTTAATACAATAAATTAACATTTGAGATTTTAGAGTGTATTGATTGGATGTGTTTGGTATGTGTTAGGTATGTCAAACTAAAATTATTAGAAATAATAAAAATTCAAAATAATAATATATAATTTAATATAAAATAAAATTGAATTAAGTAGATACAAATTATTTTGTTTTAGAAGGAGATGAAAATTTAAGAAAAGAATTGGAAAAGATGGTAAATTAAAAAAGTATTAAAATTACAAGATAAAATTGAATTAAAGAAAAAATATATTTAATTTGCTTGAAAAGTGTAAATAGTTGGAGTAGAACACCTCACTAGCAACATAGAAAATGGACTGCTATCAATCATTATCAACATTAAGTGTTAATATATATATATATATATATATATGAATGAAAACTAAATCAATTTTTTTTTTTTTTTTTTAAATTGAGGTAGGGCATCGGCCCCATCTAGCCTTAATGTGGATTTGCCCCTGCTCGGTATTGTGGGTGTAAATATCTTCTAGTTGTGAGAGTTGGCATCCGAAACACGTGTGTATATATATATATATATATATATATATATTCATTTCGATAGGTTTTGGCAAATATCTTAACATATTCGATGTCTGATTTTTCTTGTAAAAAAAATAAATGTGTGAAATGAGGCTATAGAGGATCCTAGAGGTCAACAAATTATTATTATTAAGTTTTTTTTTATTTTTTTTTTATTTTTTTATTTTTTTATTTTTTTTCATTATAAGTCTTATTAGCTCTTATCACTTAAATTAAGATAAATAGATTTTTTTGTTTTTTCAATTTATATCCTATTTTAAGATATATATGTCTAATAGAAAAAGTAAAAAAATTTAGCTTTTCACTTATATAATAAGTTATAATTAATACTTTCATGATTGCTTCCACAATTAACCTTAAACAATTAACTATTACCAAAAATAACCTTAAATAAAAAATTCTCCAATTTCCTAAACAACTATAACCCTAACCCTAACCCTAATCCTACACTAACCTAACCCTAAATTGACCTAGTAGAAGGTGGTGGTGGCTAATGCCTCTCCTTGATCGCGAGCTTCACTTGTCAGAGTCTTCGTCGTTGTCGTCGTCGTCAACGACCAGATGAGCAAGCGGGAACTTGAGGGAGCTGACGAGCTGCTTGAGGATCTCATAGACTCTGGAGCGGAAGATCTCAACGGTGAGGAAGAACTCATGGATCGGTCAAGTCAGTAGAAGCATGAATCGCTCGTTCCAGATGGGTCGGGTCCGTTGGAGTCGTCAGAATGAGTGGCAAGTTGTTTCTCTGGTTGATGTTTTTGAGGTGTTTCTCGGAGATTATTGTGATTTCGAGATTGAGAGGATTTGAAGATGCAGCGACACCGGCGACGGTGAAGGTTGATTCTTTGGTCGTGATGGACTGATGCCTCTCTAATGGCTGTTTGTTTGTTTGTTTTTTTTTTTTTTTTTCAATAATATAAAATATTATATTTTATATTATTTTAAATAAAACTTTAAATTGATAACTAAACTTTTAAATGAAAACAAATAACTTTTTTATATAAAAATAAATATTTGTTAAAAAAAATAAAATACATTAAAAAATAAAAGTAAAGTATCTTAAAAGTTAAATGATTTGTTGAAATAGAGATATAATAGTAAAATCAAAACAACTTAATATTCAAATAGAATACTCTCAAATAATAATAAAAAACAAACAAACAAACAAATAAGAGTATCTTAAATATTAAGTGATATTACTTTACTTACTTAAAATAAGGTCTTCTAATAATTAAGGAAAGAAAAGAAAAGAAAAGAAAAAAAAAAAAACCCTAAGTGATTTCAGCATATTGGCCGAAAGTTGAGCAAATTATAAATCATTGCTTGCAACTTTAGACAAATGCTTACAAAAGAGTGGTGACAATTTTTATGTCTAATTAATTAGTTTCAAAGCAGTGGTTTCTGGTTCACAGTCGGCAAGCAAATAGAAACCTACAACCACAAAATGAAAGTATGAAACATGTCATTTTTCCAAAAATACACTGTAGCCTTGTAATGACAGGACACGTGGTGATATGTCATTGGTTGAGTCACTTATGGTTGACTAATTAAATATTGTAAGTATAGTATTGCTGTTTAATCCTGATTGATTTGTTTGAAAAAAAATGTATATTATAAGTCTGTGAATGAAAATGTAATTACCAAAGCTAGCATCAAGGTTGGTAAAATGATGTTTATATATATATATATATATATATAAATTTTCTAGTGAATGCGTCTTGATATAACTCCATCAGTGTGTTGGATGTGAACCATTAGATTTAAATACTTTGACTCAAAGTGTATAGACTTATCAAAACTTCTCCATAATCTATGGCCCACATGCAACGTACTAATGAAGTTATATCATGACGCACTGAGGAGAAAAGAACTGTGTATATATATATATATAAAGTTATCGCAAACGACTTGCAAATAGTGGCAGATCCAAAAAATTTAACAAGGGAGGATCCAAATGCGTATGGTGGGACTTAAACGCCTGATTATCATTGTGGAAGGGACCTGCACAACTATCTCTTCTAAGAGATGATTTGTAGAGGAAAAATGAGTTTTTATTTTTATTTTTTTAATAAAGAAAAATCGATATTATAATGAAGTTTATAAAAGAAAATAGAACACTTACACAAAATGAATTAAATAATCTTATTTCAAAAGGAAATAAAATCAAGAAACGCAATATTAAAAAAATAATAATAACAAGAAAAATAATATAAACCATGGAAAATTACAATATTTATTCTTAAAAAAATAAATTACAATATAATTTTATAATAAGAATTTTATTTTTTTTGTATTTATAATGAATTTACTTTAAATTTATACAAAAATAATTGATTAATAAATATTAATAGATATATTTGTTAAATTTTTTATTTTTCTAATTATTGATATATTGATTCTAAATAAATTAAGACTATAAAATAAAGAAAAATACTAAAGATAATATAAAATGAATCGTAATAATAGATGGTCTATTTTAATACAATAAATTAAATTTTGAGATTTTAAGTGTTTATTGATCGGATGCGTTAGGTATGTCAAACTAAATTTATTATAAATAAGAAAAGTTTAAAATAATAATAGATAATTTAATATAAAATAAAATTGAATTAAGTAACCATAAATTGAGGGTAGTTTATAGAGAAAGTGAATTATTTTGTTATAGAAAAAGATAAATTTTTGATAAAGGAATTGCAAAATAGGGTAAAATAAAAAGACATTAAAAAAATTACCGGATAAAATTGAATTCTTAATCATTTTTTTTAAACAAAAGAATATTTGTTTTGTTTGTAAAATGCTTATTGTGGGAAGAACCCCACCATCAATATGGAAGGAATGTGGACTACCACCTATACTAGTAGATTATACGATGTAGTTAGTGTTGTTTAATATATATATATATATATATATATATTGGGATAATCTATAGAACACCGGTGTTTCTATACACCTTTTAAAAAAAATCCAGCTCATCAAATCTTGACTCTTGATTTGTCCAACTTTCACATCTAATGGTTATGTTTTAAAGTTGTTGTGATTCTATGCATCCTATTATTACCTTATTAGCAGGTCACAAAACCTGATGACCGTTTGTTCTTCACAAAGCCCAATAGTTACCGTTTTTAATATTCTTCCTTCCCAACACAATTTTCTTTTGTTTAAACGTACAACAACACTTCTTCTCCTTTCCAAATCCAACTCTTCTCCTTCCTAACGCTATCTTTTGAACTTTTCTGGTTTACCAACTCAAAAACTCTTGTGAACTTTTCTTTGTTACCAGCTCAAACAATTCAATCATATTTTTTCCAAACATCCACTTCAATCGATCATTCATCTTGCTCATTGGTGATTTGGTCTGGTGTTCAGACTCGTCTATTTGCGTTCATATTGAAATCTCGTCTACAACTAATTCTTTTATGCTTCATCAAGTTTGATCTCACAAGTAAACATCCACTTCAATCGATCATTCGTCTTGCTCATTGGTGTTTTGGTATGGTGTTCTGACTCGTCTATTTGCTTTCGTATTGAAATCTGGTCTCCAACCTATTCTTTTTCGCTTCATCAAGTTTGATCTCACAGGTATATCTCATCCATGGCTTTTTTTGGGTTAGCTTTGAATTCAAAATGAATTTGCTTATTGTTTGAATCGTTCTTTTTGTCTCATCTTTACAATACATCCATGGTTTTTTCAGTTATCTTTGAATTTATTATGAAATTACTTATTGTTTGAATACATCCATATGGTTGTTTTGATTAGTTTAGAAATCAATATGAAGTTAATTAGTTTTGTAATTCATAGAATCAATAATGTTTTCCTGTATGTAATTGTTTCTGTATCTTATCTTTGTAGTGATATTTCTATAATTTTTAATCTGAAGGATTCATGTTCAAATTCTCGATGATTCCTTACCTCAATAATGTTGTCTATACTCTGTGTATAATTTTTATGCTGAATGATGCATGTTTAAAATGTCAGTGTTTCCTCGCATCAATATTATTTTTTTGTTTGCTATTATTTTCATTATTCTTCGATCAACACATTTTATTGCGATTAAAATTTTGCTTATACTTCGATCATCTTGTTTTGACTTTGTATAGTAATGGATGGAAGTAGATCGTAAAGTAAGCCTGACAACAAGGAAGAATTGTTTTTCACACCAAATAATATGTGTTTTACTGGGGCTAATTCTGTCCAATTTTCGTCATGGGAATGCAGTGGCAATCAAGATGTTGATAATTTCAATCATATCAAAATTATGAAATTTGATTATGTGGATGATTCAAGGTCATTTTATCTTGGTTATGCTAGGGGTAATGGGTTTGGTATAAGAGCAACGAACTTGGACCATGATCATGAAGGTAGAGTATTAAGGAGAAAGTGGGTTTGTGATAAGCAGGGATCAAGAAGGGATGAGTATTTGACCAATAAAAATAGGAAACGCAAGCCAATGCTACAAACAAGACAGAATTGAAAAGCTTGTTTCTCAATTGGCCTAGACAGTGATACGTTAAAGTACAGCATAAGGGTATTCATGGATGATCACACAAACTAGCAACTTTTCGTGAGGTTTCATTCTATCGATCTCACAGCAACTTAGAAAAAGGTGACTATGCCCAAATCGACGCCATGGGCAAAAACTTCATCAGAGGTTGTCAAACATTTGAGTACATGGTTGACTAGAAAGAAGGATACTCTAAAATTGGATTCAC
The DNA here is from genome assembly GCA_035582765.1 of Acer negundo. Taxonomy (NCBI): domain Eukaryota; kingdom Viridiplantae; phylum Streptophyta; class Magnoliopsida; order Sapindales; family Sapindaceae; genus Acer; species Acer negundo. The sequence goes on along the minus strand of CM069241.1, from coordinate 30,951,821 downwards.
TTAGAAGGACATGTATAACAAGATTGCTAAGATGAGATGATCAAAAGCTTTTGAAAGCGATTCACAAGCAGCAATTTCGTATCTCGAGTCAAAGGCATTTAGTGAACCAAACTTTTACTGCAGGTTCAACACAAATGATGATGATAAGCTTACTAATATATTTTGGAGGGACTCCTATTCTCTATTCGAGTACAAGTTCTTCAGAGATGTTCTTGTTTTTGATATCACTTATAAGACAAATGCCTATGACAAGCCTTTGGTTTTATTTGTCGGTGCAAACAACCATAGTGCTACTTATGTATTTGGTGCTGCACTTTTGTTAGATGAGACGTTTACTTCATACAAATGGACCATTACTAAACTCATGGATTCAATGGGCAGCAAGTATCCCCTTTCTATAATGACGGACGGAGACGAAACAATCGACAGACAATCGACGAGGTATTTCCAAACTGTCAGCATAAAGTATGTGGATGGCACGTAGCAAGAAAAGTATGTGCTCACATTAACGGCCCTAAGAAGTCATCAACATTTAGATTCTTCATCTTTGACCACATAGACGAGGACAAATTCGATGAATGTTGGAATGAAATGATAAAACAATACGGTCTCGAAGACAACGTTTGGGTTAATATGATGTACGAAAAGAGGCATAGATGGGCAGAAACATATTCCAAGGGCCATTTTTTTGTCGGAATGCGTATCACTCAAAGATCAGAGTTAATGAATAATTACATGAAAGAATATGTTTGCAGCTGTGAGAAATTGTTTGACTTATTCCCTCAAATCAATAGGGTACTCATGAGGTTAAGAAACGATTTTTTTACCGACGAATATGCTTCAAAAACTAAGAGTCCAGTGATCTTAAGCCACGTGAAGTCGTTGGAGAAGCATGTATCTTCCATCTATACTTATCATATCTACTGTGACATTACTAAAGAGATCAACGATTCAATAAAGTATTCACAAGTTGCAGCATGGAATGAGGAGAATGAAGTTGAATACGTTCTCACCGAATATGATTCTCCATATAAAAAGACAGTGAGTGTTTTTTATCATATAGACATAATTGATTTTCAGCAAGTCGTTGAGGATGGTGATTGGGATTCATCAAAGCATAATCTGCTAGTACTTTTGTGTGAATGCAAGTTGTTACAAAATAAAGTAATTCCTAGCTGTCATATGTTTTATGTTATGAAAGTGGAGAACATTACAAAGATTCCAGAGTCCTTGATATTTAAGAGGTGGACGAAGTCAGCTGTAGATGACATTCGTATTCATCTCCAACCTGACGATGACTGCTCGAAGAGTGTCGATATTACCCGGTTCTCTTCATTGAGTGCAGAGTGCAACTATCTCTGTCACCGTGGGAGCCAAACTAAAGAAGGTTTCAATTTGATTAAAAGGGAACTCAATATTCTGAGAAATGCTGTACAAGGGTTGGATGATGAGTTCCGAAATAATTGCAACAAAAATAGTGATGATTTTGGTACAAAGAGCCAAATTTTAAATGATCTAAATTTTGTGAAGACCAAAGGCAGGCACACTGGTCCAACTGCACCTACTACACCGGCAGCCAAGCCGCGGAAGCGTAAAAGACAAAATTAGTGCCGTATATGCCACATTTCTAGGCACGACTGGCGTAATTGTCCAAAAAAAGAATCATATAGTTAGTCACTTTCATTAGTGTTTTGGGTTAATGATGCATTTGAATTTTTTTTTTCATTTGTCTTGTTTGTTATATGTATTTGGTTGTCACAATGTTGTTATTTAATTCTCGTTAATGTTAGTTACTTTTATTATTATTTGTTGTGTTGATAATTCTCTTTGGGTTGTTTGTTATATGATTTCAATTGACATATACTTTGTTTGATTTATGTAGTTTGAACTAGACTATAAAGACACATAATTTTATGTATACTAATTATGTGTCTATGTGGTCCAGATGACTTCCATTGAAATTTAACAAGTTTTTTTTTTTTTTTTTTTTGTATATTTTGTACTGGACCACATCGAGAACTTTTTAATGATTATAAAAGTTGCCATATATGTAGTTAACCAAAATTATCCTCCAGCTCAAAACATGGACTTACCTTACCTCTGATGCCAATAAATAAGGTACAACATAAATAACATAATATGAAGAACACACTAATATAAATCTACAGAAATAATGCGATCATGTTAAATAAAATGAAATTACATGAACCAGAGTAATTTTATGTTACGGAGGATATAAAATTTGATATTATTCGATTACTCCACATTACACATTATTATGGGAATTTACACAGCAGCCAAAGAATGGCAATCAAAGACAGAAATATAAAAGCCCTAATTTTCTGAATGGTTGCCCTAAACTCCAACACCCGAACACGATTTGTTAAGCCTATATTTTCGATTTCGTAGAACCGATGAAGTTGTTCTGACCTATGAAATTCCCTTTGTAACCTCTGCAATTCTTCATTCAATGAGATATCAGCTGGGATGATAATTGTAACCGGTACTTCAGGACCCAACCATTTGAAGTAATTGCATCCACCAAATTCTTTTTGTAATTTAACACCCGAAATGTAAGCTGTATTAATTCATAAATCAATCGATATAAGTATAAATTAAAAAAATAGTCACTTATAGTTCACTAACCTTTCCTTTTGAACACCCTTTGAATAGTCTTTTATAGTTCCAAGGTGTTATGACAAGATATTCTCTCAAAGGTAGTCCACATTTGCATTTTTCCTCCCATACCCACGTACGTTTAAAGAAGAGAAAGATGATATTAACAAAACCTTTTATTGTGCAAGTGAGAGAATATGAATAAAACCTTCCCAAAAAAAATAAACAATTTGCAACTACTACTATTTTTCAATAAAAAAATCTATCTAAATATCCAGATTTATCTAATTTTCAAAAATAACAATCTAAAAGTCGGATCAAGTACATGCAAACACTTACGCAAGTATAATATCGCGGAATGAGTTTATATATAAAATTTAAACATGTTCAAACTTAGCTGCAACTATAAATTAAGACAATTTTTTTTTTTTTTTTTTTAAATACAAGAGTCAGAATTAACTTTATACAAACTAAAAATCAGGAAAACGTGGCTATACCATCTGGGTATGAATGCGATAAACCATGACACCATTATCAGACCCAGTCGAGTATAAATTTTCAACTTTGCTTCTTCTAATTACATATGAAAACCAATAATCATCACAAAACATTGAAATATATTAAATCGAAACTATTAAATTACAAAAACAGTAATTCGAAGTTATGAAATAACAGAAAAAAAATGTAACCAACCTGACGAGGTGTAGATTGTTTGAAGATTGATGGATGTACACAGCAAACCGCGAGAGAGAGAGAGAGAGAGAGAGAGAGAGAGAGAGAGAGAGAGAGAGAGAGAGAGAGAGAGAGAGTTTTAAGATTTCTGAATGTTTTATTTATGTTGTTTACAGTGTTTTAGGTTTTTTTTTTTTATATCTATTTATACATCATATCTATAAAATTACCCAAATAACCTTAACACACCATAAATATTATCTCAAATGATGCATTTATTGCACGTGTTTATTCATATTTGTTTATACCTTTTTCATTTCTTCAATATCCTGAATCATTAAGAATAAAAATAATGTTTCATCTTCCCTATCATATGACTATCCAATTTTTGTCCCCATATACACAGTGTAATGTTTATATCAAAGGATACAAATGTTATACATATATCATATGATTCCCCTCCCACATGCACACATTACTACAAATTGTAAGTTAACATATAGTAGTTACTGAATTATTCATAAATGTATATAATAGGTCAATTCATTTTCATATATAGTCATTTATATTAATTGAAATTTAATAATTATAACGGTAGTACAAATTGTTGTCCGACTATCAAATTCTTGTTCCCATATGCACATAAAGTGTTTTAAGCATTCATAGTGTAATGTTTATATCAAAGGATACCAATCTTATACATATATCATATGATTCCCCTCTCATATGCACACATTACTACAAATGGCAAGTTAACATATAGTAGTTACCGAATTATTCATAAATGTATACAATATGTCAATTCATTTTCATATATAGTCATTTATGTACGTTATCACTAATGTGTACAATTGTTCAATTCATACATGGTCCCATATTAATTTTGTTTAAGTATGAGGTATAATAGTATAATAGTTTATATTTGCAAAGTAATCAAAGTTTAATAAGATTGTATATGGTAACACATCATTGAACTATACATTAAGTTATAAGAAAATTATGTCACACCAGGTTGGATTCCTAAGGGTCTGATTAGAACCAAATGCCAACAATTATGACTTATATATACACCACTTCATTTCTCTCCTTATTAATCTTTCTCTGACCATTTTGGATTCCAAGTGTTTGACATAAAATGTCAACAGTTGTGACTATTCACTCTATTTATATTCGCCAAATAACGTTTTATCTCCATATTAATCTCTTTCTCTCTCTGTATTTTCAATATGTTTTTTGTTTCTCCACCATGGAAAACCCTTCAGCAATTCTGACAAAGAAATTGAAAACTGACTCCAACTCCCACCGTGATAATCAAGAGACAATGGTTCGTAACATACAGAAATTGGAACGCGATTTAAACGCAGTAAACCGTAAGGTTCTTCGCCACCATACTCTTGACCAAATCAAGTTTAAAAGTTTTACTGGAAAAGATGTATTTGGTGCGTACACTCTAGATATGCAGGACGAGTTTAAGCTTTTTAAGGACTATATGAAAAAGATTCATTCAGAAGGTAATTGGGATGTAGTTGACTTAAGTCATGCGAAAGATATGTTGAAGGACTGATGCACCTTTGGTACCTTTTTTTTTTCCTTCACTCTTTTATGTAAAGTGCGTTTAATCACACCTGAAATTTTTTTTTGGTTTCATGATCATATTTTGTAAAGTTCTATTGTGTTTCTTCGTCAGAAGAACAAAGATGTGTTTCTTTTTGTTTGTACTTATATTACATATTTAGTTCTTGTGTTTATGAAACCGATCTTAAGTAATTCTGAAGCGTTTTAGTTGCGTTTCTAAAACATACTTATTGATTGATCGATATCCAAGTTGATTGGATTCAATGAATGTGAATTATTATTTCTAGACTAATTGATAAAGTTAGATTGACTTGTACTTTTTAAGGTTAATTATAATTTTAAAACAACATATCATCAGCTTTTAATAAAAAAGGATATCATCAACCATTATCGTTTACAATTTTTTTTTGTCGAAACTGTAACAAGATTTAATATTACTTTAATAAAATTTTCCAATGATTATAATTTTATTTAAATAATTACTTGGCATGCACATAAAGTAATCATGATCCTTATTTCCCATTAATCGTTTCAGCTGAACCACCGTAATAAATTTTATAAATATTTATGTATTACTACGTCTTTTGTAATGCGAGTTGATATTACCAAAAATTAATAATCATCATCTCTTTTTCCAATTAATCTTTTTCGGCTGAACTAACTTATTTAATTTTTTTAATTCAGTTGGTTTTTTTTTTTTTTTTTTTTTTTTTTTTTTTTTAATGTGGAAACTCATTTGAATTGTTTTAATTATTATATTTTTACTGATATCAGCAAATCACTATAAAACTATTTAATTTAGATTGCATCTATCAAATCCATTGGATATTGTGATGAGGTATTTATGTATTATTACATCTTTTGCGGTGCAAGTTGACATTACTAACAACTAGTAATTATTATCTCCTTTTCCAATTAATCTTTTCGGCTGAACCAACTTATTTAATTAAGTAGGTTTTGTTGACGTGAAAAAAAATTTGAATTGTTTCAATTATTATATTCTTACTAATCTCAGCAAATCACTAGAAAAATATTTAATTCAAATTGCATCTATCAAATCCATTAGATATTATGATGGCGGTTTGAATTTTTTGGCTTAATTTTTCAAATTCATTAAATGAATCCATCAAATCAATAGATTAACCATATCCAACTAGTTTATGGTGTTAATAAATTTTTATTGTCAATTTATGCTTAATTTCTTGAGGATGTGAAATTTGTACATGTCTAATATCAACTTAATCATTTTCTTATAAAATTTGTTCAATATAACTTCTGTAAAGCAAATCTCCTTTTATTTCTCCTATTTTTCCCCCTATTATGATATTTGTTATATGACAAAAAATATGATGAATCTCCTATTTTGAGATGGAGTATAGTTCCGAAGAACAGTCATTTCATTTTATATTGCTAATTTTCCTTTGTTGGTGTTATTTTAATTTTTTAGGTTGTAATTACATTGTACGTTTCTTAAGTCTATGAAATATTGCTATTGAATAGTATGAAAACATCATATTAATTGAGAAATGTAAATGAATTGTGTCTACATGCATTTTTCAATGATTACTTAAATGCATAGCAAAATGATAAAGGGATACAGATAGATGGCCAAATGCATGATCAATATTTAGACTCCATTAAAACATTTAGGTTATGATATCCCTATACATTTCAATTACTTGCTTAATGCATGATTAGTATTTAAAACATCATTAAAATCTTTAAGAATTGACCATACACTAGAAAACAATAATAACCTATATTGCATTTTCGAGAAAGTAATACATATATTGATTATTCATTAGGCAATTACTTAAAGCATATAGGGTTATCACTTATCAGAATCTAATTATTTTAATTAAGTTTAAATAATACATCCATTCCATTCAAGCAGCATAACTTTATTCAATGAATTAGCTGCATCCCTTTATCGAAGAAATTTATTGATGCGTTTAATACACGATTGAGATTTTGGTGGGATGAATATGCATTTTGTTTTTAATTTTTTGACAATGCAGTTCCATAAACAATATGTATGTTGATGTATCAATAGTTAAGAACCAAAAAATGTATAATCCACTACAATTCATGATTGCCCACTGCATCTCCAAAAAAAAATGGAATTAGAATCACTCTTTTTTATATATTTTTTAAGTCTGTTGGTGATCTCTGCTATAATTTTTATACAAATATATTTTTAAACTGCTCATGTTCATAGATTAAACCAAAGGTTCAACCTATACATTACCGAAAATGCAAACGAATGTCCTTTGAGGTCAAAAGAATGAATGTATTAAATTATGAAATAATTGAACAAATAATTCCAGGTTTTTTAAAACTAGAGGGAATTCCTCAAAGAGTTCAATAACCAAACGCAATATATCTAATGTCAAATATATTACAAACTAACCCAAACAGGTGTGATCGACAAACTTACACACGTAAACTATGTGATTACATAGAATATAACTTTTTTTTTTAAAAAAAAAAAACAAATCAGATGGCCTGGTCCAATCAACCCAAAGTATTGCTATGGAAAAATACGAACATAGCTTACTCATAGGAAAGTTTCAGTTGTAGACGGCAGGTTGGGCAGTTGAGTGCCTTCTCGAACCACTTAGTGATACAAGTATGATGATAAATATGAGAGCATGGCCTCAAAACAATTTCCCCTCCCAACAAAGAAAAATCTTCAAAACAAATATTCAAAACAAATCACACAATGTTCTCTCGGTAACGAACCCTTATCAATTTCCATCTTTATCAATTCCGACTTGAACAAACTTTCTTCTTTCATAGAAAGTCAAAGCATTATCCCAATTTGCACCAAAATTGGTGCAACATTGTACTCTGGCGTAGTACACTCTATAGACATTGACATTGACATATCAACAATTATTTTCGTCATAGTCTGTTCAACGTCTTTTGGTAGGTCACTACCGGAAAAGCATCCACGCAACTTACCTGACAATGAATATTCATCTTCTGTGTAAAGTTTATCAAATTGCGGTCGTCTTCAATTACTAAAATGCGATTCGGATAAACAAGCTTAGTGATGTAGTAGAATTGAACTGTGAAGAAAAAACCTTGTTCCAGATTTTTTATGTCTTCCGGAACTGCAATCTGATCATCCATATGTTCCACTGTCTGGAGTTGGAATCGGTAATCTCTACATTTTCTGCAATATATCATCTTGAATGTTTATAAAGAATATGTTGCACTTACTTAACCAATGAAACAATAAAATGAATGTTGCAATTTCACTCTTCATCTTGACTGTTCAACCGTCATCTTTATTAATAAATGCATGTGGGAGCCTTTTTTAATCTCAATAAAACATTTGTTAAATAGAACGAAAAAAATATGAAAGGCTTGAAGATTTGCTGCTTTGTGGTGGGAAGCACATTAATGACTTACCACATGCATACAATAAAATGTTAATTATTTACAAAATATTATGTGCATATGGAGACATGAATTGGATAGTCATATTGTATGATTAATATCAACATTACATTATTAATTTTATAGAACCATGAATCGGCAAACCATATTAAATAGGTTTAACGTTGATGTCCCTTGATATCAACATTACAGTATTAATTTTATAGTTATACAACAATTTGTAATACCATTATACCTAATACATTTCAGTTTATATACATGACTATGTGAACATGAATTAAACTAGTGTACACAGTCAGTAATAACATTATAACTAATGTATGTTAATTTTATACTGTGGTACTATGTGCATGTGGGAACCATGAATCGGCAAACCATATTATATAGGTTTAACGTTGATGTCTCTTGATATCAACATTACAGTATTAATTTTATACATATACAATAATTTGTAATACCGTTATACCTAATGCATTTTAATTTATATACATGACTATGTGAACATGAATTGAATTCAGTAATAACATTATAACTAATGCATGTTAATTTTATACTGTGGTACTATGTGCATGTGGGAACCATGAATCGACAAACCATATTATATAGATTTAACGTTGATGTCTCTTAATATCAACATTACAATATTAATTTTATACTTATACAATAATTTGTAATACCGTTATACCTAATATATTTCAATTTATATACATGACTATATAAATATGAATTGAGCTAGTATACACATTCAGTAATAACATTATAACTAAAAGTGTTAGATGTCTACCATTATTCTAATATATATATTAACATAAGACCATCCCCATAGGGGTTGAGCGGGGTGAGCATTACCCCCCTCCCTATTTCCTGCCATGTGTCCAAAACTTAAGTCAAGGTTAACAATAATATAATTATAAGGAAAATTGATAAATTAGTAAAAAAAAAATAAATATAAAATTATTTTACAAGTATTAAGATAAATAATACAGATTTAATAGTGGTTATTCTAAACCAAAATCTAAACCAATACAAATTTAACACACTAATGCTTGACAATCCATCAATTTAGTCCAAATTTTAACCCAAATGATATGACAAATGATTTTTTTCATTAACCACATCATCTTATGTTGTGTGTGGTGATGACAACTCACTTACCATATTATTTGGGTTGAAATTTGGACTAAATTTTTGGGTTGTCTAACATTACTCTTAACAATAATCATCTGCATTTTTTAAAAATAAATAAAAACAATATCTTTTTTTCTTAACAATTCTAACTTGATTTTCTCATCACTCTTCTTTCTCTCTCTCTCTTCTTCATCTTTCTCTCTCGTTTCTCTCTCTGTTTCTTCTTTCTCTCTTCGATCTCCTTCGATTCATGTTGATTTGGTGGTTTCGACAAGGATTCAAGGTGGATTGGTAGCTATGGTTCGGTGGCGGCGATGGTGACTAGGTTCCGGTTCGGCAGTTGGGGGAGGGGGGGGGGGGGTTTGTATGGTTTGATTTCATGGTGGGAGGCTGCTGGGTTTGATTTTGTGGTGGGAAGTTTATGAGTTTGATTTTCTGTGGACGCAACAAACAAGAAATGGCAGAGGTCATTGTCTATACTAGAGAAGAGTTGGAAAGCACTATTAAACATTTTGAGGATCGTTTAGAAGTATTGACTAGTAACCAACATCAGATATCAAATGTTGGTGATTCCAACAATCTGGGTTTGGAGAGTGAACATTTACTATGAGATATACAATGTCTTAAGGACCGTCAAAATCAATTGTCCACCACCATTCATCGCTGCCCAGATATTGTGAAAATCAAGTCCAAATCCTTTTCGGGTTCAAATGTTGTTGGTTCCCACTAGCTTGGTATGGATGACGGTTTCAAGTTGCTTAAGGATTATTTGAAGAAGATTAAACCTGATGGTAAATGGGATGAGGTTTGTGGAAATAATGCAAAGAAAATGTTGAACAAGTGATGACTCTTTTATTTTAAACCTGGATGGCTTTTGGTATTTTTATATGTTTTTGTATCTGTTTTTCTTTTAATGGTTTTTGTCTATAATCACACCTTAAAAGTGTTGTTGAATTTGCATTGACATCTCTAAAGATGTTTATGTGTTTTTGTTCTCACCATTTATGGTGTGTTTGACTGATTGTTATATATTTCACCGTTGTAATTTGTTATGTTTGATGACTTTTTAAGGAACCTTTTAATCAATTTCAACCTCGTTCACACCAAAGTAATTTTATATTTCTGGAGATTTCATGAGGGTTGGAGGTAATTACAGATGACCTTAAGAAAGATAATACCGTATAAAGTATATTTGAAAATTAATGGTGTTTGAACTAACAAAATTTCATATCATATCGTAATTCAATTGATTCGATAGATTTATTGAATACAATTTTCAAACCGTAACACTGTATCCAATGGATTTGATGCTTCTTGACCGCTTTAATAAATTAATTATTAAAACAAAATTATTAAAAAGTAGGATTATAAAATATAAATACATCACTCACTTATAAATAATAGTATGTAGAATAAATAATAACTATTATTAATAGGAATACAAATTCATCATTACTAATGATGTTAAATGGAGAAAATGCAATGATATTAAATTTTGGAAATTAATTTTAGATGATCATCAACGTAAAATGGAGAGTAATTAGATTTATTGAGGGAGGAATTTGAGTACTTTCATTAAAATAATATAAACTTATTTTAAATTGAAGAGTCTTTTGGGAGGGCTTTTTTTTTTTTTTTTTCACTCCTCAAATTGCCACATAGGTAAACAAATAGACATTTGAAGAATGAAAATAGAAGAGTCTTTTGAAGATGCTCTTAACTGGCCATACAATACAAAACAATAAAAACCTATATTGAGTTTTGGAGAAAGCAATACTATCTTTTAGGTTTTCTATTTAATACAAATATTGATCATACATTGGGCAATTAATTGAAGTCTACTAGGTTATTAAAACATAAATATTTTAATTGAATTTAAATATTGATCATGCATTGGGCAATTACTTAAAACTTATAAGGTTATCACTACTTAGACATGTTGAAAGCATTGAATGTATTTGTTGACTTTTTTTTAATTTATCGCTAGAATTGACAATAACCTTCATGGAGTTTAAAAAATAATTGAATACTTATACAAGTATTTATAGAATAAGCTTTTTCATAAAAATAATACACCCCAATTTACTCGAAAAATACCTTTTTCTTAAATGGTAATAAATAAATATTTTAAAATTAAATTAAAATATCTATATTTACTAAAAAATCTAAATTTGATGGAGTTTTGGATTTAAATGTATTCATTTATGTATATATTAATAAAGCAGGTGAATTGACATTTTGATTGTACTTAATGATATGAATTGATATGAATTGGTTAAAAATCGATTATGGGATTAGTTAACATAATTTACTCATTATCTCATTAATTACAAGATTTCCTCTTGATTACCTATTGATTTTGTGATTTTCAAATTGTCTCTTGATTACCTCCTTATTTGTGTATTATATAGATACAAATGGAGAGTTGTTAATATATTATACAAGTGAATTGAAATTTATTTATTGCATTAATTGAAATTGAATTGCTTTCTATCTCTTTAATAATAATAATGATGATAATAATAAAAATAATAATGAGTAATGCTAGAAGTCCCAATTTTTTTTTTCCAAATTTTATTCCCACGTGTCACATCATTTGTGACAGAATTTGGAAAAAAAATTTGAGACGTCTAGCATTACTATAATTATAATTATATATATCTATATAATATATAAAAACTAACTCTCACATCGCCACGTGTAGCCGTGAGAGGGCTTTAAATTTAAACGCATTAATCTATATAATTTTCTATATTAGTGATATTGATTGCTTTTTTTTAATAAGTTAAAAAATTCTATTAAAGTAATAAATAATAACGATTGTTTTGATTATCATCAATTAAAGACATAACTTTTGGGTTTTCAATACCTCAATACCAACTTTTGGATATCTAATACCAATAAATTGATATAATTTTTCATTAATAATTTTTTTAACAATGCATTTTGGCTTTTGATCTTACCCGAACAATTCCTATATATAAAGGCAAGCAGGATGGTTGTGTAGAGAAACAAATTGCCACCCATTAATATGCTTAGTCTTAGACACCAAGAAGCAAGGCTCGGGTTATGCAAAAATTCTTTTATCAATTTGATAGAATTACTATGTGTATGGTTAATGTTTATATCAATTTGATAGAATCACTGTGTATGATTAATGTTCAAATTGTTGTTTGTCAGTTGTTTTTTTAGAAATTGTTAGGTGAATCGACAACCAGCCATCACCCCGATGGTTACCTCACCCAACCGTGAACCAATTCAAGTCGTTGACCATTGGGCACTAGACTACCACCCTGAAAAAACGTGAAGAGATTATACAAAGGAAGAGAGAAGAGATATGGGAAGAGGAGGCTTGAGAGAGAGAGAGATGGAGGCTTTGAGAGAGAAACAAATTAAAATAAATAAGAAAGGAATCTATCAAAAGAAATACGAGGAAAGAAGAGAGACGTGCATGAGATTGAAAAGGTGATGAGAGAGTGAGATAAACGTGGTATTTAACACACCATATGAATTTTTTTTTTTTGTTTATTTAATTCAATTTTCTTTAAAAAATTTTATTCAAATTTAATAGAGTATTAAAAAGTTTTTAAAACATGAGTAGGTCAAAATTACTCAATAGGTGCCTATATTTCAATTGATACACGGGTAACTCTCAGGTCAGCGGTTCGAATCCTACCTAGACGAATGAGAGTTCTGATTTACCCGATTGCATCTTTGTGTGGTCAGGGGTATGGGCCAATGTTTCCTATCTATCTTACACCATAACATCCAATAAATAGACCATCAGAACCAACAAGTTGACTGTAGGTGTGTCACGCAGTTAGGGAGGACGGGCGAATGGGTGTCTGGACGAAGTCCGGGATCTTCAATACCAAAAATAAAATATAAAAAAATGAAATGTCTTAAGAAAATAAAGGTGAAAAGAACAAAAAAAAAAAGAGATTGTAAATAGTAAATCTTAATAGTTATTTATCTCTATATAATTATAAATATTTATAATTCTTTGTTCTATTTTTACCTTTTTTTTTTTTTTTTTCATTTTTCATTTTTATTGTTTAGATTGTATTAAATATGTATTAAATACACTAGGATTATTTCCAAAAATAAATATTTTTAATTTTTCTTATAAACGGTAATAAATAAATATTTTTCAAAACAAATTAAAATATTAATTGTAATTTCAAATCAATGGTAATCCGTTTTTTTATGGAATTAATGGTAAATTTAAAAAATATATCAATGGTAATATAATAATAATTTTTTTTTCATAACCAAAAATTACAATAATCGAGGGTTGATACTCTCCATCTCTTTAAGGAAAAAAAAAAAAATTATATTATTATATTAAATCAAGTTTTCCAATATTAATGATGATAAAATTGAAATTATGATATAGTGTATCTGATTTGTTCTTTAGAATTACAATTAATAATAATTTAAGCCAAATTATACTTATATAGATTAATGGAAGGTTGAGACTCTCCATGACTTCATCTCTTTGGAAAAAATAGTAGAATCGTCTTTTTTTTTTTTTTTTTTTTTTCTATTTAAGTAAAAGTTGAATATGAAGGTTTTACATTCTCTTCCTATTGTTCTCATTTTATTATTATTATTATTATTATTATTATTATTATTATTAAATGGGTGCAATAATAATAAAATGAATTGGAAGATTTTACTAATAATACAATGAATCAGAAGGTTTTATATTTCTATCCCTTTCTATATCTATATCTAATCATCATTGGAATAGTGAAAATACAATCCTTTCATCAATTTGAACTGAACTGATTTATTGTATTGAAAATCATCAATGAGATAAATGGATATATAATGAATAGTTTTCTATAATAAAATTAAAATTTCCAACTCTTCACTTTCCAATCCATCCATTAAATAATCAGTTTTAAATTCTATTTTTTGAGAATCTGAAAATTCATTATTCATCTAATCTGATAAATTTAAAATTGAAGTCGAAGCTTGATTATTTTCTCTTAAAAGTTTTTTTATACTTAGCCCCAGAAGAATTTAGAACTAAGTTAGGAACAGATGTAGGATTAAGACAGTTTAATGGATCTTTATTGCAAATAACATAATGTATTATTAATGTACCAATTAGGATTAATGGTGAATTACATAATTTACCTCAAATTTTAATAACAAAGCAAAAATGTATTGTATATATCTAACTCATTTTGCTTTATTATTTTTTTACTGATTTTTACACTGTTTGATAGTCCAAAAGGAGGGAGTTTCTACATTCCCGTGTGTGTATAAATAAATAAATAAATATATATATATATATATATATATATAATGAACATAAATGCAATTTTTTGAATGAAACATTTTCCCCCTAAAGTATGATAATAGTTTTTTTTTATCAAAATCTGTATATCGCACGGGTTCGTTGGCTAGTATGTATAATAATTTGATCCAAAAATTCAAAGCAACAATTTACTCAAGAAACTTACTTGGGCCTGGACAGGCCCAATTTACCATGATACCCTAACAATAGAATAAAATAAAATAAAACAATCTACACCAAAACCCCCCAAAACCCCTCACTAAACAAAATCAAAAACCTCCATCGTACAACACAACTGAACTCGGTCCCAAAACTCACGAAAATGCTGCGTTTCATTTCCAGAGCTGCGCTCTCCAAAACCCGAAACTACGCCGTTTTTGACCCTCCTCCGTCGTCGTCGGCGTCGCTGCTTAACCACTACTGCTTCTATTCGTCGAAAGCAAAACCTGACAACAAGAAACAGGAAAACAACAAGGCCAACAAACCTAAGTCCAAGGCCTCCGACTCCGCATCCTCCGCACTTCAATCGGACGCCGCCACATCGGCAACCGACGAGTCGGAGTCCGCCAGGGTTCGCGTACGTCTATTGGCCGACGACGAGCGAGATCCGTCTCTCGATGTGGGACCCAATAACCGGCCTCTCTTCACCAGAACCACCTCCCTCTCTTCGCTCACGCGTAGGGACGCGTGCAATTACTTCAAATTCAAGTAAAAACCCTATCTGTGTTTCTGTTTGTAATACGGCTTCGTTTTCGTCGTTTTAGTGATCGATTCAGTTGCTTGTCTGTAGTGAAGGCGAATTGAAGGCGGCTTTACCGGAGGGACTGCCGGCGGGGATGGTGGCGGAGTTTAGAGAATCAATGAGACCAGCATTGCTCGTGAGGCAGAGCTTTTTGGATATTCGTGACAATTTTAGACGAATTGTTGATCCTACTTTGAACTCGTCTAACGGTAAAAGCTCAGCTCCTCTTCCTCTCTCTCTGTGGTTTCATTTAGTTGCCCTCAATGTTCTCATTTTTGTTTTTGAGGTTCAATTTTTATGTATTATTGTATGATTTGATTATTGGGAGTGGTTAAATTTGGAAAAAGAAAGATTATCTGTCACACAAATTTTATAGAGACATAAGGTTTCAATTTATAAGTATTCTTGTATGATTTGATAATTGGGAGTGGTTTAATTTGAAAAAAAAAAAAAAAAAAAAAAAAAAAAAAAAAAAAAAGAAAAAAAAGATAAATCTGTTGCAAAATTTGTTTAGAGATTTGAATTTTCTATTTTTAAGTATTCTTCTATGATTTGATTATTGTGAGCGGTTAAATTTGAAAAATGAAAGATTATCTGTCACAAAATTTGTATAGAGTTATAGTTCCTATTTTTAAGTATTCTTGTATGATTTGATTATTGTGAGTGGTTAATTTTGAAAAGAGAAAGAGTATCCGTCTCAAAATTTGCATAGAGATGTAAAGTTGATTTTTAAGTATTCTTGTATAATTTGATTATTGCTAGTAGTTAAATTTGAAAAAGAAAAAAGATTATCCGTTGCAAAATTTGTGTAGAGACGTAGATACGCTCTCTTAGATGTGATGATTTGATGAAGGGCTGAATATGAGAGACTTTGCGATTTGTTATGTTGATGAAATGTGGCATCTTTTGGTATATAATTGCTTGTAGGTCCGAAAGTTAGGAAGCAGATTGTATTGGATGGTCCTGTGAGTTGTGGGAAGAGTATTATGCTGGCAATGCTTGTTAATTGGGCTCGTGATGAAGGTTGGCTGGTTTTTTATGTCCCTAGGGGCTGGGAGTGGACTCATGGTGGCTATTTTTATAAAAATCCGGAAAACGGTCTTTGGGACACTCCCCAGCAGGCTGAAAATGTTCTCAAGGCAAGAATTCTTTGTTTATTTTTATTTTCTCACATTTATTTTTTAAAATTACTGTTAGAATATTATCTGGGCTGATCAACTGCTGTTGTTATGAATGATGAACAGTGAAATTGTAGCTCTATATTGACTTAACATGATAAAAAAAAATCTGAGATTCGATATAAAAGTTGCTAGTTGGTTTAATACAATATGCATAATACTTGGAAGTCCATGTGCAGAGGGATACTGCTAATTTGGACCATCCATCCTCCCTCGTTTCATTTTTTTATGCTTGATTTTTGTTTTTGAGGCATGATATGTTTATTCAGATTCGTGACATGTGTCTATTGTTCAAGCTATGTTTTCGTATTTGCTTCATTAGTCCATTTTTCCACAGGATTTTTTGAAATACAACGAATCCCGCTTAAGAGAATTACCATGCCAAATACTTGATCCTATTCGACTGGGAGAGGGTGCTGGTGTTGGACCATTGAAAGGGGTTGATTCCAAGGAAATTCCTGAAGGTTCAAGTCTATATGATCTTGTTCAAATGGGAATTATGCAAACACATGCAGCTGTTGATGTTGTAGTTCGTTTGCGGAAAGAGTTATCACTTGTGAAAGATATCCCTGTGCTAATTGCAATAGATCAAGTGAGCATCAGCTACATATTTTATCTAATCTAATGTTTAGTTTGTTGAATATCTTATTTATTCTACAGCTTTATTGCTATTGTTTATGATTTGCTGATTTCTTTCTCATTCATTTGTTGCTGTTACTTGTCTCCAGTACAATAACTGGTTTACATTCAGTGAATATGAAGAGCCAGTAACTATTCGTTCTACTCGTCCAGTACATGCTAGAGAAGTTGCAATGGTTAGTATCAGCTCGTTATTTTTCTGCAACTTTTTGGGCGGGTTCAATATTTGTATCAAATTAAAATACATGTACAATATTTGTTCATGCAATGATCAGGCTTAGGATATTCAACTTCTTGTACTGGATGACTTCATTAATATAGTTTGTTTCTTAGTGAATTTGTCATCTTAGGGTGTCAACCATATTGTTTTAGACAACGGATGTTCCATGAACATGTTGATTCTAATTTTATCCAAAAAAACAGAGATACTTGGCATATTCTTTTGACTTCTAGCTTGGCTCTCTCGCATTCATTTAATCTTCACGATGTCTGTTAATTGGCCATCTCCTTGTCATACATCTATTTGTGTTCACTATATTGGATGATTATGTTTTCTTTATTTCATTTTTTCCCAAATGTTTTGGCAGGTGAATGCCTTTAGGTCAATGATGCATGATGACATGATGGTGGGTGCTTTCTCTCATTCAACAGCAGTGGGAAAGCTTCGTAAAGACTTACCAGATGTGCCTGAAGGTGCCCGTATTAACTTGCCTCGGTACAGTTTAGATGAAGCAGCAACGGTTAGCCATTATTACCTTAGGTATGTTTATGAAGTTTACATGCTTTGTAGTATTTCAAGACGATCTTGGTGATTGCTGTCAGTCTTTCTTTAACATCTGTTTGGTCATGTGAATAGTAGATTGTCAAGTTCGAAAATAGCAGTCTTTGATAAGCTCTTAGTTTCTCATTCATGATCAAAACTTGTGCTGATAACGTAAGCTTATTTTTCAGATTATAGGTTTGGTTTTGGATCCCAGCAGTTAATTTATTTTAATTAACATGAAAACTATGAAATTATTGGCCGGAGATAATGAGACTTTTTTCTTTCTTCCTTTTTTCTTCTCTCTCTTCCTGTCCTTTTCTTCTGCTTCTCTCGGATTTTATAGGCTCTCTCTTTCTCTCTCTGTGTACATCCCTCGGATAACTACTTATTAAAGAAGTGGGTTTTATCTTGCCCTAGTTTCTAGCTTCCTTAGCGGTTTACACTCAAGGATGAGTTCTTGATGTTTATACCTAGCCATGCTACGTTATATACATTAAACATAAATATCAGCATACTTCTTACACTAAAGCTAGACAACCCGAAAAATAAGCCTAAAAACCAACCCAAATGATGTTGTATATGATTTTTCCTTACCATGTCATTCACCATATGATTTCATGATTTGTAAAGATTTCTACTCGTATTGTTTGACCTCTGCATGTTGATGTTATAAGAAGATATTAGCTTTGGCAATTTTCCTGGTGCCTACTAGTTGGATCTTATCTGTCAAACAAGTAACTATAAGAAGACACCATTTATGGTACATTTAGTTTAATTGTCAGCTATAAATGAGAACATTGATTCATTAGGATTCTCTTTGCAATATTTTTTGTAACATTGTTAGGGCGGGTTGAAATTTGTGAGCCAAAATGCTTTCATGTGCAACGATAATTCTAAATCTCAACTATTGTGTCTTTTTTCTATGGCAGGCAAAGACTAGTAAACCGTGAGGTATTCACGGAGGAAAATTGGAAAAAAGTTTACTATTTATCCAACGGAAACGGAGCAGAGATGAGGTCTTTGCTTCAGATTATGCGATGACATGTATGTACCTTCATAATGCATTGACAGGAGTTCATATATGCTCTCACGGCTTTTTGGTTTGTATCCTCACCCTGATGAAATCAGTGATTACTGATGCTGGTATTCAGTTATTTTTGTCGAGATCATTGTTCAACAGACATGGAATTGGCATCTCGAGGCTGCGCCGCCAAATAGTAGACTGGTTCACATCTTATAGTGTTTCTTTTTGAAAGAAATTTTGATCTGCACATAAAGTTCATAAATGCAGATTGGATTGATCATTCTGAGAATTGCATGAAACAAACTTGTTTGTGTAATATGATGGCAATTTCGTTACATCAACCATTCCGTTTTTCCTTTAAAAAAAACTTGTGTGGAGCAATCTTGTTGGAATCGTCCAGTTAAAAACTGTCATATTACCACTTTTTAAATTTTATTTTTCTTTTATTATATGTAATTTGAGAATTTTTCGAATATTAGAACTATTTTATCCGAATTTTGTTAAATATGAAGGTATTGGAAAATTGGTGAAATATAAGAAAATTCAAAAAAACCAGTTTTAGTATTTGAAAAATTCTCAAATTTTTTTTATAGGTAGAGGTTTTAATGAACTCATCATTCACAAAAAAATTCAGATTAAAAATTATTAAAATCGATGTGTTTTCATCATGATCCATTGGATTTAAAAGATGTTTTGATAAATGTATACAGTCAAGTCAAGACATTTAAATCTAATGGTCCACATGTAAGTTCGAACTGGCAATAGAAAAATTATATATATAATATGGTGTGGCCCATCTGACATGTTTCACGGAACTTTGATTTAATTGTAGACATTATTTGATAATTTGATCATCCCTTACATTTGTCATTTGATTGTGGATTAATTTTAATTATTTGTTATCTTAATAGAACTTATTTACAAATAGATCCGTACGAGTACTAAATTAATCAAAAACAAGCCCTGATATTTCACAAATTGATAGGCTTTCTTTCGAATCTCACAATTTGCTCTCTAAAGCAGGTCATTGTCAAAAAATAATCAATTAGATTCAGCTGTATATAATCAAAAAAAAAAAAAAACTAGTCATCTAAAACATTAAACTTTTGTTTATAACCACTTTTGAAATTGTAATCGTTAATAATCATTTTTTTAAGAAATTACTTGAATGTACTCATATAAAACTATTCTCAAACACACTCTCCTCTCTTCTCTCTCTCTCTCTCTCTCTCTCTCTCTTATTGTTAAGAACATGTTTATGGAATAATAAATGTTGAAATGTATCAACTTTGAGAGTTGATTGGGTTGAGGTCTAGTATTTTGGATGATTTGAGACTGGATGTTGGAGTTTGGTTTGAAAAAAAAACTTGAAAGCGTGAAATCTTCGATAAATTTGAAATGTTTTGTGAAAACTTGAAATCATGTTTTAAATCTCTAACATAAAACTTGAAATTTTATGTAAAAACTTGAAGTGAAACTTGAAATCTTCTGGAAAAAACTTGATTGAAGTTTTACCTAGAAATTTGAAATCTTTCCCAGAAACTTGTCAACATTTCAAGTTTTTACATAAGATTTCAAGTTTTTCGAACCAGTGAACTTGAAATTTTCTGGAAAAAATTTGAAACATTATTTAATTCGATTCTTCACAAAAACACACAAAGGTGATGCAATAACGCTAAACTCATGTTAAGGTCACTGTTTGCAACTTAATTAATGAACAAATGAAAGATATTTATACACCAAATACCGATTTAGAGCAAATCGAAATTTTTGTTTCAAATTTTCACTTCTTTAAATCTTCTCCAATTAGTCGATTTGCAGGAATAACAATGGTTCAGCCATATTGGTATTCAATTTGCAAGAAGAGGAAGGAAGAATGAACAAAATTTGATGAAGAATGAACAGTAAAGAGGAAGAGAGACAGTGAACAGTAAACAATGAACAAAATATAAATATTAATTTAGGGACATCTTGGTAATTTATGGACACCAAGTGAATTTTTTTTCAAAACATGGTTATTAACAATTAAAGTTTCATATATGGTTAAAAACGAATTTTCCATATTTAGAGTAGTCATTTTTGACAATTTCCACATCAAAAAAATCTTATAGGAGAAAATTTGGCTAGAACAGTCGGATCATCTATTTTCCATCCCTCAAAGACCACACATTAAAGTGATTATACAAAATAAAATAAGAGATAATACTTGAAATTCACTCTTCATATATTTTTCTGTTTTTGGACTTGTAATAACACATCCCTTTGACAAACAAAATTTGAATTTCAAAGTGATACTTGAAATTCACTCTTTATCTTCATTACACAGTATCCTATAACTCTATGTTTACAAAAAAAAAAAAAAAAAGAAGAAGCTAAAGAGTCCCCTGCCTCAACATCTCTGCAACACCTGCACGAAATCATCAAAAATATCACTTCATAGAAGAAAAGAGCTCCAAAATGTTCATGTTGCATGATCTTAAAACCAGCATTCAACAACATTGGGGTTCATATGATATCAAAACCAACAATCGACGACTCAACAGAACCGCGTACTTACTTGGCGATGTGGTCCCGATTTTCTCGAGGCTTCCGATGATAAAAACCCCAGAATCTGACATGCAAGTGGAATCGTTAATATTCCCACCGAAAGTTCAATCATCTGTATATGTCCTATGTTTTAATATTTGGAGGAAAATACGGGGTAGATAGGGATTATGATTCAGTGCTGCACATGTGCAGGTCCTCTAATCAGAATTGAACACCCACATCGCTCACAGAAGAGATTGCAGTTTCATGCTTAACTGGTCACAGTATGCTTCTAGTTGACGCTTCCTTTGTACATATGACGAGCAATATCCGCAAAAGACACAAAAATTGTTGTTGGAGATCAGAATGGAGACTGGCACAACGGGCATGATGACTTATGAGAAGTTGAGAACCACTTGTAGAGGCATGCTGAATGAAACTTGTGTTTACAGGTCTTGCAGGCAAGACGTGGAATGCTGTGGTTGGTAGTGTGGATGACACTGTAACATATAGGGCACTCCTCGACGCCTTCAAATTCTTTGTCGAAATTACGCTTCCATATTCGTATAGCCTCAGCTAAAGCCCCATTCTGCATCAGAAGTAAAACAAATAAAATATCTGTTTAGTCCAGATGTTTACTTAATTCATTTGTTCATGCCAAATTTCAATGTATCATTCACAATTGCAGTGCCCCATTCTACAAAGCACTAAAATTAATCTTTGCTGTTCTAGTGCCCTACTTCTGATGGACCATTGCTCCGTATATGCTACCTTGATTAAGTCTACGACAAAGCATCAAGAAATAAAATGAAACAAGATACAGAAAGTAGGAAGCTTAATACGCACCTGATTGCGAACAAATAACATCATAGACATTATCCACTTTCTCTGCTTCAATTCACTAATCCCTAGGCTCCTCACACACTCAACATCAACAGGCCTTAACGGGTAGGATGGAGGTAGACGGATAACTAGATCCATGTTTGAATCATCCTTTGTATAGGTGGAAACAACCTCGTTTGCAGATTTGCTCACAGAAAGCGAAAAATTCTCATCAGCAACATCAGCTTTCTTGATCTGCAATAAAGTTCAATCAGTCAAAGCCACAAAGATATTAGATTCAACATAAAAATTGGGTCATGCTCATTTTTCACAGAATAAAGTCTGTCACTGTATTCAGAACATGGTTATACGTAAACTAAGTAAAAGCCCCAGCAAGATCCCCATACACACTAAATAATTTGAATCTGTCTTGTCCAGTTATAAGTAGGCCGAAAGAATGCTGAAATATATTTTGAAATAATTCCAAGAAAGCTCATCACTTAAGATCTTGCATTTTATTACTACCATAACTGTTTTTTCTTTTTTCTTTTAAAAAATATCTAGTTGTTTAATAAACTTTGACAAATTTTAAAATATATAACTGAGCTTTTTATAATGTAAAAGCTTTTAGTCCCTTGAAACCAAGATATCTTTCATGAGCAATACAACACACCTGAGATAGTTCATTCGCAAGTAGAGGAGGGCTGCACCATGTTCTAGTAAAGGATTCAACTAAAGGTGAAGTGGAACGATCGCGTAAATCAGTAAACCATCCTCGGACATAAGCAGGAAGAACGCATAGCATCAAACCGTATATTGCACCAGCAAGCGTAGCCAGTTTCACTGGTTCGACAGGCCAAAGCGATTCGACAGAAAACAATAATGAGCCTGTTGAAATAGAGCGTGTTGCTGCAGTTGCAGCCGCTGATAACTCAGCAGGAAGTTCCCCATCTTTCTTTTTCAGACCCTGCGTCAAGCATTCCAAGGGAATATGCTGGAAAATGCAATCTATTATCACCGAATTAGCAGAATCTAGAATATACTGAACCAATCTCTCCCTCAGAGGTGTTGATGATGGTAGAGACAACAGGTGCGAAAGCAACAAAGACCATGCAAGGAATACATTGACCTGTAAATTTGAACAGAGAAAGTTACATTAACGCATACACTCTATTCTGACGTCACATTATCTGTATTAATTTAAAAGGAAAAAGAGAAACATAAGTTCACTGCTGATAGAAGCAAAGTTACCCGTTGTTCGGCTGCCAAATCCATTTCAAGAACCTGATAAGGTAACTTTTCAATCATGCAAGAGATTTCCTCCCTCAAATGCACAGTTTCTTCAGATGACAGATCGGGACGGGGTGTATCTTGGTCAATACTGGAATTACTATCCAAACAAACTTCAGTGTCTTCACTGACGATAGCCAACTGAGAAATAGGTTCAGATGACAAAATAGCATATGCAGCAAACTGCAATGATGCTATAGGTTTTGAAGAAAACAATATAGCATATAATGCACTTATAGGTCCTCTGCTAAGCCCCCAAAACTCAATTGACTTAACCGCTCTATCTCTTACATGTGGAGATGAGTTCACAACAATCGAAGCCACCAATTCCCAGAAACAAAGATGACCATGACGTGATGACAGTATAATAGATGCAGCATCAAGACAAAAAGAACTTGCAATGGCCTCAGAAATGCCGGTGCAGAAGAGTAAGCGAAGAGCACCTTCTACAATCCGATCTAGGATACGGTCCCATTTTTCTGTCTTCAAAATTCTTAAACTGTCTGATTCTTCAGCTGGTTGACATCTTAAAAGCCCATGACACAGAGAAAACGATAAAAGGGCATTTCTTGCATTGTTTATAGGATGGGGGTCTGAAATGAAAACAATTTCCTCAATTTTCTTAAGGTTAACATCCAAATCATTGATAGAACAGCCAGCAACAGCATCATTTACATTTTCAGCAACCTCCTCCATCATCACGACAGCTGATTGAATCCAACGACCCACATGTGTGAAGAAAAAACCCCAATCATCTTCATCAAATTCCTTCCAGCAATAACCTACTGAAATAACCACCAGCTTAGACAGCAACAACTGTACTGCTGGCAACTGAATAGTTGCACCAGCTCCAGGCCTCTGCTTCCGGAATAGATTGAGTAATAGTGTTCTCTCCTCATGGCTGATATGCCTCTCCAACTTCAATGGTTCTGTTCCTCCTGTTGCACTTAGCGGATAGCAAGATATAACCAACTGAAACCATTCTTCCATATCTACAAGAAATTAAATGGTAGCATCAATACAGTTAATAAAAGAGGAAATACCATATTTCAATAAAATTGACAGTTAACAGAAAACTAATGCCCGTTATAGCAACTTAGGCATTTAAAGGGCTAAACACAACCATAAAGATATAATGTCTGCTTGACTGCTTCAAATCTTTCAGGCAATGATGCATACCTTCATAAAATAACATAATTTGAAACTTTCGTTAATAATTAAAAGAACACACATTTACCTTGTCCAGTTTGCCATGTAACTAAAGGCGGGAATAATAGAGTTCTCTGGAGCCAGCTTTTGATGGTATCTTGCACCTGATTTTCTTCAACAGCATAAGGGTCAACATCTTCATTGCATTCACCAGAACTGATGCTTCTCCTACTTAATGGTCGTATAAGAACACTCACAATCTGAGGAAGAATGCTCAAGCAATTCATATCGACCGATTCACCAATAAAAAGTTTACTTTGGAGCAGTTCGAACAGAGTCGTAGCTTTGACTGCTTCCCATATATTATCTCTAAACAAAGAAAGAAGCAAAGATACAAGAGCTCTCAGAAAGGGTTCTTCAATATCCTCCACTTTATCACCTAAGGCAGGCCATATATCATGTAAACTCTTGGTACCACTTCCTCCATGAACAAGAGCGCCATCAAGTAAAATGTTGAAAATGGAATCTAGCAAGCTTTGTTCAGAAGCGCTAGTTCTATTCTTGGCATATGCACTCAACAAAGGCAAGAAAGAACCCAGAGCACTTCCCCCTGGCCATTTCCATGTGCATAATATTTCCGCAGCAAGCCAGGCTCGAGAATTAACCTCATTATATGTTGTTTCCTCATGCAGGGAGAGAGAAGCATGTGTAACATAACCAGAAACAACTTTATCAAAGCCAACTTTTGAGATAAGCTTGACAATCAAAGAAACAAACTTGTGATGCCCAGATAACTGCGCCTGAAAAAAAGTTTGTAACATGCAAACCATTCAGCTCTTAATCCAATTTGTGCACTAATACTTTATTAATTTTGAGAAAAATGAGCTAGGTATACTTTCAGAACAATAATTCCAGAGAGCTCCGTTGATTAGACACAGGTCCAGCACAAATTCAGTCACTTCCGATGTTTAAATCTTCGATCATTCAAATTTATAAGCCACACCATGCTTTAAAAGCATAAAAATAACAAAGATACCAAAAAAGAGATATATTACTATGTGAGATCTGAATTTAAAACTAGCATAGGGCAACTATCCTATATTCAAGTGCAGCTATCTCCTTACCTGGAAATATTCAAATTTCAAAATGCCTAAGATACAGTTAACTTCAGGAAGTCTGCTAGAGTTGAAAAAGTGGGCACTAGCTATTAGTAGTTGCATCAGGTCAGACAATGAGATGACAACCTTGACCCCAAGATTAATCTCCAAATTCTTATTTTTCATGATTTGGTGCTGAAATTCCAAATATTTTTCGCTCGACACATAACAGCAAGCAAAAATAATAATGGATAAAAAATAATAAATTAAGAAATGAAAAATGTAACTCACATGTATTTCAATAGGTGCATTTTCAATATTTAAGGTAGCAGATCCTTTTGGGGGGCAGAAATTGGGAGAGATCCACAAAGGCCACTTCTCACCCTTACTCAGAAGCTGGTCTAACAAAGTTTGTTCTTCATGTCGCTCTTGTCCAAGACAATCAAGTACCTCCAACATCCACATGCTGCACAAGGACACCATATCCTCTGCATTTAGATTATCTTCCTTGAAAATGGCCACCCTAACAGAGTGAATTAACATACTACCCAATCTCTTCTGATTATCAATGCTGAGACTTCTCCAGAATTGATTGTCTATCTTAGTATGGAAAGCATTCACAGATTCACAAAAAACCAATCGGGTCCTGATTTTTACCTTTGATTCATCTTCAAGGGTATCATCTATTGCTGTAGCCATGCTGAACTCCCAGCCAATTAAAAATACAGCAGCTGAAATACTTGAAACTAGACCACTGTCGTCATCGAGTGTTTTTAAGCAAAAGAAGCTACCTTCAAGTATGTCTAAAGCAAACTGAGCCATCTCAATTACATTTATAGAGTTTCCATTTTCCAACCTTAGATCACTCACTACAGAACTAAGATGAGAGCCAGCATCTCTGATCCAAGTGAAAGAAGACTCCAGTAGAAAAGTAAGTAACTTCTTTAAAACCTCCTTAAATATAGTAATCAATGCATTTCTAGACACGAAAGGAAATTGACTGCCTTCTCTTGAGCCACCTAGAAGAGCCCTGCATGTAAGATATGGGACTCTGCTATAATTCTATAAATAACGAAATACACAAAAGATCTCAGCATGAAATAAGCTTAATTTAAAAAAATAAATAAATAAATAAATAAAAATAAAAATAAAAAAATAAAAAAATCAGCAATTATAAACTTAATGGTATAGAGATCTTGAACTCAAATTGAAGGAGCTCTTCCCACCCAAGACACCAGTAGCCTCCATAGATTCAACCCCTATTAGCTTCAAACAAGTATTTTCACCAGTATTTTCAACAAATAGGACACAAAGTAAAGCCTAGAGAAAGGAATCTGGGAACATAAAATCTTCAGTCTAAGAATTATAAATTTATGTCCTAGAGCTATGGATTTCCTCGGAAGCAATGCATTGGACCAGTGTTTGACAAAATGGTCAATGGGCTACCTTCAAGTCATCTATTTCTAAGAAGAATGAAACAAATTGGTTAAAAGGCAGTTAATAGGAAGGGTTATATGCACTCTAAACAATATGATTAAGAAAGCTTCTCCATGTGAATAGGACATTGCACTGTGACTGCATCATGATATGAACATTATGAACATGAACTTACTATGGTATTCATGCAATTGCTTATATATCTATATATCTCATTCATAATTTAGAAAAATCATATGCATAACTCAAATTATACATGATAGGAACTTTTCATATCCAGAATTTCCCATTAGCATACCGTATGAATCGTGAATCAGAAGATCCAAAAGGGGGTAATGAACAGGAAATTGCAACAGCAGTAGATTCCAGAAGCTCATGATGCCAGTGATCAGGTAAGGAACCTTGTTGATGACTGGAATGTTCTCCCACCTTCCTCATTGTTATTTTTTCTCTTGCTTTCTCTAAGAGCATTGCTAATATGACTATGCGATCGGCGTCTAAGGATCCAGGTCCAGAATGTTTTGAATTAGTTGCAAATGAAATTACAGCACATAACTGTTCATGAAAATATTCATTATCGAGCAATGTAAGCAATAGATCTAGGCAAGCACTTGTAGAGCAATTATATTCATGCAAACACCAAGGAACAAATGTTTCCTTAAATACTTGCATGAAAAACCTTGAATCCAAGTCACTGTCTCTATCACCAGAATGAGAACTATAGCAACACTCTTCATTATCAGCAAAAAGTTCTTGGACAATCTTGCGTGGTCCAAATACATGTATTGAAACCGACAAAAGTCTTATACCATCCACCGAATCCTGATGCCAAGAAAACAAAATAAAAGAATGAGTATTAATGCGAGAGCACATGAGGAAAACACATTATAAATTTGCAGAAGAAGCCCATAAAACAACATGTTAAAACAGATTCAAATTTTGACTCTATCCTATGTAGAGCTTCATGCTCTCATGGAAAACAAAATTCCATTTTTTTTCCATTCCATATCTTGCTTGGGGATTTGGGTGGGTTTGAAACCTCATTCAAATTAAAAACTCGGTCTTTAGGAAAAAGTTACAGAAGATAGTAAGTCTCCTGGTGTTCAACTAGATACTGCAGGGACACATAGCAAAGAAGTCTTGTTTTGGGTATTCGTTACATAAAGACGCTAAAGCCACACTGGTATATACCAAACAGGTAATGTATTCGGAGCACTTAAAGTCAGCATGAAGGGCATATTTTCATGATATCCATGGAGGAAACTGAACTGTTTAAACTTTGTGCCAAAAAAACTTACCAGTGACCTTATCAATGGGAAAGACTTGGCCAACATTGGCCCCACTAGATAAACCAACGGCCAAGCTTCACCTTTCTGCATAGCATGTCGTTCCAGAAGTGACAAAAATTTAATGATCTGCTCTATATTCTCAGTACGTCTTTCAATAATTTCTTTTTGCTGAAACAACTGAAGGCAAGTCTCCTGAAATGCCACACAGAAGGAGGAGAGCAGTTTAGGTTCCAGCAAGTAAATACCCGCAAGAATTTCAATGACACATTTTCCCAACTCTTGGAAATAACTCAAGGGGTACTTAATGTTCAGAGTTTCCACTGTCTTGTTGTGGAAATGTAGATTGCTATCCTCAGATGGATTTACACAACATCCCGAAATTTCTCCCTTCTGACCTTTTGAACTGACACAGAACATGAGATCTTGCCATAGAAGCTTCACAAGGATATTATCAATGAGAAAGGCTTGAAAATGGGAAACAGATTCAGCACCATCACAAAATCTGGTAACAGACAGAATATGGAAATAAGAATTAAAAAAAAAAAACTATTTATCTACTACGAGAAAATAACATCGCCTATATAGATGGGCAACCAGGAGAATAGCTAAAAAAGTCAAACCTTGATGTATTGCATAATCCCCAAAGAAAACATTCCTTAAATGCCTGGAAAAACGCTAGTTGATCAGCATTCGAGTAATGTGGCTGGTTCCTTCCAGCCCATAGACTTAGGAAAAAATCGAGAAAGAATTTATCTGCAGCTACTGCCTTTGGAGGCACAACTTCCAAGAATAAAACCAAAGCTGGATAAGAAATCTGCTGAGTACCAAAACACCCATTCCTAAGAAAATTCCAAAACCGATTTAAGATGGTTTTCTGAACATTCAACAATGTCCAACTGTCTGGGAATCTCTTAGAAAATAGTAATATTGTATCCCACATAGAAGAATGACAAACAGGATTATTTTCCTGGAAGGCACCAAGTACTGAAGTAGCAATTGTCTTCATATTTCCTTCATTAAACGCATGAGGAATGTTCTTAATAAAACTCCTTAACACAGAATACGTTGCAGACCGAATTGCAGGACTTTGAGACTTTAGAAAGTCTTGAAAGTACTTATGAGCTGAAAATAACTTCTCAGCAGAAGAAACAGCAATTGCCCTAGCCTTCGAAGCATGTTTTGGTTGAGCAGTTATATTTTCAAAACCAGGTCTACCTAATTGCTCACAAATTAAAACATCAAGAAGTGTGGCCAACGCCAGCAACGATGAAGATATCACCTGCATTCCAAGCAAATGGGATAAACAAATTCAGTGAAGGATTTGCTGGCAAAACACAATAAATGACATAATGGAGACATGACAATCATGATTTCAGCAAACACACAGAGATGCAAACATTTACAGGCATGCAGAGAAAGCACGAGTAATTCTAGACTCAAGGCAATATGAGTGAAGTTCAAAGAGATACAATACTTGCCTCATTTTTAGTTAAAATGTTACTAGAAATCACTGTCACTTTCAATAAGTAAGAAGAAAAGCAAGACCTACCTTAAATAGTAGTGTTGAGCAAAATAGTTTGTTATTCTACAACTGACCTCAGAACAGAAAAATGAAAATCAATGTCAACAAGAGTCCTTGAACACATACCTGCCGGTGCATCTCTTCCAATTCATCCAATGCAACAGCTTTATCAGATAAATTCTGCGGTGTAAGCTTCAGGTTTTCTTCCAAATACATAAATACCTCACTTATGCATAAAATTAGAGCATCTAATCTCTTTTCCTGTACAGGAAAGGCTGCCTGTTGATCACAACCAAACAGTGAGACCAAAACTAAAACTGCAACCTTAAATGCAAGTCCATTTGACATGGAAATTTGTCGAATATAATTTCCAAAAAGTATGGTTAAGAAAAATGAAAATTATTTTCAATAAGCATCAATCATCCATTACTTGGTTACAGACCACATGTACTGACATAGGCAAGATAGAATACAATACTATGATAAAGATCTAGAGACCATCAGTAGAAATGGAACAAACTTGTTTTCCAACACGAGCTATTTTAAGACCTACTTAAATTGAGTTTATGTTTGATTTGTTGCCAGTTGCCACCAGTTTCCCTCCAAGTTTCTATGGCATTTCTCAAATTTTGTTATAATCCCTACAATAGTTTCCTATTACTGATTTTAATTATTTGTTTTATTAGGAAGGTCAGATCATCATAATTTGATGAAGTGAAAGTAGTTAACTTCTTCGGGTTTGTTAAGAAATGAATCTAAACAGGTGCATGTTTAATTTTAAGGGTAAACGCAAATTCTGTTTTGGCTAACAATGGCCAAGGGCAAGGAAAAACTTAGTATTTCATTAATTCTGTAAGGTAAGAGGATAGAAATAGGGCATGTACCAATTGTTAAAATGCAGAAAAAGAATCCAATACAAAAGACTATGAAATAATCCTTACAAATGAAGATCTTTGTCATGGTGTTTATATAAAATAAAGACCAAACACAAGGTATGTCACTATAATATTTATTTTCTCATTGTCTTTTGCATAAAACCTCAGCAAAATGCACCACAGCTGAAGCAAGCAAAACAACAATACCTGTAATGATCGCTTTGCAGCTTGAGAAACTTCAGAATTTGCATCAAACTGCGCAAACCACCACGGTCCCATCAAAGACTTCAGATGCAGAGCTAAATCTCTCCTGTGAAAAAAATTTCAAGAGTTTTCACATAATGTTCAGGTTAAATTGCAAAGGATTAAAAATATATACATTTTGCAGAGTTGAATTCGACATAATACTAGCTCACACAAGCAAACATGACATATGAACATTAACAAATTTAGAAGCATAAGAATTTCAAATATTGAGGCAGGAGATCCTGGAAGAATAGGAAAAAAAAATTCTCATATTAGCCTGTAGAGCGAAGTGGCATTTTCCTTTCACGGTCTATCTATCCACATTCATTGCACTTGGTCTTCTACTCCTTGATATATGTCATTTCTCAAACTACACATAAATTCACATAGAGATGGTTTCTCACAGAAAAAAAATATATACAGATTATACAGATTCATAACCTGATTTTTTAACATATACTTTTTTTTATTTTTATTTTTTTTATAAGAACATATAACTTATTGGGCATGTTTGGTGCATCGTATTGTTATAGTATTTGATTAGATTGGACTGTATTGTATTGTATTGGATTATGCTAATACAATCATGTGTTTGGTGCATATCAGTATTACATTGTATTATATTTTTATAAAAAAAATAAATAAATAAATAAAAAAAAAAACATTATACTAAAATTTTTAAAATAATAAAAAATAATATTATAAATAATTAATAAACTAAATATTATAAAAAAATTTATTTATAATTTAATTTATTTATTTTCATAATTTTTTTTTGTGTTGTGATCAGAATTTGTAAGAAACAAAAGTTTTAATTATAAAGGGAATTTTGGTTTTGTTTGATCAGCCTCTCTCTCTTTTGTGTTTTTTGCTATTTTGCAAGTCGGTTGTTTTTCGGTTTTGGCTGGCAGAAGCAACAAAAAACATGTCTTCTTCTAATTCATTCCTCTAATCTTCTTCTTCTCAGTTTTGGGTATCTGAAATGAAACGTTTTTCTTGATCTTGTTTCGAGAAATCATGATGACTACTGTCTAGTTTTAGATCTTTGAGGCAGGCAAACAAGACGAATCAAAATCATTTCTTTGAGCTTGAGGTTGTGTAGAAAAATGATGGTTAAACAGAACAACAATATCAGGAGTCGTACGGATTGCAAGACCACCAAGACCCCCTTGTGGAGAGGTGGCCCAGCTGGACCCAAGTCTGTGTGTAATGCATGTGGGATCAGGCACAGGAAGAGAAAGAGAGCGATGGAAGGCATTAGCAGGAAGAGGAGAACAGAGAAGAAAAAAGACAAAACAGCTAGCAGTACTACTGGTGGTGGTACTACTTCAACAACTGTTACAATTGTTGCTAAAAGTGCTTCTGGAAAAGTTGATAGTAGCAGCAGCAATCCTACTACTACTGATGCTACCAAAAGTGATTCTGCGGAGAAGAATAATAATGGATTTAGTGAGACGTTGAAGATAAGGCTAATGGCTCTGGGAAAGAAGTGATTTTGCAAAGATCATCAGCAGCACCACGGCCGCTGCCACCAGTGGTGGTGATGAAGAAGCAGAGATGCCAATGGAGGAGAAGGCAGTTTAAAGAAGAACAAGCTGCTTTCTCTTTGATGGCTTTGTCTTGTGGTGGAGTTTTTGCTTAAAAAAATATTATTATAGATATAAAAACAACAGCCTAGATAAGAAAATGAAAAAACAATCAAAAGGGGGCAAAAGTATTAGAGGAAGAACCCTAACCCTAACCCTCTCAAGTCTCACCCAACCCACACAGCTTTTTTTTGGGGGGTTTTGAAGAGAAGATAGAGAGAGAAGAAAAGTGAAACAAAAGGGGAATTGAGATTGATGTCTCAATCATTTGTAAATAGTATTTTGGGAACTATGAAGAATATATAAAAATATGTATATAGATCTTTCTTTTATAAAAAAAAGGGGGGATTTTGGTTTGAATAGAAAGAAAAAAAAAAAAAAAGCAAACGTAATACAACGTAAACCCACCTAATTGCTTTGTATTTTCTAATGCAGCTGTGGTTGTACTAGTGGCTGTCCAAACACTAGAGTTGTATTATTTAATATATTTTAACCGTCCTATACAGTCCAATACAGAGAAACAAACAGGCCCATTATATCAGAAAGACAATGGACATTTTAATTACAAAAGTTATAAACCAAACCCCTCCCAACCCTGTGTTAGCGAGAATAGAATCCAAAACCTCTTGTACACTAAGAGACTTTATCAGCTAGCTAACTAGTACTCAACCTTAAAAATACCGTTTAAGTTTCCAAAGAACAACATTAATAAAATTCCCAAAGTTTGAATGGGACCTCTGATAAGTGTATCATACTAGTGCTGAATTAAACCAAAAACTATTCAGTACTCCACTATTCATTTAGGTGATCAATAGTAGGTGCAAGAAGAGAAGTGCATATTTAGGCTTAAAGGCTCCACAAATATTAAGACAAGATTAGCATTCTTGGTAGCAACAAATATTCTTGGTCTAATATGCAAGAGCTATGGTTTTTCAAAGATGAAGACCAAAGCAAATAAAGCAAAACAATTTCAAGATGTTCCCAGGATTATCAAACAGCCTGTACAACTACAAACTAAAAGGAAATTTCAAAATAGCATGCATAAATTAACAATTCACTCATACCCAACAGCAGTAACAAGATTAGTCATGGTCTCATGAGTGGCTCGCCGAACCTCCCTGTTATAGTCCAGCAACAGCCTCTTGTATTCAAATGCCTACACAAGAGAGCAAAATGCTATAAAAACTATCATGATACAAAAATTACTGAAGTTCCAGTATAGGATAAATCATGATCAAGCATATTTCTATTGCATATTTGCATCAGAAACTATAATTCAATATTCTTTCAATAATTTATTAACATAGATGCATATATCAAAGACTAGCAATGTATTGACAAAGTACTTTATAATCACAGGAAACTAAAGGCTAAGTAAGGTCTGGTAGTTTTTAATTAAGCGATGTGTTCCAAATAAACTCTTAAGAATCACTACTGGAGGCAACAGAAATCGCATATTGATGAACGAGCTACAACTATTGTATCTATTCTCATGCCAAGGTCATCTCAGTATTCTCCATTTTAAACTTCACTTTTATGAGGGCACTTCAAAACCTCAACAAGCTTAGCATAGTGAAATTCAGAAAAAAGAAAGGCGATAAACATTATAGGGAACCAAAGGATGAGAACCTCTTAATACAACCATATAGCATAATAGTGAATGCACAGTATCCCTTTCATACTTGTTATTCATTTTAACTACCTTGCAAAAGCTTCTTTCATTTTAAACACGCTTCAATCCCGGATTTCAGCTCTTCATTTGTATCATTCTTCTCATCAACTATTCTAAATTTAGATATTTAGTCATTTAAAGTTGTGTTTTACTTTCTTTTCTTGTCAGCAAGTTTCAAATTCTTTTATTAAGAAATTTCTCCAAGTAATGATTTGGATTCCAGGACTATCTTTAACTTACAAATTACTTGGGTCTTCCTCCGATGTAATCACTTTCTTCTCTCATTTACTCCCCAAACCATCAATTGGTGTGTACATCTTGCACCAGTTTCAGTCCATTTTCTCAGTTAACTTTTTTTTTGTTTGGAAGCTGCTAATAGTACAGGTTTTTGTAAATGCTTATTTCCATCCTTCCTCCTCCCTCTCTATCTCTCTTTGGGGACTAATATTGCTACAATTTGAAAATTAACATGGCCAAAACATTAAACGCGTAATTTCTATTTTCTGTGTGACCAAAGGAACCGCAATGTTTCTTCTTATATATATTTTCATTTTATCACTCCATCCTCTCCTAGTTCCATATTTCCTCCCAAATTTCACCCCTAAAATGCGGACCTTAAAAGGTTATTTACAAATAATATTGGCATATTTTTAAAATAATTTTTTATTACATTAAATATAAACCACACCCTTCCCCGCCTTGGTGTGAGCAGGATTTGAATGCAAGACCTCTTGTATAATGACAAGAGATCTTATCAGTTAAGCTAGCTAATATCCACAAAAGCCTTTACCGGTTGAGTTAAGACAGCTTTGCTTGATTATATTTAATGTAATAAAAAAATTAGAAAAAAACTGATAAGGAGAAAATGAACAGGGTTACATAATCTTATAATTGTGACTTAAATAATAATTTCCATATCCATCTGTTTATTGACTATTAGTCAAACAAAGGTTATTGGCATTAAATATGAAGTAATATAGATTTAATGGATAATAAGCTTTACTAATAAATTCTCCTATAGATTAATATTTATAGCAAATAATTAAAAATCCATACCCATTGAGGAATGATAAGTACTATGTCCTTTCCAGACTTTTGCTTGAACAACACAGATAGAGATGCCAAAGCTTTAAGCTGTTGAAGAAACAAAATCAATCTGTAAAACTGTATTATCAATAATCACACAAAAACTTATTCCCAAGTGAAATGTTTGAAGAGAGTAGTTGTAATAGAATCCAAACTAATTATGGAAAAAAGAAGTTCCAATCATCATCCGGAATATGTTTTGATAAATAAATACTTTTTAAATCTCTATCAACCAATATATTCACACTGCATTACAGATTTACAACACAACTTAAGCTAGAAACCCATGTCCAAGCAAGCCAATTATAAGCTCAAGGTATATAAAGTGAGTTTTGTACAAGATTTCATTATCATTTACATCACTGAACAAGATGATACCTCATAGTCTAATAGCAAATCAAGACAACTCTATGAAGAAAATCAGAGTCAATGAAGGGTGCATCTGACTTATGTAATCATGATACAATCCAAAAACTTGAATTGTATTGTTATCATTTTTATGAATGAAGACACATTGAATATAGTTTTAGTATCCCAAAACTATTTTATAATTTAGAAAACTAAAAAGAATGACTTTTTATGTTTCTCAGTTTTGACTTGATTCTTGGATTGTATCCAAAAACTTCCAACCAAGCACCTTTTTCTCTAATAATCGTTCTTTTTGTTTCCCTTGTTTTTAAAAATAGTGGATTAAGTTTGAATTTGTTACCGATGCCCAGAAGTTTTTAAGGTGTTTTGGCTACAAACAACACAGAAATATAACTACCTTGGTGGTAGGGTCCTTCCTAGCAAGCCTCTTCAAGTGCTGTGCCACTTCACTATCTATATCCTGCACAACAAACATCAAAACCACTCAACATTGTCAAATAAATAAATATATATATATATATATATCCAACACATTCACTACCCAAATATCATCGCCTGTAAAAACATAGAAAGAAAGTTCAAATTCAAGCATGTCCGTTCCAATATTAGCTCTCAAAAAGCCAGCACTGTCTCCACAAAATATAAATCACTTGTTTTTCAACTTTTATTCAAATTCGACGAGATGAGGTTAGTCCGGTGGTGAACCCCACACACCTGCACCATGAGGTTGGGGGTTCGAGTCCTCCCCCCTCCCAAAAAAACCCTGAATTTATATAATAGTGTAATACTTCAAAAAACATATATATTCAAATTCAAATTCGCTTGATATAAAGCTAAACTACGAAAAAATCCAAACTTGTCAAAACTTAGAAATTTTAAGCTTAAACATGTCCACTCCAATCTTACTTCTCAAAAATCCAGTACTATCCCAACAAATCACCTCTTTTTCAACTTTTGTTCAAATCTGAATTCGAATTCCAATGTAAAAATACACTATATAGAGCTAAATTAAATCTTACTTCTCAAAAGCCAGTCCTGTCTCTTTACATATCACTTCTTCATCAACTTTTGTTCGAATCCAAATTCAAATTCAAACCTAAACAAACAAGCAAGTATGATATAAAGCTAAACTAAATCTTAGTTATCAAAAGGCCAGTACTGACTCTACAAATCACTTCTTCGATATTTGCTCGAATCAGAATTCAAATTCTCAGCTAAACAAGTACGATATAAAGCTAGACTACAAGTCTACAACGAAATAAACAAAGTCCAAAACTTGAACAAAAAGAATTAGAAATTTACCAAACAGGCGCTCGAGTCTTCATTGGAGAGCGAAGAATCAAGCCGAGAACTACCAAAGTAGCCGCCGAATCCCACAGCCACCGGAGCAGTCGAACCGGACGTCAATAGAGAAGCAGCGAGACTGACAAAAAAAAAAGAGAATAAATTTGACAGAAATTTAAAAATTGGAATGAAAAAACAAAAAAAAAAAAAAAAAAAAATTTTGAAAATCACCTGCTGCTTGAAGGACGATTCTTTGTTCGACCTCCTCCGTCTCCTTTCTGCTTCCCCATTCGTTTTTTTTTTTATATATATATTTATCGAAGTTTCTAGAGAGAGAAAAGAGTAAGGGTTGCAGAGAAATTGATTGTTTTGGTGGAGAAGCTGCTCTCTCTCTTCCAACTTTGAACTTTTACAGAGAAAAAAAAAAAAGGTTTTATGAGTTCTGGAGTACGACGGAGTACAGGAGATGAGAGAAAGACGACCAATTAAAACTTGTCAATACAGTCTGCATACTGAAATAATCGAAAAGGCAATTGTGTCCTTTGACCTTTGAGGTTCGAAACTTCGGATTCATGCTCGAATAAAAATAAAAAGCAAATTCGATTCCGATCAGGATAAATGCTTGTTTGGTTAGGTTT
The DNA here is from genome assembly GCA_035582765.1 of Acer negundo. Taxonomy (NCBI): domain Eukaryota; kingdom Viridiplantae; phylum Streptophyta; class Magnoliopsida; order Sapindales; family Sapindaceae; genus Acer; species Acer negundo. Next base: position 30,913,883 of record CM069241.1, on the reverse strand, counting down.
TTAGTTTTTACTGCCTTAAAAATTTTATACACCTCTATTTTAGTTTTTTTTTTTTTTTTTTTTGAGTTTTTTAGTTAGACTTTTGATATTATCTATTTTGAATTCGGTACGGATAAGTAGAGTTTAAACTTCTATTTGGTAAAAGCTCGTGAAGAGGAGCTTCTCCAAATAGGCCTTAAAAAAAAAAAGTCTACCAACCGAACAACTGTAAATTGTTTTACAAAAGCTCTATTTCTAATACAAACGGGGTTTTTCAAAAACTCAACCAATAAGCTCTAAGACACTTGCATAGTGCATATTGATATAAGAAAAATCTTGAAATTTAAAAAAAAGAGCAAATTTGAGTCGTTGACAAATTTTTTTAGAAAATTCCTATACAAAATTAATAAAACGATCCATACTAAATTGTATTAAGATCCAAAAATAGTCTAAAAAAAAAAAGAACAAAGGTTTAAACAATTCCAAAGGCTTAGGGTCCGTTTGGAAAAATTTCTTCAGATAGATCTTTTAGAAATAGATTTTCTATAAGTAGATATTTTAAAGGGTCTACTTTTAAAGGGTCGGTCTAAATCAACTTAAAATTGTGACTTAAAAAAGTGACTTCAACATCTAGCCTGACCCAATTTTAAAAGAAAGTTATTGATCATTTAGTTATCAATTAAAAAATATATTTTTTAAATGATAATATTATCAAAATACTCTTAAAATATATTAAATGTCTGGGTTATATTAAATATTTAAATGTTATATAAAATAAATAAAAAAACTCAAAAATATCTATTTGAAAAAGCTTTAAATTTGAGCTTCATTTTAATCATCCAAAGTCTCTATTGAGTGACAACCAAACGATATAAATTTTTTGAAAAGGGTTTTTTTAATTATACTCAAACCCCCGTTACAAATTTAGAAATTGAGGTGCTCAAAGAATTGGTGTAGAAAAAAATATTTCCATTAGGATTAGCATAAATAGAATTTTATTTTTAATATTTATATATATATGGGCGTACCCAAGATTTTTTTCTGGGGTGAACTAAAACAAAACTATAATTTTTTATGAGGAAATTTCAATAGTCAAAAAACAAAGATACATTTATATAGGGAGACAGAACAAGCCTTATCCCTCAATATGCATATACTAAACAACTTACATAAATTTTCGACAATATGCATATACTAAACAACTTACATAAATTTTCGATAAGATAATATTTTTTTTTATAAAAAAAAGTACAAAGTTTTGGACACGTTTCATTTTTTTTTTTTTTAAGGGGGAGAACTCGAACCCACAATCTCATGGTGCAAGTGTAGGGGTTTACCACCGGACCAACCTTATATTATCAGTAGTGTTTCATTAGAAGTAATAAAATAACATACTCAAAATTATAAATAACATGCTCAAAGCCCTAACTTGTTAATTAGAAATAAATTATAAATTAAGAAATTGACCTCTAAGTGCAAGAAAAAAGGATGCATTTTTTTTTTTCTTCAATTGTGATCGAACATGAATGACTGTTATTTAATATTTTGAGATTTTATTTTTTAATTAACATTCGAGAGAAAGAGAGAAGATTCCTGGGTTTTGTAAAATTAAAAGAATGAGTGGGACCGGAAATTAAAGCAGAGAGTAGAGAAAGGCTTGTGTGATGTGATGTAAGGTTGGATCAGTTTGCTAATTGCATCTCATTTAGAGAAAAAAAAAATTGTCTTAAAAAGTTGACCCGGCTATAACCTAGGTCAGCCCTCTAATATATCCACTTATATGTATATATATAGTTTTTGTATTGTCAGTTCGAACTGATATAAAATATATCAGTTTCTTGCGTGTGAGTCATTGGATTTAAATGATTTGACTTTGCTGCATGCACTTGTCGATGCATCTTTTAAATCCAATGACCCACATGCAAGGAACTGATATATTTTATATCAGTTCGAACTGACAGTAGAAAGACTATATATACACTAACTACGACATTTGAAGTTTGAGAAAGGGAAATACGATTTAAACCCACAAGTTCATTGAAATTGGTGTGGGAGGTTTACGATTAGACCAACTTTATCTCATCTTAGTGTGTTTATTAGCTACTGTTGAAACATAGAATAATTGAAACCTTAGATCAAAACACTATGTATGGATGGTGTGAACTGCTTAAACAAGAATTCTTGAACAGCGAACCATTAGAGCTATTACTAAAAATGGACTGTGTGAATTTTGTACAATTTTATGAATGTAGCTTCAAGGATGAAGATATTTTACATGTGTTATTTGTATTATTTACTTGTTATATAAGGTGTATTAATCCAATAATTGAAATCTTGTGTCATAAACATTATAAAAGAAAAGGCCGTTAAGTGTTAACCCAATCTTTTTCTTTGGCTAGTATAAACTCATTTTCTTACACAATTTATCACAAAAGATATTTGTACGATATTATAATTATACAATTGTTTTTGAGATATTGATCAACATTGTTAGTTATATATATATATATAATAAATTTTGCTGGCCTCGATTTTGGTCAAAGAGATAAATTAATAATTTCGATTAAATTATAATATAATATATATTACAGTATATACAAGAGAGAGTTTGTCGGCCGGAATTCTAGTCCCCCTATAATTTGTTTGATCATTTTTTTTTTTAAGTATAATTACAAATACAGCCTTTAAAGTTTATATAATTACTTAATAGATAGATTTAAAAGTACAATTATAAATAGTACCCTTAAAGTTTATAGTAATTACTTAATAGATAAGTTTTAGTGGAGTTTGTAGAATTACTTAATAAATATATCTTAGTAATAGTAACACAATAGGGTAACAGGTATTTGGATTGATACTTATTTTATATTGTAAAATGAGATAGGGGATGAAAATATAATTTTCTATACATTTAATGACTTGAAAAGGAATAAGAAATATTATAAATTTAATTTGTCATGCAACTTGATGATTTAAGTATAAATATATATGCCAGGGAAGTTTATGAGTGAAAGAAAAAAATATATAAAAAAAGAGATTTGACTACAAGCGGTAAATTCATGTGATACGAAAGATATGGATATCAGTTATTAAATATTTAAATAATCATTTCATCACAATTTATGCAATTTAGTTGAAAAGTACTTTTGGATGTAAAAAAAATATAATTTAGTTGCTGAATTTAAATTGTTGAGATGTTCAATAAAAGTTACAAACAATTGTATATGGATTACCATTGTTAAATCATTATGGGAAAAACCTCCTCTGAGGCAAGTGTAGAAGAGTTTTTTGTCAAACCCATAAATTTAAGACTTCCTCGGAGTGTTATATGAATGTAATAACATTTACATAAATTAAAACTATACCATGTTATATTAACATCTTATTTTTCAAGGATATGTATATTTGTAAATACGAAAGTCAGGTACTAATTTAAGCACATGCCCTACATGTGCCCTAAAAACTAGTATTTTTAAAAGTCTCACTTATTTTATAAATTTATAATTTGCTAAAAAACTACATATATGATTGTTTATGATGTTTTCTTGATTATAATAATCTATAATTGATAATATAAAATGTTGTATATAGCTCGTATTCCAAATGGTTACCAAACGTGATTCAACCAATGTGGAGACTTCCTAGAGACGTGAAAACATTTGGAAGTAGAAGATCGTGTTTGAGGGAGGCTTGAAGACCGAAGAAGAACTGAAGAATCGGATTCTGGAAGGAACCGCAGTGTGGACCGCTATACGGACAGAAGTGCACAGATAGCAGTACGAACCGCAGCACATTCCAGTGAGATCACACGTTGTAGACCACAGCATAAGCAAAAGGCACCAACTGCGATATTCTGAGCGGTGGACTCCAGAGAGCTTCCGCAGTGTGGGGCGCGGTATTCTTATGCTTATCGGAAAAAGGAAAAAGATTTTGTCTTCATGCAAAACAGGAAAGCCTTGTGCTTGAAGGAAATTATTTTTTCTTACAGGAAGACTTGTCATAAATAGGAAATAGTATTTATGTAAAACAAGTAATTCTTGTACGTATAGGAATAGGATTTCCTTTTATCTTAAACTCCCTGTAATTCATATAAATAGACCATAATAACTAGGTTATAATGTGTGGAGCAAAATAGCAAATACTAGAGAGATCTCAAAGTGAGCATTGGTGTAATCGGGTTTGGGGCATTATTTAGAGAGAGAACCTCGAGTGTGTGGTTGTAACAATTTACTATATATTAGAACTTTCTCTTGTTGTCCTGACGACCGTGGTTTTTTCCTTGATTTGGGTTTCACCGTAAAATTCTTGTATTGTGTGTGATTTGATTTGATTACTTCTCTCCATCTTATCTTTCTTTATTATTGTGTTTGTTTGTGTTCTATCTAGCAACACTTCCGCGTAGTAACGTATTCACTAACAATTAGTGTGTGGTTGTAACAATTTACTACATATTGGAACTTTCTCTTGTCGTCCTGGCGGCTGTGGTTTTTTCCCTGATTTAGGTTTCCATGTAAAATTCTTGTGTTGTTTGTGATTGGATTCGATTACTTCTCTTCATCTTATCTTTTTTTTTTTTTTTTTTATGTGTGTTTGTTTGTGTTCTATATAGCAATGCTTCCACGTAGTGACGTGTTTGCTAACAATTGGTATTAGAGCCTCGGTTGTTTAATAGTGGTCTTAACAAACTTTGTGACAAAGATGATGAGATTCGAGGTTGAGAAGTTCGACTGAAAGATTAACTTTGGCTTGTGGCAAGTTCAAATCAAAGATCTATTAATCCAATACGGTTTACACAAAGCATTAAAGGGAAAGTCAACCCATGCAAACCCTGATGGCTCTAGAGACTCTAACAAAGAAATGGCTAGTACTAGTTTTGGAAAACATATGATAAACGATGATGATCGGTAGGATTTGGATGAAAGGGCTACGAGTGTGATACGATTGTTCCTAGCCAAGAACGTTCTTGCAAATATTCATGGAACATATTTAGTGAAAGAGCTTTGGGAGAGGCTTAAAGAATTGTATCAAGCGAATAGCGTCTGCAACCGATTCTACTTGAATGAGCAGTTTCACACATTGCAAATGTCTGAAGTTACGAAAATTTTCGATAATCTAGGAGTGCTCAATGGAATAGTTTCCGAATTAGAGTCGATTGGAGTTAAAATCAATGAGGAAGACAAAGGTCTAAGAATCACTTGATCTCTTCCATCGTCCTATGTGCACATGAAGCCAATCTTAATGCATGGGAGTTCAACCATATGCTTTGGAGATGTAAGGAACAAACTAATTTCTAAGGAACGAAGGCTAAAGAGTGAAGGTAAATCTTATGATAACTCTTTTCTTTTGGTTGACAGGAAAAAAGGGAACTTCAAATGGAAAGTCACTTGTTGGGGATATGGACAGTCTGGACATGTAAGAAAAGATTGTCAAAATGAGAAAATAAGTGCGGCTAAGGGCTTCAAAGAGCGTGATTTGGCAATTGCCTATCTTGAGTATGGCAATTATATCGATGCTTTCTAAAGGGGCATAAAACATCCTCATGTCATGACCGCTAGTTGCCATAATTAAGGATGTATTGCTGATAGCGGGTCCACAATTGCACACGGGCATTGGTTAGGAGGTGATGCAATATGTGTTGTGGACAAAGATGTTGATAGTTGAACGAACTCCCTAAATACCTAACGTGAGGGGTTGCACCATAATTTCAGTAAGGTAAATTTCGACATGTGGTAGTGAAATCTTAGGATGGGTGTTCCTAAGTGGTTATACTTCGTGGTGGGTATGTTGATTCACGGTGATGAGAATTGTAGCTGTGGATAAGTTTTTGGGAATTCTCGCTATAAAAGAGGATTATTGGATATTACTTGTATTCTTAATGGTTAGCAAACGTGATTCAGCAAATGTGGAGACTTTCTAGAGACGTGAGAACATTTGGAAGTAGGAGATCATGTTTGATGGAGGCTTAACGACTGAAGAAGAACTGAAGAATCGGATTCAGGAAGGAACCGCCATGTGGACCGTGGTATGGACAGAAGTGCACAGACAGCGGTACGAACAACAACACATTCCAGTGAGATCACGCAGGTTAGACCGCGACATAGGCAAAAAGTCACCAACCACAGTATTCTGAGTGGTGGACTCCAAAGAGCTTCCACAGTATAGGGCACGGGTTACAAACCGTGGCCCAAACCACGGTAATAGCGGATTTTGCCCATATCAGGAATGTTGTGCAAAAATAAGAAAGGTTATATTCTAGAAGTTCTTGTGCTTATCGAAAAAAGGAAAAAGAGTTTGTCTTTATGCAGAACATGAAAGTTTTGTGCTTAAAGGAAAATGATTTTTCCTTATAAGAAGACTTATCATAAATAGGAAATAGTATTTATGTTAAACAAGTAATCTGGTACATATAAGAGTAGGATTTTCTATTATCTTAAACTCTCTGTAATTCATATAAATAGACTATAATAGCTAAGTTATAATGTGTGGAGTAAAATAACAAATACTAGAAAGATCTCAAAGTGAGCATTGAGTGTAATCGGGTTTGAGGTATTTTTTTAAAGATAGAATCATAAGTGTGTGGTTGTAACAATTTACTACATATCGGAACTTTCTCTTGTCATCCAGACGGCCGTGGTTTTTTCCATGTTTTGGGTTTCCACTTAAAATTCTTATGTTATGTGTGATTGGATTTGATTACTTCTCTTCATCTTATCTTTCTTTATTATTGTGTTTGTTTGTGTTTTATCTGGCAACGCTTCCTTGTAGTGACGTGTTCGCTAGCATAAAATACAATAAACCTTTCGTTGGTTAAATGTACACATTTAATCTTAATTGATTATGATTAAAAAAAATCTTAATTAATTAAATAAGTTAAATGCATGTTTGATTTAGTAAATTGCTTACTTTTGATTCAATGGATTCAATATGTTACAATTAATTTAATTTTTATTGATTAAAAATGTATCTTTAGTATATTAATGAATCTTTAATTGATTTGATTAGTATAACAAAATTAATTGTATACATTGAATCTCAATTGATTAAAGGGAGAAATTCCTTATAAATTATTGAAAATTTGTTTTTGATCATAAATGAAATTTTCAATTGTTAATAACCATGCTAGAATTGCAATTACCCATTTTCCTCTCATTACAACATTTTGATGTAGGAAATGTGAAATCATTTTTATGTGAAACCTGAAATCATTTTTGGTGGGAAATGTGAAATCTTTGGAATTTAAAAAAATAAAATAAATGAAATCTTCACGGTTTTTGATGCAATGGCGACTTGAACCATTCTTTAGTCAAATTATCTTATTATTTGATTTCATGTTGTCCAAAGTCCAAACTACAACAATGAATTTTGAAGGTTTTTTTTTTTTTTTCTTTCTTTCTTTCTTTCTTTCTTTCTTTTTTAACAAATAATTAAACAATTGATGAAACTAACCAAAACCCACAAAATATGTTTGTTTGAAAGTATTGAAAGTAAATGAATGGAAAATGTAAGAGTGCTACACACCAACGATGTTGTAAAGATCTAAATTTTTTCCCAAATATTTTCTCCCACAACCTTCAACTATCCAAACAACCTTGGTTTTTGTTGATGAAATATGTCATTGATTTTTCTCATTGTATATAAATATAATATTATAATTTTTTGTATGGATGATAAAAATAATGAAATATTTTGAGGGTGCTTAGGTTTTAGGGTTTCGTTGCCGTTTTGTGATTACGAGCATCTTTCGTTCGGATTCTGATCTCATGGTCTTCATCAAAGTTGTAGATTGTGAAATTTCATGCAACTTGGATTCAAGAATCTTCTGATTTGGAGTTTTTTACATAGAGTTACGTCAGTTTCAAGTTTCTGCACAGGTTTGTCTTTTATTCTAGGGTTACTCCGCCATTTTGCTTTTTTGGCCCATTTCCGGTACAATTCAGTTCTTTTTTCCTTCTTAAATATTGTAGATCATGATTTTTTATGCAATATAGAATCAAGAACTTTGTGATTTGGGGTTCACGACACTGAGTTACGTCCGTCTCAATTTTTCTGTTATGGTTTGTTTCTTTAGGGATAGGTTTCGGCGCCGTTTTGTAATTTTGAGCATCTTCCTGTCAGATTCTGATCTTTTGTTCTTCATATAAGTTGTAGATTGTAAAATTTCATGCAACATGGAATCAAGAATATCATGATTTGGAGTTTGTTTCATAGTTTTACGTCAGTTTCAAGTGTCTGCACTGGTTTAACTTTTCTTTTAGGGTTACACCACCGTTTTGCGTCACTGAGTTGCATCCATATCAAGCTCTATGGATCCTATGTGCATGGAGGCCGTTTTGTCTCTTTCATCTCCGGTAGCGATGTTTTCCACCTCGACTAGTCAGGTTGGTCTAAGTGCGGTGAGTGGAGTGAATTCCTCTTCTCGGGTTGTTCCTCTCGCATCTGGTGGGGTATGTTCTTTAGTTGGTGAGTCGATTCCTCCTCAGCATGAGGAGGATGTTTCGGTGATTGTTCTGAATTCAGTTGCAGGTCTCATTCAGAGTTCAGTGCCTATAGTCTAGGGTGGTAAGTCTTTTGCGGGTCTCTTCAAATCTTCTATTATTGAGACTTTATCGGTGCCATGAGTTCCCTCTTAGAAGGGGGGGGGGGTATGTTTCTGTTCGGGTGGATCCGATTGCTTATCAGGCCCATTTTGAGTTGTGTAGGAATGCACTTATTGGTCGTGTGGTGCTTTCCAGTGGTGAGCGGCCTTGGAAGCTTGTGGATCTTAAGGCAAGACTTAACAAGCATTGGATGCTAAATTCTGATTGACATCTTATATCTTCGGGGATAGGTTATTATCAGATTCTTTTGAAGTCTCCTGCTGAGATGAATCATGTTTGGGGGTTCGGTTCGGTTCGGTTCATCTAAAGCCAGGTATTCTGCGCCTACAGCCTTGGGTCCCGGATTTTAACTCATCGCTACAGAAGTCCACAAATGCTCAGGTTTGGGTTAGGTTATTTGATCTATCATGGGAATACTAGCATCCAAAAATTATTTCTGACTTGGCTAGAGGGATTGGGGTGCCATTGCGGTTGGATAAGGCTACTAGTGATGGGGATTTTGGTTATTATGCTAGAGTTCTAGTTGATGTGGATGTGTCATCAGTGCTACCTACTTCAGTATAGCTGGAAAGGGATGGATTTCATAATTCTTTTATAGTTGTTGAGTATGAGAATCTCCCAGCTTTTTGCTCCACTTGCTCTTCTATAGGTCATTTGCCTAGTTCTTGTCATTGGAATAAGTCTTCTAAGGTTCCTCTGAGTAGTACTACAAAATCGACCCAGGATATAGCGGGGGATTCTAGAGTTTTTGGGGATGATGGTTTTTAGCCTATTCGGACCCGTTCCTCTAAATCAGTTTAATGCCCTATTATTGCTCCTTAGGAGGAGGTCCCATTATCCAATGTTTTTTCAGCTATTCAGATGTAGGTGGTCATGATTCAGTGGTTGTCTACACTTCAATAGGGTTTAATTTGATCTCAGGTTCCACTTCGTCCGCTGGTTTGGTTCTTTCTTCAAATCCGTCTTCATCTACTGTCTCAGCTATTTCTGAAGTGGCTCCAAGTTCGGTTCCTCCAATGATTTCTCAGCTATTACAGATTAGCAAAGATTCAGGATTTGATGACGGGGTCATTGATTCTATTCCGGTTTCTAGTTCCTCGGTTGTTGATCCTTATATTAGTTCTGTCAGTTCGAATGTAGGGGTGGTGCATTATTCGAGGACTGTTTGTTCAGGGTTCTTCGGTGGTTAATCAGGTTCACCCTATGGTCTTTACCATTTTATCTAGGTCATCTTCTCGTCCGGGTCATACGGCTCGTCGACAAGTTAGGGTTCATGAGGTTTCAGGCAATTAATCATCTGAGGAGACAGTTGTGTCTTCAGCTTCGAATGTCAATGTGGATCAGAGTAGTTTACGAGATGGATCTGGTTTTTCTTGTTCTTTAGTTGTGGATCCTAAGGTGCAGAATCAAAGTTTGGGTCGTGGTCAGATTCTCGGGCCGAGCTTCGCCTCATTGCAGATTCTTCATGGGCTTCCCAGGTGGAGAATGGTGAGTTAGTTGATGTTGAGATTGCTCAGAGAGCTTTGAGGGTTGAGCGTAGGCTGACTTCTTTAAAGTCCAGATGTCGGGCTCCTTCAACGGTTTTCGATGATTAATGTTCTCTTTTGGAACTATCATGGGATCCGGGGCGAGCCTACGAGGCGGGTACTTAGAGAGTTATGTCGTTTACATAGACCTGCTTTGGTTTGTATTGCAGAGCCTATGGTTGATTTTTCCTCTATCTCTTCAGGTTTCTAGTCTTCGCTCAGGCTTTGCTTGGTGGGCATAAACGATAGGGGTGGGTTGATTCCAACTATTTAGGTTTTCACTTGTGCTTCATTTCCTGAGGCTCAGATAGTTCACTGTCATGATCAACATCTTACTGTTTTGCTCTCGATCCTCGGGTGCACTATTACACTTTTGTTTATGCGAGCACTTCTGTAGTGGTTCCTAGGTCTCTTTGGCAGTCTCTTCGAGATATGGTTAGTTTGGTTTTTTCTTCCTAGTTGGTTGTTGGGGATTTTAATGTGGTTCTGGGTGCTCACGAGGCTTTGGGTTCTCGTTCTCCTGCTCATGGTTCTTGTGAGGATTTCAGGTTGATGATTGATGATTGTGATTTGGTTGGCATTCGTTCTCAAGGCGCCCGATTCACTTGGGTTAGAGGTCGCAGTAACCATATTAGAGTTGAAAGACGATTAGATAGAGTTTTGGTTTCTGATGGTTGCATTTCCTGTTAGCGGGAAATTTCGTGTGTGGCTCTTCCCCGTATTTGTTCTGATCACTGTCCATTATTGGTTCGGTTATTAGATTTTGAGGTTTCTAGTCATCGACCATTTCTGTTTCAGAGCATGTGGTTAGAGCATCCTGATTTTATAGTTATTGTTCATAAGATTTGAAGCTCTCCTGTTGTAGGTAGCCCTCCTCAGGTCGTTATCTATAAGCTGAGAAACTTGAAGAAGGCTCTCAAGTCTTGGAATTGGGAGGTTTTTAGGGATCTTAACTCTACCATTGCTGGGAAGTCTGCGGAGCTTCATTCTATTCAGCTGGATTTGTCTAACCGGGGTTTCTCAGATGATTTTTTTATGGCCGAGGCGAGTGTTCATTCTGAGCTTGATGTGTTATTACGCAGACATGAGTGCTTTTATCGTGACCGGTCTAGAGTTAGGTGGCCTCGTGATGGGGATCGGAACACATCTTTCTTTCATGCCTCTATCAAACGTAGGCAGTATCGTAACACTATATCAGCCCTTTCGATTAATGAGGTTCTCTCGGAGGATCGGCCTACCATTAGGGATCATATCATTAGTTATTATTATGACCTCTTTTCCTCGGATGTTTCTCGAGTTGGGAGAGATTTATCTATTGTAGATGATGTGATTCCTTCCTTAGTAACTACCGCAGAGAACACTTTCTTGACTAGCGTTCCATCTGCAGATGATATTCACGATGTGGTCTTTGCTATGGATGCTGCTTCTGCCCTTGGGCCAGATGGGTTTTCTGGTAGTTTTTAACAAAGATGTTGGGATGTTGTAGGTAGTGACGTGGTCCCCGTTGTTCAGGATTTTTTCATCACTAGAGTTATTTTCCCAGGTCTCAATACTAGCTTCATTGTTCTTCTTCCGAAACTGAGAGACTCGATTTCGGTTGATCAGTTTCAACCAATTGTTCTTAGTAACTTTCTGTTTAAAATTTCTTCGAAGATTTTGGCTGATCGTTTAGTTCGGGTTGCCACTAGGATTATTTCTCCTCAGCAGTTTAGCTTCATTAGAGACCGGCATATTGAGGATTGTATTGCTTTGGCTTCTGACGGTGTGAATGTGTTGCAGAAGAAGTGCTATAGGGGTAACTTAGTCATGAAGATTGATATCCGCAAGGCATTTGACACCTTGGATTGGTCTTTCCTTTGCAGAGTGCTTCAGGCTTTTGGGTTTTCTTCTGTTTTTATGGATTGGATAGACGGCATTCTTCGTTCATCTAGGCTTTCAGTTCTATTTAATGGGGTCTTAGAGGGGTATTTCTGTTACTCTAGAGGGGTTCGTCAGAGAGATCCGCTCTCTCAGCTTTTGTTTGGTATTGCAGAAGACTTCCTTAGTAGATTATTGACGAGGTTAGTGGGTTCTTCTCAGATTTTGCCAATTTCTTCCCCAAGGGGTTTTTTTGGCTCCAACTCATTTGCTATATGCAGATGATGTTCTGATCTTTTGTAGAGGCACTCAAAAGAATCTGAAGCATATCATGGGTGCTTTTAGGGATTATGGTGATATTTCATGCTAGTTGGTTAACTGGGGTAAGTCTTCGATCTATTTTGGATCTTCTATCTCTCCCTCTCGGATTGGTAGTTTGCAGTCTCTGGTTAGTATGCAGATTGGGCAACTCCCGTTTTTTTATTTGGGAGTCCCTTTGTTTCGGGGTAAGCCTCGAAAGGCGGTGTTACAACCTATTGCGGATAAGATCTTGTCTAAATTCGCTAAATGGAAAGGCAAGTCCCTCTCTCTGGCTGGTCGTGCTACTCTGATCAGGTCGGTCATCACTGGTTCATTTGTGCACTCTTTCATGATTTACAAGTGGCCTTATTCTTTTCTATCACTAATTAATCGCAAGTTGAGGAACTTTTTGTGGACTAGTTCTTGTAAGGAGACTAAGTTGGTTCGGGTTGCTTAGGATCGCTGTTGTAGGCCTTACTCACAGAATGGTTTTGGTCTGAAAGATCTTAGGTTGCTGAATGACTCGTTGTTGCGGAAATTCACTTGGAAGTTTATAACCTGTAATGGTTTTGCTTTCTCATTTCTACAGGAGAGGTATCTCAGGCATTTGAGAAGCCTCATGGAGGGTATGTCACCTCCTCGATTTGGTCTTCACTTCGGACAAATTATAGCTCCCTTCTTAAGGAAGGTATCTGACTGATTGGCGAGAACTCTCAATGGGACTTTTGGCGGGATAATTGGTTGGGGGTCCCCATTTTAGAGCTTTTAGGGATTCCAGATTATTTAGCTAATCTTCTCCTGGCAAGGGTCTCGGATTTTATTCATAAGGGTAGATGGGTGTTGGATAATTGTTTCCAAGCGCGCTTCCCGGATCTGTGTTTTCAAATTGATCGGATTGTGTTTTCTCCTATTGCGGATTCTCTGGTTTGGGCTAATTCTAGGGATGGTCGTGTTTCTTGCAAGATTGCTTATTCCCAGTTTCTCCTTGATATTCCTTAGGTTGTTTGGTGGAGAGATGTTTGGTCCCGTTTTATCCCTCCCCTTTGCTTAACTTTGACCCGGCGTCTTATGTTGAATAGGCTTCCTACTGAGGATCGTCTTTGCAGGTCTAGGTTCCAGTTGGTTTCTCGTTGCAGTATTTGTGGGGTTAGTAGTGAATCTACGGATCACTTTTTTCTTCATTGTCCCCTTGCGGTTGCTCTTTAGGAGGTAGTTTTCTCTGCTTTCCAGCGACGGGTCTCTACCGAAACTTGGCAATCCTTCTTCTTGCAGGCCATGTCAATTTCCTTTAGTGAATAGGTTAGGATTTTATGGAAAACGGCTATCCATGTAGTGATATGGGGGGTGTGGACTGTCCGTAATCAGTGGATCTTTGAAGGGAAGTCGGTGGACTTTAGATCCATCCTTTCTTTGGTTTGACATGTAGTTTCAAAGGCTAATCGCCTGGATATTGGTTGTATGCGTAATTGTATGGACGACCTTTTGATTCTTCATCTTTTCGGTTTTCAGGGTTGCCCTTCTAAAGCCTCGGTGATCAAGAGTGTGATTTGGTCGCCTCCGGCTCCTAGTTGGATCAAAGTGAATACATATGGCTTTGCTATGGGCTTTCTAGGGTTTGGTGGTTGTGGTGGTATCTTTCGGAATTGCAGAGCCTTTGTGAAGGGTTGCTTTGCTATTCCTCTTTTCAAGTTTTTGCGTTTGAGGTTGAGCTTCTGGCGGCCTCTTTGGCCATTAATTTTGCATGGAAGTATGGGTGGCATTGTCTCTGGCTTGAGAGCGATTCTTCTTATGTGGTTCAGCTTCTTTCTTCTCGTTTTGAGATGGTTCCTTGGAGGGTTCGTCAAGCGTGGCAACCTACATCTTCCAGATCTCACAGATGAATTTTTAGGTTTCCCATATTTTCAAGGAGGGGAATCAGGTTACAAATACACTTTCTAAGCATGCTTTGGAGCTTCAGGGTGATTCTTGGTGGTTCTCTGCCCCGCCGTTCTGTTCTATTTTAGTTGGCAACGACTGCATGGGTCGGGAGTCTTTTCGTTTTTCTTGATATTTTCTTTTTCTTTTTTGTATGGCCTGCGTGCCTCTTTTTTTTTTTTGGGTTGTTTTCCCCTTGGTTCTTTGTGCTTTGTTGCTTTTTGTCTCTTTTTACTTTTATTTTCTCTTTTTTTATATATATATGGATGCTGTCTAAGAGTTTTTCAGTATATGATCGTTTGTGATGCTTTTTCCCCTTAGATCAGTCCAATTTTATTTTAAAATATATATTTTCTAATATATATTTTTTTGAAACTTAAAAAAAAAAAAAAATTGATGAGATATGTCCTTAAAAGTTTGATGTTTGTTTTTGCAAGATAATAAGAGAGAGAATTGACAATGAAAAGAAGAGAGGAAGAAGATTATGGGAAAAGAAGGGAGGAAAATGATGTAAATGCATGGAGGGCATTTCGGTAATTTGGTGGCAATGGGTTGAAATGAATTTCCACAGTACTATTACTAACATTAAAATTTCTGTATGTTTATGTTTAAAAATACATTTCACATATTTATGTGATCATTTTCATAAATTCTCACTTGATGAAGATTAAATGAGTATAATGTATGTTTGTTATTAAAGAAAATAATACACATTTAATATCTCAATTAATTAATAGACATTAATTTATCGATTATTTAATAGATTTTATATGATCTCAACTTATTAATTTGAGTGGAGTATTGACACATCTCTACTAATCTATTTATACGTTACATTTTAAATCATTTAGTTTTTTTTTTTTTTTTTTTTTTTACTTTATCAAAATTAATTAAAGAGATGTATAATTGTTTCAAAAAAAATATTTTACAAAATAAATCTAATAAAACCCTGCTTTCCTTTTCACCGGTAATTTTTTTTTTTTTTTTTTTTTTTTTTTTTTTTTTTAAATTCTTAAACCCTAAAATTTGTTTTTACACGCATACAAAATATTATGGAAAAGTCTGAGAATGCTATAAAAAATCTAGAAGAATTGACTGAGAAAGATATCAAGCATTTGGAAGAATTGTCTGAGAATGATATCAAACATCTACAACCAGCCGAAAACGACACCACACACACCAAAAACAACTAAAACATCGAAATTGCATAAATAATTGCAACCAAGATACCTATTCTCTAACGAAACGAAACGAAACAAAAACCCTAACTCAATTACTTAAAAAAACTATCAGAGACGATCAATAACACACTCACAATCTACCACCAACAATTCAATCGACTACAGAAACCAAAAATAAAAAATAAAAAATAAAAAAAATAAAAAATTGCATCAAAAAAGGATGGTTTCACCATGAAATAAAAAGAAAAAGCAAGTCCTACGATGAAGGTGAGAAATTGTATAGAGAGACTGTTCTAAAAAAAAAATGTATAGAGAGATTAGAGATGAGGAGTATTTTTATTTTTATTTTTGAAAAGGAAATGAGGTGTATTAATTTTAAAAAATAAATAAAAGGGTATTTATGAAAATAAATCAAAACATTAATTAAAAAATTAATTTATATAATTAAATTAAAATTTTTAAAAATGGAGTATAAATATGGTGCCAATAGCAACACTTTATTAATTTATGAGTAATACTAGACTTCCCAATTTTTTTTCCCATATTCTGTCCCAAATTATATTGCACGTGAGGTGTCAATATCATATTAGTCACCATATAATCTTATGATTTATAAGATGCTGACACCTCACGTGCCACATCATTTGGGATAGAATTTGGGAAAAAAAATTGGGACGCCTAGCATTACCCTTAATTTATATAGGTTATAATGTGTTATGACCAATTATTTTTAGATTTAAATTTTAAAATAACATACATATCAATATATTAATATCTAAATTAAAGTTGCAATTAATCTTATTAGAAAGATGATTTCTTGTACAAAATTGACACGTTTACCGTGTTTGACATGTAAAAGGATAAAAATATATAATTGCTTAATGAGGTATAACCTTTTTCTTTTTAAAATCTAATTTATGTTATGAAAATATAGTACAAGTAAATGTCCATCTCACAATGTAACTTGTGATCCTTCACCTTCCCCAATTTATTCTCAAGTTTATGGTACAATTTATTCTTAAGTTTATGATTTCATTTATTCTCAAGTTTATGACTAGTTTCTTTTCAAGTTTATAACTACTGTATTGTGAGCCTATAAAAGGGAGGTCTCACCAAGTTGTAAACACCATTGAGAAGTATTGAGGAATAAAAGAATCTCTTTTCTTGAGCTACTATTTTCTCTCCTTTCTGACTTTATATTTATGCTATTAGGTTTTTGTTTATTTTATTTATTTTATAACACGTTATCAGCACGAGTCTCTAACCATTATATATTTCAGATTTGAAAGTTTCTTGTCTGAAGATAAGATGTCATATGATCCAAATTCGATAAGTGATAAGAGATAACAATTTCTTGATGAGACCGAGAGTTCTTGATGAGACCAAAAGATCCAAGCAATTGTAAAGTATTTCTTTCTCTAATTTTGGGCTAAGAAAAAAAATGGTTTATATTATTTCTCTTCTTAATTTTATTCTTAATATTCATTGGGTTGCCAACAAAAGAAAAAAAAAATTAAATGATTGTATTGCAACCAGAAGATTGCAAAAACGAAATTAATTATATTCTAACCCAAAGATCACAAAATCAAAGAGTCTGAAGCTCAATCTGATATGTATTTGATAATACATTAAATCAAAATGCCTGAAACTTGATCTAATATCCGAAGATTGTAAAATCAAAAAGCTTGAAACTTAATAAAATCTCATTGGAAATTATGGATTGCAATTAAATCAAAATATGAAATTTTAAATTATCGAATCAGAACCCGAAGTTCTGAATTTCGATAGATGTGATTAATTTTGAAGCCCGAAGTTCTCAATTCATGGTTTTCAATTATAAACAAGAAGTTTATATATGAACTTGAAGTTCCAATGAAATTTAACATTTTCATCATATATGAATTTTGTTTGGAACCTGAAGTTCTAGAATTGCAAATCATAACTATAAAGTTATGATATAATAGAACATTAAGTTTCGATATTAGTAGAACCAAAAAGTGCAAATGTAATTTGCCTTTTGTTTTTTGACAATTTTGATATATTATTTTTTATTGGTTATTTATATTTCACATTAAGAGACCCAACCACTATGAATGAAATATTATTTATTCTTTATTTCTTCCTCCTTATCAATGTATGTAAGGTTTGAAATATTATATTTCCATATACTAGAAAAATATAAATTTTCATATTTCACACACCTATTAATCACGAATTGTCTCAATAGTTTATTCATAACATTTGAATTTATTCACCTTGTGATATATAGTTTTACGGTCCACTGATTTTTGTAATTTAAAATTGTTGATTTTATTTTAAGTTGATTTACATTCATGTGGTTTTAGTAATATAATACTTATATTCCATTATTCTTTCAAAGATGAGATTTTCCTTATTGCTTTGATTTATATTAGCATTAAACTTGTAATTGCAAGTTGCAACAAATCATGAAAACAACTTCATGTCATGCTAGATATTTGTTGTTGTTTTTAGTAAATTGTATGATATATCATGAATTATATTTTATTTTATTTGTTAAAAAAAAAGGTTTAGTTATTCTTTTCTAATAGAAATATCTTATCATCAACGAATTATTTATCCTTATATATATTTGCTTAAAAAAGGGCTTTGATCACCAAGTAGATGAAAACATGATTGATGAAATATAATGAGTCTATATTGTTTCAAATATTGTTCCAGAAGTAGTAGTATATATTTCACTATTTTATGCTTTAAATTTGCTCTAAAAGTGGCAATATTAATAACGTATGTATTTGAACATACTATTAGTTTATATCATGGTTTTCATGGTTGAACAAAATAATTAGTTTTGATTGTAAAATCATTGACATCAACCAATTTGATTAATATCATTCCTTGAAGTGAATGTTACGTATAGTCATGGTGATGATTGTGGATATTGTTGTAATCAAATAATTATTGATGTCAAGGTAATCACTATAAAAAAATTTAAATTGTTCCACCAGAAGTGGAATAACACCTTAATAAAGCAAGAAAATTGAAATGATGTAAAATATACCTTCTAATAATTATAAAAGCTTTCTTGCTATATCTAAAATATTTTGTTGATTTTTAGTAAGAACAATGAACGCTCTAGAAGAGCTAATATATGACACAAAGTGAAAACAAATTATATGAAAATTGACACTTTGTATTTGGTTAGATCTAGAAAATCTACTATATAAGAATTAGTCCCTAAACAATTAAGAGTATTATATCCAAGTAAATATTTCAATAAAATTTACTTATTGTTATTTATTCCACACAACTGATTTTATGAGTATGCTCTGTGGTTACCACTACATTGGATCTTCCACATCAAAAAATAAATTTAGTTTTATTTTTTTTGTGGTTCTTAATGTTATTGGAGTTGATCGATATATATATATATATAGAACTAGAAGTTTCAAAATCAAATCCAATTGCGAATATGCCGTTATAAATTTGAATATAAATTATTGAATATAAACCCCAAGTTCTGAAATTTAAACCTGAAGTTTTGAATCAAAATAGGATCTAAATTTCCATTGTTAGATGAATATTTGGCTACTCAAATATTTAAAATGGAAAATACAAAGGCTTAAAGCTCTTAATATTAATACAAATCAGAATCTGAAGTTCTGAATAATTATCTTATTAGAATCTGATGTTATCAATTACAAATTAATCATACTTGTAGCTGTGTATTTAATTGTTGATATCGAATTTAATTAGAACTAGAAGTTCTAAATTTGATTCAATAACAGTTATTTTCATTTCAAAAGTAAAATTGTGATTTTATTTTAAGAACCTGAAGCTTTAAACATGTGATTTTTCATTTACGAACCAGAAGTTCCCAAAAAATATGTGAGTTTTAAGAACTTGACATAAGAACATGAAATTTGAGGAATTAAAGTTCTTATTATATTATTTTATTTAAGAATATTCTATCTCATTCATTTTGTCTCGTGCCAAAATAATTTATCATATTTCTTATATTATATGATTACATATTAGTGAATGTCCCTGAAGGATAATAAACTTTACTAAAAGTAAACTATGCATTAAAATATTGAAATATTGAAATATTTTATATGGATATCCATTTCATAACTAATTAGTTTTTGCTAGTGAATGTCACTGAAGGACAATAAGACCATGTAAATTAGTCCTTAAAGGACAATATGACAAAATAAATGAGTTTATGTGGAAAATTATTATGATGCATATAATTCTTTGAAGTAAATTTTACCGTCTTTAGGGGGAGAATTATCATAAGTTGATAAACGACGTAAAATTACAAGGTATGCATCATCTTGTGAATTGCATGATATGCAAATAAATTTTCAGATGATTCAAATAAAATAACAAAATTACATTCTGCCAATATATAAACCTGGGTGGTTATTCCTGTAGAATAATTTATAAAAAGGCAGCAAAAATCATCTGTTAGACAGTAAAGTAGTAAAAGACGATTTTGGTTCAAAAGATATGGTTCATTGAACTGGAATTAAAAGATCATGATCATATTTAAAATAATACTCGAGTGATAGATAAATCCTCATCATATAAGGCTTTTGAAAAGCTAGTGTTATAAGTGAAAACAAAATCCTAAAGAATCATATAGAAATGTTAATTTCCCTTATGAGACCGTTGAAGAAAATAAAAAAATCTCAATTGTCCCAGTAGAGGCACGTGTATTAAATTTAATGTGATTATACTTCTCCTGAAGAGATATTTGTATAAAAAGACATATATAGTGTATATTTAACAGTAAAGTTATTAGAATAACACCTTGAAGAGGCACATGAATTTCATAATCATAATGAAATATATTGACATGAATTACATAATCATAATGAAATATATTGGTATAGAAATTGAGATTATATATTATTTGCTTTGCATATTATGAAAAATGATGAGAGATTTGTATTATAAATTATAGAAATGTCGACATAGAAATTATTAGCAAATAAAAGGCAAAACTATATTAATGTAAAACTTGAAAGTTTTGAACATGTAGTCAACATGTTTGATGACATCAAACTTATTGAATATTTTTCGTACGAATTAAGATAAAAGGTTTATTGCAGAAACCTAGTTTGACAATGAATAAAAATCCTCGAAGGATTTAAATGCCTAAAGCAAGTTATTCAAAGTTACATTAAGTTTTCTATTGTGAAAATTAAACAATCAGAATGCATGTAGTGTACTCGTCATGGTGAATATTTATTAAAATAATTATATGTTGATTGTGTAAAGCTTAGTAAAAATTATGCTAAGTTTATAAATTATATATATCAAAGGAATAATTTCTAAAGATGAAAAGTCTTAGAAAATAATATTTATTCTCAGCTAATGAGTTTGACATTAAACATGAGTCAACATATATAATGAAAATGTCCTGAAGTACTTTTCCATGGATAAAACACATCGAATGGATTCCTCGATATTTATTCCATAACTTAAAGTGGTGTATGATCTCCTCTTGTTATTGAAGAACTTTAGGTCCTAAAGTACCAAATACAAGTTCAACTTGTGTTTTTATAATAAAACCACATGATGTTGTATATAACAAGTTGGACCAATTCAGAAATCGATTTTATTAAAGTTCTTTACATATGATCTTCAAAAAGGTGGTGATAAAAAATACGCACAAGTTTTCAATCCTGAAGATTTAGTTATAAATACACTAAAAATTGCAACAAACAAAATCTTGGTACAAAATATCGGGATGCAATATCTTTGCAAAATATTGAAGCATCCACGTCAGAATGAGGGGGAGCGTATTTATCACTTTATCAGGGGGAGATAGTAATTTTGGACTATACTCTTTTTCATTCACTAGGTTTTTATCATATAGGGTTTTCCTAGTAAAGTTTTAACGAGGCAGTTTAGTGCCCCAAATACCTTCAAAGGTTAATTTGATAGGTAGATGAATATTGTACTCTTTTTTCTCTGCTAGTTTTTTTATTCCATTGGGTTTTTACTAGCAAAGGTTTTAACGAGGCATATTCTATGTAAAATGGACATTCAAGGGGGAGTGTTATGAAAATATAATATAAGTGAATGTCCATCTTACAATGTAACTTGTGATCCTTCACCTTTCCTAATTTATTCTCAAGTTTATGGTACCATTTATTCTCAAGTTTATGGCTCCATTTATTCTCAAGTTTATGGCTCCATTTATTCTCAAGTTTATGGCTAGTGTTTTTTCAAGTTTGTAACTACTATATTGTAAGCCTATAAAAGGGAGGTCTCACCAAGTTGTAAACACCATTGAGAAGTATTAAGGAATAAAAGAATTTCTTTTCTTGGGCTACTATTTTCTCTCCTTTCTTACTTTATATTTATGCTATTATGTTCTTGTTTATTTTATAACAATTTATATTATATTTCTTAATATTATATTATTTTATATAGTAAAATCCCTCTAAATTAATATTTTTGGGATCCAGCTTTGAGTATCAATTTAGAGTGGTTACTAATTTAAAGGGTTTTATCTTATAAAGTGTTATTTTGTCTTTAAAATGTATAGAAGTAGATTTTCTTTTTTAGAGAAGGTTCCTTTTTGGGATTTCTTGTTTAATCGGTTTTCTTCTTTAGAAAAAGTTCTTTTTTTTTTTTTTTTTTTCTTTCAGGACTTTTTGTTTAGGAAAGATTTGTTAGTGAAATTTTGAATTCCTTTTGAGGACGAGATTACTTAGAGACATACTCACCCTATAAATAGTTTAAAGGATGGGAACGTGATTCCTTTTGGATAATTTAAAAGATGAAAGATGGAGTTAAAAATATCAAACATGGTGGCTTTGTATAAACTAGCATTTTGAAGTATTTTTCTAGTTCTTGAATATTAACCATCTCCAATGCATATGCCAATACCAATGCCAAATTTGGCACAAAAAAGAGTAAAAATGCTATATTTGGCACATCAATTTACTATTGTACTCCAATGCACAATTATATTTAAAATGTTATTTTTGTTATTTTATTAATTAAAATTATAAAAGTAAACACTTACCATTAATGCATTCATTATTTCTTTTAATGCTCTAATGTAAAGTTCCATTAATGCATTCATTATTTCATTTAAATATATATATATATATATATATATAATGATATTTTTGTAATTAAAAAATGAACATTTATTGTTATACCAAATTTGGCACTGTATTGGAGGATGGTTTTTGCATCATGTGCTAAATTTTAGCATTAATACTATAATTTGGCACAACATTGAAGATACTCATGTAATATATCTTGTACTTTTTTGAAATTATTAATTTATGCGACAATCAAGATCAAAATTTTACACTATGTTTCAAAAAAAAATTATTAATTATTACGATAAAGGGATTTATTAAGTTTTTACACTGCTTGAGTCAGACCATAATTTTTTATTAATTTAGATGAGATTAATTTATTGGTGTTTTACCGTAATCATAAATTAATTTATTATAAATATAAATTTATATTTGCTGTAACTTTAAATTATTATTTTCAAAAAATTAATAATTTTTTTATTATTAACTAATAAAAATATTCTTTTATCATCTATTTTAATTAAGTTTTTTATTTTATTTTATTTTTTCAATTTCACTCAAGTAAATCAAATAAAGAGTATTAACATGCATTAAATATATTAAAGTCAAACAAGTTGAAGTTGACTTAGTTTTATGCCCCACACCTATATCATGAGGCTGTGGGATCGAGTTTATCCCCTAAACACCAAATTATTGTAATATGTTTTTTTTTTTTTTTTTTTAAATATGTTAAAGTCAAACATTAAGTTTGATCGTGAGAATTTTCAATTTGGTCACTTTTGAAATGTCAAGGACTTATTTGGTATTTTTAAAAAGGGTGTGGATATTGCCATCCGTAAAAATAATTAGTACATCGATGTCTAAAATTTAAAAAATAAATATTAATATAAGCACTCATCCTAATGCCAATAGAAGTCTTATTGAAATGAACCTATTCATTTTAATACATTTTATTTATAATCTTAAGATTATTAACAGACCCTATTTATATATATATATAAAATATTATATTATTTTTGGAATCAAATCCTCTTCTAATGATGGTCTAATTTACTTTTGGAAATATCTCAAATGTATGAGTCTTATGAAAGGGAAGATATAGAACTTGATTGTATACGGAGTCAATATACTTTCATTATGAAAATATCTTATACATACAACTATCTTAAAATAAAATAAAATAAAATAAAAATAATAAAAAAAACTCATTGATATTTACGGCTATGATTTTTTTTTCTAAAAAAAAAAATTATTTTATTTGTTAATAGAGTTCATAGCTAAATATAAAAGAAACACACAAAAAAGTAAAATAATACCTACCTTTGCATGATTAGAGTCCTTTAAAAATTCTTCTTCCATTACTTTGTTATATGATAATCATGTGATAATGAGAAAGTTTGATACTTAAAATAAAATTAGAGTTTAATTAGGGTTTATCATAATTTTTTTTTTTTTTTTATAAATAAAAAGATATAGTTGAAGATATGTGTTTAATTAATGAGTATACATAGTATTTGATTTAGGACAATACCTGGGTGCTTACCAACCAATGGGGTTTTTGCCATATGACCCATTTGCGGAAAATGCGAGAAGATAAATGTAAAAAGTTAAAAGAAAAAAACCATGTGGCAACTCCTCATTAGTGGGATCAGTACCCTAAGCAATTTCCTTTGATTTATGAGTACCGATATTACCACCCATAATTATTATTTACACTCATTTTATAAGTGTACCATATCTAAAATTTAAAAGAGAGCTTCTCCTTATAGTCCATTTTTTTTAGAGGGAATAGGGCAAAATAAAACTTTTTAAACTTGGAGTTGTGCAACTATCACCACATTACTAAGTCTAGTTTTATTAGCACCAAAAAATGTATTCAGACCAAAATGCCCCCGATTTTTACTGTTGTCCACTTTTCATTACTTTTGTCCACTATTCATTTTCATTTTCATTTTCAATTTTTATTTTCCCTCACTTTGTCTGAACAGTGAGCTCCCTTCTTCCAAGACATAGTGCATTCTTCCATCTTCACTTTTCAACCAAATCGTGACCCAGGTTTTAGCTCATTCTTTCATTTTCACTTTTCCATTTCATAGCCCATTCTTCCACCTAGGTTTGAAGAGTATTTTCCTTCATTAATTTCAGATTCAGACAAGCTAATTGGATTTTTGGAAGGTAAATTTGAATAATAAACTAGTTCAAAAACTCATTCATTTGTTAGACAATTTTTTCAGTTTTGGTCTTGAAGGTTGCACTTTCAATTTGTTAGATGTTTATGTTGAACTAATGCAATTTCTCAATTTTTAATTTCAGATCTAGAGACAAGCTATTTGGAATATTGGGAGAGTTGATAAGGTAAATTTCGTCCATGAAGTAGTTGAGAAACTCGTGAATGACATTTTTTTCAATTCTGGTATGGAAACTTGCACTTTCAATGTGTTAGATGTTTATGTTGAACTAAGCTAATTCTCCATTTCGATCTGATTTGCTGGAATAGCGTCTATTTTTCGAGACTTATGTGATGTTTTCGAGACTTGATGTTGTTATTTTCGAGACATATTTATATCAATTTTGGGAATTATTTATTCTATAATCGAGACTTATATAATATTGGATACCTATGTATATAATATCGAGACTTATTTATATAATATCAAGACTTATTTATACCTTTATCGAGACTTATTTATATCAATTTCGAGACTTACTAGGATGAATTAATCTGATAGTAATTTTTGGACTAGTTTTCATATGGTTTTTTGATAGTGTTACTTGTTTCTAGGACGATGGATCGTGTTAGAATATTGATATCATAAAATGGACGATGGAATGAACTACCAGATGGAAGCGAGAGATATGTCGGCTCCGTTAATAAAGGTGTATATATCTGGAAGAATTTAACTTACGAAGAACTGTTGGGGGTTGTAAAGGCTATTGTGAAATATGATCCGAACAGGTATGAAATTGACATACAATCAATATCCGTTGATCCAGATAGTACATGTCGCACTATGATAGTGGATGATGATGACGTTCAGTTTTTACTAGGGTAAGATAAGGTAATTCAGAAAGTGTGTGTTACACTTGTTGAAAGAAGATGCAAGGAACGTGTCATAGGTGATGACATTGAAATGAATCAAAATCCAGTAGAAACACAACATTCTAATAATGTTGTCCATGATTCGTACGAGGCAGTTGAGGTTGATGCACCTCATACCGTACCTCATTTTGATTGTGAGTTGGAATAGTCGTTAGACGACTGTTTTGACATTGGTGATGGTCCTGAACATCATACATCAAGAAGATATGTGGAAAGAGAGTTCATTTCTAGTTCGAACAATACAACAACATAAGTTATCCCTGGATCAGAGTCATTTTCGTTTGGCGACATGAGCACCATGGGTCCAGAACACCTAACACTATGATTTACAAGGGACAATTTTTTCCCAAGGAAGAAGGATTTAAATCGATTAGTAGACATTCATGCATTGAGAGAGAATTATGAATGGAAGGTGAACCGGTCTAACAAATCCGTTTTACATTTGGTTTACAAGCATGAAAATTGTAACTGGAAATTAAGAGCAGTTTGGGTGTCTGAGGGGACATACTTTCACGTACGAAGTTATGAAAACAAGCACACTTGTCCATTGGAAGAGTTTCACCAGCGCCACCGGTAAGCTAGTGCAATCATCATTGGTGAAATTGTAGCTCCTAGACTTCAAGACCACGACGGACGTATCATGGTTCCTAGAGACATAATTGTAGATATGAAGTCTATATATGGCATCCGACTATTGTACAGTAAGGCACACACATCCTTACAGTATGCATTGCAATTGACAAATGGAATACATGAGGAGTCATTCAAGTTGCTTCCATCTTTTACTTATGTTCTGGAACAATTAAATCATGGCACAATCATGGATATATAATGCACATATGATAATCAGTTTTTGTACTTTTTCATGTCATTTGGAGCTTCACTTAGAGGATTCTGCCGATGTATGTGTCATGTTATTGGTGTTGATGGTACACATTTAAAGGGAAGATACCTGGTTACAATGTTTGTGGCCACAACACAAGATGGAAATGACCAAGTATATCCTATAGCGTTTGGGTATGGGGATTCCGAAAACAATAGTTCATGGGAGTGGTTTCTACAGACATTGAAGGATGCACTTGGCCACATTGATGATTTGGTTTTGGTATCCGATCGTTATGCAAGCATTGAAGTTAGGATACAGAAAGTCTTCCCAGATGCAACCCATATGTTTTGTATTTGGCACATTTCCGAGAATGTAAGGAAAATGTTCCACAGAAAGGATGTTGCAGACATATTTCAATAGGCTGCTAGAGCATATAGGCAAGTGGATTATGATCGGGAGATGAAAGAGTTAAAGAAGATGCATAAGAATGCATATGAATATGTTTTGGAAATCGGACCTCAGAAATGGTCACGTGTCTATTGTCTATAGAGGAGATTTTCCATGATGACAACCAACGTTGCTGAATGTATTAATTCATGTTTAAGAATTGCTCGCAAATTACCAGTGATGATATTAGGCGAGTTCATTAGGAACATGCTCCAGAAATGGTTTTATAATCGTCACCAAGATGCGGTAAACATACGTTCTCAACTCACCGATGCTGCACATGAGGAGATTGTGAAGCGAATAGCTGAATGTAATCATATGAACGTGACTCATGTTGATTGGAACATATTTCTAGTGAAGCTATGGGGAGACCAGTGGACAGTTAACTTGTTGGAAAGGACATGCACATTCAAGGTTTTCGATCTTGATCATCTACCTTATGCTCATGCACTTGCAGCTGCTAGGTATATATTTTTTCTTTTTTGTTTTTATTTTTGTTCTGTTATTCAATAACAATCATTCTATGATTGCATTTACGGTGAATGTTATTTGTTGTTAAATTCACAGGGAGTGAAACTTGGATTACATTTCTTTATGTGCGGATTACTACAATAAGGAAGTTCTTGCCGATGCATATTCTATACCGATCATACCGGTGGGTCATCCAAATACTTGGGTAGTTCCTAAAGACATAAAAAATCGAGTCGTCTTAACGCATGATATCCATACGCAATCTGGTCAGCCCCGAAGAACTTGATTTGCCTCTGCCTTCTAGGCCAGAACAAAAGGTCAAAATTCCCGGCGGTGTCCGAATCCAGGCCCCAATTCCAGTAGTACTATTTCAGATGCATACTGTTGGAAGTGTAGTTTGTGCCATGAAATCGGGCACAACAAAAAAACTTGCCCAAAAAAGGATGAAATCGTTGGATGACTACAATGCTTGTAATGAATTTATTCTACTTTAACTCACTCCTGGATGACTGTAAAGCTTCCATTATCCTTAATCTTACTTTCTAGATGATATGTATCGACATTTCTTTGTTATTTGTGAAAGCTAAATGACATTTCTTGGTTTGTAATTTGCATGTGGATGGTTAGTAGCTGTTATGTTGCATTTTAAAATTCATTAGTGCAGGTTTACAGGTTTGTAATAGAGAATGACATTTGTCCCCAATAAGTCTCGAAATTACCAAATAAGTCTCGAATATATTGTAATAAGTCTTGAAAGTATATTTTAAGTCCCAGATATATTATAATAAGTCTCAAAAGTTACGAATAAGTCTCAAAATTATTGTAATAAGTCTCGAATGAGCCGAATATAATAAATTTGAGACTCTCAATTAAAAACAAAACCATCCATTCACAGAAAAAAAAAACCCTATCCATTGAAAATGAACTATCCAATTCCATTCATTCAAAAATATTATTTATAAACACAGTCATTTTACGATGTCTATATCAATTTCGTCCAACATAACCATTGTAAAGTAATCAACATAATTCATACATCCGTCCGTAACCAAAAAATCCATCCGTTGTTAATGAACATGATAAATACATTTATATATCCAAAAAAACTATCCATAATAAAGTTTGGAAATACTATTCATTGTAGTTGCATCCACTAGACTGAAACAATGGAGTTTGAAAACACTTCCACGGCCATTTTTAGTCGCATATCAGGGATTTGCTCATCAGTCCAATTCAACTTCTTTCTCTTTGCCATAATATGTTCAATCACTGCTTCACAATTGCCACTGTAAATACTTTTACATTAATTTCCTTATAAATAGAATTAAGATTTCAAAACTATTTAAGTACTATAGTTGTGTTACTTACCCAGTTTTTTGTTCGGGAATGTTCTGTGGGTTTACTAACACCATCTGAAATGGGTCCAGATCCATAGTTGTGCCATTCCGTTTCTTTTTGTAAAAACCAAGTTGATTAAGCATTGAAGGCATAAACCACCGTAAACAAGCAAGTTGTTGCTTGCGGACTTGGTACTCATCTTCCTGCTCCCATGGATCATATAGACGGATGGATCGCGGTGTTAGTCCCATTTTAGCCATTAACCAATGACCGCCTCCAACATTCACTGGAATCAAGAGCTGGATCCAATACAAACAAAAAAGGATGAATATTAATATCAGCTGTCTTTTGTAAAAAGAATAAATGAATACTATTTTCCATTTTCCTTTTAAGAATAAATGAATTCCTTGGTAACATAACCTACCGTATCGACCTCGTTCCACGAACGACATCCGCCATTATTTTTCCCTCTCGCCCATGCAATTTGTTCGGCGGTCCACTTGTAAGACAACACTGACCATTCTTCAAAATGTTTGTCCGTTGTTCCAGCAGGCATCATTTGCTCCCACCAATTTACTATGTTAGACTGTAATTTAAGCATGAACATAGTTATTTAAAAAAAAATTATTGCATAGTATTAGAAATACCAATTACGTATGTAGAAGTATGGATCTATAATGTTGATATTCTGCAGGTATACTTCTGGAAACATGCGCTGGCGTTTCCTTACTATATTTAAATAAGCTTCCAAATGTTGTAAGTATAATTCATACCTTGTCTTCCAAAACAGTGTTGTTGGACTCGAATTGAACAAACCAAGGGACATCAACTATTAGTTGTATGTCTACATCGTGTCTAGAGAAAAAAATGAAACAGTTAGAATATGCATAAATCATTCATACATATATGTAAAAGACTTGTAACTTATAATTACCTCCCAGTTGGATCCTCCTTAAATGCTACGTAATCCACTAACATTTCCGTATCAACCTTTTCATCTGGCTTGAATTTATGTGCTGCCGACTTAGCTCTCTTAGGCTTATATGGGTCAGTTTATGGAGTAGTCTGCTGCTAGCCCAGTTTCCGCAAACGTACTGGTCTACAATTCATTGGTGGATCCTGGACCTTAGCAGTTTGCTGGGCCATCAATGGAGGATCCTGGACCTCTACACTGTTCTGTAGCCCCACTTAAGGACCCTGGACCTCTGCACTTTGTTGGGCCATCACTAGAGGATCCTGAACCTCTGGAGTTTGTTGGGCCATCATTGGAGGATCCAAAGGATCATAAGACCGAACATGTTGGGACATGTATAATGAGTCAGCCAAAGGAGTATGGGATTGGTCATCATTGTGTCTGGATGAACGAAACATGCACATTATCTCATCATGTTGTTCCTTTCTACGCAGGTCGCTATCTCGAATCTCATCCAACACAATCTCAAGTCGATCTTGTATGCGTGACTCGAAATCCTTTCGTAACTTTTGGAATGATTGTATCACTGATTCATATCGATGAGTACGAACTCTAGGTGGTCCTTGAATTGAACGAAAAAAAGTTACTACTGTAAATTACATTACTAATATTATGCAAGAAAAATTAAAAATAAAATATGAATACGTACCTCTCGGACAGTATCTGGATGCTGGGACGGTGGTTCTGTGTGGTCTAGTCCCCCCTACCGTTCCTGCTTTGAAACGTCGACGTGGAGAGGTAGGGATGTCGGCTACACCAGTGGTAGGTGTAGGTGTAGCAGTCCCACTATGCCCAGCAGCGCTAGTGGGTCTAGACCGTGGAGGTGTAAGATTGTATGTGGTACGTCCGTCTTCATACTCATCTGGCATATTATCTAATGCACCGGGAGCCGGGTACAAATCATCCACGTTTTGTAGCCCATCATAGTACCATTGAGCAGTCTCCTAATTCATAGGGGTGATTGTGATTGTGGCGAGTAATTGTTCCATTATTCCAATCTGACTCGGGGAGTTTTCAGTCGCCTCTTCAGATTCACCATCTGCAAACAAAACATATAATCATAACTACACATCACACAATAAGTCTCCAATGTAGCAAATCTTTCTAGAACATTACAACACCAGTAAATCTCGATCAGAAACAATTAAGTCTCGAATATACACCAGTAAGTCTCGAATATAGATGAATAAGTCCTGACAATACTTAAATAAGTCCCGAATATACCTTAATAAGTCTCGAAAAGTATGATATAAGTCCCAAAACATACAAGCATAACTACACAACACACGATCAGTCACCAATGAAGCAACTATTTCCAGAAATATATACACAATTAAGTCTCGAAAATACTAAAATAAGTCTCGAATATAATGATATAAGTCTCCATAATTATGATATAAGTCCTGAAAATAAGTTTTGACACCGTACTGATTTCTGTAGTATCAATATAAGTCTTTACCTCAAATGTAGCATTACAAACATATGTACTAAACTGTCAATTAGTCTTGCTACACCGTTTCTTCTCAAAATCACTATGATATGCATCATAAATTAAAAAAACAACAGGAAAAATGATTTTCATCACTATTATACATCATAGAATAACTGTAGCTTTTAGCATCTCTTTAATTCTAACAAATCACTATACAACACCTGAACAAGATTTGGAATTATCTAAGCTCTCAATTAAAGATGAAGGAAATAACCCACAAAAACAAACACTAACGCAACTACAATGAACACCACACCACCACTCACCCAACTGATAACTATATAGCAACCAAGAAAAAAAAAAAACACAAACCAATGATTATTACCAGGAACAAATTTAAATCTGGTGACCACCAGAGATAAGTTAAACAAAACCTCCCCTCAAATCACCATCTTTAACACTTTTAATCAGATTTTTTAATGTACTGAAACAATTGAAACATATATAAAATTTTCTATTTGCTCATATTCAAATGTGTGACTTCTTGTATACTCAGCTTTTAAACCTTGCCAAAGATGCAACGCCAACAATTAATTATGTAGGCTTGTCCAAGCAGATTGTCTTTTTAAGATCCCTTAAAGTGAAACAAACAAAACTGCCCAGTAGTATTCTTAAGATCAAGAAACTTAAAAGAATATATCTGATAGTAGCCTTCTTATCAACCATTCACAAGGTAATAACAAGATGCATTTTCAATATCAGTTATATTCTCAGCTGTTACATTTAAAGAGACCCCTTATAAACTTTAGCAAGACAGTAGTCAAGAACCAAGCATAGCATCACAGTCAGATGCTTCATCTGCTAACAGCTAATCTATCTTAAGCAAGTATATGGTATACCATTGAATATATGCAGAACAAAAGCTACAATCTGTTATGTTCAAATAAGACAGCAAGAAGTTTGCATAAAATAATTCTCTCTTATTTTAAATCAGAAACAATAAAGCAAAGATTCTTGCTTTTATTATAATCACGAAACCCCACTTGCAGAACAAAATTGTCTCACTAATTGAACTGACAAGTGCTTGACCCCACAAAATTGTATAATGAACAACAACAACAAAGTAACACTATATATATATATATACAAATGATAAAAAAAAAAAAAAAAAAAGGTTGGGTTCAGAGATCTTCTATTTAAACTCTCTTGATCCCACTCTCATTAAAGGAAAAAAAAAAAAACCAAACGAAAATACCTCATTTAAAGGAAAAAAACACCAAACGAAAAAACCCACTCTCTTCATTTGAAATTCACAAAAAACTAAATCGAAATCAATCAATAAGTGTTTCAATTTCTCAAAATCAACAATATCAAATTTGAAATTCATTTGAAACGAAAATACCTAATTTAAAGGAAAAATAAAACCCAAACGAAAAAAGCCACTCTCTTCATTTGAAATTCACAAAAAACTAAATAGAAATCTATCAATAAATGTTTCAATTTCTCAAAATCAACAATATCAAATTTTAAAACAGAACCCAAACGAAAATACCTCAAATCGTGATTGACGAGAACTATGTTGGACGTGTCGCCGGAGTCTTGCGGCTGCCGTCGAAGTCCTTGCGGTTGTTGCCGTCAATGGGATTGTCTCTGTTGCTTCAACTCTGTCTTCTTTCCTTGAGTCAACAAGTAAAGAGTAAAGAAATTGAGATGAAAATAAAAAGTAAAAAGTAAATAATAAATCAAGAAAAAGATGCCTGATGCCCTAAAATAAGGGTATTTTTGTCTGGACACATCCTTTAGTGTTATTAAAACAACACTTATTAATGTGGTGCTATTTGCACCAGACCACCCTTAAAAAGTGCTATTTAATTTTTTACCTTTTTTATTTTTTATTTTTTTTATTTTTTTATTTTAAATTTTACACTTCTTTTCTAACGACACTCCATCTTAAAAATTAAAAAAAATAAATAAAAAAAAATTCTAAAGATATTTCTTTTTGTTTTAAAATTATCTATTTTATCTTTTGACACTCCTATTCAAATTGCTACATTATTACATGGATAAATTTGGTGAACTTATAACACTGTTGTGTTTACTCCATGAATTTCCATATAATGTACATGATAAATTGAATGAATTTTTTTTTTTTTATAAAAAAAATGGTGGTAATACAAAAATTCTTTAACATATGAACAAGAAATTTCAAAGTATCAAACTAATGAAGATTATCAACAATATATATTGTATCCATGAATCTAATATCCGAGCTAACAAGATTTTACAGGCATCTAAAAGCGACACAGAGGACATAGATTACACATAGGACAATACAATTTTGATGATAAACATGAGAACAAGCTAAGGCATTATTGTAGCTTCCGAACCAACCGAAATCTCTTCCAAACATCACACACTGTCAACTCTAGTTTTCTTCAGAGCCTGAATTGAACACTCACCTGTAGACACCATGATGCTCCATTTGCTGCATGCAACAACCATTATTATTTTGCCAAAACAGAGAATATTGAAAAAGAAAAACTCGCAGCCATGCATTGCAGTTGTCGCAGCTGCTTCTCTTGTTAGGAGAATTAAATGTGAGCCAATGAATGTGAAAAAAAGAAAAAAAAGAATTGCATTGAATGTTAAACAAGAAAAAAGCAGACCAAACCTAGAACAAGAAAGATGGGCGCGTGGCGTTGAGAGATTGTACGCGCTTGGTGTGTTTTTTGTGTGTTTCTCTTCCGGCCGCCACTATTCTTGCCTTCTTCTGTCTTCTTCATCTCTTCTTCTTTCTTGCTTGTTCTTTGTGTTTCTTTCCTCCTGGGTATGGATAAGTCTCCAGAGACGTTTGTTTTTGCGGCTCAAAAACCCCTTTCCTCAGCCTTGAATCTTGATTTGTGCAATCGATTGGAAATTAGCGGCTCTGCTAAGCGGGCTAGGGCAGAATTTACATCTTGTGGGCATAGTGATGTTGTCATTGAGAATATGAGTAAGGATGGCATGGGTAGCTTCAAAAATAAACTCATGAATATGTCAAACCCTGTTTCTTGGGAGGGATTGGGTAATACAAAAGAAAAAATCAAGATCGATCAGGAGGATATCCTGATATCAGAGGGTCCGGATGGACGTAGGATGATTTTTTCCCCAAAATTGAAGGATCGATTACATAAACCATGGGCCAATGCACTGATTCTGAAAAATATGGGGCGTATTCATTCTCTGAACTTCATGCTCTCGAAATTAACTCAAAAGTGGTCGCTGATTGGACAATGGCAGTTAACGGATTTGGATGAATGATATTTAGTGGCTCGGTTCCAGATGAAGGATGATCTTGATTATGTCCTTACGAGTGGACCTTGGGTAATTGTAAATCAGTACCTAGCTGTCCAGCGATGGAAATCGAATTTTGTTCCAGGGGATGATTTAGTCCAAAGTATGCCTATTTGGGTTAGATTAACTAAAATCCCTTTGGAATGGTTGGATTCTGAATTGTTATGGAGCATTGGAGGATTACTAGGGAGAATGTGCAAAGTTGATCCAATCACTGTTAACCAAGCGCGTGGCAGGTTTGCTTGTATTTGCGTTGAAATTGATATTTCTAAGCCTCCTATGGGTGATCTCCATATTGAAGATAGGATCATAAAGGTGGAATATGAAAGTTTAGGGATGATTTGTTTTAAACGTGGGAGATTTGGTCATAGTAAAAAGTCTTGTAGAGAAAGGTTAGAGGTTCCGAATGTTGCTGAAGTTGTTTGCGAGAAGAAGGATAAGTCTCCATTAGAGGTGGCCATGGTTTCGGTTAAACCGACGGTTTTGCCCGCGGTTTAACCGAAACCGTACTTCCAAAAACCACCCCGAACCGAAACCGAAACCGGCGGTTTCAAAACTGGTCGGAAACCGG
Source organism: Acer negundo (assembly GCA_035582765.1). Classification (NCBI taxonomy): domain Eukaryota; kingdom Viridiplantae; phylum Streptophyta; class Magnoliopsida; order Sapindales; family Sapindaceae; genus Acer; species Acer negundo. Next base: position 30,878,989 of record CM069241.1, on the reverse strand, counting down.
TTAAACCGGTTACGGTTTCGGTTTGGATACTTTCAAAAACCGCCAAAAATCGGCGGTTTTAACCGCGGTTAAACCGCCGGTTTTTTTATAAAAAAAAATTAAAAAAAATAGACTAATCAGAAGCTGACACGTGGCATTTTTTTGATTTTTTTTTGAAAAACCGAAACCGAACCGAAACCGAACCCAAAACCGTCGGTTTTTAAACCGAAACCGAAATCGAAACCGAAACCGACACCGTAAAACCGCCGGTTAGAACCGTGTACCAAACCGGTTTTTCGGTTACGATTTCGGTTTCGGTTTTGGGTGGCCACGGAACCGGAACCGAAACCGCCGGTTTCAAACCGAAACCGAACCGTGGCCACCACTAGTCTCCATATGGTCCGTGGTTGCTGGTTTTGTATGGTAAACAGGGCTCTTCTAATTATAAAGGGAAATATGGTATTGGTAATCAAGGGTCTTTGAACGGTATGAGAGGAGTTGGGAAAGTAGGAGCTATTGGTAGTAGGAAGAAGAATACTGGGATGAGTGGAAGTGGGAGGAATGAAGCAAGTGGCAGTGGCATTAGAAGTTCTGGAGGATTTATTAAGCAAGTTCGGAGGAAATTGGCATTGTTGGGACGTTAATTGAGCTGATTATGAGTTGTATTACTGGAGTGAGCTATAAAGTGGTGATGAATGGTGAGTTGACTGAGAGCTTTATACCCAAGTGTGGTATTAGACAAGGTGACCCTTTATCCCCCTACATTTTTGTGTTATGTATGGAAAAACTTTATCATATTATTAACCAAAAACTCAATGAGAAATCGTGGAGTCCGGTGAAGATTTCTAAAGGGGGGCCTAGCATTTCCCACCTGTTTTTGCTGATGATCTCATTCTCTTTGGGAAGGCTACTCATCAACAAGCGCTTCTCATAAGAGACTGTGTTTATATGTTTTGTGACATTTCGGGCCAACAAGTAATCTTCCCTAAATCTAGTGTTTACTGTACTAGCAACATTAGTAATGGCAATGCTAAAGCCTCTTGCTGATTTATGTGGCTCCCCTATTACTAAGCAGCTTGGCTCTTATCTTGGTGTTTCGCTTATCCATGGCCGTATCAAGAGAGATACGTATAAAGAGATCCTTGAGAAAACTCTGGCTACTTAGAAAAGCGCCTCCCTCTCTTTTGCTGGTAAATGTACCCTTATCAAAGCTATCTCATCTGCTATTCCGGTGTATGCTTTGCAATCTGTCAAGTTTCCCACTGATATTTCTAAAAGCCTTGATAAAATAAATAAGAATTTTTTGTAGGGTAGCACTACTGATAAAAAGAAAATTTATCTTGTTAACTGGGATACAGTGTGCACGCCGAAACAATTGGATGGTCTTGGTATTAAAAAAAACGAAGTTGATGAACCAAGCTTTGCTTGCGAAAATTGGTTGGCGTCTGAACCAAAGGGATTCAGGTTTATGGGGTAGGTTAAATATCTAAAAGTTGGCAATTTGATTGAATTGGCTAATTTGACTCCCAATAATTGTTCAAGTACGTGGAGAGGAGTTCTTTTCGGGGCTAAGCTTCTTATGGATGGTATGATATGGAGAGTTGGTAGTGGGAGAGACATCAGGTTCTAGCATGATGTTTGGGTGCCTACCTTGGGCAAGCTTCATAGGTTTTCTTCTTCCCTTCTTTCGGATGAGAGGTTTCAAGAGAAGGTATGTGATTATATTGTTGACAGTAATTGGAATCTGCAGAAACTTAATGCTATCCTCCTTGAGAATGTTGTTTCCCGTATTATTAGTATTCATGTTGAGAGTAATGGTAATATTTCTGATTCTGGTGTGTGGGGTCTGGCTAAGAATGGTGTTTTCTCTGTTAAGACGGGCTTATGATAGCCATTTTAATTGTGATGAGATTGATGTTTGGAAATGGAGTTTCATTTGGAAACTTAACCTTCCTCCCAGAGTCCTCTACTTCATCTGGACCCTTCTCCATGGAAAACTGTTAACTAATTATCATCGGGTTGCTAAAGGTTTCACTTTTGATGTTACGTGTTTGAGATGTAAGATCAGCAGTAAAGATGTTGAACATGTTTTTAGAGGGTGTGCTGATTCTATTCGTATTTGGGAGAGTGTTAGCAATGGTGTTTCCAGGACTGATGTGTTCAAGATTGGGTGGGATGAGTGGATGCAGAGTAATCTCAAGTGCAATAAGCTGGTGTTGGGAAGATTTCGTAATTATCTTATTTTTAGTGTAACCTTTTGGTTTCTTTGGAAATGGAGATGTAGTGCTGTTTTTGATACTGATTTTAATCTCCCTTTATGTCCGGGCCAGTTCATTTGTAGGTATGTGGAGGATTGGTTGAAGGATAATGTTGCTGGTGCCAATTCCACTGTTGTGAATACTTGTCTTATTTCTTGGTGCCCTCCTGCGGTTTATTGGGTGAAACTCAATGTTGACGGGAGTATGATATCTGAGATGTGGTCCATTGCAGCTGATGGTGTTGGTGGGACCATAGGAAGAATTGGTTGACTGTTTTTGCAATGAAGATCGGCACGGGTTCTATTCTTGAACCGGAGTTGTGGGGAATTTTGGAGGGTTTGATGTTGGTCTGGCAGCAGGGAATCAGAAAGGTTATTGTCGAATCTGATTCGAAGTCAACAGTGGAGTTGCTGAGCAATATTGCCCCGAGTTATCATCCCCTTCTTAGCATCATTCAGGCCTGTAAGTCGCTCATTGAGAAGAATTGGAGTTGCCACATCCAGCATGTTTTCAAGGAAAGTAAAAAAGTGGCTGATAGAATGGCTTTTTAATGGGGTGGCTTTTGCTAGACTGTGTTCTAGCTCTTAGATGTTTGTCTCTTTTCCTTTTAGAGTACACTTCTCATCAGGCTCTTGCCATTTAAATCATGTTATATGACATATATGACAGGAGATTACATGTAATCGGGCAAATTGGCTATTCATACCCACGGAACTTAATATGAGTGGTAGACGAATCGTACACGGGGTATTGAAACATTGAAACATTTTTCATGGAGTAGGAGGTACAAGCACCTATTTCTCAGTTGTATTATATTAATCAATCAAAGAATATTACAACTAAAGCCACAATAAAAGCAGTATCAACAGAGCCAGGAAATATGGTTAGTCTAAATTTATTCCTTCTCACAAAAATCTGCCGAAGCTTATACATAAGACCAGTCTGCATGAAAACCAACACATGAAATCAATTTCTAAATAGTTGGTAGAACAAAAATATAAATCAAAATACAAATTTGACAATATCAGTGACCTTTTCTATAAGGTATGCTCTAAATACAATTGAAAAACAACTTTTTAGTTTTATAGTAGATGATAAACAAAAACAAAAACAAAAACAACATTGTATCATACTAATGCTGAATTAAGTTGTGGATTTTTTTTTATTTATTTTTTATTTTTTTAAGAAAACAGTTTTCTGTTTTAAAAAACACATTCAAACAGTCAGAATTAAGTAGTTGTCTTTAAATTATTTAAGTTACCCATTTCGTTCCATCTATATAATTAGTTCAAGTTTACAAGGGTTTAGAACCCCTTTTGGGTCACCTACCTGGGATATTAATATTCTACGAGTTTCATGCTAATAAGATGGTAGGGTCTAATAGTAGCTTCGGTTTAGAATCCGGAGAAGGAAAAAGTCGAAGGAGTTCTAATTAGTATCAGATTTAGAAGAGTTATTTCAAGCATCTTTGTATTCTCTGTAGTGAAAAATTTCTTCTTTAAAAAGTTTTCAATCCTATGTAACTTTTATTCTAAATTTTTTGTTTCAGTTATAATTGTTCAATTTTGCTATGGATATTCCTGTAAGTATGCTCTGTGACAAAATAATGCATCTGATGAGAAACTAAAATAGATTTTGAATAGACTAAACTCAAACAAACTACGAAACTTTGAATTTCGCTTTGTGTTGCTATCGTTATATATTCTCCAACCATGACATACTGGAAAAATGTTTCAATTCTCTTACTTGAATGACTTGTATAGTTGTTTAAATCAAACCAAGTTATTCCTAATTTGTACGGAAGCCAAATATCCAAAACAAGTCACAGCACAAGAAGCAGTCAGAGCAGATAAAAGCACTTCACAGAATTTGGTTTTTGCACTAAATGTGATCTAACTTGTAAAATTCCAATGCCATAAATTGTTATATGTATGTACCTGAGCCACAATCAAATCGCTTCTGTAGATGGTGCAAGATTTTTGGAAGGGGCAACCTTTCATCTGGAATTCAGAGGCTGTATCTCCCCGGTTTTCGCCGACAAGAAACACATCAAACTCAGTTCTAGTGAGTGTGTTCAGTGTCCTCTTCACTCTGAATATTAAGTCTTTCTCCTCACTACTGTCCCCCTTGAAACCAAGCCACTGTCCCTTCTACAACAAGAAAACAATCATATTTCCTTCAGGTTTGCTCTAAAACAACAAGCACATAGAACATATAATATTTCTGGAGATTATTACTTTAATATTATTATATCTAATCCAATCTCATGTCATGAATCACCGAACAAAACATAATATTAATTCTGTCTAATCCATGTTTCTCCAAACACAGAATAATACTAATTTAATCTAGTTAAGTTCAATTTAATCTTATCTCAATCCCATCTGATCCAATTTTGTGCATCAAACGGGACCTTACGATATTAACTAATATTTACCGGTTTAGTACAGTACATGACCCGATTAATAAATACTTAATATTTTATTGTTGTACAACATTTCCTAATAAAATTAGGACAATTTAAGTTTTGTCATGCAAATTAATAATAATAATAATAATAATCAATATTTTGTTAAATAAAAAACCACAAAAATACCAACAAAAAAAAAATGTTCATATTTTCTTAAACAAAAAAATAAAAAAAAAGTTAAAAAGGAAAGAGGGAGAGACTCACGTGTTGATGATACACGGAAACTAGCGAGTTTCCTGAGGAATCTACGACCAACCTCTTAGAAGAAGACGATGAGGAGGAGTGGCGCTTGAGTACTCTGAAAACGACGTCGCCGGAGGAGTCGGCAAACCCGATTTCGCCACGTGTAAGGCCGGGATGCTTCTTAGAGACGAACAGGTCGACTGGGATCGGCAAGTTAGGCGGATACGGAGAAGTAGAAGTTGAAGCAGTGTCCATTGGATGTTGATAATCTCACCTCGGTTGCACAGATTTTGGTGAGTTTATGAGAGCCGTGAAAGAATTTTGATGAGTTTTTGAAGAAGAAGAAGAATTTTCTTTCCTTTTTTTATTTAATTTTGTTCAAAAAGATTTGGAATAAGGTTCGTTTGCTATGCCGGCTTTTTTTATTTATTTTTTAATTTTTTTAATATAAATATTATTATTAAAAAAAATTGAAACAATATTATTATTAATTTGAATAGTAATCTATGGTGGGAATAATCAAAAGGCAATTAATTAATTATTATTAAGTCTAGATCTAGTCATCGTAGATGGTCGATCTACGACTAATGTGGATCGGGTAGGATTCAAGTTAGGTCCAATCAACTTGGTCTAACCTGTCGAATCGGACGTGTCGATTGCTTCTATAACCCGTAAAAAAAATGAAAACTAATAGGAAAAAGAGAAGAAAAAGGTGAGAGTCTGTTTTTAGTCTTAGATTTGCTTGGGAGTCATTTATCTAAACCCTAAACTCGTCCATTCACCAGCTGAGCTATACCCCTTTTGATTAACAAATATCTTATTTGAAGAGTTTTTCGGAGATGCTTTTATAATTTTAACTAGCTTATATCGTTTTAAATGAGACCGTTGGTTTAAATAGTTTAATTTGAACTTATTTATTCTTAATTGAGTGGATATGCATCACTATCTATTTTTCTTTATTATCAACCATGGTTGGATATCCATGTTGTACATAAAAACGACGCAGTTAAATCCCATTTATATGTTATGAAATTAACCTTGGATAGTATTGTGGAATATCTATCAAACAATTGACCTCGGTGTTAATTTAAAGGAAAAAAAATATAAAATTTATATCGAATTTATGTTTAATATTGAAATATTGAGGAAGTTCAATATTTTGTAATTAATTATTTAGTTGTGTGATTAGATTTTGCCTCGGAAGCACGGATCCATTTAGTGGAGGTAACTCGTATCGAACTCGTATCAAGTTTGGATACTCCTCGGATACTCTAGGATACGTATTCGATACGTCAAATAGTGTATCCATTGACTTTTTCACAAGTTTGACTGGAAGATACTTGAGGGATACTTGGAGGATACTTAGGGGGTACCTGGAGGATACGTTTGGGGCAATATTATATTTATTTTAGTATAAAATAGGGTCAAATTATAATTTCAAAATATTAGGGGTCAAAATGAAATTATAAGGAAATTTTATTTTTAATTCCATTGACATGGAGAATATTGGGATATTTGAGATTGTAAACCTTTCTCTTGATGAACCAGAGTTAGATGTCGAATTATTTAGATCCTTTAACAATGTGCATGATGATAATGAAGTTAATTAGGAATTTAAAATATGTTTTATGAGTTTTTTTTTTAATGTATTATTTGGATTTTGTAATATGTTATGGTTTATTTGATGTATGTTTTATTTGGATTTTGTAATATGTTCGACTTATGTGACATGTTTTATTTGAATCCTGTATTATGTTATATTGTTATGACTTATGTAGTTATGTGATATGTTTTATTTGGATTCTGAATATGTTTTGATTTTGAATGAATTATCAAATATGTTTTTATATATTATTATTATTATTATTATTATTATTTTTATTTTTATTTTTATTATTTATTTATTTTTAAAATAAAATTGGACTGATCTAAAGGGAAAAAACATCACAAACGATCATATGCTGAAAAATTCTTAGACAATATCCATATATAAAAAAAAAAAAGAGAAAAGAAAAGTAAAAAAGAGACAAAAAACAACAAAGCACAAAGAACCAAGGAGAAAACAACCTCAAACAAAAAGAGGCACGCAGGCCACACAAAAAAGAAAAAGAAAAAGAAAACATCAAGAAAAACGAAAAGACTCCCGACCCATGCAGTCGTTGCCAACTAAAGTAGAACATAACGGCGGGGCAGAGAACCACCAAGAATCACCCTGAAGCTCTAAAACATGCTTAGAAAGTGTATCTGCAACCTGATTCCCCTCCCTGAAAATATGGGAAACCTAAAAATCCATCTGTGAGATCTGGAAGATGCAGCGCTGCCATGCTTGATGAACCCTCCAAGGAACCATCTCAGAACGAGAAGAAAGAAGCTGAACCACATAAGAAGAATCGCTTTCAAGCCAGAGACGATGTCACCCATACTTTCATGCAAAATTAATAGCCAAAGAGGCCGCCAGAAGCTCAGCCTCAAATGCAAAAACCTGACCAAGAGGAATAGCAAAGCAACCCTTCACAAAGACTCTAGAGTTCCGAAAGATACCACCACAACCACCAAACCCCGGAGAGCCCATAGCAGCGCTATCTGTATTCACTTTGATCCAACTAAGAGCCGGAGGTGACCAAATCACACTCTTAATCACCGGGGCTTTAGAAGGGCGACCTTGAAGATCGAAACGACGAAGAATCAAAAGGTCGTCCATACAATTATGCATACAACCAATATCAAGGCGATTAGCCTCTGAAACTGCACGCCAAACCAAAGAAAGGATAGATCTAAAGTCCACCGACTTTCCTTTAAAGATCCACTGATTACGGGCAGTCCACACCCCCTATATCACTGCATGGATAGCCGCTTTCCATAAAATCCTAACTTGCTCACTAAAGGAAACTGACATGGCTTGCAAGAAGAAGGATTGCCAAGTTTCGGTAGAGACACGTCGCTGGAAAGCAGAGAAAACTGCCTCCCAAAAGCAACCACCAAGGGACAATGAAGAAAAAGGTGATCCATAGATTCACTACTAACCCCACAAATACTGCAACGAGAAGCCAACTAGAACCCGGACCTGCAAAGACGATCCTCAGTAGGAAGCCTGTTCAACATAAGATGCCAGGTCAAAGCTGAGCGAGAGGGGGGGATAAAACGGGACCAAACATCTCTCCACCAAACAACCTAAGGAATATCACGGAGAAACTAGGAATAACCACTCTTACAAGAAACACGACCATCCCGAGAATTAGCCCAAACCAGAGAATCTACAACAGGAGAAATCGCAATTCTATCAATCCGAAAACACAGATCCGAGAAGCGTGCTCAGAAACTATCGTCTAGCACCCATTTACCCTCATGACTAAAATTTGAGACCCTTGCCCGGAGATGATTAGCTAAATAATCTGGAATCCCTAAAAGCTCCAAAATGGGGACCCCCAACCAATTATCCCACCAAAAGTCTCATTGAGAGTTCTTGCCAATTAGCCAAATACCTTCCTTAAGAAGGAAACTATAATTTGTCCAAAGAGAAGACCAAATTGAGGAGGTGACATATCCTCCATAAGGCTTTTGCAAATGCTTGAGATACCTCTCCCGCAGAAATGAGAAAGCAAAACTATCAGAGGTTATAAACTTCTAAGTGAATTTCCGTAACAACGAGTCATTCAGCAACCTAAGATCTTTCAGACCAAAACCATTCTATGAGTAAGGCCTACAACAACGATCCCAAGCGACCCGAACCAACTTAGTCTTCTCACAAGAACCAGTCCACAAAAAGTTCTTCAACCTGTGGTTAATCAGTGACAGTAAAGAAGAATGCCACTTGTAAATCATGAAAGAGTACACAAATGAACCAGTGATGACCGACCTGATCAGAGTAGCACGACCGGCCAGAGAAAGGGACTTGCCTTTCCATTTAGCAAATTTAGACAAGATCTTATCTGTAATAGGTCATAACACCGCCTTTCGAGGCTTACCCAGAAACAAAAGGAACTCCCAAATAAGAAAACGGGAGTTGCCTAATCTGCATACCAACCAGAGATTGCAAACTACCAATCCGAGAGAGGCAGATAGAAGATCCGAAATAAATCGAAGACTTACCCCAGTTAACCAATTGGCCTGAAATATCACCATAATCCCTAAAAGCACCCATGAAATGCTTCAGATTCTTTTGAGTGCCTCTACAAAAGATCAGAACATCATCTGCATATAGCAAATGAGTTGGAGCCAAAAAACCTTTTGGGGAAGAAATTGGCAGAATCTGAGAAGAACCCACTAACCTCGTTAATAATCTACTAAGGAATTATTCTGCAATACCAAACAAAAGTGGAGAGAGTGGATCTCTCTGATGAACCCCTCTAGAGCAACAGAAATACCCCTCTGGGATCCCATTAAATAAAATTGAAAGCCTAGACAAATGAAGAATGCCGTCTATCCAATCCACAAAAACAGAAGAAAACCCAAAAGCCTGAAGCACTCTGCAAAGGAAAGACCAATCCAAGGTGTCAAACGCCTTGCGGATATCAATCTTCATGGCTAAGTTACCCCTCATAACACTTCTTCTGCAACACATTCACACAGTCAGAAGCCAAAGCAGTACAATCCTCAATATGCCTGTCTCGAATGAAGCCGAATTGCTGAGGAGAAATAATCCTAGCGGCAACCCGAGCTAAACGATCAGCCAAAATCTTCGAAGAAATTTTAAACAGAAAGTTACTAAGAACAATTGGATGAAACTGATCAACCGAAATCGAGTCTCTCAGTTTCGGAAGAAGAACAATGAAACTGGAATTGAGACTTGGGAAAATAACTCCAGTGATGAAAAAATCCTGAACAGCGAGGACCATGTCACTACCTACAACATCCCAACATCTTTGATAAAAACTACCAGAAAACCCATTTGGCCCAGGGCAGAAACAATATCCATAGCAAAGACCGCATCGTGAATATCATCTGCAGATGGAACGCTAGTCAAGAAAGCGTTCTCTGCGGCAGTTACCAAGGAAGGAATCACATCATCTACAATAGATAAATCTCTCCCAACTCGAGAAACATCTGAGGAAAAGAGGCCAGAATAATAACTAATGATATGATCCCTGATGGTAGGCCGATTTTCCGAGAGAATCCCATTAATCGAAAGGGTTGATATAGTGTTACGATACTGCCTACGTTTGATAGAGGCATGAAAGAAAGATGTGTTCCGATCCCCATCACGAAGCCACCTAACTTTAGACCGGTCAAGATAAAAGCACTCCTGTCTGTGTAATAACACATCAAGCTCAGAATGAACATTCGCATCGGCCATAAAAAGATCATCTGAGAAACCTCGTTTAGACAAATCCAGCTGAATAGAATGAAGCTCTGCAGACTTCCTAGCAATGGTAGAGTTAAGATCCCTAAAAACCTCCTAATTCCAAGACTTGAGAGTCTTCTTCAAGTTTCTCAGCTTATAGATAACATCTTGAGGAGGGCTACCTGCAACAGGAGAGCTTCAAATCCTACGAACAATAGCTATAAAATCAGGATGCTCTAACCACATGCTCTGAAATCGAAACGGTTGATGACTAGAAACATCAAAATCTAATAACCGAACCAACAATAGACATTAATCAGAACAAATACAGGGAAGAGCCACATACGAAATTTCCCGCCAACAGGAAATGCAACCATTAGAAACCAAAACTCTATCTAATCGTCTCTCAACTCTAGTGCGGTTACTGCAACCTCTAACCCAAGTGAATCGGGCGCCTTGAGAACGAATGCCAACCATATATATTATTTATATTATTTTTTAAAAATAAATAAATATTATTTTAATTGACATATCCTACCGCATCCGTATATTAGTTTTTGAAGATTTGACGTATCCCCATATAGTAACGTATCCGTATCCGTATCCGTATCCGTGCTACATAGGATTTTGCTATCTTCATTCATTGTACGGAGATATTACATTTATATATACAAATGGACTAATGATAGGGAGTTAGGGACATAGATTTTATATTGGAAGGAGATAAACATTGATGTTTTTTTGATAGAGATAAATATCGATTTTGATAAAATTATTATTTAATAAACTAGTATTTCTTTCGAATATTCTTGATTCTCATTCGGATAAAAAGTTTCATAAATTATATCAAAAATTTTTTTCTTCATAAATTAGGTTATTTTTTATTTGATAAATTAAGCTTGTAAGGAAATTAAGCTTCGATAATAGAAAAATCAAGATAAATAATTTCAGTTAGTGATCTAACATACAAATGATGAAATAAATAAATAAACACAAACATTCATCAAGTTATGCTAGTTATCAAGATAAATAATTTAGCTAACAATGTTTCTAGGCATTTTCATATTATGGTAGAGCATCCCAAATGTTTTCCTGAGATATTATTAACAAACATAATATGCTACTTATTATAATCAATCAAAAATATTTAATTGATGAAATATTATCTATATTAGGTTTAGGATTTATGAAAATATTTGTTTTTAGTTGAATGCATTGTAGCATCAAGGGTATAAACATGGGTTAATATTATAAACATCCCCTCACCTTTGAATTATTATTGGATATATAGTTATAAATGCTTTTATTTTAGAAACCCCCATATGGACTAACACCGTTAGCATTCCGTTTATGTTGACTAAGTTTGACCGTTAAAAAGTCTAAAAATCTCTTTGTTTAAGCTTCAATTGTATGAATTGACCATTATACCCTCATATTTTTACCAAATAAATTAATAAACTGATACAAAATGTGAGAATATTAACTTGTAAAGAAAAAATTATTTTGTGGAGAATTTTATCCCAAAAAATAACAAAATAATGGAATAAGGGTATTATTAATTTAAGCTTCAATTGTATTATTTTATTAATTTATTTTGTAAAAGTATGATGGTATAATGATTAATTTATACAGTTGAAACTTAACTATGGACATTTTAGACTTTTTAATAGTCAACCTCAGTCAACACAAACGGAATGCTAACAGTGTTAGTTTATATGGGAGGTTTCTAAAATAAAAACATTTATAACTATAAATCCAATAATAGTTCAAAGGTGAGAGGAGGTTTTTAATATTAACCCTATAAAGATTTAATGATTTGTTTTTGGATGCTTTTATTTTTAAAAGAAAGAAGGAAAAAAACATATCACTTAGGTTTTTTTTAGGTTTGAGTCTCTATCTTTAGTAAACTTCAAACCTATTCAATTTTTAGATAAAAAATAAATGGCCTCTAAACTTAGGAATCTCTTGATATAATAATTAATTAGTTTGCATGCCTGCATGGTAAGATATCATGCAAACGCCATCGAATTTAAATTTTAAAATTTCTTCATATTTTTTTAAAAATTGTTTTTTAATTTTTTTGCTTTCAATCTTTAATTTCTTCAAATGTCTTTTGTATTAATATTTTCAACTCGAATTGTGATAAAATAAAAAAAAATAAAATAAAAAAAACAAAAAAAATAAAAAACCAACAGTTCCCATAAGGAGTTATAGGCATATAGCAAACCAAGGGTTGGGATTTAATGTTGTTACTATCATGAGACGTAATTTATTTTATTTTTTTATAAAAAGAATGATAGGCATAGATTGATGTATTTATGAGTTTTTATTTTTATTTTTATTTTTTATTTTTTATTTTTTATTTTTAAGAAAAATCATATATATTGTTGTTTGCTTTGACTACCAATGATGACTTATTAATTGGTATAAAGTTGGAACAATGATTCAAAACATTTAGCAAAAAGAGATTCAAAAATAATATGTTTTTTTTTTTTTTTTAATTGGGTGTGCTAAGAATTTAGAAGAGTCTACAAATAAAATGTATTAAAATAAATAAAGGTATTATTGGTATTAGAATAAGTGTTTATAGTAATTGTTTAATTTAAAAAATTTATATATGAGTGTAATTACAAAATGAGTGTGTAAATTATATTTATATGTAGCAATATCGTCACCCTATTATAAAACCAACCCAACATACTTCAATGAATGATAATAGATGTTCAATCTTTCCTTCAAGTGTTGTCCCTCATACTTTCTTAAAAATGTTTATAATTAATAGGGACTCTTCATATTATATAACTAATTAACAAAATTAAATAGTGTTGTAAATTAATTGAATAATAAATAAATAAAGTGAATAATAAATGAGAGAGAGAAATAAAGTAAAAGATGGAGAAACAAAAGAGATAGACGAGAGAACATATTACCTTTGTTATTGATTTTCTGGAGAGCATTAGCTGAATAAAAACAAAATAACATATTTACAATAGAAAACCATATATATAGGCAAATGTTATGAGCGGTGCTCATATATCTTTACTTAAGGATTAAGCAATGAAGACCATGCTTTCACGTGGGTTGGTGTACCCAACACGCTAAGAAGAGAATGATGGTGGAAAGCCACATATGTTATAACATTCCCACTTGGATTTTCACAATTTGTATCTTAATTTGCTAGGAAAAACTTAGTGAGACAAAAATCTTAGCAAAAGTATATACGATGATCTTCTAGATCAAGTGGTGTGGATGTGTTTAGAATTGTCTCATTAAAACCTTTCCGGTAAAACCCAGTGGGATAAAATCCGGTAGAAGGAAAAAGAGTACAGTACACATATGTTCTATTCAAAATTTGTTCCCCCCCTGATTGGACTTCAATGTTAATCTTGTAATTTATAGAGCTAACGCATGCCAATTCCATATATAAGCTTCTCAAAAGTTGATGTAGGCAATGTTTTGGTAAACAGATCTACAAGATTATATATAGACCGCATTTGTTTAACATCATTTTGTTGGCTTTGTTGAAGTTCATGAGTATAGAAGAATTTAGGGGAAATATGTTTGGTTTTATTTCCTTTGATATATCCCCCTCTAACTTGAGCAATACAAGCCGCAGTATCTTCAAATATTGGTGTCGGCATTTCTGTAGATAATGAGAATCCACATGTCTTTTGAATATGATGAATAACTGACCTTAGCCAAATTTATTCTCTACTTATTTCATGAAGTGTAAGGATTTCTAAATGATTAGAGGATGTGGCAACAAAAGTTTGCTTTGTAGAGCGCTAGGAGATTGCTGTGCCATTATAAGTAAAAACATATCCTGTATGTGTATGAGCTTTATGGGGATCAGATAGATAATCAGCATCAACATAACCAAGTAAACCTGAAAAGTTGTTAGATTTTGAATAATATAATCCTAAATCTTTCGTTTCACGAAGATAACGAAAAAGATGTTTAATCCCACTCCAATGTCTTTGAGTTGGTGCTGAACTGAATCTAGCAAGCAAATTTACTGAAAATGCAATATCTGGTCTAGTATATTGAGCCAGATATAATAAAGCACCAATTGCATTGAGATATGGTACTTCAGGACCAAGTATCTTTTCACCATCTTCAATTGGCCATAATGGATCTTTCTTAGGATCAAGAGTTCTAACAATCATATGAGCACTTAATGGATGAGCATTGTCTATATGGAATCTTTTCAACATATGTTGATTGATGGATAAGTATTCTGTTTGATTCATACTCAATCTCCAAGCTGAGACAATATTTTGTCTTTCCCAGGTCTTTCATTTCAAATTCCCTTTTCAAATATTTAGTAGTCTTTAGGAGATCTCCAGGAGTTCCAATTAAATTCATATCTAAAAAATAACTACAAGATTATACTAAACAACCTAAGGGGGATGAATAAGTTGACACTCTAATTTCAAAATTCTTTCGAGACTTTTGTCAAAACCTTTGTGTGTATACAAATTAACCTTTACACATGATTGTTATGAGACAACAATTAACACATGTAGCTTAATTCACCACCCTTAGTCTACAAAACATATACCAAGAAACAATGTATCTCATATACAAGTATATTCAATGAAGAGCAAATTCCACAAGTTGTACTTTGAATATTACAATGTAAGTACACTAAATAGAACACTACAACTTGCTAGAGAAGGAATTATATTAAAACTAAAACAAAGAATACTTGAATTCACAATTGTGTCCAATATGTACAAATACTAATCAATATATGATTATACACAAATAGGTTAATATACAAAAGAATTATATTTACATCTTTGATCAAAATGATGTTCTTACATTTCACACTTAACAAAATCTTGTTTCTAAATACATCACAAATGAAGATTATGAAACAATGATTAAAACATACACATATACAAATATGAAAGATAGAGATAGGAAGAATTGACACAAGAGATTTTTTAACGTGGTAAAACCTCTAAGGAAGAAACATCCACGGGTTAAGTTAAAACCATATGGTACTATATATTAGATGATAGATTAGAAATTCCTCAAAAGTGACCAACCCATGATCTACTTCTTATTGGAGTCTATGTATAACCAATTTTTATTGGTAGATTAGAAATTCCTCAAAAGTGTGGAACCACTTTATATTGGAGTCTATGTCTACACAACATCGTTGCAAGATTAGAAATTTCTTAAGAGTGAATACACATCCCATGCAACACTCTCTATTGGAGTCTATGTCTATCCAATTGCCAATACCTACAAATGTTATAGCCAACTCCCTATCTAAGACATTCATGCCTCTAGAAAACCACCCTATGCATAGCTATTCAGACCTTCCCGATCCTAGCCATGACTTCTTGCTTGGTTATCCGGACCTCTTAATCTAACCAAGTCTTCCTTGCTTGACTATCCGGACAACTTGTCCTAGTCAAAACTTCATGCCTTTTGCAAGGACGTCCTAGTGTGATCAATGAATGCAAGTGATGTAAACAAGCACTCAACATAGAACATGTGATCAATACATTATATAAAAAACTAGACCTAGTCATGTGAGCACACAAGTCAAAACTAGTCTAGTTACAAAACATGAATCGAAACCTAGAGCATGTGAAACACTTAACACATGTGATTCCTAGTTTCATTCACAAAGCTAACACTTGAATAAATCATATATATGAAGCACATATTCAAGATATTAGTAACATACATAAAAAATGCTAGAATAACAAAATACGATCAATGGATATTCTAACAAGTATTTAGAGTAATGATATAATTAATAATCAATTAAATCATAATAGGCTTTAAACACAAAATCAAATGTGCTAATCCTAGATTTGTTCAATTAAAGGATCCAAGCACATGCTAAGGATATTAATCATAAAATGAATCAATCAAATCACAAATAACCCTAGATATCAAACTAATCATAATACCACACTCAAACATGTGAAAAAACTAGAATCATAGAAAACTAGTTCACATTTGTCTCTAATTAGACTTGATTATATTTGATTTGAAGCTATCATTCTCAATAGCTTTCACCATACATACACATACATATAGAAGAAGAAAACCCAAGGTAATTGAAGGTTTAAAAAGATGAAAATATAAAGTTAAGTCAAATACCTAAGAATTACGAGCTGGTTCGGTTTTGAGGGTAGACCACCACAAAAGTTGATCAAACAACTGCAAACTTTTTTGGAGAAGTAGGAGACTTGATTACGAAGATTCTCCAACTTGAATTACTAAATTAAGAGTTTGAATGAGAAAGTTATGGTGCTTGGAAGTTGAGAAAATTGGAAAGAAAATTTATGCACAAGTGTTTTCAAATTTTTCTTTTTAAAATGAAATGGGAGGGAAATGGGGATATTTAAATGAAAGAGAGAGAATGATTTTCAGTGGCCAATCAGGTGGTGCCACAACACCTTCCCATGAGAGGCACGTGAGCCTCACTGGGCAGAGGGGTGGCTGGCCCATGAGGCTCATGCGCCCCTCACGAGAAGCACCATAAATTGCCTTCGACCATTCTTGTCTCCTTACGCTCCTTTCGCGTTCTTTAGCCATATTCGGGCCTCTGAACTCTGAATTTGAATCCGTCTTTAGATTGCTATCCGTGACTCCCTTACGCACAAGGATGACTATGAAAATTTAACAAAAGGTTATGAATTCGACTCGATACACGACGACGAAGACAACACATCTTATGAGAACGTAAAGTAAAGTAGCGTAGCTTCCTAGTATGGACTCGAAACCTAATGTGTGAGTAACCGAAATGACCGGAACTCAATAAGGAATCATATGAGATCATGTTCAAGTCCAAAAAAAATAAAAATAAATAAAAATAAATAAACACAAAGTCACACAAGTATGCCATTTCCTGGAGATAGTCCTAGAACATGCAATTTTACAACGTTTATCAAATTAAATCTAATGCATGTGCATACTTCAATAAGTGTGTGGATGTGTTATACCAATAGTATACAAATATGTAGGGACACATATGAAGGTTATGTGTGTGTGTGCCTAAACGCCTTGCAAGAGGAATGAGGTCTAAATATACATTTGATGCTTTCTTCTCTTGAAGGCTTCATTTTGCTTGATGTGTTGTCCAATTTCCTTGAAGCTTGATCAAACGTGAATCCTAGACAACTAATCAATACAAAAGAAATATCGTTTTGATATAGAATAATACCAATATGACTCAAAGTCCTAACAATATCATTAACATAAACTGCTATAATAGCAAATCCAGATTCTGATTTCTTTATGAAGACACATGGGCATATAGGATTATTAATATATCATTCTTTTATCAAATATTCACTGAGGCGGTTATACCACATGCGCCAAGATTGCTTTAATCCAAAGAAGGACCTTTTTAATTTAATCGAATATAAATTATGAGGTCTCGAGTTGTATGTTTATGGCATTCTAAATTCTTTAGGGATTCTCATATAAATATTTGAATTGAGTGAGCCATATAGATAGGCAGTTACTACGTCCATAAGACGCATTTCAAGTCTTTCTAAGAGAGCCAAACATATCAGAAATTGAAACGTAATTGCATCCATCACTGGTAAATACATCTCATCAAAATCAATACCAAGTCTCTATGAGAAACCCTATGCTACGAGTCGTGCCTTATATTGCACCACCTCGTTTTTCTCATTACGTTTTCGTACAAAAGCCCATTTGTATCCAACAGGTTTGACGTCTTCAAGCGTTTGGATTATGAATCCAAATACTTTATGTTTGGCTAATGAAGTCAATTCTGTTTGAATTGCTTCTTTCCATTTAGGCCAATCAGACCTTTGCCTACAATCATCGAGGTTATGAGGCTCATAATCATTATTTAAAATTTCGGTAGCCACTGTGTACAAAAATATATCATCGATGATTGTTTCTTCATGATCCACATTTCTTTTGTATAATATATAGAAATTTCCTCATTTCTATGTTCTTGTATTTCTTCAGAGATTCCTTCTCCTACAGGGGTTTCTTGTGTCATTTCAGGGACATCTAACTCTTGTGGAGTTAATTTAGAGAAAATAGATTTATTTATAATTTCAAGAATATGATCTTGATATTTTGTTTTCTTCCTCCGGGGAACAATATTTTTCGAATCAAGTGGTCTACCACGCTTCTGGTGTACAATAGATGATTCTTTTGCTATTATTTGTTTAGATTGTTCTTCTGGAACAATCATCCGTGTTGATACATTAACAATTGGGATGTATGATTTTGTTATCCTAGTAGCATCTGTAAATGTATCTAGTAACTAATTTGCTATCGTTTGAAGATGAACTATCACAACTATCTTGCGTACTTCATTCTCACATTAAGATGTGTATGGGTCAAAATGAATTAGACTAGGGACTTTCCAAGAAATTTCACACTTCTCTTCAGGAGAAGTTTTTCTTTCCCTTAATGTTAGGAGATTTCTCTTATCAAAATGACAATCTGCAAACCGTACAATAAAAAGATCACCAGTTAAAGGCTCCCGATACTTAATAATTGATGTTGAATCAAGACCAACATTTATTCCCAAACGCCGTTGGGGTCCCATTTTAGTTCTATGTGTAGGTGCAATTGGGACATATATTGCACAACTAAAGGTACGCAGATGACAAATATCTGGTTGATGGCCAAACACAAATTGTACTGTTAAATATTGATGATAAGCAGTGAGACGAATACGAATCAATGTAGCAGTATGTAAAATATCATGTCCTCAAACAGAAATTAGTAATTGTGTTTGCAATAATAAAGTTATTGCAATTACCTGGAGACGCTTGATAAGTGATTATGCTAATCCATTCTGAGTATGAACATGTGGAACTGGATGTTCAGCATCAATCCCAAATGATTTGCAATATACATCAAATGTCTTGGAAGTAAATTCACCAGCATAATCAAGGCGTATTGACTTAATCAGATGATTGGAAAAATGTGCCCGAAACCTAATAATATGTGCAAGTAAACTTGCAAAAGCAACATTACATGTTGATAATAAACAAACATGTGATCATCTGATAGATGCATCAACTAGGACCATAAAATAGCGGAACGGTCCACTTGGTGGATGAATAAGTCCACATATGTCCCCTTGAATCCTTTGTAGGAATGATAGGGATTCAAAGCCAACCTTAGAATGAGATGATTTTATTACTAATTTCCCATGTGAACATGCAGTACATAAATTTTCGTGGGATAAAAGAATTTTCTGGTTCTTTAATGGATGTTTATGAGAATTTTCAATGATTTTACGCATCATTGTTGATCCTGGGTGACTAAGACGGTCATGCCAAAACATAAATATTTTTGGGTATGAGAACTTCTGGTTCATAATTGCATAAACTTCTACACCTCTTATAAGATTGTAATATAATCCAGATGATAAAGCACACAGCTTTTCTATAATGAGTTTCTGGCCTGAATCATGAGAAGTAATGCACAGATACTTAATATTCTCATCATTTATAGTTTTTATGTGATATCCATTACATCGTATATTTTTGAAACAAAGTAGATTTCTTCTGGATTTGCTTGAATATAAAGTATCATTGATACATATTTAAGTATTGTTTGGTTATAATATCATGGCTCTACCATAAATGTTGCCATTGATATATGACATTTGGTAATGCAACATCGGGTTGGTTATCATATCGATCTTTTAACTCTTGCCATAGAACTTCTGGTTTTGTGACAGTTAGGTATTGGGCTTTCAGATCCTCATTTAGATGGCGACGGATAATAACCATGTCAGTAGATTAGTCTTGTTCATTTGCCTCGACGCCATCTTCAATGGTGTAGAACATGCCTTCTGATTTTAAAAGTAATCTGACGTCAATAACCTATGACATACATGTAGTTGTTCCAAGACACTTCTAGTGCAGCAAATTTCAATTTGCAAGCTTTGACATTATTACAGCTTCTGGTTATCTAAAAATCACAATTGGAGTCAAAACTTCTAGTCTGATTAAAATCCGAGGAATTTAAATTTTCAGATATATAAAGTAATATTTGCAAGTAAATAAATCCAGAAGTTTCAGGTTCCGGTAATGATAAATAAATCAATAAGCTTTAGGTTCTGGATGGGTGACCAAACTGTTTAAATAAAAATTGTGTAAAAATAAATAAAATGCGAGAAAGTAAATCACGTAAAAGTAAATAAAATGCAAGAAAGTAAATCCGTATGTTCTGGTATTAATAAGAAAATTCTAGAAGCTTCAAGTTCTAGTAATAATAAATTTAGAAGGTTCAGGTTCTTGTAATAAATCTAGAAACTTCAGGTTCTAGTGATAATAAATTCAGAAGCTTTAGGTTCTGGAAATAATGAACTCGTGTTGATAACGTGTTTTAAATTAATTGAATAATAAATAAATAAAGTGAATAATAAATGAGAGAGAGAAATAAAGTAAGAGATGGAGAAACAAGAGAGATAGAGGAGAGAACATATTGCCTTTGTTATTGATTTTCTGGAGAACATTAGCTGAATAAAAAGAAAAAAACATATTTACAATATAAAGCCATATATGTAGGCAAATGTTATTAGGGGTGTTTATTGCAATTTTCTATCTAAATTGCCACATATCCTTACTTGGGGATTAAGCAATGAAGATCATGCTTCCACGTGAGTTGGTGTACCCAACAAGCTAAGAAGAGAATGATAGTGGAGAGTCACATAACATAGAGACATTTCATATTATGTAATTAATAGGGATATGATATGAATATGATATATCATATCATATATGATATCATTTTTACATAATTAATAGAAACTCTTCATATCTAATATATAACTAATTAACAAAATTAAATAGGATTCTTTATATTATATAAGAGTGAATTTAAATTAATACGGACTCTTTATATTATATAACTAATTAATGATTTTCAAAACAAAAAACAAATTAACAACAATAAATAACACAGTTGTCTCTAAGGGTGTAGCTCAGCTGGTAGATGGGCGGGTTTGAGGTTTGGATAAATGACTCCCAAATTAGATGCTCGAATCCCACCAATTAGTAAAATGTTTCAAAAAAATACTTGGTCTAGATATATAGATAATGTTAAAAAAAACAAAACAATAAATAACACAGTTTTTATTATATAGGGGAGAATTTAAATTAAAATGGACTCCTTACTCTTTACGTTATATGGTGGAGTGGTGGACTGTCGTTTTGATTTGTGATTTATGGTGAGAGCTTTCCAACGATGACACGTGACAAGGTAGGGCTCATACATTTTTTATGTTATTATATCTTATTATTTTTTGGGACCTTTAATTTGAACTTTCATGTAGAAAATAAATCACAAAACTAAATCAACCCAAAATTTATGATTTTAAGTTTTTATTTTATTTTATTTTATTTTATTTTTATTTTTTTTATTAAAATATTTTAGAATTGTTAGATCATGAGTGTTTTCCAAAAAATATATTTTTTTTTCGAAAGAATTTTCAAAAATATATTTATATACACAACAACATTCTATTGGATAGATCTGTATACATTAGTTATATACTTATACCAAACATCTCTCATTAATATGAATGCTTTCAACTTTCAAACGTTTGGGTATTAAAAATAGATAATTACCCTATACTCTATAGTCATTCTCTATTTGATTTTTCAAATCACTATCCATATCATACTTCATCATCACTTTTCAAATTACTACATGCTGTAATATTCTTAGCAACTGATTGTTAAATAACTTGTACACACGTAATTTTATTTGTAGCAAATTCCAAATTATTATAACAAACTCAAATAATCAAATGCTTTAAACAGCATATATTCAAAAGAAAAAAAATGCTTTAAACAACATATATTCAAAAGAAAAAAATGCTTTAAACAACGTATATTCAAAAGAAAAGTATTGCTAACGAACAAATGTCACTAAGCGCGTGGAAGCGTTGCCGGATAGAACACAAATAAACACAATAGTAAAGAAAAGATAAGATGAAGAGAAGTAATCAAATTCAATCACACACAACACAAGAGTTTTACGTGGAAACCCAAATTAGGGAAAAAACCACAGCCGTTAGGACGACAAGAGAAAGTTCCAATATGTAGTAAATTGTTATAACCACACACTCAAGATCTCTCTCTAAAATAATACCCCAAACCCGATTACACCCAATGCTCACTTTGAGATCTCTCTATAGTATTTGCTATTTTGCTCCACACTAATAACTTAGTTATTATAGTCTATTTATATGAATCACAAGGAGTTTAAGCTAAATGGAAATCCTACTCCATACATACATGAATTTCTTGTTCCACATAAATACTATTTCTTATTTATGACAAGTCTTCTTTTAAGGAGGAATCAAATTCCTACAATCATAAGAACTTCTAGAAACAACATATTTCCTCTTCCATAAATATTTCCTAATTCAACGCATGCTTGTGATTAACTACGATTCAAGTTGCAGCTGGCCACCCACTTCCTAAATCGTGTTGAACTTAATCACTTAGAAAACCATGATCCATGTGCTATGTCACCAAGATGATCATCACGACCACTGCATGTACTGCCGCCTGTGCCTTTGCCTCCTCGGCGGTTTGGGCAGCATAAAACCTTCTGAGGTTTACCGCTCCCTATACCGTTGCCCATGCATGTGTCTGTCCGGCGGTCTGGGCCGCGGTAATTCGTAGAAAATGTTCCTCCAGTTCTTCTTCGATTTCAAGCCTCCCTCAAACATATGCTCTCACGTCTCTAGGAAGTCTCTGCATTGGTAAATCGTCTTTGGTAAGCTTTGGTAATTCAAGTCATATCCAACAAGTATTACATGGTCACATCGGAAAAGTATGGCTTGATGTTTCACTACAAGAAAAAATGTCATTTATTATGGTTTTTAACCATCATGAAAGGGTTTTGATAATAGTTTTATAAGCGTTATTAAAACCACCGTAATAAAAAGTTTATCACGGTTTCACTTTTTATTGCGGTTTTTAAAAACCGTCATGAATTTTTATCATGGTTTTTAAAAAACTCATCAATTTTTTGATGGCTTTTAAACATTGTGATTAATTGAGGATGGCTAAAAACCGTTATGAAGTTATGTTTAAAAAAAAAAAAAATTATACACAGAACCTCTTGACAATATTATCAAGAGATTCTACTTTACTTTTTTGTTAATTTATTTTAACATTATATTGTTTTCCATATATATATATATATATATATATAATCTCTTGATGATGATATTGTTAAGATGTACTGCTTTATTTGTTTGTTAATTTATTTTTAATATTATAATATTTTCCATATATATATATATATTAAATATTAAAGATCTCTATTCATACTTAAAAAAAAAAAAAAAAATCTATTCAAGATCAAAATTCATTAATAAAATGTTACAAACATCTACCACCAAAATATACAAACATTTTTTAGCAAAATCAATTCTAAAAGGCAAACTATTATAGACAAAAGCTCTGTTTAAATTTTCTTTGTTCATATACATCAAAAAAAAAAAAAAAAAAAACACTAAAACTAAAACTATACTATAAAAACAGATCATAATAAAAACTTATTTTAATAATAAAAGAATGAGAACAAAACGAGATCGAAACGGAAATCAACTAACCACTTTTTAATATCAACATAAACTTTCTTTTAGATAACTTTGATGAAACGGTGCCCGATTGCATAAATAGAGGTGAGAGAGAACATGATCTTCTGTTTTGTATAAACGTTCCTATTCAAAACAATATAAATGTGTTGAAGTAAGTCATTCGCTATCGGAGACCGTAACAAGTTATACATAAACAAATTAACCAATAAAAATAAATAAATACATAGTGTTGACAGTGATTTCTGGACTGCCACGCGTCTCACAATATGGTTATAATAATATAAATAGCAACGTCAATAAAAGCATGCAAAACACAGGTTTTACGTGGAAAAACCCTATGAACGGGAAAAAACCATGGGGCCCCTTGAGGGCATGAAAAATAATACTATAATCTTCTTCTGTTTACACTTTGGTACCAATTTCTTCTCTCATACAATAGCTCTCAACTCACTAGGAAAATCCCTCCCTTTCCGTGATTACATGGTTCTATTTATAATAGGCGAACTAGGGTTCCCTTGTTCTGTTTGCCATGTAGATGGTGGATTCCCAAACAAAGTTGTTTTAGGATTTTAGCTTTTATCGACTGATTAGGATTCGTTTCCAACTTAACGTCTAGTTTCTCGAAAGTCTTGAGTCCTTTCCTATTTGAGCTTCCTTTGTCCCAAGAGAAAATAAAGATATTTCCTTACTAGGATCTAAATCCGAGTGTCCTTGTTTTATGGGAATATTGAATTGGTAATAAAGTAACTTGTTTTTGTTAGCTGGGTAAAGATTTGGCGAGCAAGGCTTGTTGCGAATATATTGTCTGTTTCGAGGCGAGCAGGAGTTATGGCGAACATGGTCTTTGGTTACAAGCTGACTTATATGGCGAGCATATTTCAATTCATTGACTTCTGCTGATATGGCATAATGGTCAATACTCCCTCCGTTGACCGTTTCGAACATATGATTCGAACTTATTCTCACGTGTTTCTTATACAAATTGCTGATGTGTCCCTAAACCGAAAACATATATACAACAATACCCCCATAAATACTTTGAGCTGATAAATAAGGCAGAAATCTTTGCCTTCTTTGTTCTTGCAAGTAGTATTTATTCCATACTTTGTTTCAGAAGCTCTTTTAAAAGATTTCTCTCTCATTTCTTACATTTGTCGATATTTTTATTTATTTATCCATGTGGCCTTTAATTGTTGATCTTCAAACGTCAAAAGCTTCCACAATAAGCTTTATTTCAACCATAAGTTCCTTTTTTGAGAAACGTACGACTTGACATCAGAGTTATGTTTTGCCTGCAAAACGTTCCCTAGGTTGCCACATGTCTTCTTTTTGGTGGGCAGTTGAATCATGGCCTTATGCTTCGACAGTTTCCATCATTATGACTCTAGTTTTGAATTTTGAAATCCTCCTTTAAAAGCTCCACATCGCTTTGATTACCTTTTTACTCTTAGTATTCCCGATTGTCTCTCTATAAACCCTAGAATGTAGACTTCTGTTTCTTTTTTTTCTTTTTTTTTTTTAATTATTTTTTTAAGGTAGAAACTTCTAGCATTTTTCCCTCGTTTCTCGTTCTGTTCATCAGACGACTCGAGATTTTTGATTGAGCTCTTTTGCTTATCTCTCCCGGTTATCCGCGCATCTTCTGTTCAGTCAGTTTTTCTGGTGAGTTCCCATGGATCCCTTTCAACATTCTTTACTTTTTAGTCAAATGATACACACCTTGGAACTTGGTGATAAAAATACCGCAGACAAGATTGAATTATTGATACACAATTTTGACCCAAGTTCCACCGTTCCTATCTCCTTTTATATTCCCATTACTTATGAAACTTGTGCCCTTGATTTCTCTTCTGCTTCATCTTTTGACAGTAATTCCTCAGAAATGACGAAATCTTCAAAAGCTGATGGTAGTAAGCGAAGGGCACCCAAGGTTCCCAGGGTATCCCTGGTCGGCACCCAGACGATAGTGGATTCTGATGTCGAGGATCATCAAAGAGATAGGCTACATTTTTCTTTTGATCGATCGAGTACTTTTGATAGAGAGGTGAATGTTATTGGCGAGCAACAACTCCAAAAGTATAAGCGCTAGTTTGATATTCCTGATACCGTGAATCTGATACTTCTTGGCGATCGGGAAATATAGAATCCTTCTCAGAATGCGGTCGCCTTCTATGGCCAGATGTTTAGCTGTGGGATCACCCTTCCCCTTCAACCCTTTATTGCAAGTTTCCTCGCTGATGCTAAGCTCGCCCCTGCTCAATTAGCTCATAATAGTTACAGGATCCTCATGTGTTTGTGTCTGATGTGGAAATTGAAGGGTTATAGGCCTCATTCTCCTCGCGAAATCCGTCACCTTTATACACTCAGACCATCAGGACACGGTGGGACTTACTTCCTTCTCTCATATGCTGTGGAAAATTGGATTCCCGAGGGCGAAGTGAATCTAGGTCTAGTGGAGACCTCAGACGATGAGAAGAAAAAGGGCTTTATTTGGGGTTTGCCATCTTCAAAAAAGCGTTGGAAGAACAGCTGGTTCTTTGTCGGTGGTGTATGGGGGAGGGATGTACCAAAAAATGTTCACCGGAACCTCCCGGCGAGGAAGGTTCCAAGACATTTCACTTATCCAGATTCTTGGTTAAAAACTTCACCAGTACTGCTGGATAACGATATTTCTTACCTTGCGAACATAGCCACACTCCCGCTGGTTGAATGGGGTGAACCGTTCCTCTTGAATGAGGAGAATATGATTAAGGAGGGGCTTTTTCCTCGTTTACATGCTCGGCTCAAGCGTTGTAAGTTTACTTCCTGTCGTTTCATTTTCTATGTGTTCATCAGTGATGTTTTATTTTCTCTTACAGTGAAGGATTTTGATGTGGTGTGCGATTTAGTTGCACGGGCAGTGAAGAACTCCGAGGCTGCTAGCCAAAGGCATGCTGCAGGATTGGCTAAGGAAGGAATCGCAGCCCTTAACGGCGATGACTCTGTAGACAGCGAGGAAGTTGGTGAAGGCCTCAGACGATTTGTCAAAGATCCTTATCAGGTAAATCAAGGCACTGCCATGAGTCACATACCCAACCAAAAGGGTAAAGAAAAAATCGGTTCTTCTAGGGCGAGTGAGGACGCGTATGTTTTTGATGCTAACATTCCAGAAGCTCCCTAGGACCCTACAAATGATTTGAATCCCATTGTCAGCCAGGGGAAACGGGTGGTTGAGAATACACCCGAGCACGTCACTCATCTTACGAAAAAGGCATCAAGGGTGGTGCAATATATGATTTCCTCGGACAAGGAAGAGGATGACGAGCAAGGGATTGCTGAGACTATCCCGATCGAAAGAGTGAACCCGGGGGTTCCTTCCTCCGGGGTTGAGGTTATTGGTTCCATCCTTGTTTCAGACACACCCGGTGGTCTGCCTGATTCATCTTCTAATCCGTAAAATTTAACTCCTCATGCGTTAGATCCATCGGTTTCAAACGTTTCTACTTCTTTCCCTCTGGTCAATGTTCCAATAGATTTGAACGCCTCTACCGTTCCTTTATCAGATCCTCTTGATCAGCCGGCCAACAACTTCTGTTCATACAGACTTGCCTGGCCCATTAGCGCCGACGTCGGCCCCAGAGGGTGTTAGTGAAGGACGTGGTACGGCTCCAACTGATGCCGACATATCTTCTTGTTTTCTTTTTTTTTTTTGGACTTCTCTACTCTCGAAATTTTGTCACATTTGATCCAGAATGATGTTTATGTTGGGCAAGGCTGGGAGCATGTGAAGAATAAATCATGCAACTGGAAGATGGAGTTCTTCTTCAACTGCCACTCGCTGGTAAGTCTCTGAATTTATTTCACACCATCTTCCTTTTCCCCACTTTTTTATGTGTCATCTTCTTTTTCTCCAGATGATGTCTGAGACGGTCAATAACTATAGGCGTGGGAATGTAGTTTCTTTAAAATACAGACGCCTTCGAGAGCAAGTGTCGCGTCTGGCTACTGAGAAGTTAAGTTTTGAAGAAATACTTTCGTAACAACTCAACCAGGCGAGAGAATCTACCGATGGATTTATGGCTGCTCAGCTAGCCGCTGAGGAAAAATTACTCTCAACTGAGGAAGAAATTAGGGTTTCGAGTGATCAACTATCTGCAAGTGAGGATTCACTCGTAACTCACATCGAAATCGAAAGATTGGTTGAGGAAGCTAGGGAAAAAGTCGAGCGAGATTCTGAAGACTTACGAAATCAGCAGGCATTGAATGAGGCCATTTTCAGGGATTTAAAAAATGAACTCAAGGTTTAGGCCGTTGATCAATTCAAGAGGTCTCTTGCTATGATGCCCTCTTTCTGTGGGAATTTGAGCGTGGTATGTTACAATCTAAAAAAATTCTTCGTGATGAAAGACCATTCGAATGAGAAAACGTTGAGGCGCTTTGACAAATCCTTGAAATTGCACATGGATGGTACGGTGGACTCAATTAAAACCTAGATAAAAAGGTGGAAGGTTCATTGTTGTTACACAAGGACTGAGCCCCACCCAATGCATCTTGAGATCCTTTCGAAGTCTGCTTTCAATATATATTATTTCGGGAAGAAGGGGAGCCTTACTAGCATGTGTAGCGAACCGGATTTGGGGCCCATTACGGGCTGGGACTATGAACCCTACATGCCAGTGGGAGATGAAGAAATTGTCTGGCCATCGGAGGATGAGATCGAAGATGAAGATGAAGGCGTTGGTGGAGCGGATACATGACTTGATAGCTGTTTCATTTTTTGTAATCTATCTCGCTGTGTTGTAAATGTGCATGGTCATCTATGAAACCAGTTTTTTCTTCTTATTTAATATGTTTGAATGACTTATTTATTTTTCATAGTTTTGGTTTCGCCGTCACTAGGCTTAATGCCTTTGTTTTATTCAGCTGCCATTGCAGAGTTTTTGACTTAGTCTTTTTTGATCTTTATGTAGCTGCCATTGCTGAATTTTTGGCTTTACTTAGTGTTTGTCAGGACGTATCTGACCATACACCAAGTTTTTAAGCATACTATTGGGACGTCTCCTACTTTTGCTTATATTGTTATAGTTGCTAGTTTATTCAACCCTCAACGCTTCTTTATAACTATTTCTTTTAAATGTTGCTTTCAAGTGCTTTAATTGCATCTTTATGGGTTATACTTCGCCAATGGTGGCGAGCACCAATGGTCGTATAATATCTTTCTAGCTCAGGGTGTTCAACGTATTCGTCTCAACCATTGCCGTATTAGTTGAATACTTTAGTCGCTTTTCTTTGTTGCTGGGTTCTTTGACCTTTTGCAATGGCGAATAGCATTCAGTATTTTGAGTGTAATACTTTAGCGATGGTTTACTCTATTGAGCCTCGCAAGTGTTTCAGTAATAAATCACTCTTTATTGAATATCTTGAGTACTTTGGCAATATGCTACTCTAATGAGCACCTTGAGTACTTCAGTCATAAATTACTCTTTATTGAATAAATCCTACGATTCTAAAAAATGTTTAAAGGGGAAATGCTGAAAGAAATCCTAAAAGCAAAAAAGAAAGAGAATGGTCTTTAAAAGACTCATGGATAGTATATCTTTAAGTATTGAGCGTTGTACGGTCGAAGAAGCTCGCTGGCTCCCACCCGAGCTATGCGATATGCTCTGTGTCCTACTATACCGGTAACTTGATACGGTCCTTCCCATTTGTCTGTGAGTGATCATGCGGCTTTATCTTTTGTTCTGGGTGAGACCCTTCTCAGCACCAAGTCGCTGAGTGCAAATCTTCTCAGACGAACATGTGAATTGTAATATCTAACTGTTCTTTGTTGATAGACCGCGTTCTTGATTTGGGCATACTCTTTCCTTTCCTTAAGTTCGTTTAAACCGTATTTTAGCATGCCAATATTGAGTTAGGGTTGAAAAAGTTGTACCCTTAGTGAAAAGAATGCTGTTTCTACTGGAATGACAGCTTCGGCTCCAAAGGCCATGGAATAAGGTGTCTCACCTGTTGAATTTCTCTCAGTGGTCCGACAAGCCCATAGTACCTGTGGTAATTTTTCTGCCCAGTTTCCCTTTTTGACAACTAGCTTAGCTTTTAGATTGTGTTTGATGATCTTGTTCACTGCTTCAGTCTGTCTATTTGTCTGCGGGTGAGTTGGGGACGCATTATAATTGTTAATCCTTTATTTTTTACACAGCTCTCCGAACTTTATATTATCGAATTGCTTTTCGTTGTCGGTGATGATCATATTTGGTATTCCGAACCTGTATAAGATGTTCTTTTTCACAAAACTAGTAGTGTTTGCTTCAGTTATGTGAACCAATGGTTCGACTTATACCTATTTAGTAAAATAATCCATGGCCACAATGACGTGTTTCGCTCCTCCAACTGCCACAGGCATTGGACCAATAAGGTCGATTCCCCACATGGCGAATGGCTAAGGGGAAGTGATACTTTGCAGGTGCTTAGGTGGTTATCGGATGTTGTTCGCGACCTTCTGGCACGCAATGCACCTTGCCGCTATTCTCTTTGCATCGACGAACAATATTGGCCAGTAAAACCCTTACCTTAATGTCTTATGGGCCAAACTGACACCCCCAATGTGGTTTCCATAATTTCCACTGTGTATGTCGTTTAGTATTCCTTCGGCTTCTTCTGCCCCAACGCACCTTTGCAGCGTTTTGGAGAAACCTCTTCTGTATAGCTCGCCGTTGAGTATTGAATACCTTGTAGCTTTATACTTTAGTCGTTTAGCTTCTAATGGGTTATTGGGCAACACATTTTTGGTGAGATATTCTTTAATTGGTGTCGTCAAGTCATATGGCCTGTTCTTGATTACCCTAACTTCAGTCTGTTCAGTTATGCTCGACCGAGGCAAATGGGCCATATAGATTGTTCGTGGCCAGATGTTGACCGTTGCTGAGGCTAATTTGGCTAGTGCTTCAGCCTGCTCGTTCTTTTCTCTAGGGATTTGTATGATCCTGAATTCTTTGAATCGCTTCAATAATTCTTTTGTTAACTCCAGATAGGCGATCATGTTTTCATCTCTCGCCCGGTACTCATCCAACACTTGGTTGACAATTACCTAGGAATCACTGAAAATTTCTATCTCATCAGCTCCCAAAGCAGTGCATACTCTCAAACCAGCTATCATCGCTTCATACTTTGCTTGATTATTGTTAGCTTTGAAATCAAAACGTAGGGCACATTTTACTGAATCTCATTCCGGGGTTGACACTATTATCTCTGCCCCGCTGTCGTGCGTATTTGATGAACCATCAACATGAAGTTACTATTGGAAATTCTTCTTGGATTGCTCTGCCATCATCCTAACTACCTCCAAGTCTGGCTCTGTAAATTATGTGACAAAGTTTGGGACTGCCTGACCTTTGATCGCTGTTCTGGGGAGATACTTGATGTCGAACTCGCTTAACTCGATGGCCCATTTAGTCAGTCTTCCGGATACCTCTGGTTTTTTTAAGATAACTTTGAGTGGATAGTTCATGTATACCTCGATTTGATAAGCTTGGAAGTAGGGTCTCAGTTTCCTTACTGTTGTTATTAGGGCGAGTGCCATCTTCTCGGCTGGCGAGTACCTTGTCTCGGTAAGCAATAATGACTTATAGTACACTGGTTTTTGGACTCCATCTTCTCGCTTGACTAATACCGAACTTGTAGCTACCTCTGTGACTGACAGGTATAAATAAAGTGTTTCTCCATGAACTGGCTTTGAAAGTAGTGGTGCCCGGCCAAGTTAGTCTTTCGGGGCTTGGAAGGCTTGTTTGCAATCTTCATTCCATTTGATTCCTTTACCCTTTTGAGAGCCCTGAAGAATGGTATGCATTTTTTGGTTGATTTGGATATGAACCTGTTCAGCGATGCTAAGCACCCCGTGAGTTTCTGAACGTCTTTCATATTTTTTGGGGAAACCATATCAGCTAACGCACGGATCTTACCGGGGTTCACCTCTATTGCTCTCTGATATACTTGATAACCGAGGAATTTGTCGGATGGTACGCCGAATACACACTTAGCGGAGTTCAGCTTCATGCCATATATAGTTAGTACATCGAAGGTTTCCCGCAAATCCTTCACATATTTGTCAATCGTTATACTTTTTGTTAGCATATCGTTGACGTATACTTCCATATTCCTCCCTATCTATTTGGCGAACATCTTGTTGACCAATCATTAATTAGTTGCTCCGGCGATCTTCAAGCCGAATGGCATAACCGTGTAGTAGTATAGCCCTTGGTTGGTGGTGAATGCTGTCTTTTCCTCATCTAGTTTGTGCATCCTGATCTGATTGTACCGGGAATACGCATCCATAAAACTTAGGAGTTCGTGTCTAGCGGTTGCATTGACCAATTGGTCGATTCTTAGTAGTGGGAAGTTATCTTTGGGGCAGGCTTTATTTAGGTCTGTGAAATCCATTCACATCCTCCTTTGATGGTTCTTCTTTTTCACTAGCACAACATTCGCTACCTATTCCGGGTATTTTACTTCTTTAATGGACCCTGCTGCTGGTAGTTTGGCTACTTCTTCCTTTGTGGCGGCGCTTTTTTCTGGGTTGAAGCTTCGCCTCTTCCATACCACTGGTTTAACTTTGTCGTCTATTGCCAAGTACTACGAAGTCACATTCGCGTTGATCCTGAGCATATCTTCGTGGATCCAAGCGAAGATATCTTTATATTCTTTCAGCAGGTTTTCTATGTTCGTCTTGACTGGCTCGGTCAACTTTGCCTCAATTTTGACGATTCTGTCGGGCTTCCTTTCGACTAAAACGACGGTTCCCTCTTTGTCTTATCTCTTGGGTCAAGCTCGAAGCTCTTGGGTCAAGCTCTTCTTTCTCAACTTGGTCAAGTTAGAACACGCTCAGAGCTTCCATTCATCCTTTATCTTTGAAGACTAATAAGTTAGCTCGACGAGCCATTTCTTGTGATCCCCTTAGCTCCCAGATCCCAAATTCTGTTGAGAATTTTACTTTCAACGCGTATGTCGATGTGACTGCTCGAGCCTTGTTTAGGAATGGTCGGTCTAGTAGTGCGTTGTATGGCCGGTTGTAGATATCTACAACTACGAAGTCTAATAGAATTGTTTTTCGACAAGGTGCAGTGCCGAATCTCACCGACAGCTTCACGGTTCCCAGCGATTTTAATTCCGCACCCCTGATTCCCTTTAGTGGCACATGAAATGGTTCCAAGTCTTTTCTGTCAAGCCGTAATTCGTCATATACTCTTGCGCTCAGGATGTCAGCCGAGCTACCATTTTCTATCATTACCTGTAATACGTCCCTATGAGCTATTTGGACTTCTAAAACAATTGCTTCATTTGGTTTTGCATCGATTCCTTTCGAGTCCTTGGCGATTAAGACTATCAGATCCCATCCTTCCTTGCCTCTCTTTGGTCCTTACTGCATAGAGTTTACTTCTGTACTGCTTTCTTTCATCACTTCACGGACTTCAGACATTCTTTCCCTGTTGCTGCGACCAGAATATGGTCCACCAAATATAGTGTTTATGGCGACACCTAGGCTATTCTTCCTCGGACTCTTTTTCTCTTGTCCGCCTCCTTGGTTGTCTTGGCGACCCCCGTGTTTGTCTCCTCTTAAGGTGAAATCTTTGAGATTTCCGTCTCTGATCAGGCTTTCTATGTGATCTCTTAATTGGAAATATTTAAAGTGTCATGCCCATGATCTTTGTGAAAATGACAATATTTTGTCGTGTCCCTCCTGGCATTGATAGACTGTTGCTTGGGATATTTGGCGATCCCTTTATCCTCTACCATTGAGAGTATGTCCTCCTGGTCACTTGTTAAAGGAGTGTAGCTATTGTACTTGCTCTGGAAACCACTGTTTCGATTGCCCCCTCAGTTTTCCTTGAATTGATCTTTTTGACTTCCCTCGTTTCTTTGGCGGTCATGAGATTGCGACTTTGTTTTTTCGCCTTTAGATTCAGGTTTGAAGTCTTGTTTATGGCCATGTAGGTAGCTACCCCCTTGTGCTACCTCTTCTTCTTCAGCTAGGGCGTAATCGCAGGCTATGTCCATAATTTCTTCATAGGTTTTTAGTCTATCTCTGCGCAAATCAAAAGATAATCGTCCACTTTGCAACCCATTGGTGAAAGCGGCTATGATTGCCACATAGCTTGCGTCTTCAATCTAAGCGACTTCCTTGTCGAATCTCATCAGATGTTTTTTTAAGGACTCGTTCTTGTCTTGTCTTGTCTTAGGTTCGAAAGGTGGGTGAGTGACTTCCTTCTTTGTACGCTGCCCATGAATTGCCTGATGAATGCTTTGTTGAAGCCTGAAAAGCTGCTAATGCTCATAGGTGGAAGTCTTCCAAACCATTTAGATGCGAGGTCTCCGAAGTTTTATGGGAAGGTTAGACACATGAGTCCCTCGTTGGATGCGTATTGTGCCATAATGTTGCGGAATCGCCTGACATGCTCTTTCGAATCTCTGGTTTCTTTATATTGCTCGATGGCTGGCATCCTGAATCTTTTTGGGAACTGGGTGTGAGCGATCTGTTCAACAAAAAGATTGTCTGATTCCTCGTCAGACAAAGCATTGTGTCCATATCTCTGAGCCATTTCTGAGACCTTTTTCGTCAATTCTTGAAATGTGATAGTTCAGCGACCCGTGGGTTCTCCTCCTGGACTGAACTGGCTCTTGATAGTCATTTTTGGCGGTCATTCTCCCAACTATCTCCACTCCTTTCAGATTTCTGATTGTCTATGCTTTTGGATATTCTCTATTTTCCCCTTTTGGATCACAGACTCTTTCTTGGGCGAGGACTTTTATCCTCTAAAGAAATAGATCGAAGCCTCGAGTGGGTCCTTTGGTATGTACCGTTAGGGATCGCTCCATGCGCCCGATTATGGACTCGTCTTTCCGGTGACTCCCTTTCGCCCAGCAAGCCTCTCCTTTGTGTTTCCATTTTTTCTCCAAGATCCTCGAGATGGTTTCTGGGGGTTTCTTCCGTGGATACTTTTGTTTGGGTATCCGGGGTAGCAATGTGAACCTTTGACCGTAACCTTCCTGGCGGGTGGTCCCTTTGTATGCTTGCTGTCAGATCGTAGGGAGAAGGAATTCCCAAGCCGAGGGGGAGCGCGAGTCCCAACTTATTGTCTTCACTTATCAGATTCGCTAGACTGGCTTGGAAGTGTTGTAAGGTTCTTGGATCAACTATCGTTCTGTTCTCCAGCGTCATTGAATGTTCCCTTGTTATCAATGTTTCACCTCCTGTAAGTTCGGTCTCATCCCCTACAGGTCCGGCATCTCCGGGATCATGGTGAGAGTTTCCGCCGATGGAATTTCCGTCTTTGCTGCTGGTGTTGTTCATGTCTGCTGTGCCTGTCTGAGGGTTCCTCGAAGTTTTCTGTTCACCCCCTCCTTCTAGCGCCAATTGTTGACAGTGATTTCTGGACTGCTATACGTCTCACAATAAGGTTATAATAATATAAATAGCAACGTCAATGAAAGCATGCAAAACACATGTTTTATGTGGAAAAACCTAAGAACGGGGAAAAAACCACCGGGCCCCTTAAGGGCAAGAAAAATAATACTATGATTTTCTTATGTTTACACTTTGGTACCAATTTCTTCTCTCATACAATAACTTTCAACTCACTAGGAAAATCCCTCCCTTTCCGTGATTACATGGTTCTATTTATAATAGGCGAACTAGGGTTCCCTTGTTCTGTTTGCCGTGTAGATGGTGGATTCCCAAACAAAGTTGTTTTAGGATTTCAGCTTTTATCGGCTGATTAGGATTCGTTTCCAACTTAACTTCTAGTTTCTCGAAAGTCTTGACTCCTTTCCTATTTGGGCTTCCTTTGTCCCGAGAAAAAATAAAGATATTTCCTTACCGGGATCTGAATTCGAGAGTCATTGTTTTATGAGATTATTGCATTGGTAATAAAGTAACTTGCTTTTGTTAGCTGGGTAAAGATTTGGCGAGCAAGGCTTGTGGCGAATACATTGTCTGTTTCGAGGCGAGCAAGAGTTATGGCAAACATGGTCTTTGGCTACAAGCTGACTTATCTAGAGAGCATATTTCAATTCATTGACT
The DNA here is from genome assembly GCA_035582765.1 of Acer negundo. Taxonomy (NCBI): domain Eukaryota; kingdom Viridiplantae; phylum Streptophyta; class Magnoliopsida; order Sapindales; family Sapindaceae; genus Acer; species Acer negundo. Next base: position 30,843,169 of record CM069241.1, on the reverse strand, counting down.
TCTGCTGATATGACATAACGGTCAATACTCCCTATGTTGACCGTTTCGAACATATGATTCGGACTTATTCTCATGTGTTTCTTGAACAAATTGTTGATGTGTCCTCAAACCGAAAACATATATACAACACATAGGAACAATAAGAGATTTATAATCCAAATCATGTGTTCAGTTTTTTTGAAGTTAAACACTCACCATGACCAATTCTTTTATTTGTGAAGAGTGAAGATTGTGAGTGAGAGGATATTGAAAAAAAAATAATAATAAATAAGAAAAAAGTTAAGAGATGTGAGAGTGGCGGATGGCTAGGGTTAGAAAGTGGGGAAAGTTAGCTTTCAAAATAAATATAAATATATAGTAAAGATATGATGTGTATATACCTATGATAATAACTTGTGTCCACTTAATCATTCATGGACACATGTGCAATTAACCAAACAGAGTAATTAATCACTTATTTAAATGATTAAAAACTAAAATAGCATACTGATTATAATAATGATATGTTTAAATATATAAAAATAAATTAACATAAATTTATATTTTAACTTGTATTAACTTTTTATATTTTAACATTTCACTACAAAAAGAGAGCATACAATTGCTTGTACTTTGTTATTTTTTGTTCGTAAAGTGTTATGACTAATAAATTTGAGAGATTGAAAATTAAAAAAGTAAAGCTTTAGTAATTATGAAGTTAAAAAAAAAAAAACATTTTTCTTTATCACACTTAGGGGTGGGCATTTACCAGTTCGGTTTGGTTTTCACTAAAACCTATAAAAAACCGATAAAACTTGATTTTTGAAAAAGAGAACTGATCCAATAAAATTTAAAATGTCAACTGATCAAAAACCAACCGAATTGGACCGGTTCGGCTCGGTTTGGTTTTTTCAGTTTGATAATACAATTGAGCAAATACAACAAAAAGGTTCATCAAGGGTTAATTTATGCTTCTAAGAATCATTAACTGTAATTCAACCAAAAGCGGTTACCAGATTTCACTCCAAACATCAATTGATAGACTTTACGGATCTAAATTGTTCTAAACAAACCAATCGTTATGAAATTTTAAATTCACTCAAATAAATCTCCCATAAGAAATTAAATGTAGAGAGCATATGATATTTACTCATTTCTTCAACAACAATGGACTAAAAACTCAGCTAGCAAAAAAAAACCCACTTTGAATGACATCTAAGAACAAGATTCAATATTACTAATTCATCGAAAGTGGCTACAAGTTTAACAAAAATCTTCCCGAATTCACTTCAAACATCAATTGATATAATTTGCACATCTGAATTGTTCTGAACAAAAAAATCAGGACAAAATTTTAAAATTCACTCAAATAAATCTCCCCACAATAAATTAATTAAATGAACAATAGGAGAGCATATGCTATTTACTCAGTTCTTCAACAGTGGACCAAAAACTCAGCCTACAAAAAACCCGCTTTGAATAACATAAGTGACAACACATAAACACAAAAATCAAACAAAATAAAAGAAAAAGGAAATACCTTTACAATTTCGCAAATGAAGGGAGTTCAAGCACTTAAATCCATCAACAATAAGAGAGATCAGAATCAGTCACACTAGGATAATAGGACCTGTAAATGGACTATGACAAATCCAATTCGACGACACGTGAAAACCTAGATGCTATCTTCTTTAGTAGAACACGACCATTGATGAGGGCCGGAAGACGACGAGCAATCGAAGACGAGCGTAGGAAGATGACTGATCGACGATGAGCTACAGACGAGAAACTGAGCGGTAGCGAAAGTGTGTAAGCGTGAAGACTAGAGTGAAGACTGAAGACTGAAATGTGTGGCTTGGCTGCTGTCTACTGAAGAGTTAGAAATTAGAATTAGTTTTTTTATTTTATTTTTTTTTATTTTATTATTATTTTTTTAATACTGGTTACCGGTTCGGTTTTTCGGTTTGGGGTGTCAAACCGGACAAAAATCGATACAGCCAGTTTTTTAGAAAAATCAATCGAACTGAACCGGCTATCTAATAAAAATCGGAAAAAAACCGGTCCAACCAGTTCGATCCACTAGTTCCATTCGGTTGGCCAGTTTTTTGTCCACCCCTAATCACACTAACAAAATAGTATGACAATTAGATTACACATAAAAACAAAACACATGATAACTTTATCACGATTAATAAAATTCGTAATAACTTGATCACGGTTTGATAAACGTGTGATAACTTAATCACAGTTAATAAAAAATATTATCCAATTATCACACATTTTAAAGGACCGTGATACTTTGATCTCAGTTTTAAATTGCAGCATAGACACACGACGAATTAAAAAGACTAGTATCACTTGATCACGGCTAACAAAAACCGTGATAAAAGCCTTTTTTTTTTTGTTTTTTTTGTTTTTGTTTTTTTTGTTTTGTAGTGTTTGTGCTAATCCAATGAAGTGCATGTTGCGGATCTAATCCATGACTGCTGTTAACATTTGATAATATTTGCGGATTCGTATCGTAAACTCTATCTTATGGGCGCTTAAGCACTCAAGAGATCAATGACCTTGTTTGGATGTGGCAACTTGACCATAATTGATCCATAAAAGATGACTCCTCGTAGAAAACCATAATCTGCATATGAACATGATAAAAACATAAGTTTAGACAATAGAGAGATCAGTGAGTACAGTAATAGAAAAAAAATATATATGGATTTGCTGGAATATATTGGTAGATACCTACGGTTGGTGGCCTGTATATTGAAAAATATTAGAAAGGATGAGCTGGATAGTTTTTTGAGAAAATATAGAGGTTGAGTTTCTCGAATGTTTTTCAATGTTTTTAAAGTCATCCAATAGTGTGAATGAACTCCAAAAGTCATGCATGTAAATAAAGACTATAATGAATATATGTTTTAAAAGAAGCCGTGTTATTTGCTTTCCCTGTGTATGTTATGCAGTCGGTTAAGCTTCTCAATGAGGCTTGCAAGAAGCTTGATAGGATTAATAGAAACTTTATTTGGGGCCACACCAGTGAGAAGAAAGCGATGCACCTAGAGATGCACATTTGGGGAATGGGGATGGATATAGGTCCCCCTATCCCCATCCCCACTTCCCAGACCCTTCGCCTATCCCCCTCCTCATTTCCCCATTTGGGGACAATGGGGATGGAGAATTTTGAGGAGGACCTATATCTATCCCCATCCATAATTCCCCATTTTCCCTGTTTTTTACCGTTTTTTCCCATTTTCTCGTTTCCTCCGTTTCCCCCGTTCCCCCATTTTTCCATTTGACCAAAATTTACAAATTAAACTAAAAAAAAAACAAATGTTCTATTACAAATACAAAATAAAATTCATTAGTGCATTTTATATAAAATGTGTTTATATACTTAGGGAGTTAGAGTTTTCAAATAATAAGATATATATATATATATATATATATATATTATAGTTATATTTATATATGTTTGGAGGAAATGGGGAAATTTCCCCATCCTCATCCCCATTTCAATATAATTGTGGGGAAAATGGGGAAATGGGGATGGGGGTAGGGGTGGGAATGAGGGCCCAATGGGGTGGGAGAGGGTCCCTTCACCCCTACCCCCATTCCTAAAACCTCCCCTCACCCCGCCTCCAAACCCCATTTGGGGGAATTGGGGATGGGGGTGTTTGGGGGAGGTTCCCCTGCCCCACCCCGGTCCCATGTTTTCCTAATTTCTAATCCTAAAATTTTTCAATCCGAAATTTGAAATCCGAAATTCATAATTCAGAATTCGAAATTTGATCAGACCAAACTTTTGTTTCACCTTGTTTCAATATCCAATCCAATAATTAACAAAATATACAATATATAATATATAATTGATTTAATTTAATCCAAAATTAATACAAATAACTATAATAATATAGTGTTAGTGTATTACACATAAAAGTCTAAACAAGTTTAAAGCCTTCGATCAATCCAAAATATGAGTAAAGTACTAATAGAGTTATAATTTTTTTTTTAAGAAAATAAAATTAAATTTATAAATATATATATATATATATATATAAATAATTAAAAATATATAGAGGAAATGGGGGATTTGGGGCCCTACCCCGTTTAGGTTTTGAGGGCAAAAATTTCCCCACCCTTACCCAAAAACCCCATTTGGGGGCAAATTTTGCCGCCAAATGGGGGCGGGGCCCCGTAGGGGTGGGTCCCATGGGGAAATTCCTATCCCTATATGGGGAGACCCCTTCCCATCCCCATCCTCATTTCAATTTGAAGATGATTTTCATCCCTATCCCCCCCCCCCCACCCATTTCCCCAATTTTTTCCAAAAAAAATCCCAAAATGGGGATGGGGACAAGGGGAAATGGTGCTCCGGGGAAAAATGTGCATCTTTAGATGCACCTCTTCAAGTGGGATACCGTTTGTTTGCCTAAGTGCAGTGGTGGGTTGAGTTTGAAGAAAATGAAGGATTTGAATCAGGCTCTCCTTGCTAAGGCTGGATGGCACTTGATTCAAAATGATAGTGGGTTACGGTGTAAGCTCCTCATGCACAAATATTTAAATTATAGGTGTTTATTTTATTTATTTATTTATTTATTTTTTATTTTTTTTATCCTGATCTTAATAAGGGGGTGGTGTGCTTTAGTACCTGGAAAGCGCTTGCTTTTGGTGCTATATTAATTAACAGAGGGTTGTTTTGGAGAGTGGGGAACGGTGAGCATATTCATTTTTGGACTGATAATTGGGTCCCTGACATCGGTATTCTCCTTGATCCTGCTCTTGTTGGGCTTTCTGATGATATGGTGCGACAAACTTTCAACTGTTACCTAGTAGATGGTCAGTGGGATATTCAACAACTTACTCTAATTCTTCCATTGAGTATTATTCACAGAATTTCTAGTATCCATGCGAGTATGAACCATAGCGGTCATGATAGAGTTATTTGGGGGTGATCCAAGAGTGGTGATTTTACTGTTAAATTGGCTTATAATGGCCTCTTAGAGTTAGATGATAGTTCTTTATGAAAGTGGAAGCTTATTTGGAAGCTTAAACTTCCCCCTAGAGTGCAATATTTCTTCTGGCTCCTTCTCCATAGTAAAATCCTTACCAATCTTCATAGAGTTGCTCATGGGTTGAACATTGATTCTGTGTGTCCTAAGTGTGACAGTGCTGTTGAGGATATTGATCATTTGTTGCGGGGTTGCAGGGAGTCTATGTATATCTGGGGTAGTGTGTTTAGAGTGTTGCCTCTAGTTGCTACTGTTACTGGGTATCTTGAAGATTGGTTATGAACAATTTGAAGAACGAAGCTATGGCATTTGATAGAGTTCATAGGTGGCTCCTTTTGCTTGTGTGGTTTGGTTCATTTGGAAATGGAGATGTAATAAGGTTTTTGAGATTGATTTTGTTGTCCTTCAAAATCCTTTCCGGTGTATCAACAGGTTTTGCAAAGAGTGGGTGAATGCTAATTTTTCCAATACTGTTAAAGATTCTTTACTGTTACCTGTTGCCTGGATTCCCCATTATGTTGGTTGGGTTATACTTAATGTGGATGGTAGTTGTAACTCGAAATTTGGTAGCATTGCTTCAGGTGGGGTTCTCAGAGATCATCTGAAGAATTGGTTGAGAGGATTTTCTCTGAATATAGGTGTTGGTAATGCGTTGGAAGCTGAGTTTTGGGGCCTGTTTGAAGGTCTTTCTATGACTTGGATCACCATTTTTAGGAATATTATTGTTGAAATTGACTCTCTTTCTGTTGTTCATCTTTTTTCTAAGAATTTACCTGTTTGTCACCCCCTGTTTAGCATTGTTGCTAGTTACTTTACGTTGTTGTCTGTGAATTGGAGTTGCTTTTTGAAGCATGTATATAGGGAAGGGAATAGACTTGCTGATGCGTTGGCTCATTTGGGGCATGACTTGGATTTTGGTTGCTGGTTTTTCAATGCCCCACCCCCCCTCCCCGAGACATGTAAGGTGTTCCAGGCTGATCAGATTGGCCTTACTTCTTTAAGGCTGTGTTCCTCTCCTCTCTCCCCCTAGTTTCTTTTTTTGCTTGGGCTATTGCCCTCGTTTGAACAAAAAAAAAAAAATTAATAGCAAGCAACCAATTAAATATATATATATATATATATTAGTAATTTCATCCATTTCAAAAATAAAAAATTCAATAAATTCATGTACCATGACCAAACTTCTATATAGATTTACCAAATTATTAATTAATTACACACACACACACACATATATATATATATATAAATTTTCCTACTTTGATGTGATTGCGACATGTGCCATTCATTTAATGTTATTATTATTATTATTTTTATTATTTTAATTTTTATTATATATACATAATAATAATTATTATTATATATCATAATATAGTATATAATAGTATACTAATAATATTATAATCATATATATATATATATATGTGTGTGTGTGTGTGTAATGCTAGACGTCCTAATTTTTTTTCCTAAATTCTGTCCCAAATGATGTGACACGTGAGGTGTCAGTATCTTATGAATATTGAGATTATTCGGTGACTAATGTGATGTTGACACCGCATGTGCCACATCATTTGGGACAGAATTTAGGAAAATAATTTAGCATTACTCTCTCTATATATAATAATAGATTTTCACAGCACCACATGTCGCAATGAGAGAGCTTTGAATTTAAATACTACACAAATGGTTATTAGTAAAAATAATAATTCAATTATTTAAACTTTTTTAAAATATATTTTCTTAATGGTTATTATCATGATCACAAAACATCAAAACCCCATCATATTCTCTTTTAAATCATATTTTAAGTTTATTCAATTAAACCACATAATTATAATAACCAAAAACCCTCTCATCTTCCTTAATTTTCTCTATAAAAACCACCCAAAATCTCACATTTTTCCCATCTCATTCCAATGACTCTTCCTCACAGATAAACTCAAAAACACTCGAAATGTAGGGTATTGGATGACATTTGGAGGTGAGAGTAATTTCTATAGATTTTTTTAATATTTGGTTGAATATATATTTTTTTTCAGTATAGAGGAGGGCAAGGCCCGGAAAAGGAAAAAAAAAACTAGAAAGAGAGCATATTGCTTATAGAGCACTGCCTAACACGATTGGTGCCTCTACCATCAACGTCGAAAATGTCTCTTAACATAGCAGGAGGGTTGTCGAAAAACCTTAAACCCATCTCTATTTTATGCCCCATATGAGCAAGACCATCAGCAAAGAAATTTCCTTCTTTATAAATATGCTGCATAATACACCTCCAATCACCGTTTATGATCTCTCTACAACTATGAATGAGGCTGAATAGTGGGTGGTTTAGATTGGTTGCAGTGGTAAGGAGTTGCATAATAGTATTGGAGTCTGTTTCAGCAACAATATTCTTGAACCCAGCATTCCAGGCCATATTTAGGCCTTCAAACATACCCTATAATTCAACTTCAAGGGCATTCCCAGCCCTATATTCAACACGAAACCTTTGATCCATCCCTGATCGGTCATTTGTTATATATGTTTTTGGTCCCCATTCCTCTAATCAATTGCTTGTTTCTCGAGTTATGTAGGGTTTTAATTTGTGTGTTTGAGCATTTTCAGGTTGTTGGATCCAAGTGATATGTTTGAAGTAGTTTAGAGGAAAATGTGATTTTGGGAGATTCAAGGGACTTTTATGCAATTTGCCATGATTTCCATGTTAACCACCATCAAGATCGCTGTGGGTTTCTATAGCGGCACTTAAAGCGGTGCAAAAATAGTGCGTAATGCTGTGAAAACCGCTGAAGCTTTCACAGTGGTAGTCATATCTATTTCTCGAGACAATGCAGGTGTACCGTATTGTAGGGCCTATATCTCTCAGCTTTAATTGAACTATGTGTCCTACAACCTATGGATTTGAAACCCCAAAAGTCTAGTTTCCAACCCAATTTACGGCTTGTCAATTCGAAATATATAGAAGAAGTTATGCCCGTTTTAATACTCGAAGGTCAGATCAGTCAATCATAAAATCCACGAATGCTTTCAAGATTTGTTTCACAAGTTGTCGGAAGGGGAAATATTACTTTCTTAGGCATGTGTGAGAGTCTTGGGAAGAAAGTAGACATCTAATCCTTATCTTCTTTCAATAAGTAATCAATTTTGATGGATTAGGAAAGAAATAAAGTTTCAAAAAGGTAAAGTTCTAAAGGGGAATTGATTTTCTTGTTGCTTAAGGACTTGGCTTAGCATCTACACCTATTTAAACCCCTTTGAACCCTAAATTCGTGAGATCCAACGAAGGGAGGACCCAAGCCACCAAAGGGGCCATCCCTTATCACTATCATCCATCTTTACACATGGCGAGTTTGCGAGACGAAGAAGATTTCAACATCAAAGATTTGAAGAATTCGTTGAAGACCTCAATGGGTTTTTTCCCCTCTATATCTTGTCTTGTTATTTTTATGATGTGTAACTAATTCTATACTAAGGAATCAATGTGAACCTCTATGAATGCTCTTTGTTAGAATTGACTATATTTTCTTAATTCAAGTTCTAATTCATTCAATTCATCCTATGCCATAACTCTTTAGTATTGCTCATGCTTGTTAATATGCTCGGTATGAATCTAGGGTTTTGATAATTTAATGATTGAGTTTAGAGTGTATTACATCGCCACTCTCAATCACTTTTCAATTAAATGGGTAGAGCTTATCATGCTTGTTAATATGCTTATAAGCTATGGTTCACTTGCTCGTTAACTTGATGTATGCTTGTTAATATGCTCTTAGGTTAATCACACTTAAGATAAGAACGAATTCTTAATTTGATTAACATATTTTATCAAAGTTAATTCAAAGCATTAAGTAAACATAATTGGGGATCATTGATGACCTAGTTCTCTCACTTCTTGATCATATTCACATATTCTTGTTAATTGATTTCTTAGATAATTCGGTTCTAAATCAATCAATCTCAAAATCTCTCGGTTACTTTTAATTGTTTAACTTTAATTAGAATTAGTTTATAATCAGTAAATCATTTTTCCTCGTGGGAACGATAATTACTTTTCGCTGTATTTATCTCACGATTCGTGCACTTGCGAGTTAGGTTTTTATAACACGATTTTATACATCAATAATCCCTTCTGATTCTTATGCAGAACATCTCCAGCTATTATGGCACCTGACTCACTGCAGCAGCTTCCATCAATGTTAAGCTTCACCCAGTTTTCATTAGGAGCCCAAGAGACCAATAAGGGAGTAGTATCTCGAGTGAGGTCAGCATAGTTAGCTGACCACCATCCTTTAGCAAATTGTTCAATGATCAGATGAGGGGATTGAGGAAACACAGAGTCAAAAGCCACACATCATTTTAATCTTTAATTATTATTATTATTTTTTTTTTGGTGTTATGATGATTGCCAAATGCCTTTTGTAAAAAGCCACACATCATTCTCATGTATCATTTTCTTATCTTCTTGTTTATTGTTTTTTTTAAAAAAAATTTATTTTTTATTTTTTTTAATTTATTTGAGTAAACATTTTAGTAGTTAAAAAGGTAATTTTAGATTGATTATTGTTGTGACATATTTTGGCATTTTTATCATGTTTGTTTTGGTGAACAAAACTTGAAACAAGGAATTTTAACTTTGGCGACCTTGGATTTTCAATTAAATGTTGTTCGCTATACAACCCTTCGGTAAGGCTAGCATCTCATTTATCACCACCAATGCAGAAAATCAATGGAACTTATGGATAATGGATTCGATAGACAGACTGCTACAGATAAATATTATGGTTATAGTCTTTGGTTTTAAGTATAACAATGTATTGCCTCTTTTAAAAAAAAATTGTATACATATTTTTTTTATAGTTTTTTTTATTTTATTTTATTTTATTTTATTTTATTTTTTTATTTTTTTTCTACTTTTAACCTTTTTATTTTGTTTTCTTTTTGGGTTTTTTGAATGTATTAAATATGCATTAAATACATTATGATTATTTCCAAAAATAAAAGTTTTTGAATTTTATTTATTCTTATACATTAAATGATAATCGATATATATTTTTCAAAACAAATTAAAATATCAATTGTAAATACTAAATTCAAGGTAATCGGTTTTATATGGAATTAGTGGTAAGTTTTTAAAAAATATAAATAGTAATATATTAATGATAATATAATTTAAAATAATAATTTTTAATCAAATATTAATGTTAAGATAGTTCACATTTTCCCTCTCCAACGTTGCTTTTAAATTTATGATTCCTAAAAAACTTTTTTGTGCAGTTGAATAGTGGCGCACTATATATAGCGCGAACTATTCACGCACAAATACCATCAACTTTTATTTATTTATTATTCTTTAAAAGTCAAATCAATATTTTAATTTTTTTTTGAAATCTCTAATTTAAAACTCCTATACTTAATTCTAACAATATGAATTCCAAAAAAATATACCTTTTAAAAGATCACGTTGAGATCTTCAAAATGACACTAACATTGACATATATATATATATATATATATTTAATTTATATAATTTACTTATTAATTATATATTAAAATAATATTAAACTTTTAAAATAATTTAAATTTGTGCAATACAAAATGAATAGGGAAAAAATGATTTTAGTCCCTTTGTTTTCCGTTTATCTGGGTTTGGTCCACTAGTTTTTGGAATTACTAACTTTAGTCTTTTTGTTAGGAATTTCGTGAAAACAAATGGACTGACATTGTCAGAGTGTACAATGACCGAAATACCATTAACGAAGGTTTCCAATTAAAGGTAGTATGGTAATTTTATATTTAATTAAATAAAAAATGAAAAAAAAAACAAATTAAATTTAAAATTTAAATATATAAAAAAACTAATTAAAATAATAATAATAATTATTATTATTAAATGAATTAAATTAAAAAATTAAAAAATTAAAAAATATAAAAAAACTAATTAAAAAATAATAATAATTAAATGAATTAAATATAACACAAATTCAAATTCATTCATAAAACCAGATCAACCAACATAACAAAATCAAACAACCCAGATCAAACAACACAACAAAGTCAAATTCATTCAATAAAAATTAAAAACATATATTAAAATTCATTCAACAACAATTCTTCTCCTCGAGATATATTTGAGCTTGATTTTTGCAGGTTTATGGAATATTTCTAGAAAATAGAATTGAAGATAAAGAATAGAGATTGAATGAAAAAAAAAAAAAATCAGATTTAACACCAACCCAGCCAAATACTAAATGGCACCCACCTATCCTAAGCAACCCTAGCCAAATACTAAATGACACCCACTTATCTTCTTCTACCTCTAGCAAAATCAAGCACACAATAACACCAAACACTAGCTTCCATTGTTCATCTCTCCATACCATTGCCGAAGCCACAAACACAAACAATTTCTTCTCTTCTTCCCACAACCAAATCCACACCCAAATTAAAAAATAAAAAATTAAAAGCAAAATTAAACACAAACAATTTCTTCTCTTCTCTCTTCCTTAATCACTACCACTCTCCGTGATCTCTCTCTTTTTCTTTCTATTTTTCTTCTTTCTTCTCTTCGATGGATGTTATGGGTTTGTTTGAGCATGACTGATATTTGGGTTTTAGATGGATAGTGGTTGTGGATTTTGATTTTTGATTTTGCAGTGGTTTTGTATGAGGATGGTGAGGATTTTTGTGGTTTGATTGGCTAAGGTGTGGTTGAGCGGTGGCGACGATGGCTAGAGTTTGTGTTTGAGTGGTGGAATAGATTAGGGTTTGGTGAACATGATGATGATGGTGGTGGTGGTGTGGATTTGGAGGTGGCGGTATGGATTTGCTGGATTGGAGGTGGTGGCGGTGTGGGTTTGGTGTAGGTGGCAGTGGTTTGGATTTGGTGGTGGTGGTGTTGGTTGGAGGTGGTGGATTGGAGTTGGTGGCGGTATGGGTTCGGTGGAGGTGCGGTGTGGGTTTGAAGGATTTGGTTGTCGATCTCTCTTTTTTAAAATTTTTTGTTTTAATTTCCTTTTTAAAGTTTAATTTTTGTTTTTAAAGTTTAATTTCTGTTTTTGTTTTTTAATTATTTTGTAATATTAATTATTTTGATATATTTTTAAATTTTTAAAAATTTTATATTATTAAATACCATTTTTACGCTTTTTTATTTTAATATATTTTTTTAATTTTTAAAATTTTAATGAAAAGCTTCTAGAAGCTTTTGTCACATTTCCCATATTGCCCTTGTTGACCTAACGGAAGTCAACGAAATTCTAACGGAATTGGACGGTAGAGACTAGAATATGTATTGTCAGAGAACTAGTGGACTGAAATTAGTAATTCAAAAAACTAGTAGACCTAATCCAGATTAACGCAAACTAGAGGGACTAAAGTCATAATAACCCAAATGAATAATGCTTGGGTACTAACCAGTCAGTATCCAAAATACTGACCGTAACAATGAAAGGGTAGCATGTGGTCCAATTTGTGAGAATTTCCCTAAAATCTCGATCGGATTTCATGGGATCACGTAATCATTGACCAATTCAAACACTTATCAAAACACTAATAAGTGAGTTATTAGTGATTGGGACTTAGTCAAATAGGACTCAACTAGAGTTGATCCATACTGGATGGATCTAACCCGAGTCCACCACAGTTGCTTGTGGGTTTAAGTGTTTGGACCTAAGGGCTGTTTTTGGCTACCACAGTCATGATAATGCAGATTTTAATTTGAAATTTTGTAATAACAATACGAGGTTTACCTGGTATTATACCACTCACATCAGGGGAGAAACCATGATTTTTCTAACTTTTTTTTTTTTTTTGGTTTCACAAATATATAAATATTTAATTCAAATGATGTGGTAAATGAGTTATAATTAACACACACATCATGTATGATGTGTTAATGAAAAAACAACTTACTAAATCATTTTGGTTGGTTTTTAAACCAATTTTTTGAATTGTCTAGCATTAGTGATATATAACAATAGTGATATACAAGGATGCACAAACACAGACACAGATACAGAGATATAACACGGGGATATATAATTCTCCAAAAACTAGGATATGAATACGGTAGAGATATGTTAATTAAAATAATATATATTTATATTTTCAAAAAAATAATAATATATGAAAACATAATCCAATAATTTATTCAAAACATATTATCAATAAACAAATATCACGAAATCCAAATATCACAAAATCCATAAGTCATAAAATCTCGTCTTCCCCGTCGGCCCGGCACGTTCCCGTATTACCCATCTGCTTGGTGTATTCTCGTCGCCCTTCTCTCATCTTCTCATCTTCTCATTTTCTTTCTCTTTTCTTTTCTTCTCCTCTCTTTGTTTTTACAGTGGCAACACTTCACTCATAAATTTATCATCCGATGGAATGAAGAAAGTAAAGAAACCCTAACCCATATTGTTTAAATTCATATTTTGACCTTGTTTTTTTTTTTTTTTTATTATTATTTTTTTTTTATTTTTTTAAGAAAATAATTGCAAAACTGCCACATTGTATCCTTCGTGTGTTCATGCTGTGTCCCCTACATGTCAATGTCGTGTCCCCTCTATTGACTTAAAAAAAAAAGCCAATAGACATAGTTTTAGTATGTCGGAAACGTGTCTAGCTGTGTCAGACAAGGGCCTATATATTAGGAAAGAAAATCATCTCTCCAACAACCATGCCTCCAATCCCTCATAGTCGTTGCATCACCACAATTATAGGAATTCTTTGTCTATTCAAATTTATGTAATAATGCTAATTCATTTCTTTCCTTGTATATTCACTCATTATCTTGTATATATACAGGAAAATCGTATCAATAAAATAAAGTCATTTTCGTCATCTTCTCTCAAACTCTTAATGGTATTCGAGCATTTTGTGCTCGAAAGAGTCTAAAACAAAGATCCAATTTTTTTTTTCCCTTCTCCTCCCAAATGGCAAGCGAAGGCTCAACTTCAACTTTCACTGGACCTTTAGTTCAAATCATGTCTAAATCCCATACTCTTCCCAATCACCTTGTGGCTGTTAATTCAAACCAACTCCCACTCAAATTGAAGCCCTCAATGTTCCCATCGTGGAAAGCTCAATTTGATGCCGCTCTTTATGGCTATGATCTTCTAGGCTATATTAATGGTACCAATATGTGTCCATTACCGATTGTTGAGGAAAATAACAAAAAGATACCCAATCTAGCATTTACCTTCTGGATGCGTCAAGACAAATTGCTATTTCTAGCAATCATTGGGTCACTTGATCCATCAATTGTCCCTTTAGTGTCATTTGCTTAGACCTCTACGCAAGTGTGGTTTAAGCTCTTGAAAGTATGTACGCTAATCGCTCATGCACTCGAATCATGGGACTTAAAGAAAATCTAATGAAGATGTCTCGGGGCTCAAGTTCAGCTACGGACTATCTCCGCTCCATCTAAAGCATTGCCGACGAGCTTGCACTTGTCGGCGTCCCACTCGACGATTTGAATCTAGTGATGCACACTCTCAACGGTCTCGGATCAGACTTCAAAGAAATTGCTACAGCCATTCGTGCTCGTGACTTAGTCATCTCATTTGAGGAATTATACGACAAACTTATGAATTACAAGTCATGTCTCAAACGAGAAGAGAGTCACTCCACAACCTCCATTACTACCAATGCAACTCGGTTCAACAACAACAAATATGGAAATAACTGGAAAGGACATAATTAGAATCGTCCTTAAGGAAATAATTATTCTCAGAGAAATAGTGAGCAAAATTTCAACAATAGATCTGGAAATTCCAACCATGCACGTGGGACTAGGAATCCTGATCTTATTTGCCAATTTTGTGAAAAAAAAAGGGACATGCCTCCCGTTAGTGTTACCATGCAAAGAAAATACTGACGTGAGACAATAGCAACACTCCAACCGCCAATCACACAACAACTGGTCTTGGGTCCCCCTTTAATTGGCTAATGGACTCCGGTGCTTCTCATCATGTCATAACTGATCTCAATAATCTTTCATTGTGCTAACCATTTGAAGGACCTCGATGACATAGTCATCGGCGACGGTACAATACTTTATATCACACATACTTACTCTTCTACTCTCACTTCTCCTTTTACCACTTTCAATTTATCTAATGTTCTTTGTGTTTCCACAAGGCAACAAAATTTGATTTATGTTTTGCAATTTTGTAACTCTAATAAAACATATATTGAATTTTTTCTATCTCATTTTGTTGTGAAGGATTTAACAACGGGGGCAACTCTCGTGCATGGAAGGAGACGAAATAATGTGTACGAATGGCTTACCACATTGGGTGTGACTTCGGTAACTAAACATGCATGTGTTAGTCTTAAGGCCTCACCTAAAGATTGGCACAATAGACTTGGTCACCTGTCTGCAAAAATTCTCCAGTTTCTAGTGTCCAATAAAACTCTTCCAATGTCCTCAAGTTTTTTCAAGTCTCGTGTCATTTGTGATTCATGTTTATGTAGTAAGAGTCATAGACTACCATTTGGTGTCTCTACTCTTCAGAGTCATGGTCCATTAGATCTTCTTTACATTGATGTATGAGGAGCTTCTCCTATAAAATCAATGGATGGATCCAAATTTGAAATTTCTAATTGACCCTTGGATACAAATCACGAGAATGGATATTCTTCCTCGAATCTTTCATTTGGAGGTAAAGGATTCAAATGAAATCCTTTTAAGAAATAAAGTTTTTGATCAGAATATGAATGAAACTGAAGAACCCCTTAACTATTAAGAGGATTAATAGAACGAATCGCACTTTTACCACTAAACTATACCCGTTACAATACGATTATTGTATAGAAATGGGACTTTATTTTCCTTTTATGTTTTATTTGTTGACCATTTTACTAAATATTCATGGCTTTTTCCGATGGCAAAGAAATATGATGTTTTCCCATTATTTTCAAAATTTAAACTTATGGTGAAAAAATATTTTAAAACTCCACCGAGGTTTGAAGAATATTGTTGAATCTCATGGAATTCAACACCTTGTATCTCCACCTTACACACCACAACATATTGCTTCCGCTGAATGTTGCCACCGACACATTGTTGAAACCAGACTCTCTTTGCTACATAAAGCCTCACTTCCTTTTTCCTTTTGGTCACATGCTTTCAAAGCTGCAGTGTATTTGATTAATCGTTTACCCACTCCAATTTTGAATTTTAAATCACCTTTTGAAAGTCTTTTTCCTATGGCTCCAAATTATTCCAAATTAGGAGTGTTTGGGCGTCTCTGTTACCCTTGGTTATGCCCTTATACTCGCCACAAATTGGAATCAAGATCTAAACCTTGCACTTTTGTTGGATATTCTAACATTCATAATGCATATAAATGCTATGATCAAAAAAGGAAGAAAATTTTCATCTCTTGGCATGTTGAATATATTGAGGATCAATTTCCTTTTTCCTCGTTTTTTCAAAATAAAGAAAATATTTCCTTAAATAATTTTTCAGAGTGGACCACGTCTTCATCATCTCTTTCCAATCTTGCTCATATTTTTAAAATTCATGATCAAGAGTCGTCATTGCATATCTCTTCTGCCCATTATTCTCACGTTTCATCTCCATAAAGTCCACCCCAAAATCTTGCTAATATTCCCTCCCCTGAATCAAGTCCAAATTTAGTCCACATGTAATCTCCACCTTCCAACCTTGTCTCTTCTACACCAAATCAAGATCAATCTCTTTCCTCATCTGTTGAGTCAACTTCTCATTCAATGTCTCCAACAAATACTACACATGTTCCCTCCAACATATCCTCATACCCCAACTCATCAATGACCAAGTCTAGTGCCCGTGCCTCCATTGTGCCACTCTATGAGAAATTTAATTTGGCAGATTCAACCACATCAATTCCATCTCCTATGCAAGTGCGAGATATGTCAACTGAATCCAACTCACAATTTCTCACCAAAGTGCCTCAAATACATCAACCACCTTCAAATCTCAACCAACATGCCACGCAATCACGCTAAAAAAATAACGTCTTTCAACCCAAAACAATTCATCTCACCACCAAGCATCCTATCCCCGACTCCCTTGAACCCACTTGCACCTCTCAAGCTCTCAAAGACTCTCGTTGGCGGGATGCTATGTGTGATGAATTCAATGCTCTTCTACGAAATGGAACCTGAAGCCTTGTACCATCCCAATTGGGTCAGAATGTGGATGCTTGTAAGTGGGTTTTTCGGATCAAACGTAAGGCCGATGGAAGCATTGACCGGTACAAGGCTTGCCTGGTTGCCAAGGGATTTCATCAACGTCCCTGTATTGACTTTCATGAGATATTTAGCCTTGTGGTTAAACCGATAACTATTCACTTGGTTCTTTCCATTGCTATCCACAATGGGTGGCAGATCCATTAATTAGACGTGAATAATGCCTTTTTACATGGCCGACTCTCTAAGGAAGTGTACATGGCTACACCTCCAGGCTTTATTGATCAATCTCGTTCCTCACATGTTTGCTGGCTTCACAAAGCCCTCTATGGTCTCAAATAAGCCCCACGAGCATGGTATCAAGAGTTGAAATCCCTTGTTATTTCTTATGGATTCACCAACTCCAAAACTGATACATCATTTATTATTTACTAGCAACACTCAATTACAACTTATTTTATTGTCTATGTTGATGATCTCCTTGTTACAGGTAATTCTCACAAGTTTATCACTGGATTCATCAAGGCTCTTTTTCAAAAAATTTCCATCAAAGATTTTGGCAATCTCCATTACTTTCTCGGCGTTGAAGTCACTCCAACTCGCCAAGGTCTCTTTCTATCCCAGTATAAATATGTCAAGGATTTACTTGAGCGGTTCAAAATGGAAAGGGCAAAAGATGCTATTACACCCATGTCCACCTCAACTAGGCTCGTTCTAAATTATGGTAGCCCTTCAATTGATGCTACTAAATATCGAAATGCAATAGGAGCTCTCCAATACCTCTCTCTTACGTGTCTCGACATTGCTTTTTTTTTTTTTTGGTAAAATGCCCGGATAATTTTTATCCAGAGTTAGGCCAGATACTCTTTTCGGGGGGATTCCATCAAATTCCACCATCCAACCCAAAGCGAATAGCAAATTCAAATTCAATATTATTAAATATTGAAATAAGAATTTCAATTAATTAATTAATTCTAATTATTGAATTTTTTTGAATATCTTATTTCTATCCTATTCTATTTCTATTAAATCTATTAAAAATTATAGAATAGATTTCTTATTTGATTTCTAATTAATATATATCAAATTTCTTTAAAATTCGAATTTCTATTCGAATTCTATTCTATTAGAATTCTATTATTTCGATTAATATAAATATTATTATTATTATTATTATTTTTTCATTCAAGTTCCAGAAGTTGGACCCCTCTCTATAATGTTTTCTTTTTCGGGTTGTGAGACAGATTCAAATTGACTATAAGTCTCCAAAATGCAAATAAAACCCGGTGAACAAATTAGCTCAGTTTATGCATGCTCCCTCTCATATTCACTGGACGGCAGCCAATCGGCTATTACAGTATCTCAAGCATGCCATCTATTATGGTCTTCATCTCCAACGCAATACTGTTTTAAATTTGGTTGCCTACTCTGATGTTGGTTGAGCTGAAAATCGCGATGATTACACCTCTGTTTCTGCATTTATCATCTACCTTGGTGGTAATCTGGTATCATGGTGTTCAAGAAGCAACAAACTGTTGCACGTTCCTCCACAGAAGCAGAGTATCGCTCTGTTGCGTTTGCTGCTGTTAAGATATCTTAGCTACAAAATTTGCTCTCTGAACTTGGCCTCTCTCTTCCCAACAAGCCTCGGCTTCTCTGTGACAACTTGGGTGCCACTTACCTTTGCGCCAACTCCGTCTTTCACTCACGCATGAAACATATTGCGATCGATTATCACTTTGTTCGTGATCAAGTATCAAATGGAAAGCTTCAGGTGGCTCACATTTCAACACATGACCAACTTGCAGATATTCTAATCAAGTCATTACCTAAATCACACTTCATTGATTTTTGCTCCAAGATTGGCCTTTTAGAAGGAAATTCCATCTTGCAAGGGCATATTAGGAAAGAAAATCATCTCTCCAACAACCATGCCTCCAATCCCTCATAGTCGTTGCATCACCACAATTATAGGAATTCTTTGTCTATTCAAATTTATGTAATAATGCTCATTCATTTCTTTCCTTGTATATTCACTCATTATCTTGTATATATATAGGAAAATCATATCAATAAATTCATAATCTTTTCTCAAACTCTTTACCGTATATTTTATGAGTGTCCGCGCAACCTTGCAAAATTTGCTTTTCTTCAAGCAATCCAAATATTATTTCACTAAATCAAAAAGAAAAAAATAAAAGAAAAAATGTCAACAATCAAGCTGCAAACATCGGTATTAGTTATTATATAAACCCGAAAACTAGAAAAATTATGGAAAAATTATGATACATGCTTGATAAGTGATACCAATCGAAGCTTTTTCGATCTTTAAGTTGGTTTTTCTTTTTCCTCCTCTTCTTTTTCTTTTTTCTTCTTTTTTCGTTTTCAACTTTCAAGCGGTCCATTGAAATTGAAATGAGCTCTAGATCCCTAATCTGATATATTTCTTTACAATTTCATTTTGATCTCTAAATTTTTGAAATTATAATTTGACCTCGTTTTATACTAAAATAATTATAATATTGCCTCAAATGTATCATGGACATATCTTGACGTATCCTCTCAGTATCCCTTTGTATCCTTGCCATATTCTTACCATATCCTTGCCGTATTCCCCAACTCCCCAACTCCTCAAGTATCTCTCAAGTATCTTACAGTCAAATTTATGAAAAAGTCAATAGATACGACATTTGACGTATCAGATATGTATCCTGAAGTATTCGGGGAGTATCCGAACCAGATACGAGTTGGATAAAAGTTACTCCCACCAAATGGAGTATTCGTGCTTTCTAGGTGATACATAATTTAATATAAATAAAATGAATTATTATTCAATTTATGCTCTATAATGTCTTAAAGAGTAATCATCGATTGTAATATATTTTGTAGCAGTATTTTCAATAAGTTCTTTTTAATTCGGACAATCTTACAATTCAAACAAACTAATAAGTCGTACACTAAAATCAATTACAAAAAAAATTCTATGTTTAGATAACAAATGACCATAAAAAACTACGGCATTTATGTTGATCTACAAGTCTACAACAACAAATAAACACACAAATGAAAAATCAAAACAATTCTAATTAAATTAAACATGAAAAACTAAACAATAACATATAACCATGGTGATAGTGTATTTTATTTATTGGTTGTAAATTACACGATTTAACCAAATTTAAGGTTAAAAATGAGATAAATTACTTAAAAAAACAGAAGAAAAATAATTTAAATATTAGAATAATAATACACAATATTAAAAAAAATAAATGATAATCTGGAAATATATATTTTTATTTTAAAATTTTAATAAAAAAATGAAATGGCTGTTAAATGTTTTTATAATATTATAAATTGAATTTTTTAAAATATAAATTTAAATATAATAATTTTTTCAGTGATCCCACATAATGGTTCACCCCTGCTCTCATCTTCTTCGGTTGAATACTTGAATACTTAACCACGAGGAGGTTCCCTTGGTGCTCCAAGGCTTGGGATGAAAATCTCAAGTCCTTGGTTCTACTTTTGGCAATTACATTGTGGCCAACCACCAGGGTGCTAACTCAGTTGGTGGAAGGATAGGCTTGGGGCACGGGTAACTTCCAGGTCAGCGGTTCAAATCCTACCTAGACGAAGATGAGTTATGATTTACTCGCCACTTGTATCTTTGTGTGGAGATTGTCAGAACTAACAAGTTGGCTATAGGTGTGTCACGTAGTTGGGGAGGATAGGCGGATGGGTGCCTGGATGAAGTCTGAGATCCTCGATACCAAAAAAAAAAAAATTTGTGTCGTGTCTCTAAATTAAGAGTATCCCCAACAGTCTCCCTTGAAGACACCCCTTAGCTTAATTAAGGGAGTATTTACATTTTTGCAGCTCTAACAGTTCCCTAAATGGCTCCATTAATTGTATTCTGGTGGAGTTCACTCTCTTAATTAAGAGGTGTTTTCACACCCCTTTAAAGTGGGTTCCACCTATTTAAGATTATTTTATTTTCTTGAAAAACTCCATATATTTAAAACTCATAATTGACAAACAATATTTAATATTTAAACATAATTTCTAATATTTAAATAATAATAAAAAATTATTAAATGGGTCATTTAAGGGAGTATCGTTGGAGCACACACTCCTTTAATGGTCTTTTGCAATAGCATACATCCTTAAATAAGGGAGTCTCCATAAGAGACCGTCGGAGATGTTATGATGAATTAATTTTAATAGTTAAAAAAATATATATTATAAGGGTCCACGAGTGTGAGGGAGTTTATTTTATGAGGCGGCTTTTTCGGATTTGGATCAGATATTGCAAAGATTTCCGCTTACCAAACTAATAAATCTTTGGATTTGAAAATTCCCATTTGTTCTGATTGGATTCCAATCGGATGTAACTGGGCAATCCAAATCCCATTCACATTGCCCTTCCAGTCCCGAATTATGACGCCAACACCAGAGGTCTTCTTGCCAAAATCCAGAGCTGCATCAGTGTAAATCTTATAGGTGCCAGGACCAGGCGCCTTCCATTTATGACCAAGCGATTGCTTAGAAGCACTACAGCTCTCCTTCTTGTTGGCCATACGAAAATCACATAGGAAGCCATCAGCCCATTCCAAAATATCATTAACAGTAACAGAGACACAAAGGCCCAGTTTGGTATTGCTTCCTCAGCTGCTTTTGGGGCCAAAAGTGACTCCGGACCAATGATAGGGTGTTTGGTAAAATCGTAAGAAAGTGCTTTTGGTCACTTTTAACTTCTCCGAACTGAGTTTTTGAGAAGCTACAAATACATGCTTTTGAATTTCCGCTTGTGCTTCTCAAAAAAGCGCTACAGTAATTTTAAATGAAATTTTACCAACTTTCCTATTTTGTCCTTAGGCTTTCATGACATTTACCAAAATCACATCTTCTTTTTCGATCAACTTCACGCTGCGCATCTCCATTAACAGTCGACGTCCATCTCATCTTCTTCTTCAATCAACTCACAGGTGCTGGTCTCCGTCCATCTAATCTCTTTCTCTCTCTAGTCTTTTCTTTACAAAAAAAGTAAACACTGAAAACCTCTTCAAGTCTAACCTTAAAACAAAACAAAATTAAATTAAAATCTGGAAAATAAATTGGTTAGACCCAATCAAGAAGCAATCGACACTTTCATCAGCATCATAGGCGCTAATGAATCGGTAGCCCTGCAAAAGTTTGATGTATTTTTTATTTATTTATTATGTTTTCTAATTATATCGATTATAACTGTCAAATAGGCTGTCGATTGATTGTGATGATTTAACTTTCGTTCAATTAGGGTTTCTGTTTTATAGCATAATATATTGCAATTTTGGTTTGCTGAATTTTAATAGATGGATTATCAGTCAATTTTTAAATTTTGAGGGTTTATTTAGCTTGTGATCGCCAAAATTGTAAAAGTTTTTTTTTTCTTAAATAAATGAACTTATTGGGGGTTTTCCAAAAGAGGATTTCCTTGATAGTTTAGTTTGAGCAGAAAAGGTAATAAATAGATGTGAATGTGTTTTGAAATAGATTGATGTATTTTCTAGTTTTGATATTTTTTTTTTCCCCATGTTTGTTAAAATTGTATGAACTGATTTTTGGGTGTATCAATGATAGGAAAGTAAAGCCCTTTTGTGTTGCTGAGATTGGTCGTCTCTGTGTAGGTTTCAAATCTCATGGATTGCAGCTACTGTATCTTTTGTGCATTTCTTATTGCTTGCTTCTAGTATTGTTGATTGCAGACTGCAGTTGCCTTCATGTCATCTTATTGTGAGGACTTGTTCTTTTTGTATGAATTGTGAACTTGGCTTTGTATAAAGTTTATGGGTTAAAACTTGAAATCAAAGAGAATGTTATCCTACAAAAGTAGGTATATTAGATTGCATTTTGGATAATAGTAAGGAACACAGTGAAAATTGGTGTCGACACAATGTATCTGCATGTTAAGAGTTTTATGCTGATCATATTTGGAGTACCATCAATTTATTGGACTCCTGTTTTATGGCAGCAAAGTGTTGCATCTTAAATTCATTTTCTTAATTCAATAACTTTGTTGCTAACTATGCCATTTCTTTCAAACACAAATCTCCGGATTAGGTACTTATTTCCTCTTTCATGAGTTTGGAATTTTAACTCCATCAATAAAATTTAAACTCTTTTTGTACTCTCAAAAAGGAAAAGGGTCTACGTTTTCAAGTATTCAAATTCATAGATTGTTCTATCATTAGAACAATAGAAATTTTGCAAATTAGTAATTCTAATTGATGCTGAGGAATGTTAATCAAGCATGATAAAGCTGACATACTGTATAGTAAGGATTTAGATCCATGGAAAGAAGTCAAAGAACTTCTTGAGTTATATGGGACTGCAATCATGGTTTTGGCTGGTTTAGTTTTTAGAGGTATTTTAAATCTTGAGTTGTGCATATATTATACTTTTTGGCAACTGGGATGCAGCTTGTTTATTACCACAGTGAGAGTAAGAAACTTGCTTCATGTTAGAAACTCTTCGGTAGAGAAGCACTCATTACTAGGAAACAGTTAAGTTCTTATTCTCATTACTAGAGAATTCTTTTTTCAATGGCATTATGGATTTATGAGATTATGGGAAATCATTTGGGTTGGGTTCATTTGAAATATGAGCTAGGATTTTAATTATAAAAAGAGTAACTATACGCGTAATCTCTGGAAAAATCGCCATATTTGAACCCACTGAAGTTTGAATGATGTGAACGACATGAACTTGGTATACTTGGTTTATATTATAGAAAGACAACGAACTTGATATAAAAAGATCTGCAGTATTATGAATTTGGCATATGTACTTGGTGTGTATTATTTGGAAAATCTATAATGTAGAAATTAATTCTACTTGGTGTGTATTATGATTCTTAAATCGCAGGGTGCTAGAAAAGCTGCTGAGAATGCTATTCACGTATGCCAGTTGGATGAATAAGTGAACAAGGCAGTTCTGGGTGCAAATAGGGCTACGACTGCTGCTATAGCTGCTACTGTTAAAATTGTTCAGAATCAGGTGGATGGTAAATTTTGCGATGCAGATGTCTAGGATGATAGCTTTGGGTGAAGGTGTAAATTCTTACTAAAATTTTATGAACTTGAATTAGAAATGTTAAGAAATGTAATTGCACAAAGTTTAATGAGTGCACGCACTTAGCTATTATTTGCAATTATTCATACAAAAAAAACTCATGTAATATGTTCCATAATGTTATGTTTGATAGTTTTCATTTATATAATATATCATTTTGGGTTTGTATAATTTATATAAAATTTTCAATGATATTTGCTTGGTATATTGTACAAAATTATACCATAATTGAACGATATATAAACGAAATTATACTATAACCGTACAATAATTATACCATACAAAATTATACCAGAACTATACAAAATTGTTTGGGCTTACCGTGAAAAAAAAAAAAAAAAGTGGGACTAATTAATTCAATAAAGTAGAATAAAAAAAATAAAGAAATAAAGTAGAATAAAAAAGAAATAAAGAAATAAAGAAATAAATAAATTGGGCTAATTAATTAAATAAAGTTTTATAAAAAAATTGGGCTAATTAATTCAATAAAATACCATAATTATATAACACTAAACACAAATAAACAAGAAAAATGCAAAGTATAGCATAATTTAGATGTCTGTGTCCTTTTAGTAATTTTACACACTCACAGAACTTTTTACTTCAGTTTACCAAACACATTGAAATTGCTTTTGGTTCTCACAACAATTTTGAAAATCAGTTTACCAAACACTCAGCTGATTCTTTCCACAGCAATTCCAAAAGCAATTCCCCCCCACAGCACATCCAAAAGCACTTCCCCCCACAGCACAGCACAGCAATGTCAAACTAGGCCAAATATTCGAGTGAACCAGCTTGTTTCTCCTAAACCAAATTCGTCAAACTACACAAAGACTCATTTATTATATACTATTCATTTCAGATTCCAAAATAAATTACACAGCTGTTCTAAATCTTTTTAGAATTTTGTTTTGTAACGTTTTGTTATGTAATATTAAACAACTAAATAATTTTACGATTTATTAAATGCATATATATATATATATATTTGTTTATATATTTATATTCAAAACAAAACTACTTGGAAAAGTTTACATTAATATATGTAAAGCAACATTTTATAGCAGTAAAAGAGCTCAACCAAAAATAAATCTCAAAAGAGATTTTGGCACTAAAAAAAAAGGGGAATTACAGTTTGGTCCTTATCTTTTAAGGAAACATTACTTTTTTACCCGACTTACGTGTATTATGGTCTTTAGTCCTCATCATTTTAGAAACGCATCAAAAAGGTCCATCTGATAAAAAATGTAACGGTCAACGTTAACAGATATGAGAAAAAGACATTCTTATCCTTATGCACTGTCTTTGTGTGAAAAGCAACCGTTTAACGTGGATAAATAGACTTAAAACTCTTTAATTTTATATTATTACGAATTTATCATTTAATTTATTAATAAAAAAAGGGATTTGAGCAAAATTGTCCTATTTGAGGGCTGAAATTGCGATCCCATCATTTTCCAGTTGCCCTAGCCATCCCTACCACCCATTCCAATATCAGCAAACTAGAAACCCACTCGTAGCCGTCAAGTCCCCTCGTCGTCGTGAAGTCGCTATTTGCTGTTAAGCCGCCTCGTCGACGTTGTCCTTCACGAAATGAGGACGTGTGGTCAACTTCTTGGATGAAACGAGGATGCGTCGCTTCCCTCGTCGTCCTCACCGTCCTTTCGGCCGCTTCTGGCTGCAGTCATGCCATCCTGCCGCACCACGAAACCGTCCGCCATCTTCCTTTCGTCTGCTGCCGGCTACAAGGTTAGTTACTTTAATTGTTTTTTTAAAGCAAAAGGGTTAATCAATTGAAATTGAAATTGTTAAAATTTGATTTTGTTGAAATCGAAATAGAAAAGGGTCGTTGGGTTTGGCGTCGATGAGGTAAGCAGTTCATCTTGGCATCCTTTTCTTTTTCTGTTAGAAGTAGTTCATGTCACTTTTAACAAGAAATCTGGAAAAATTTTGTACTTGTTTGTTTTGTATGCTGCTCTAATTTGAGTTGAAAATAAGTTTACTCGTTTTTGTATTGTTGGCTTTGTTGGAACAAATACAGTTTTGTACACATTTTGTGAAAACTTAATTAAATTGATGGTTTCGGTACAAAGTCTTGATTTTTATGCATGATTGGGAGAGTGCAGATATAGTTTTTGTGTGAAAACTTGATTGAATTGATGATTACGATACAAAGTCTTAATTTTTATGCATGGTAGGATATGATTTTGATATAGGAGAGTGGGAATTGTGCGGACTGGTTTCGTATTCTTGGCTTTGTTGTATTCGTTGTGGTCATTGACTGGTGCAATTCAGTTTCTAAGAGGTGCAAATGGGTTTGATTTTATTAAGCTGATATCAAATGGGTTTGTTGCAATTTTCAGATTTTTTGTATATTGAGTGTGTAATGTTTGCTAATTTTGACCTCATGTAGTCATGTGTGTCTCAGTATCGCTTTACTGATATTCTCCTATCCAACTAAAAACTTTTGTAATTCAGGGAATGATATCTGGTTATGCCTACTATTTTCTTGAAGACGCGTATCCAAGAATGACAGGTTGCCGTCCCTTAAAACACAGTCCTTCATCAAAGCACTTTTTGTAGATGATGTTGTAGTGGTAGCACAGCCATTGAGATTCGCAGTACCATAAGTAGAGTTGTAGAGGAAGTTCACCAAGATTAAAAAGTCAGACCTTTGGAGATCGAGATGTCTCTGGTCAAGAGGAGTGCGTACATTTTGAAATTAACTGTGTATATGATGTTATTAGATCGGTTTCGGATTTGAGGATGAGATGAGCTTTTGTAATTTACTATAGAGGACTTGTGGTTGTAGTTAGTATAAAGAATTCTTCCTGTTAAGTTATATGTGAAGCTTTATCAACTATACATTTACATGAACCAATGTTTTAATATCTGAAGCTTCCAGTTAAGTTTTATTTGTACACGCAATTTAATATGCAACTTCTTGACCAGCTAATATCTTGTGGTTGTGATATGTGTGAACGGTGTAGAGATTGTTGTATGACTATTAGAAATGTGATATTTGCAGGGACCGAAAAAAAATATAGATTTGTTGAAATTTCAAATGAAACTCTATCAAAATTTCGTAATAATATACTAAGGCCAAATTTTTAACATTATTATCCCATAGAAAATTTGCCAAAATTTTTATAAATTTTTAAAGCTTTTGCAGTATCTTCCAAATCCTAAATTTGGGTACTTTGTCTTTATAAATAAATGCTGCCAATAACAACAAAATTATGTGACACTTGAATTTCAAAGCAACAAAAGATATGGCTTGCGGACTGATGAAATAGTAGATGAAGTTTCTGGAGACCCAAATGTGAGTACTGCACTTGTCGATGACTCCCATTATGCTGATTATTGAACAAGCCAGATTGCTGAACGTGCCCTGAAGCATATTGATAAGATACCAAACTTCTCTGGAATCTTTCCAAACATGGGATGAGCAAGTGCCGCTGCTTCTGTATGTAATTCTGCCTCTGTATGAGCCAGTTTTGACATTACTGGGTATTGTTTGCAAATTGTCAAGCTGCAGGTAGAAGTTTGTATTATTGTTGTATACAGATATGGTCCCAAAAGCCATTGATTTGTTCTTACTTGTATTGTTTTCAGTAAGTTCCACATTTTCAAATGAACATCATCACATTGTTATTGGTTATTTAGAAGAAAAGTAACACTTGACATGGCTTCAGAATTATGTGACACCTAACATGGAGTAAATGTATAAAATTTATGCATATTAACAACAAAAACCGCCTTAAATCGGAAGACAACAGCCTTAAATCAAACAAAAACACAAAAATAATGCATCTTAAGCAATAAAAACGGTTACATCTAATAAATTGCATCATAACCTACTGTCATCATTCACATAATTCTCAAGAATCCAAATACTTACAAACTAATTGTCATCAAGCATAATTAGAAAATAGTAAACTACTACATTTCAAACCGACGAAAGTGGAATGTTTTTAGCAAAAAAATTGATAGAAAAATCTACTAGCATAATCTACTGCCATCATATTCCCATGTGGGAATCAAAAAAAAAAAAAACTTCCGAGTAAGCCTTCAAAGATGAGAAGTGAAACCTCTCTGTGAGCATATATCAGAGACTGGAACACTCACAACAGCAGTTAAACTTGTTTGACCCTGTATAAAAGGGGGAGAATTTGTAACGTATTGAATGTTAAAATTCTAAAGAAAAAAAAAATGGAGCTTAGTAATTGTACTTGATTCGCTCCACTTGAAGTCGTAGTTTCAGGTGCCACAGCATTTTTCTTTTTTCTTTTTTGCTGCATATAATCAAATTAAATATTGTAGTCTCACTGTTATTGTAAATAGTCATAAATCAACCATAAACAAAATCCCGAAAAAAATATTGACCCTACCACTTTATACACAAGCAGAATCCCAATAACAATTGACCCTATCAGTTTTTTTTTTTTTTTTTGACAGCTCAAAACAGAGCAAACAAGCAAGAAACAAAAGCAAACAAACATGGGCAACAAAACCTTATCAGTTTATACACACAACGAAGTCCATAAAAACAATCTTGAAATTAACCCAATAAAGTGAATAGATTCGGTCCCCTCATACTGTAACTCATATAAGTTTGACCCCACCACTGTCTCAATAAGCAAAATCATACCAAAAACAAACAGAAACCTAAACAAACAAATCCTACAAAACCTAATAGAACACAATAAAAAATTCGAAATACTAGTGACGAGTTTCCTTCATGCAACAGCCAAGGGGTGTGATTTCAGCCTGGTCTCTTTCGCGATACGATCTACGGTTTAGTCAATGAGAGAGTCAATTTGTTTTGAATCAGATTAGAATTTTTTTTCACTTTTAACGTTTCATTTCTTTTCTTTTCTTTTCTTTTTTAATAATATTTCATGTTAAAAAATTTATTTATACACTTAATAAATTGTTAAAAAATGCCACATGTCACTGAACATTAAACCATTACTAAAAGTACCGTTTTACCCCTGGACTAGTTAATTTTGACTGACTATTGATTGATGGAGGGACTTTTTTGATGCATTTCCAAAAAGATGAGGACTAAAAATCGTAATACACGTAAATCGGGTAAAAAAATGATGTTTCCTTAAAAGATAAGGACCAAACTGTAATTCCCCAAATAAAAAAAAAGCTTTTTTGGGCATTAGATAAACAACACCAAATTAACATGTTCTAAATCCCTTTTTGGAAAAGTCCTAAA
Source organism: Acer negundo (assembly GCA_035582765.1). Lineage (NCBI taxonomy): Eukaryota > Viridiplantae > Streptophyta > Magnoliopsida > Sapindales > Sapindaceae > Acer > Acer negundo. The sequence continues at coordinate 30,813,667 of CM069241.1, read as the reverse complement.
GAATTGTTAGAGTGATGATGTGATAGCAATCTTATATCTTATCATGGTTTATGGTTGATATAAAAGAATTGTTGAATTGTTTTAAATAATTAATAGCCGGTGGATATATGATATAAAAGATTTTGGACAGTAATAATAACAACAAAGACATTTGAGTCACACAATTAATTAGTTTATTGAAATATATATATATATATATATATATATATATAATTGTTTTAAATAATTAATTGCCGGTGGGTATATAAAAGATTTCGGATAGTAAATTAGTAATAATAACAACAAAGACATTTGATGTTATTATGTATATTGATATATATATATATATATATATATATAAATATATATAAATATAAGTAGTTCTCTCATGAGGAATCCTTCGTTTATAGAATTTTAAGGATTATATTATTTAACCGTTGGATATATCTAATGGTCATAAATGAATGAAAAATCAATGAATCCGGACAGTTAAAATTGAGAAAGCTGCCCACTAAAATATAGAAAGAGCAATTAATGCTCAATTGATTCTTTATTTTATTTTCCATAACCATTATATTTAATTTTAAACATTTACTTATCAATATTTTTTTTAATTAATTTTTTTGACAATGGGATCCTTTTCTATCCCACTGATTTCCCTTTCCTCTTCGGATCATCTCCTGATTTTTTTGAAGGTTTTGGTGTAGTTGGTGCAGATAATTTTTCCTCGACCTAGGGCCAGTTTGGTGTTATTGTAACTTTTATAATAATCACTGTTAGCCGTGCTGAAGAAATAATCAGCTGTAAAATTAATCAGCAGATGTTTAGTTAATTATACTTTTAAAACTATTGTATAGCTCAAAAGCAGTATACATATGTTTAGTAATTTTATTTCAAAAGTGCTGAAATTAATTACAATGACTAAAATAGATATGATTTTAGAACCTTATTTTATTTTTTTCATTAATTATATATATTAAATCAATATTTAAGTTGAATATTTAAATTAAAAAAAAATTCCATAAGAATAATAAAAAGATTTTTAAAAGATTTTATAAATCAAATAAATATTTAATTAGAATCTTTAATTTTAAGTTGAAATAAGAAATATAAATGATTTTAATTTAATTTCATAAGGATAATAATGATATTTTAAAAGATTCATTAAATACTGAAATAGATTATTCTATAATCACTTTCAAAAAGTAACCTTCCACCTACTTCTCAAAATCACTGTCAAAACTTGTCAGATTATCAATTAATCACTTTTTGAAGTTTTACCAAACATCATTTTATATCAAAATTATGAAATAAGCTGATTTTAACTTCTCAAAAGTAATACCAAACTAGCCCCTAGAGTGGTAATGTGGGTTTTCTAAATGCAGTTGAATCAAATTAAACATATAATCATCACACATTTAAACTTTATTTCCAACTTATAATTAAAATCATTCTGACAAAATTGATTGTATTTATTCTTTGACAGACCGCCTCTCATTCTCGTTTAGTATATACTGACCGGTACATAATTTCTTGTTAGCAGCTATTTCTAACCAGAACCAAAAGTTCTTGTGAAGATGATTCAAAGAGGAAAGGGAAACCAGTGGGATAGAAGAGTAGACCTGACAATGAGTTGTGTTATTGCGAATTCGTCGTGTTAAAATTGCTTCGCCCGAACCCGACCTGTTAGTTTATTGGGTTGAAATATACAAATTCAAAACCATTTGTTAAATTAATGGTAACCCAACTCGGCCCATTACAAAATATTATATTTGACATTTATTAAAAAGTTGAAAATAAATAATATTGAAGCATGATTAAGCTCATGTAATCAAGTTCACCATAGACACCTAAAACTTCCAAAAAAAAAAAAAAATTCAACCATAGGCACCAACAATCAATCGAAAACATCTAATTTAGAAAATAAACAAGTCCAAAATAAAATAAAATTTGAAAATGAAATCTTTCATTAATCTTCCTCTTGAATTTTCAATATGGTACGATTGGGAATCTCAATCCTCATTTAGACCTAAAAAGTTAAATTACTTGTGTTAGATGTTAAGAAAAGAAGAACATACATTAATAAATCCAATACCTTTGTAAATAAAATCATACCTTTCAATTTTCAATAACCATAATAGACTCAATCCCTTGAGTTGAATTAATAGCAGTTTCGATATTAAAATTGAAGACATTTTTAATGAGTTCATCCATGTTAATATGATTTTTCTCTTTCACAAATTTAAAGTCCTAAAATTACGTTGCATGAAATGGTGACACCATAGACCATAATAATACAAAAATCAAAATGCAAGAAAGAAAACATACCTGATTAAATTTACTAAGATCGAATTGACAGTAACTAATTTCAAGAAAGTTAAATACTACTAGCTACTTTTAGAGTTTTAGGGTTAAGGTTATAATTAATATTGTAAAATAATTGATTTATAGTTTTATAGTTTTTAATTTTCCTTTTCCAAAAAAAGGAAAAAAAATAGAAATTTTTAAAAAATTAATTAGTAAAATATATTCTAACCGTAATTATAGAGATTTTTTTTTAATATATATAAATTCCATAACGTGACTATACAAAGATTTTTTTTAATAACTTTCATAAATACATTAAAAAAAATCTTTATATTAATGGGTTATCGAATTAACAATATTTTAAAGGGTGAACCCAAAACTGACCTATTATATTTTGTGTCGTAATGGGTTCATTAACAACCCGATCGGATAAACTTGACCCACCAACCGCTATTTTCGAATGGGTTTGGGTCATTTTAATGGGTCGTATAAAATTTCACCAAGTCTATAGAAGAGGATCCTATTGTCAAAAAAATTAATTACAAAAATATTGATAAGTAAATACTTAAAATTAAATATAGTGGTTATGGAAAATAAAATAAAGAATCAATGGAGCATTGGGCAGCTTTCTCAATTTTAGTTGCCCGGATTCTTTGATTTTTCATTAATTTATGACCATTAGATATATCTAACGGTCAAATAATATAGTTCTTAGAATTCTATAGATGAGGGATCTCTCATGAGAGAACCACTGTATATATATAGATTTGTTTTATATAATTAATTGCCTGTGGATATATAAAAAGATTTTGGACAGTAATAATAACAATGAAGACATTAATTGAGTAACATAATTAAGTTTATTGAAACATATATATATATATATATATACGAAAATTATCATATGAGGATGCCCTGATAGAATTATATAAAGACATTAAATGTAAGTCACTCGTTTTACATACTTTGACTTGGTATGTATGCACTTGTCAAATCACTTTTATAAATGAGTGACTCATATTCAATATCCTTATAAAGTTATATAAAGATGCCCTAATAGGAACGAGACCGTATATATATATATATATATATATAAATATATAATTGTTTTATATAATTAATTGCTAGTGGATATATAAAAGATTTTGGATAGTAATAATAATAACAACAAAGACATTTGAGTAACATAATTAAGTTATTGAAACATGCATATATATATATATATATATATATATGTTACATAATGCATACAACATGTTATTGGAACATGAAGATATCCAAAAGTAACATGGTAACATGGAAGCTAGCAGTTCAAGCACTACCATTATCATCATTATGATCATGATCTTCAACCTTGAGAGCATCCATTTCTTCTTTGAACTTGAGCATGGCAGCTCTAGGAAGTGAGACAAGAACCCTAACCCCACCTTTCATTGAAGGATTCACATGATTACAAGGCAAGAAGAGACACAAGTCCACATAACCAAACATGTTCCATGGCACAGGAACCATGTTCACTGAACCTCCCCATCCGAAATCTATTTCTTCAATCAAACCAAGTTGCCTCCAATCTGTCAAAGCCATTGTTGCTCCACTTCCTCCAAATTTTACATTCAGCTCCCTCAATCCCTCCAAAATCCCAAGTGATGTGAAAATGTATTCGTTTGTGGATGATGATTTCTTGCTTTCTTTGATCATCTTTGCGGTTTCGGAGAGTGGTTTTTCGTTGAGTTCCTTCCCTGATAGCACCACATTCGCGGAGATGAATGCATTTCCGTAGTATCCATCAGGCAGAGGTGGATTCAAATGCCGCCTTATGTTCATAGCCATACCGATCATAGTTTTGGCATCCGGGTTCAGCTTCAAAGCCCTAAATCTTGATCTCCAAACATAGGCAGAGAGCACTTCAACAGTTGTGAAGTAAACATTTCCTTGAGTAATTTCATGATCATGATTATCTCCTTCGTATTGTTTGATCAAATCCATTTTGAGCCTCTTGATGCTCTCAGCATTCACATTGAAACTTTCATGCATGAAGTCATTAGTAGGCAAAAATGGTGAAGTTGCCAAAGAAGCTGGATCAACAATGAACTTTGGGGGTCCTGGAGTAGATTTTGACACCAATTTCTCCCTCTCCCAAACAGGTTTCAATGATGGTTCACTCTTCCCACTAGCAAGCTCGGCCATGGCTCGATAGAACTGAGCTGCACCGGATCCATCGCAGACCGAGTGTGACAACCCCATCCCAATTGTGAACCCCCCACATGTGAATTTGGTGACTTGAAACACCAGAGGGTGCTCACCTTCATTAGGGTCATGAGATGGAAAATCGAACACTAACTTTTGAGCTGTTTCTACGTCGATCCCATCCAAGTAATCAAGAGAAGATAGTTGGCAATCAACACTTGCTACCAAGAAAGGCACCCCAATAGCATTGCAGTTGATTTGAAGCCTCCCATCACTTTTCCTCTTCATCATTCCTGCTAGTGGATAGTAGAAAACCAAAACATCCGATAGAGCTTTTTCGATCAAGCTGGCCGGGTCTGTTTGATTATTATGATCAGATTTTGGTTGAACATGATTATCATCATGAGTGTTATTGTGGTTGCCATTTTCATGATGATGAGAGTGGCCATTATTAATGGAGGGAATTACATGGTTTGATTTGTAGACATAAATGGTTTGACATAGAAGTTGAAGATTGTGATCATTGTCAATGGTTGAGAGAGAAAGAACATGTGAAGAAGGTGTAGGTTTTGAGGGTTTTACAAGCACAACTTCTTTTTTCTCAATTGAGAAGGCAGTGTTGTAGTGGTTTGTCATGTGAAAGAGATCAGAGTGAGGATTCAAGACAAATATTTATGTGAATTTAAGTTGAGGTCTTAAGCATTGGCAATCCTTCTAATTTATATACATATAGCAAGTGTTAGAGGGTCGATAGGAAAAATAATTGCATCCCCGTTGTGATCAAATTTTTGTCACGTGATAAAATCACAACGGATAATGTGTAATACATTTTCTCTTGAGGTCACATGACTTCATCCAAAAGCAATCTAAATGTCATAATCATGATTACAATTTACATGGTCCACACGGTCTATGAGTATGAGATGTCAAAGAATGATTTTGATATATCTTAGAACAACTGTGTGTTAACTAGCTCAACACAATCAGATACCATTACTATTTCATAAAAATTTAATGAGGTGGACTTCAAGATCAATAATGTAAAATCTCTTGGGTGGTCCCTTATAGGGTTTCTCCACCACTACTAAGTGAAATCCAATTTTAATTTTGGTGGTTGACAACAATAAAGGCATACCAATTTCGGTGGAGATTGACTAATAACCAGAAGATGTTGATGTATTCCACTCAAAAATAAAGGAGCAGTTTCCTTATCCAAAATTTACAAATTCTACACCTAGCTTCTATCTTATATGGACATTGTGATTATGATTGTAAATATCTAGCTAGCTAGTTGCTGTTTTGCTAAGCCCATGCACCCTGGACATTCTTGTAGCAGATTTGTTATAACAATAAGGGTAAATTGCACTAAATTAGTATTCTGAATTTTTCCTTTTAGACATAATATAGCTAAGTTTGAGAAATTCTAGGTTAAAATCAAACTATCAACTTTAATGGTTGACTAGTCAAATATATATAAATATCAAATTACCTTTACTGCATCATCAAAAATATAGTTATTTATTATCTATATTTATTTATTTATTAAATCAATTAAATTGATTAAAAAGTTAAAAAAATATTAAAGAAAATAAAAAACTTCATCATCAAACTCCATCTTTATATTCAACATCATCAACCACATCTTCATCTTCAAAATTATCAAACTCCATCTTCATCTTCAAGACTTCAACATCATCCAACTCCATCACCATCTTCAACACTATCATCATCCCCATATTTATTTTCAACATCATACCAACCATGTCTCTAACATCATCAAACCTATACATTTCTTCCCAACTTCATCTTCATCACAACCAACCAATACAAAACACAAATCAATGAAAATTATATATATTTAAAAAAAGAACTAAAAAAACCTTCTAAAAAAACAAAAACAAAAATGGAACTCCATCTCTAATGGAGTTCGATCAGGATGGAGCTTTTCTTTTTCTTTCTTTTATTTAATAATGAAGAGATCATCCATTTTATTTATTTTTAATTATTTATTATTTGACAAGATGAGGTTGGTTCGGTGGTAAACCTCTGAAACATACACCACGAGGTTGTGGGTTCAAATCCTCACCCTCTAAAAAAAACCCTGAATTTATATAATACTTCAATTTTTATTTATTTATTATTTAAATAATTAGTTTTAACTTGATAAACAAAGTGACCAAACTACCCTTTTACTGGTAAAGTTAATTGTTTGACTTGAACTGTAATTTATGTTTGTGTTGCATTTTTCAAACTTAACTATATTTTGTGTAAAGAAAAAAAAAGTCAAGGTACTTCAATACGTATAATACATTGTATGTCCACTTCTGTCCCCATGTTTGGTGAGCACACCGGATTAGATAGCCAATCCGGTGGGCCCACTCCTTATCCTTGGACCTAGACTATTTAGTCCTGCTACAAATGTTGAGACTATTTTAGCATTTTATTCCTTTTTTATTAACAATTTTTTTGGCTAGGACTCAGCCTTTTGTTCTTTTATATTTGTACTTTGTTGGCTTTTGTCCTTAAAAAAAAACGTATTATTTATATTTAAATTATTAGATTTATTTAATCTAATTTAAAAATTAATTAAATATATATTATTTTATTCAAATATTTTAAAATTTTTAATTTCAATTAAAAATTAAATGTTATTTTATTTCAAATTATTATTTTTTATTTTAAAAATAATTTATTTTATTCAAAAAATAATTTTAATTTTTTTAACCAAAAATAATTTAAAATAATTTTATTTTTATTTTCTTTGAATTGATTAAAATGATTTTATTTATTTAATATAATTTTATACTTACATCTTACCAAAAAAAAAAAAAAAACAATTATTTTCAATTATTTTTTTTCCAATCCCATGTTATAACAAAGAAGAGATGGTATTATTTTAGTCAAATCCATACTGCACCAAACACATCACAGTACTAATTTAGTTCAATCTAATCCAATATAATCTCATAAAAATAATCAAATCCTATCTAATCAAATCCTGCACATCAAACGCATCCTAAGAGTTGAGAACTGTAGCACCTTGAGATCTGAGTCTATTAGAGCATCTCTAAGGGGACTCCCTAAACCCCCTCCTTAGCTAAGATAGATAGTGGGGATGGTTTTAGAGCACTCAAATGGGCTTTCTAAATGACTCATCATTTTAGAGAACCAACAAGAGGCTCTCCAAATGTAAGGTGCCTTTTCAATCTCCATATCTTCTCTCTCTTATTATTATTTTTTTTAATATTCTTAAGTTGATTGATCTTTTCTCTCTTATTTTTACAATTTAAAACAAAATAAATTTATTTATATTTTAAATTTAAAAAATATTAAAATATTAATAACTAGAGTGAGTTGCTAGCTAAAATAGCTTTTTAGCTAATATAGTTAAAATTTAGCTAAAATATAGAGAGCATGGTTGGAGATGCTCTTAGAAACTGTTTCTAAGCACCAAATGATTAAAGCACCAAATGATTTAAAATAATTAAAATGCTTTTAAATGTTTTTTTTTTTTTTTTTTTTTTTTTTTTTTTTGAGTCGTTAAAACAAAATAATTAAAAAAATCAGAGTTTGGTGATAAGAGAAAAACACTTACTCAACTAAATTTGAAAAGCCATTCACTAATTTTTTTTTTTTTTTTTTTCAAAAAGTGTTTTCTAGAAAAGAAAAAAGCCCTTCCAATACTTTACTATATCCAAAATAAGAAATTAAAAAAAAATAAAAATAAAAAAAGAAGGGAAAGAAAAGCACTTTTACTCAAAAGTTTACAAAAAAGGAGCAGATTGAGTCTCAAACACAAGAATCAAGATAACCAACAAGTATTCATAGAATTTCCAATTAACACACTAAACATATCAAATACCTCAAATACATAAAAAAAAACCTTCTCCAACCAACATACAAAACTCATTAATTAAATTTGGTGGAGCTATAGTGCTCACCAAATCTGGCGTGTAATATAGATACACCAAGCCTATTTTTTTTTCCTTACAAAATGTCACATCAACAATTATTATTTGTTAAAATTACTAATTTAACAATTTTGTACTTAATTATAACAATATGTATTTCTAAAAAATATACTGTTGAAAAGATCTCGTTGAGATCTTTAAAATTATAACCACTTTGATATATATTTTATATCAAAAAATTTATTAAATATCGTAAAAGTTAATTAATAGAAATTAATTGGTATTATATAAACATTTATTGAGAGAATATTATTTAACGATGCTCTTTTGATGTAAAATATGGAGTGGGAAAAAATTTTGATATAAGAAAGATGCTTTTTTTATGATAAGTTGGTGTAATATTTGGTGTATTAGATTGGAGATGGTCTTATACTTTCATAGCACTGGATGTGGTAGAGAATATTGATACATAGATAGATATACATGATGTAAGGATGACGTAAATTTCTCCACTTGACAGAGGGCTGTATATATACGGTAGCTATTAATATTAAACCCCTCAACTCCAACACAGTTACGGTTACCCCGGAACGGACACTCATGTGAGCATCTTTTATCCTTACTCGTCCACGGGCTTTAGACACGCGTTCTTCACTCGTATGCATCAAATTATGTTTGTTTATTCGACATAATTCAAGAAATGTAAATTAACTTGGATTAGCTAGTAAACTTGGATATTACATGAAGAAAGTTATTGTCTTTGTGAAACACTGTTCTATGTTTTGTAAGGCACCCTAAAACAATGTAAAAAACTAAAACTGATGAGGCATCAATTAGTTGTGTCATGTGTGTTTGTGTATGATTTTATTTGGATTTATATATAAGAATCTAATAAATTATCGTTCAATGTGGTTTTAGTAAATCACACTCATTTAGTTTGATAATGTTCTCAGATTCAGTAGTCATCCGAAAGTTGTATATATCCGCAAAAAAAAAAAAAAAAATCTAATAAATAAAGGATTAGGATGTAGTATTTAAGGTTTTACAGGTCATAGACTCGTAGATTCCAAGACTGCTCACACTAGTTGTAAAAATGCTTGATTTTTCCTTTTAGAGTTTTAGGGGATTGAATGGGTGGTGTTCCAAAACACAAAAGTCGAATGTCTATGAAGTCAACACATATTTTAAACCGCAGGATGCTAAAATCACTCGTCCAAACCCACTCTCTCAAGTGACTTTCTCTTTATAACGTGATATACGGATAACATCCACATTTTGACACTAAAGTTGGAACTATCGTAATGGTTTGATTTTCGTTTTATTTACAATTCAAACTAAATAGTAACTTTCCAAATTGCTCTTTATTTATTACAAAGAGATTTATGATAGCTCCAACTTTAATGTAAAAAAGTGAAAGTTGTCCACATATCACATTACAATGAAAGACTGAGTTGAGAGAATGATTCTGAAAAAAAAAAAAAAAAAAATCAAAGAATATTAAATCTTTCAAGAAACAGATCCATGTAAAGTATCAAATGAGTCTCAGTCCATTGTGGCATTGAACAGTTTCGGCCTACGGCCATCTAACTGGTTAATCTTTTGGATCAGCTGCAAGTCTGCATCGTCCGATTTACGATGATGACATGTCTATGTGGCTGTGCGAGTCGGGATTTCAATATTAATTATTTGGATTGGTCAAAAGTGTCATACCTATAACAATTGACATGACTATGTGCTAGCTAGGTGGGATTTCGCAATCCAGGTAAATTGTCATAGGAACATTCATTATTCAATTTAGGTAGAATTGGATTTGTATAGAGAAGAAGGTGCTGAGGAGAAGAGGCTGCAACAACACACTTATTGAAAGAAAAAAAAAACTAAAATTGATCACAGTACTTAATTATGTAAGTGGAATTTGTTTTTGACCACATAAAAAATTTTGATCGTCAATAAGCATAAGCACATTGCAAAATTTAATTTCAATCCCTAATCAAAACATTACTGAAATACCCCTTACCACATTAAAATATGAAAAATAAACATTTAATGCCAAAAATGATTTTTTTTAGTGAAATATTGTTTAAATAATATAAAATTCTTATATTATATGGGAAAATATGATATTCTAATTTGTCCTGGAAAAACATGAAATCATTTGGAAATTGACAATTTGTTTCCATTTTCATGTGAATAGATAGAAAATGGCTATTCGTCAATTACAATGGGCAGTGGAATGGGTTAGATATGCGTTGATGACCTAAAGGTTGTCGAATCCAGTCCTTCATTTTTTTATTTTTTTATCTCATTTACCTGCTCGATTAGTTCTTCATGTATATTGCCATTTCATTTTGGGTAAAATAATCTTTTGCTTCAAAAATATTAACACTTACACAAGTGATTTTGGGGAAAAATGAAACTAGAAGAAGAATTTTGGTAAATATATCAAACTATAGGGGGATTTTTATAATTTCCCTAATAATAATTCATAATAAGAACATGTTGAAAATTAAATCAATAAAAATTAAAAATATTTTATCAATAGGGTGTGCTTAGCAAATAATTGGGATCTATTTATAACAAATACAACGAAGAAGCCCAAGTGCCCAACCCAAAACCCTGTTTTTCGCTCTAAATATATCCCAAAAGTTGCAGATGCATGACATACTAATAATAGTAAAAGCTTGTAGATTCTCTGTCTAATTAATGGAAAAATACATGCATTAAATTTGTGAATTAATGGTAATGATCAATAGCCCCATTTTTACACATAAACTAAAATTTTTTTTTGAGCTGTCACGTAAACTTAGATTAATAATCATTCAATAGCAAGATTGCATTTGAATTTCAATTTCGTGGGTGAGATTTTTATATGCTATAATTGTTATACATTAATGCTAATTTTGGCCGTAAAGTTCAAATCTCAACATACATATTTATTGGCACGTGTATAGATTTCTCTATGGTGTTATGAGTAAATCTCTCAATGTTGGAAGTAGACTTTCGCACCATACATAATACATGCTTTTGGCAAATTATGTGAGGAGATAGTAGATATCGCACAATGTTAAGTTAGGAGTAGATTTCCGAATTGTACATGTAATACCTGTTCTTGGTACTTGGTAGAACTTTGATTTATTCGGTGTCAAATTTAAAAAAAGAAAAAAGAAAAAAAGTAAAGGCAACAAACTTTTCGGTTGATGATCTCTTTAAAGGTTAAGGAAGGTTTGTAACGATAAAAAAAACAAACAAACAAGGAAATCTGGAAAAATAAAATAAAAGAAAGTAGAAACAGCTTGATATAAATTCTAAAATCATAATTAAAAAAATATATATATATATCCTTGCAAAGTTAAGATTCATCTTATACAAGAACAATTAAAAACATAAAATAATAGATGAGATGAGGTTGGTTTGATTGTAAACCCTTCATAAATGTACCACGAGGTTAGTTCGAGTCATCCCCCCTAAAAAATTCCGAATTTTTTTAATAGTTTAATACTTAAAAAAAATAGAAAATAATAATAATAAGACAAAAGTCAATTTCACAAAACATAGAAAACACAAAAACAATGTTGTAGAATTCGCTAGGTGCTAGTCGGGCGATGGCCCGACGTCTAGCGCCTAGCACCTAAGGCACCTAGGCGGAGGCTTGAGGCGAGAAGAGAAGAAGAGCACCGGAGAATAGAGGTGAGAGGAGAAGAAGAAAAAGAAAATTTTAGGGTTTTGTAAGAAGACAACCCAAAACGAAGTCATTTTGGGTTGCCATCCTTACAAAAAATAAAAAGTAATACTACTTTGCCTAAATTTATTGTCTAAATGATGTGGTAACATTTTAATTTATTCATTTAACTCATGTAAATCTAATACAATCTAAATGAATGGATTTTAATGTTGCTATATCATTTGGGCACCAGATTTGGACACCAAATTTGGACAAAATAGTATTATTAAAAAATAAAACCCTAAGCGCCGTTTAGGGTTTCTCATCACCACCATGCTTGGCTACCGCCTAGACCACCGATTACCATGAAATCGGCATAGCCGGTTGCCGCCTAGCATCGCGGCGGCGCCTACGCGACCGTCTAGGTTGGGTTTTACAAAACTGCTCAAAAGAACACAGAAGTGAACATAAAACTTTAAAAGACTTCACCTAATAATATAAGCAATTCCAACTTGGTACCAAACAACAAACCATATCAAATTCTCTTGACATCATTCATCACTTGTAAATTCATCTAATTACTGGATCAGAATACAAATCAATGTTCTTGGCTCGCTGATCAAAAGACTGAAAAATTATGTCTCCACAATCGCAACAACTAGACCTGGCAAGGTTCTGGTTCCAACTGTGAAACCGGACTGGAAGCGAAACCGAAAAAATCAGAACCGGAATTAGAACCGATGGTACCCGGTTCTGGTTCTAAGGTTTAACGAACCGGCCGGTTCGAACCGTCCTAGAACCGGCAGTTCCGGTTCGGTTCAAACCGGCCGGTTCTTCTGTTTTTTGTTTTTTTTTGGACCGTTGGGCCTCAATGGCCACCCCTTTAATTTTTTTTTTTTCTTTTTGTTATCTATAAATACCCTCCCTCCCCTTTCATTTTTTCTCAAAATCTCACACCAATTTCTTATTTTGCTTTCATTCTCTCAATTCTCTCTATTCTCAATTCTCTAAATCTCTAATTCTAAATTTCTAATTTTTATTTCAAGTTTCATTGTCTCAACACTCAACTCTCAAGTCTCCAACACTCTCCAACTCTCCAAGACTCAAAGTTTCTAAGGTTTTTATTATTTATTTAATTTTGCAATTTTTTTATTTGCAATTAATTTTATTTTCAAAATTCCAATATATTTTATTTCCAATATATTTTATTTGCAATTAATTTTATTTACAATTAATTTTATTTACAATTAATTTTATTTCCAATTAATTTTATTTCCAATTAATTTTATTTGCAATTAATTTTATTTCCAATTAATTTTATTTACAATATATTTTATTTCCAATATATTTTATTTGCAATTAATTTTATTTCCAATTAATTTTATTTGCAATTAATTTTATTTCCAATTAATTTTATTGCAATTAATTTTATTTACAATTTATCTTATTTCTAATTTATTTAATTTCTGAATAACCAATTACTATTTAGTATTTACTAAATACTAAGTTTCCAATTTCATTTATTTGTAATTTATTTTATTTATAATTTATCTTATTTCTAGTTACTACTTAGTTCTTACTATAATAGTACTTGCTAATAATCTACTATTATAGTATTATAGTATTATAGTGTTATAGATTTATACTTTATTGTATTATTCTTCTAAGTTCTAAGTTTTCAATTATCTATTTCAGATATTTAGTATTTCTCTCCCAAATTTATTCCATCCAATTTAATGGCAAGTGGTGGAAATGGAAGGGGTCACGGCCGTGTTGATCCTAGGCATTTGATTTCGATGAAAGGTAAGGGTCAAATGGTCGATAATCTCGGTCATAACGATACCACCTATCACGATTATCTGCAACGCCAGGCTTATGATAAAGACCTAGGCCTAAATATTCCTACTCCCCCTTTAATAATTTCAGAGCCCGATCATAATACCACCCCCCGGCCCTAATTTGACAAGCCAGTCAGAAAATATGCCTGATATTGATACACCTTCGGATTATGATTTTGATCCACCGGAAGCAGATGAGAACGAACCGGATCCAAAGCAGAGCAAATCTGATCTATTCGTCAAACATATGAAGAAAGTTAGGCAAGAAGATGGAAGCTATGTAGCGACTTGCAATTATTGTAAAAAAGTATATAAGTGGTCCAAATCCGAAGTATATGACACTTATCGGAAGCACATTTAAACCAAACATCCAGAAGCAGAGATCAGATCGAGGTCACAAACACAAATTCCCAGGTACGCTACTCCTAACCAACAATTATTTCGTTATACTGATGAACAAAATAGGGAAGAATTAGCTAGAATTGTAGCAGTAGAACACTTATCATTCGGTTTTGGTGAAAGGATTGGTTTTATTAATTATTGTCGACGAGCATTAAACCCTGCTGCATGTCGTATTCCTAGATCCACTCTTGTATATGCACTTGAAAAGATTTATGTAAAAGAAAAAAAATGTTAGAAAGATTTTTTGAAAAATATAATGGTCGTGTTTCTGTATATGCCGACATATGGACTGACCATTGACGATCACATTTATACTTGGGTGTCACTTGCCATTTTATGGATGATGCATGGAATATCCAAAAAAGAATTCTTGCATTTAGAGTTTTTGATGATTCACACACTGCTCATAATATTGTTAGAATGCTTAGAATTATTTTTTCAGAGTATAAAATTGAGAACAAAATTTTTGCAATTGGTTTTGATAATGCTTCTAGCAATACTGCTGCTATTTCATCTTTAATTAATTTATGCAAACCATTTGTTGGTGGTGCATTTTTTCATCAAAGATGTGCATACCATGTTTTAAATTTATGTGTTCAAAAAGGATTAGAAACTCTTGATCATTTTATTCTACCTATTAAACAAGCCCTTCAATTTTTATGGAAACATTCTTCTATAATGAATGCATGGGTAAAATATTGTAAACAAAATGGTAGACGTGCCGTTAGATTTGCTCGTGATGTTCCAACACGTTGGAATTCTACTTATAAATTGCTTGCTCAAAGTTACGAGTATAGAGATTTATTAGTTTCTTTTATTCAATTTCATGTTATTGACATTCAACTTTATAAATCTCATTGGGATGTTTGTTACAATGTTTTCAATTTGTTAAAAGTTTTTCATACTGCTACAACAAATTTATCTGGTGTTTATTATCTTACAACTCATTTATTTATTAAATATTGCTGGTGCATTTGCTTGTTGTGAATCCGACATAGAAATAAGGGAAGCCGTTAATGCTATGAAGGAAAAATGGTTACGTTATTATCATGAGTTGCCAGATATTTATTTGATTGCCATGATTTTTGATCCACGTTGTAAATTAGAACATTTTTGTTATTATCTCAATGGTTATTATGGCCTCCAAGGTTTAAACATAGAATATAATGTTAATGCATGTTATGATAGAATTAAGAAATTATTGTATTCTTTATATGATGAATATCTTTTAGTTTATGAATCCTCACTCAACTTAGATGTTACATGAACACAAATTGCACATCCCACATCATCATCCTCTGGATTTTTGAATTTAGGATATAGTCTATTATAAAAAAAAAACCCAAAAAACCTAGATCTTCTTCTTTATCAAGCACTGCAAGTATTCTGAGCTTGAATCTTATCTAAATGATTCTTATGAGTTTATAGAAGATACGCCAGAGAAACAATTTGATATATTACAATATTGGAAAGAGTACGCAAAGTACTATCCAATCATGGCTATCATAGCCAAAAATATTTTTTCAACACCAGTTTCTATAGTGGCGGTGGAATAAGAGTTCAGCGCCGGGGGGAATATCTTAGATGAAAGGCGTTCATGCTTGACTCCAAAAGTACTCAAGATACAGGTTTGTGTGGATGATTGGACAAAGGCTCAATATAGACAACAAGAAATCGAACATGAGATAACATACGATTTCTTCAAAGATGACGAACATGAAAGTGAAGAGACAAGTACAACGGGCCCGGAATAGAAGATGTGGATCACGTATTCACGTCATCACAAGTCCATGTCACCAACAAACCTGCAATAAAATATAAGAGAACTACGTGGCCTTTGATTCCTCTAAACCCTCAAAGAGGATACGTAGGCAACTTAATTGTAGTGAAAATTATGTGCAAGACTAATAACTTTACATTTATTTATTTTTTTGTTTTATTTTAATTTAATTTTGTAATTTATCATTTATTTATTTTATGTTATTTTCGAATTTCGGGTGACCTAATTCCTAAGTATCCAATGAAATGTAATATGTAATTTAACATTTTGTTTATTTTATTTTAATTTCCTTTTATAATTTGTATTTTGTCATTTGTTTATTTTGTAATTTGTCATTTATATATTTTATTTTATTTTATTATTTAAAATTACATTATTACAAGTTTACTACTTAGAAGTCTTTTTTTAAAATTTAAATTAAAAAAAAAAACGGTTCAGAACCGCCGGTTCTGTAAAAACCGGAACCGAAACCGGAACCGGAACCGGAACCGGTTCCACCCAAACCGGAAACTGGAACCGTCGGTTCGGAACTAGAACCGGAACCGGAACCGAACCGGAACCTTGCCACCTCTAGCAAGAACTCTATAGTATTTGATCTGTTAGGTTTGGTCAACATATAACGGTCACACACTATTACGACAATTTGCATAAAATATCACATTCAACATTCGATCCTAAGATCAGCTTACCATAGAAGTTAAAATATTCACAGAGCTGTAGATTACAACTAAAGAAATTAACAATAACCTATACAATTAGGAGAGGCGACCCTATTTACCATGATTCACCGATAGGACCATCTCCGATCTTCGCCATCTGCACCATTACTACCGACATAATCATTATCATCATAGTAATCAAAATTATCATCTTTGACATTAAAATCATCACCCTTGACATTAAATCATCATAATAGAGATCATCAACATGTAACAGGTCTAGATCTCTAGAAACATTAACACTGCCACCCTCACTTGAATCTTCTGATTCATTGGAGGCTTTACTCCCCACTCCATCGTCCTCTTCCTCCTCCTCTTCTTCTTCCTCTCCAGATATCTCATCAGAATAATCATTTTGTGGATTATTTTCTGCTGAAGTACACCAACGAGATGAACAAAGTCAAACGTGAGCGTTTTGGAATTAGGACAAAACAATGAGTAAGGACTAAAAGTTCATACCGTTTGAATCCTCACTTTCATATCCCGACTCATCAGGGCCATCATAGTAATCCTCATCATCAATTTGGACCCTGAACCAATAATATATCAACTTCAAACAAAGGAAAGAAACGGTGAAGCAAACTTACAGTGGAAATGGATTTGAACCATCATCATCATCAACTTTCATGTCGTCATTCACAGTATAATAGTCATAAACATAATCATCTGCAGATGATAAAAAAATGCGTGAAGAGTAACCCATCGAGCAGTACTCAAGAATTAAATATTGACCTCTTATATAAAGAATGGCGTTTTTATTTTTATTTTTATTTTTATTTTTATTTTTTTATTTTTTATAAGAATCAGAAGGGAAAGAAAAGTTTAATAGAAAAGGGTTAAACCCGTAATCAATTGTCATGATTACAGTTCCAACCCAAAATTTAATTTCTTAATGAGGATTTACATAAGATTGAAAGAGTTGTAAAACAACTGAAATTTGGTTGCTGAAGAACAAATTTTGAATTCAAAACAAAACCGATTTGACTTTAATATTGCCAATTTTAATGAGAATTAACTTTCAAATTAATTCAGTTGATCTCCTCCTGATATTATGGCGGATAAATCAGACGTGAACATAAGTGTTCCACTTAAGACTCCTAGTACTAATCAAACTGTCTCTATTAATTCAGCACTTGTAGGAGATGTGCCTCTTTTGAGGCCAAGTGTGGCAACATCGATTATGACCATCAATTTATTCATGAGAAACATGACAGATCCAGTGATGAGCTAGTTTGTGAGTCACAGGAATGTTCCAATGGCAACCCATATATGAATTCGGTTCCGTTACTGATTAATCACATGGAGAAGCTTGATAAGTTCAGTGGACTAAACCTTAAGTGGTGGCAACATAAGATGTTGTTCTAATTAACCACGTTGAATCTAGTTACGTTCTTGACTAAAGATGCTATTAAACCTAATAGTGGTTAAAAGCAAGATGTTCAGGTATGGAATGCTATTGATGCACGGAACCATTTAGATTTTTATACTGGAAAAACATACTGAACAAGCTATCAGACTCACTGTATAGCGAAAACAGCTGAAGAATTGTGGGAGTATTTAAACTAGAAATACAAGATTGAGGATGTTGGATAAAAAAGGTTTGTTATGGGCCGGTTTTTTTGATTACAAAATGGAGGATTTTAAGAGCTTCACGTGATTCTGCATGAGATATAACCCCAAGTGAAACCTTCCACGTGGCTGATATCACTGAGATGCAACCGAGGTGGTGAGTATGAAGTACCTTTTGTTGAATTCTGTGCACAACATGGAATCATACATCAAACCACTACGACGTATTCCCCTTAGCAAAACGAAGTTGCTAAACAAAAAAATAAATAAATATAAAAATAATTCCTTAAAAGCAATGATGAATGCAATGTGTAAGTGCCTCAAGTTTGATTGACTTATTTCGGTGACATACCACATGTGGGACTTGATGTAAGGGTAGCTTAGGATTTTGATTGTTGGTGCTTTGCACAACAAAATCCCTATCAAGACCTCAAGAGAAGAAGCACCAAAGATAAAACTCTTGTGCTTACTTGCTTTGAAGAAATCTAGTTGCACATACTCACAACTCATACATATCTCCAATTCTTGTATGTTGTGTGTTTTATTTGTGTGCATTCAAGTTCTTGATATCTCTTCATGCATGTTTAAATTGATTGCATCTTGCTTGTTTTCCCATAACATGTTTAGGTATTAGGATGCAAAGCAAGGGGATTTCGGCGCTCTGGTTCGATGGTTAGTGATTGTAGAACCAGGGCATCGAATTGAGACCAGTTGATCTGGTATCTTTTCGACGCCTTTGGCTCGGTGATAAGGGGCCATATAACATGGCCACCGAATTTAGACTAGTGGGTCTGATTGTAATTCGGCGCCCTTTTTTGGCGGTCACTAGGCTCAGAATTAGGGCACAGAATGTCATGTTTCTGTGCACTTTTCTGAAATGATGTCATTTCATTTTGGCACTCTATAAATATGCCTCTATGTTCTTTAGGTCGTTTTTAACTCTCAAAATATCATATTTTTCATTGAGAGCTTTTAAAAAGAGAGAAATTCATCAAATAAATCATCTTTCATCACCTTTGATTCTCTAAACACTTAAAACCATTTTCATATGCATCAAAACTTCATCTAACATCTTCTAGCATGTCTAGGATGCTTTCTTGCATGGGTTTTGCAACATCACATCTTGCTTGGTAAGGTTTTCACTAATTTTATCTAATCTTAATGTCTTTCTTAACAAGTCATCTATTTAATTACTTGTTTGCTCTAAGAATATATTCTAGATACAAAATAGAGGTTGTTTGTGGTGTTTTTACTGAGTGCTGTATTGTGATGGCTATACCTAGGATTGTTTAATCTAAGTTAGCTAAGTTTTATGCCATGTCATATAGCATTTGATATCTAGGATTGATTTAATTGTCATCTTATAATCCTAGATAAGCATTTAGTGTTCCTTAGCTTTATTTGCATTTTGGATATCATATATAGTCACATAGGCTATTTTATCTCTACATTGAGAAGTAAGTCTTGTGGCTAAGGTTGCTCAGGCCACAAACAAATTGGACTAGGTTCACTTTTAAAGGCCTACGGATAGTAGTGGTGGGTTATAAACCGTGAGAGGTTGAGGTCAACCTAGGTTGTAAAGACCATTACAATTAGTGGATTCGAAGTTCGTGTGTGGCGCATATAATAGCCTATGGTTTTTCCTTGTTAAAAGTTTCCATGTAAAAATCAAGTGTTATTTATATTCCGCATTTTACATTTGTTTTTTATTTTGTGACTAGTTTTGGGTTTTAAAAATTGAATATTGACTAATCAAGAATTTGGTAATATAACTTGATTAAAATCTATTCACCCCCTCTAGATAATTAGCATGCCATAATTAGTTTAATTGGTATCAAAGCGGGTTTCTAGATATACTTAGGTGATCCTTTGCTCATTTTGGTGTGTTTTGGATTTTGTTGGTTTTGTGATCATTCATACATTTGCATTTATTTCATTCATTTATGAATACTATGAGTGGAAACGGTGGTGGAAACGGCGGTGGAAACGAAGGTGCTTCTAGCATGAGGCCTCCATTACTCACTGATATAAATTATGCCTTTTAAAAGGGCAAGATGGAGTCGTACATATGCCAAATCCATGACTGGGCTTGGATGGCGGTTGAAGATGGTTACGCTCCACCAATGATGACTCCTACAGGTGGAGGAGAGGATGTGCTTAAAACGAAGTGAAAATACCTACAAGGTTATACTAAACAACCTAAGAGGGGGGGGGGGGGGGGGAGTGAATAGGTTGACACTCTAATATTAAAACTTTTTCGTGACTTATGTCAAAACCTTGGTGAGCATACAAATTAACCTTTAACAATGATTGTTAAGAGAAAACAATTAACACATATATGCTCAATTCACCACCCTTAGTCAACACAACATATAACAAGAGACAATGTATATTATATACAAGTATATTCAATGAAGAGCAAATTCTACAAGTTGGGGGGGGGGGGGGAGTGAATAGGTTGACACTCTAATATTAAAACTTTTTCGTGACTTATGTCAAAACCTTGATGAGCATACAAATTAACCTTTAACAATGATTGTTAAGAGAAAACAATTAACACATATATGCTCAATTCACCACCCTTAGTCAACACAACATATAACAAGAGACAATGTATATTATATAAAGTATATTCAATGAAGAGCAAATTCTACAAGTTGTACTTTGAATATTACAATGTAAGTACACTAAGTAAACTTTACCACTTGATATAAAATATCACAAGATACAATGTTCAAACACTTACAAGATACAAGTAACAAATGTTGATTCAACAAATAATATGTGCATCTCTTTCTCTATAAATATCTTGTTTACAATGATATGAGAACATGAAGATATTAAACAAGATATATTGATCATACATACAAATATAAAGAGATAGAGATAGAGATAGAGACATTTGACATATTGATTTTTACGTGGTAAAACCTCCGAAGAGGTGACGTCCACGGGTTGAATCCACAACCACCGCCAAAACAATTCACTATGATGAAAATGACTTACACACTCAAGGCTATTAACACATGATATCCACTCTAAGCTATCAACTTCTAGTCTACCCTTGGGCCTAGTGAACCACATAGCCTACTCTCTATCCAATATCTGTCCTACACCTCTAGGAAGCAACTTCTTATCCAAGATGTTCACGTCTCTAGGGAGATTTCCTTGCTTAGCTATCCGGATCATAAAGATCTTAAGTCAAGCTTCCCTAGCTCAACCATCCGGAGTATCACATTCCTAACTAAGACTTTTGCTTAGTTATCCGGATCCCCTTGATCCTAACTAAGACTTCATGCTTGTCTATCCGTAACACTTTCCTAGCCAAGTCTTCTTGCTCAAATTAAGGATTTACTCACCTTAACAAAAGACTTCCACCTTTTGCAAGGTAAATGATCTAAGTGATGCAAATGATGCAAACACATGCCATATAGAATATATGATCAATACATCCTATGGAAATTAGACTTAGTCATGTGAGCACACAAGTCAAAAATTGTCTAGTTATAAAAACATGAATTGAAACATAGAGCATGTGAAACACCTAACACATGTGATTCCTAGTTTCATTCACAAAGCTAACACTTGAATCGATCATATACATGAAGCACACATTCAAGATATTAGAAACACATACCAAAAATGAAAGAATCATAAAATTTGATCAATGAATATTCTAACAAGTATTTAGAGAAAGGATATAATGAATAATCAATTAAATCATAGTTAACTCTAAACACAAAATCAAATGTGCTAATCCTAAATTTCTTCAATAAAAGTATCTAAGCATATGCTAAGGTTATTAATCTTAAAATGAGTCAATCGAAACACAAATAACCCTAGATATCAAGCTAATCACAATACAACTCACAAACATGTGAAAACCTAGAATTCTAGAAAACTAGTTCACATTCAAGTCTCTAATTAGACTATATTAGCTTTGATTTGAAGCTATCATTCTCAATAGCTTTCATCATACATACACATACACATACACATACACATACATATAGAAGAAGAAAATCCAAGGTAATTGAAGATCATAAAAGATGAAATCATAAAGTTTAGTTCAATACCTAGGAATCCCGTGCAGTTTCGGTTTTGAGTGAAGAACAACCACAAAACGTGATCAAACAATTAGAAATTTTTTTGGAGAAGGTAGGGGACTTGATTACGAAGATTCTCCAACTTGAATCACTTAATTCGGAGTCCAAATAAGAAAGTTATGGTGTTTGAAAGTTGAGAAAGTTGGAGAGAAATTATGCATTTCTCTTTTTCAAATTTTCTTCTTCGAATGAAATGGGAGGGAAAAGAAGATTTTAAAAGAGAGGGAGAGAGAGATTTGATGTGGTCAATAGGAGGCTGCCACTTCACCCCCCGTGAGAGGCGTGTGAGCCTCACGACGGTAGATGGGTGTGTGGCTAGTGAGCCTTACACGCCCTTCACGCCCTCCTCAAACATGGATTTTGGCCATTTCTTGCCTCCCTCGCGCTCCTTCCCGTGAGATCACGCGCCCCTTATGCCCTCCTTAAGCATGGCCTTTGGCCATTGCTTGCATCCCTCGTGCTCCTCTCACGTTCTTCAGCCATATTCGGGCCTTCGAATTCCGAATTTGAATCCACCTTTGGATTACGAACTGTGACTCCCTTACGCACGATCACGACTATGGAACTTTGACAAAATGTTGAGAATTTGACTCGGAATACGACGACGAAGACAACTCAATGAATAAGAACGTAAAGTAGCGTAGTTTCCTAGTTTGGACTCGAAACTTAATGAGTGAGTAACCGAAATGACCGGGACTCAATAAGGAATCAAATGAGATCATGTTCAAGTCCAAAAACATTAAAACAAAAACAGATAAATACAAATTCACACATGTATGTCATTTCCTAGACATAGTCCTAGAACATGCAATTTCATAATGTTTATCAAATTAAATCTAATGCATGTGCATACATTACCAAGTGTGTGAGTGTATTATACCAATGGTGTAGAACTATGCAGGGACATATACGAATGCCATGTGTGTGTGTGTGTGTGTGCGCCTAAAGGCCTTGCAAGAGGTATGAGGTCAAAGTATACCTTTGATGCTTTCTTTTCTTGAAGGCTTAACTTTGCTTGATGTGGTGTCCAATTTTCTTGTAGCTTCATAAACCATGAATCCTAGATAACTAATCAATACAAATGAAATGTCATTTTGATATAGAATAATACCAACAAGACTCAAAGTCCTAACACGAAGGCTCAATGGAATGCGCAAGAGTTTAAGGCATCGAAATGGAATAGGAAGGCAATGCATGCCATCTTATGTGCAATGGACGAAAATCAATATAAATTGATTCAAAACACTAGGATCGCTAAGGAGACATGGTACATCCTAGAGGTTGCACATGAGGGAATCAAAGTGGTTAAGGACTCTAAGCTTCAAGTCCTCCAAAATCAATTCAAGATGCTAAGGATGAGGGAGAATGAGTGCTTTAACAACTTTGAGATCAAGTTGATAGACATAGTCAATCAAAGTCATCAACTTGGTAACCCATATTCGGATAGGAGAATCAAGCAAAAAATAATAAGATCTCTCCCCGAAAGATTTGAGTCCAAGGTAACAGTTTTAGAGGAGAATAGTGGGTACAAGGATATGAAGCCGAGTGAGGTGATTGGGAGACTTCTAGCCTATGAGTCTAGGAAGGGTCCTACCTCTACACCTCCTAAAAAGTAAAAGGTAATTGCTTTGTAAGTCTCCAAAGTTGAGAAAGAGGAGAATGATGACTCGGATGAAGACATGGCCCTGTTGATGAGAAGGTTCAAGAAATTCGTCAAGACCGAGAAGAAGGGTCTTGGATTCAAGGGTCAAGACTTGAAGAAAAAGTCTCCATTCAAGAAATTTGAGCCTAGGCAAGAGAAGAGTGAAAGAAAAGGGATCCAATGCTATGAGTTTGGTGGCATGGAACATATTGCTCCCGATTGTGCAAATTTGAAGAACAAGAAGAAGGGAAAGGTGATGGGCGCCATATAGAGTGGAAATGATGACTCTGATGAGGGAGATGAGTCTTCAAATGATGAAGAACTTATGGCTAACTTTATAGCCTTTGCCTCCTCCCACAAGAGCAAAGATGCTAGTGATGAAGATGAAGAGAGTCAAGAGGAAATTGACTCAAGTGAGGATGACTCCTCATCTAACTCCACAAATGGAAATGTGGAGAAAATGGATCTTCAAGACTACATCACTAAGTTTGAAAGCTGAAGGATGAAGAATAAGAGAGAGATTCGAATGTTGAAATAAGAAAACCTTGAGCTATCAATCCAAGTTGACCACTTGAGTGGAGAAGTGGTGAAAGCTAAGAAGATTGAAGATAAGCTAAGAGTTGAGTTAGACTTATCAAAAAGGAGTGAAGAGGAAATGAAGAGGGAGCTTGAAGAAGTTAAAGAGTCAATGACTAAGATGACTTCAACTACCAAGAAGCTTGACCATATGTTGGGAGTTGGAAAAAACCCTAGTGACAAGAGAGGTATTGGGTATCATAATGACATGAAAGGGTCCTCCTCAAGTAAGACTATGTTTGTTAAGAGTACAAACATCAACGGACCTCCACCTCCACAACACCCTAGGATGAAAATTGATCTATGAGAGTATTCAAAGAGTGCCCAAGTGAAGGTGGCACCAAAAGCTCAAGCTCAAGCTCAACCCATAAGAGCTCCTCAATCCAACTTTCCTCAACAAATGACTCACAAAGGAAAAAGACCAATTATGTAAGCTCAACCTAGAAAGCAAGCTAGATCAATTCAACAACGAAGAAGCAATGAACCAATTAAACCATAACGACATGGGAAGGCTCCAATGCACGCACATGGTTATTGTATGATTCATAACTTTATTCCTACATGTCATTTTTGTGGTATTGATGGTCATATTAGACCAAATTGTTTTCATTATATTAAAATGTGTAGAGTTAAAATCATGATTGAAAAGAAAAAAGAGTAGAGCCAAGATGCAGGTTACTAGGATTTATAGAACAAATTTGCATGATCCTAGGATATCTGGAGCCCATGTACCAATGATCACTATAAAAGAAAAAGTTTCACCTAGGTGGATTAGAAGAGATGAACACGTTTGTCATGTTGCACAAATTGCCTTAAAGACAAATTCTTCTATTCTTTGGTATCTAGATAGTGGGTGCTCTAGGCACTTGACAGGAAACAAGAGTTTCTTTGAGATTCTTGTCATGGAGGAAGGGGGATGTGTCACCTTTGGTGATGGATCCAAAAAGAGAGTTGTAGGGAAATGAACCATTTCCATTCTCGGATTACCCTCATTGTCCAATGCTTTATTTGTTGATGGCTTGAAAGCCAATTTAATAAACATTTCTCATCTAAGTGATGAAGGACTTTTCGTCTTATTTAGCGAAAGTGATTGCTCTGTCCTATTGCCTAATGGACAAGCCTTGTTGAAAGGAATGAGATCTATCGACAATTGCTACTATCTTGAAGCTAGAATAGTTTTGTGCAATGTGTCTAAGGATGAGCAAATTGAGTTGTGGCATGAAAGACTTGGCCACATGAACTATCAGGATTTACGAATCTTAGATAAGTTCAATGTTGTGCGTGGCTTTCCCAAGCTTGGGAAGAAAGTCAATGGTGTTTGCGGACCTTGCCAACAAGGAAAACAAACCAAAAGCATGCACAAGAAGGGCAAGTATCTCTCCACCAATGAGCCTCTAGAGCTTCTCCACATGGATCTTATGGGTTATATGAAAACCAAGAGTTTAGATGGAAAAAGATACATTTTTGTTTGTGTAGATGATTTCTCCAAGTACACATGGACATATTTCCTTAGAGAAAAATCTGAAACTTTTGACAAGTTTAAAATGCTTTAAACTAAAATTCAAAATGAAAAAGATTCAAGCATTAAAAGTATTAAACAGATTAGAAGTGACCATGGGAAAGAGTTTGAGAATGCCTACTTTGAAAGCTATTGCAATAGCTTAAGTATCTCCCATGAGTTTCCTGCTTCTAGGACATCTTAACAAAATGGAGTTGTTGAGAGGAAGAATATGGTCCTTCAAGAGATGACATGTGTGATGTTGCTTAGCAATAATGTCCCTAGGAACCCATGGGCCGAAGCTGTCAATACGGCTTGCTATATAGGAAATAGAGTTTTCATAAGGCCTGGAACTAGGCAAACCTCCTATGAGTTCCTTCCCTTTTGAAAATAAATGCTACATTTTAAATGACTGTGATCAACTTAGCAAGTTAGATGCTAAGAGTGATGAGGATATCTTTATTGGCTATACCTTGAAAGTAAGGCCTATAGATATTTCAACTTGAAGACTCGAAGTGTCATGGAATAATCTAATGTTGTCATTGATGATAATAGGCCTAAGACTAAAGACCATGAGGAGGAGATTACTATAGTTGATGACTATCCCTTGGTTTACCACGTAAAAATCAATGTGTCAAATGTCTCTATCTCTATATCTATCTCTTTATACTTGTATGTATGATTAATATAACTTGTTTAAGATCTTCATTTCCTCACATCCTTGGAAACAAGTTATTGGTAAAGAAAGAGATGCACACATTGTTTGTTGAATCAAAATTTGTTTCTTGTATATTGTAAATGTTTGAACATTGTATCTTGTAATATTCTATATCAAGTTGTAAAGTTTTTTTTTAGTGAATTTACATTGTAATATTCAAAGTACAACTTGTGAAATTTACACTTCATTGAATATACTTGTATATGAGATACATTGGTTCTTGGTATATGTTTTGTAGACTAAGAGTGGTGAATTGAGCATACTTATGTTAATTGTTTTCTCATAACAATCTTGTTAAAAAGTTAATTTGTATGCTCACTAAGTTTTAGACATAAGTCACGAAAGAGTTTTTAAAACTAGTGTGTAAACCTATTCACTCCCCTTTAGGTTGTTTAATATAACCTTGTAGGTATTTTCAAAAACAATGTGTGAAAAGCTAATGAGACTCAAATGATTATCAAAATATCTCTCTTTCTTTATTGGTTGAACATGGCTACTATCATTCATGTTTCTCACCCGGAAAAATCAATTAGGGTGCAAAGTCGCTCATGCCATATTTCGCTTATAAAGTTGGTTATAGTTGCTCTAAACTTGAATTCAATTAAATTTCTATATCCTTTCTTTGATTTTTGACAAATGGTGAAGTTGGTTTGAATTCTTTAAGGAAATCTTTGTCCTTTACTTTGCCAAATACGATTGATTTTTGGACTTGAATGCAATATGTCTTGCATGCAAAGCATCTTATTCACACATTTTCATAAAAATGAATCTCCTTGTTTCTCTCTAGTTAATTAAGTTGCATAAAGTGCATTATATGATTATGCGTATGACTTGTATGTGTCTATCTCTCTTTGCTACAAGTGGCCCGTTTGAGGGATACTCTTTTGCCCATCATATAATAAAAATTGGAAGTAATATGTGGTAAGGGGGAGTTTGCAAATTGAGGGGGAGTAACCCGTTGAGGGGGAGCATTGCATTGCACTTTCATTGCATGATGTTGTATGTTCTCTTTATTGCAAAGTTCTTAAATGCATATGCTTGTTTTTAATTTCACTTGATCATATCACATACACTTGTCTTGGAAAGTGTAATCTTTTTGTTTTGAATGATTGATTGTTCTACACGAGATTGAAGACTTAAAGGTTTTTTATTTTTATTTTTATTTTTTTTATTTTTTTTATCTCTTTGTAATATAGAAAATCATTGTTGACCTTTAGTTTCAATTCTGTTGTGAGGATCAATGTGAGTGGTGGTTTTGTCATGAAATAGCTAAAGGGGGAGATTGTAAGTGTCTCAAGTTTGATTGGCTTATTTCGGTGACATACCACATGTGAGGCTTGATTCAAGGGTAGCTTAGGATTTTGATTGTTGGTGCTATGCACAACAAAGACCCTCTCGAGACCTCAAGAGAAGAAGTACCAAAGGTAAAACTCTTGTGCTTACTTGCTTTGAAAAGATCTAGTTGCACACACTCACAACTCATGCATATCTCCAATTCTTATATGTTATGTGTTTTATTTGTGTGCATTCATGTTCTTGATATCTCTTTATGCATGTTTAAATTGATTGCATCTTGTTTGTTTTGCCATAATATGTTTAGGCATTAGGATGCAAAGCCAGGGGATTTTGGCGCCTTGGTTCGGTGGTCTATAACCGTAGAACCAGGCCGCCGAATTGAGACCAGTTAATCTGATGTTTTTTCGGCGCCCTTGGCTTGGCGATAAGGGGCCGCCTAACATAGCCACGAAATTTAGACCAGTGGGTTTGATTGTAATTTGGCGCCTTTGTTCGGTTGGCAGAATGCAGAATGAGGCTGCAGAATCCAAGTCAGTGTGACTATTGGTATTCGGAGCCCTTGTTCGGCAGTCACCGGCCGTAGAATTAGGGCTTAGAATATCCTATTTCTAGGTACTTTTTTAAAACGATGTCATTTCATTTTGGCACTTTATAAATATGACTCTATGTTCTTTAGGTCGATTTTAACTCTCAAAATATCATATTTTTCATTGAGAGCTTTTAAAAAGAAAGAAATTCATCAAAGAAATCATCTTTCATCATCTTTGATTCTCTAAACACTCAAAACCATTTTCATATGCATCAAAACTTCATCTAGCATTTTCTAGCATCTTCTAGCATATCCAGGATGCTTTCTTGCATGGGTTTTGCAACATCACATCTTGCTTGGTAATGTTTTCACTATTTTCATCTAATCTTAGTGTCTTTCTTAACAAGTCATCTCTTTTATTACTTGTATGCTCTAAGAATATATTCTATATACAAGATAGAGATTGTTTGTGGTGTTTTGATTGAGTGTTATATTGTGATAGTTATACCTAGGATTGTTTAATCTAAGTTAGCTAAGCTTTATGCTATGTCATATAGTATTTGATATCTAGGATTGATTTAATTGCCATCTTATAATCCTATATAAGTATTTAGTGTTCCCTAGCACTATTTGCATTTTAGATATCATATATATTCACATAGACTATTTTATCTCTTCATTGAGAAGTAAGTCTTGTGGCTAAGGTTGCTTAGGCCACAAGCAAATTGGACTAGGTTCACTTTTAAAGGCCTGTGGGTAGTAGTGGTGGGTTATAAACCTTGAGAGGTTGAGGTTAACCTAGGTTGTAAACACCATTGCAATTAGTAGATTTAAGGTTCGTGTGTAGCACACATAACAGCCCGTGGTTTTTCCTTGTTAAAGGTTTCTACATAAAATTCTAGTGTTTATATTCTGCATTTTACACTTGTTTTTTATTTTGTGACTAGTTTGGGGTTTGAAAAATTGAATATTGACTAATCAAGAATTTAGTAATATAACATGATTAAAATCTATTCACCCCCCTCTAGATAATATCGACACGCCAAAATTAGTTTCACAATGCTGATAAGTTCTAGATTACTTCAGAACATGTGGGGTGAAGCTATATTGTCTAGCAATTACTTTTTAAATAAGGTACCCCGAAAGAAAGAAGACAAGACCCCATATGAACTATGGAAAGGAAGAAAGCCGTCTTATATATTCTTATGAATGTCGGGGTATCTTGCCAAAGTTGCTGTACCTACCCCTAAGAAAGTGAAAATAGGTCTGAAAACCATTGATAACATTTTCATTGGATATGCTCATAACAATAGTGCTTATCTATTTTCGGTGTATAAGTTTGACATCCTAGATATACATAAAAACACGATAATGGAATTTATAAATGCATTGTTCTTTGTACATGTATTTCTATATAAATCCAATGATGAAGCAAATTCGTCGAAACGAACACATGATGATAGTTGTGAGGACAAGAACAAAATGAAGTTAAGGATGAACCTCGATGTAGCAAAAGAGCAAGGAAGGAAACATCTTTTGGTTTGGATTTTCTGACCTATTTGCTCGAAGGTGAACCTTGAATTTTCAAAAAAAACAGTAAGCTCTTCAGAATGACTCTTGTGGAAAAAGGCTATCAAGAGCGAAATTGATTCCATTCTCCAAAATCATATTTGGGAATCAGTATACCTTCCTCTGGGATGTAAACCGCTAGGGTCCAAATGGATTTTCAAGAGGAAAATGAAAGCGGATGGATCAATTGATAAGTATAAGGCTAGACTTGTAATTAAAGGTTACAATCAATAAGAAGGCCTAGATGACTTTGATACATATTCTCCTGTGACGAGAATAACCTCCATTAGGATGATACTTGTAATTGCAGCGTTGCGAATTCATGAAGTACTTCAAATGGACGTGAAAACAACTTTCTTAAATGAAGATCTAGATGAAGAGATCTACATGGAACAACCTGAGGGTTTTTCCGCTCTAAGGCAAGGAAAGAAAGTCTATAAATTGGTGAAGTCTTTATACGGTCTAAGGCAAGCACCAAATAATGGTATGAGAAATTTGATAATGCTATGATGTGAAATGGATTTAAAATCAACGAATGTGATAAATGTGTTTATGTTAAGGACACAGGAATGGTTATGTCATATTGTGCCTTGACGTTGATGACATGCTTATTGTTGGTAGTGATGATAAAATGATCAAATCTATCAAGGATATGTTGAAATTAAGATTCGATATGAAAGATATGGGACCGGCTGATGTAATGTTGGGAATGAAAATCTAAAGGACATCGAACAGACTCATTCTAAGTCAGTCACACTATGTTGACATGATTCTTGAGAAATTCAACAAAAATGATTTTGGAATTTCTAGAATACCAGTAGAAACAAATCTACACCTATCCAAGAATAAGGGTGAGAGCATCTCTTAGCTAGAATATTCTAGAGTGATAGGAAGTTTGATGTACTTAATAAGTTGTACAAGACTAAACATAGCTAATGCAGTCAGCAAATTAAGTAGATACACGAGTAATCCAAGAACCAATCATTGGAAAGGAATAGTAAAAGTACCGAAGTATCTACAATTCACTCGTAATTATGGGCTGCATTATACCAGATATCCTGCTATTCTAGAAGGATACACAGATGCAAACTAGATATGATATGAAAGATTCAGAATCTACTAGTGGTTATGTGTTCACACTAGGAGGTGTAGCTATATCTTGGAAATCCTCCAAATAGACTTGTAAAGCCAGATCCAACATGAAATATGAGTTTATTGGTTTAGATAAATGTGGTGAAAAGGCTGAATGGCTACACCAATTCTTAGAGTATATTCCAAGATGGCCAAAGTCCGTGCCGACGATTTGCATCCACTGTGATAGTCAATCAGAAATAGAAAGAGCACAAAGCAACATGTATAATGGGAAGTCTAGACATATACATTGAAGACATAATACCATTAGACAAATACTCTTAACCGGGGTTATCTCTGTTGACTATGTAAATTCAAAAGATAACATTGTGGATCCGCTAACCAAAGGGTTAAATAGAGAATTAGTTGCGACATCATCGAGGGGAATGAGACTAAAGCCTATGAAATAAAAAGTTGATACAATGGAAACCCAACTTAATTGACTGGAGATCCTAAAATCTAGATTCAATGGGACAACCAAGTTGTAAGACTTAGTTGGATCACTGTGCGATTACCCTCCAGTCCATTCATATGATGAAACAGTGATGCCTGTAGGGAAAAGGTTAAACTATGTTTTTAATTATTCTTATGAGTCAGAATTTCAAGCAATGGAATTCTGAGCAGGGTAATGCAGGTTACTCTTGATTAAGAAATCACTTATGTGAGAGAGAAGTGGGACCGCTTCTAAAAGAGAATAGTGAAGGAATATATTCTCTAGTGACTTTCACAGAGCTAGGTGCATGTTCATGGTCAAAACGAACATAACAATGAGAACCAAATTGGCTCTAGAAGATCCATGTGCTAGGTGTGTTATCGTTTACATAAAACGGCAGAACAGTTCAATGATATCATATCTACTGATCAGCCAATAAAGTACGCATACCTTTACAAGGGAAGGTTCAAAGGGTAACACCTACCTATCCTATGCAGGTTTTGACTATTTGAACTTACCAAAAGTCATCTCTCGTGTCTCTTAGGTCAATTTTATTCATGTGGGGGATTGTTGGAAATTTTGTGATGAACACCCATTTTGAAAGCAATGTTTAGGTATGATTGATTCCATGAAAATGGAAGATCAAAGTATATTCGAATTCTCCTCCATGAGAGCTTCAAAATGGTATACTCAAACTCACAAAATGAGTAATGGGTGAATGAGAAATTGAGTGTCAAGGTGAGCTCATAGTGTAGGGAAAATTGTGCATCCCATATTGGCCAGGGAAAACATTTACATATGGTATATAAGTCATTGTGTGATAGTAGCTTATCAACATGTGTAGTATAGAGGCTTTCTCTCTCGCATGCGCGCGCGTGCATGGGGTGAAGGGGGGGTTGTAAATCATGGACCTCGAACCTTCGGTTGCACGACTAGTGTGTGGGCATGTCCTGCACACATGAATGCTACTCCGATTGGACCATGAGAGTACAACCAACTTTTTGCTACTTCCCTAAATCAGACATTTTTAATTGATAAGGAAAGTATTAAATTTGTTTTGGATTCTAATACTTACTTGATCACTAAGAAAACATAATCAATGTTTAATTAGGAATAGATCTCTTTGGAGATTATTCTTTAATTAATTTCCTTTATCATTAAAAATGTGTAACTCAAGTTATTTCCATATCAATCCAATAGAACCCTACTGATTAAGTTCTCTATTTAAAAACCCTAGTATATTCCTCATAAGATATATTTTAAAAATCACAAAATCATAGAGTGTCAAATTCTTTCTTCTTGTTCTTCTCTTTCTATGCTTGGTAAGTTTAGAGTACTTAATTTGAGTTCGTTGAGAGTGGTTTGTGTTCTGTACATCCATTGTTTAAATCGTTGTATCTTAAGAGACAATTGCCATACATATACGGTATTAGCTAGCGAAACTGTCTTAAGGGCACCATGTGAAACCATGCCTCGATTTCCCTAACATGCTGTTTCTGTTCATTGTTTTCTGTCTATCGCATATTCGAACCAAATTGTTTTTGACCAATACAAACAACATGATCTACCAAGAAGACCTCATCAGATATATTGGGTTGTCTCTCTTTTATCTCTCTCATTTCCTTTAGTTTATTGTCGTATATGTAACTAAACTTGATATGTGGCTTTGTTGTATTTATATTTATTATATATAATAATTAGTTGATGTATTTGTTTATTTGAGCTTTTATTTACATGCTTTGTAGTTAGTTCATTTTATTTGCTTTGATTTAGTTAGAATTTGATTGTTTACTTGTTGTAGTTTATTTTTATTCTTTGCATGAATTAGTTGTTAATTTTAATTGTTTCTTTCTAGTGATAGTTGCAGTTAAGTGGATTTTGGTTGATTTAGTTTTTATCGTTTTAGTTTAGTTTGAATACCAAATCATTTTTATCTGTTAGAAACCAAATCTTTATGCCAAAAAATAAAAATAAATAAATAAATACTTGAGAGGATTATAGATACCGTGACCGTTTCTCTCGATGTCTCTTTCCTTCAGCCGCTAATATACTTTTGGCTGTTATTATTTTTTTATGAAAGATATTTTATTTAAGTCTCCCATATTACGTATTTCTTTTCATTTTTTGTTGTTGATTCTTTCCATTTCTAGCATTGTCGTTTTCCATCTTTGATGGAGGACCTCATAGGCCAACTAATGTCTTTGATTGCTTAGCACAAAAGTAACACTGCAAATCAAATAGAGGAACCATCCAATAAAACAACTTTAGAGGTGCCTAAGCCATTAACAAAAACTTTTGCCTCCTTTCTTTCCAGTGATGAGAACTATGATTTTTAAGCAGATCAATTGCCAGTTCCACCCACTAAAGGTGACACAGTTTACTTTATGGTTAGGAAAGAACTTTACATACATTTGGTCTTTTCTTGTAAGACAAATCTAATTGGCAGACTCCTCATGCGCAAAGGATCCAAACCCTTGAAGATGGAAGAGTTACACTCATACTTGTAGAATATATGGCATTCGAAAGAAGCCTAGCGGTTGGCTCATTTGGATCACGGCTTTTATGACATTCACTTCAATAACGAGAAAGACATGATGAGGTTTTGGAGTGGTGGTGCATGCACTCTTCCTACAAGGGTCTCTCGGTTATATCAGTGGCAGTCCAAGTTTAATCCTTATGACCCAAAGATTCAAACCCACTCGTAGATTTGTGTCAAGATATTTGGCCTGAGTCTAGAGTTCTGGCATTTGAGAATTCTCTTCAGAATTGCTAGGGGTATTGGTCTTCTGCTGCAAATTAATAAAGTAACTAGAGACAAAACTTTTGGTTATTATGCCGAGGTTTTGATTGAGGTTGATCTCTCAAAGCCCCTTCCTCAATCAGTCATGGTAAATGTTCTGGATGATGTACTTCTTGTTGATTTTGTTTATGAGAATGTTTCTCCAACCTGCACTTTATGTGGATTGTTAGGACATGAAAAAAGAGATTGTCGCAGCAACAAGGAGAATAGTGATGAATTGCGTGGTCATTCCAAGTCTCGTAAGCCAGGACAAGTTTATAGAGTTGGGACTAAGGAACTTCAATTGTCTGTTAATGGTACCATTAGCAATCCAGTAATTCAAGAAGCAGAACATGCCAATCAAGACCCCATTGATGTAGAAGGTAAAAAAAATCAAACAACAGTTAATGTAGTAGTGGAAAATAATGGTGAAGTGATTCAGGAGCATATGCTTGGTTGTAACACTGTTCACTTTAAGCCTGCATCTCAGGTTGAACCAATTATTATTAGCGTTTCGGCTGATTTCTCAAAGGAGGTGGAGTTTGCTCCGGACATTATGGGTAAAAATAACATTCCTGAAACAACAATAGAAGTTGCAGACATGAAAGTATTAATTTAGTAGTGGATTTGTCTCAAGCTCAGTCAACATAACATATTGACAGTGCTATTGATGTTGTTACTGATACTAATGGGAGTAATCGAATAGACAACGATTTGTACATTATCAGATCTTTACATACTACTAAAGTAGCAAGGGATATGGAGAATCATCAAAGTACTCATCATGTTTATTATGCTGAACACTCTCTTATAGACGATGAAGGCAATTTTGAACATGTGTTGTCTAAGTTAATGCATAAGAAGATTAAAGCTGCATCTAAGAAGACTAGAGCTAGAACGAATTAAATACTCACCAGAGAAGTGTGATGAATCATGTCTCATGAAGATTATATATTGGAATATTCGGGGTGTTGGCATCCCTAAAAGTCGATTAGAACTTTCTAATCTTTTTAAAACGCATAATCCGAATTTGGTTTGTATTTATGAGCCCTTGGTGGACTTTGACTCGATTCCTTCATTCTTTTGGCATTCTCACAATCTTTATTTGATTAGTCTTAACGATAGAGGATCTCTCCTTCCTAATATATGGGTTTTTCAAAACAAAATCAATAGAACTCTAGCGCTCATTTCATACTCTGATCAACAAGTTACCATTTAGGCTACTTTGAATGGTAAAGATTGTTGTATTTCTTTTATTTATGCCTCAACATCTTATGCTACTCGTAGAAATTTATGGCAAGAGCTTCATGCTCTCTCGACTCATGCAAATCGTCCAATTGTTCTGGATTTTAACGTTGTTTTGGCGGCTCATGAGAAAATTGGTGGCAATCTTCCTCCCTGTGTTTCTTGTGAAGAATTTGGTTCCATGATTGGTGATTGCAACTTAATTCACATGAATTCTACATGTGCTAGGTTCACTTAGTCAAATAAGTGAAATATTGGTATTTATACGGAGTTACGGTTGGATAGAGTCTTATGTTTAGACAATTGGCAAGATTTATGGCTCAATTCGAATTATTGGTGCTTCCTCGTACTGTCTTTGATCACTGTGCTTTA
Organism: Acer negundo; assembly: GCA_035582765.1. NCBI lineage: Eukaryota > Viridiplantae > Streptophyta > Magnoliopsida > Sapindales > Sapindaceae > Acer > Acer negundo. Next base: position 30,777,420 of record CM069241.1, on the reverse strand, counting down.
ATGGTGACATGTTTACATTCCCTTAATACTGGACCAAAACCTTTTCGATTTATGTCTATGTGGGTTAGTCATGAATATTTTAAGCATTTTATGGCTACTACTTGGAGTGCTATTGCTTTCTATGGTTGTCCTATGTTCATTCTTACACAGAAGCTAAAAAGTTTTAAAAAGGCCCTTAAAGATTGGAATTGGCTACCTTTGGCAATGTCTATGACACTGTGGAACAAGCTCGCAAGAATTTGGCTGTAATTCAGGATGCAATTTCTATGAATGGCATGAGCAGTGATCTGTTAGAGGCTGAATTTCAAGCTAATATTGAGGAGCAAAGTGTTGTTCAAAAGCAATATATTTTCTGGAGAGATAAAGCCCGAGTTAAATGGCTTAAAGATGGAGGTCGTTGTATAGAATTCTTCCACACTTATGCTAAAGTTAGGGGTTCCCACTCAAGAATTTATTATTTGAAGATTAATTGTGAGATTGTTAATGATCCTGCAACTATTTCAAGTCATATTATGGATTATTATACCAATCTTTACTCGGCCAATGCTACAGCAGGCATTCGAAACAATTTTTCTGGCAACATATTTTCTTATATATCGCATAAAATTCCCTTAAGAAATATAGTGCATATTATACCCGGGGGGGTGGGGTTGAATAGGTATAGTCCCAATTTCTTTTTAAATACAAATTTTGTGGAATATAAGAATGAAATGTACACTCGATGTGTCTTAAGACTCTTACAATTGTATTGTACAAGTCAACACATGCAGAAATCAATATACAAGTGATACATTCAACACAAGATATGGAAGATAAAGAAACATAAAAACTAAAATTGACACAATAGTTTTTACATGGTAAACCTTCAAAGAGGAAACGTCCACGGGTTGAAACCACAACCACCGGCAAAGCAATCCACTATATGAAAATGATTTACACACTCAAAGCAATCAACACATGATATCCACTTCAATCTATCAACTCCTAATCTACCCTCAAGGCATAGTGAACCATTTAGCATACTCCCTATCCAAGGCTCTCAAGCCTCTAGGAAGATTTCCTTGCTTGCCTATCTAGATCACTAGAATCCTAGTAAAGCTTCCTTAGCTCAACCATCCGAAGTACCACACTCTTAGCTAAGACTTTTGCATGACTATCCGGATCACATGTCTTAATCAAGTCTTCTTGCTCTAATCAAAGCTTCACTAACTTTGAAAGAGACTTCAACCTTTCCATAAGGCAATGATCTAAGTGATCCAAATGATGCAAACACAAGTCAAATAAAGCAAGATGATCAACCAAGCTCTATATACATGCTTAGTGATGATCTAGAATATACTATCAACACACAATCATAAATCTATCTAGAAATCAAAGCATGTGAATAAATAAGAACAAGATTTAGAATATTCAATATATCAAACAAAAAATCTTAGTTCTTATGTTATGAAATTAAACCTAGAAAATGTCATGAGGCACATCATATATAACATTTCTAGAATCAATTTCAAGATCAATCAAGTTTAGCTAATATATGTTCAAGAGAAATCACAAAGCTAAAACTCAATTAACAATCAATCACAAAATCCTAGAAAGTGAATTAACATCATTCTCAACATATTTCATCTATCAAATAGGAAGATTAAAAGAGATGATCAAAATAGAAAGTAAATTGAAGATGTTTCACATACAACACTTAAGTCTCGAACTGAAATCTGCCAACTGAGAAAAATCACGAACTCAAATGACTCTAAAAATATCTAGGGTTTGTATCTATCTTCAAGACCAATAATTTTGGTTTTTAGATCACTCAATTTCGAGTTCGTATGAGAGAGTTATGATCAAAATAATAAATACAAAAATCATGAAGAAATTCTGCACTCTTTCTTTTTCAATTTTTCTTCTTAGAATGAATGAGAGGGAACGGAGAAATTTAAAAGAGATGAAAGAGAGGGAAATGAAGAGCCAATCACAGCCTGCCATATCAGCACCACATATGGGGCGCGTGTGCCACACGTGGGCAGAGAGGTGCTCTAGCCGTGTGGCACACATGGCCTACACGTGGCCTCCAAGCTTGGCCGTTGGCCACACTTGCTCCTCTTACGCTCCACTAGCGTTCTTCGGTAGTATTCGGGCATCGAAACTTTGAATTCAAATCCGTTTTTAGATTACAAACCATGAATCCCTCACATATAAAGAAGACTATAAAACTTTTCAAAAAGGTTGAGAATTCATCTCATAAAATGACGACGAAGACAACTCAACGAATGAGAACGCAAAGTAGCATAGCTATATCGTTTAGACTCGAAACTTAATAAACGAGTAACCGAAATGACCGGGACTCAATAAGGAATCATATGAGATCATTTTCAAGTCCAAAATATAAGAAACACAAACATATAAAAACAAAGTCACACAAGTATGCCATATCTACGCGATAGTGATAAAATATGCAATTCTACAATGTTTGTCAATATGAGATCAATGCATGTGCATACTTAAATGTGTGTGAATGTGTTATACCAAATGTTTGCACAATGATGCAGGGATAGACATGTATGAATTTGGTGTGTGTGCGCTTATGCCTTGCAAAAGAAAGAAGAATCTTGATACCTTAGCATTTAAGAATGCAATGTTCCCCTTGAAGACGATATTTGCACAAGATGTTGCTTCTTCACCTTTGAAGCTTGTTTTCACCAAGAATTACCTAAGCAACAACTATTACAAATATAGAGAGCTTTGCAATGGAGTCAAGCCAACACAGATCTAAGATCTTACAATCTCCCTCTTTGGCTATTCTATGGCAAAACCTCATCCTCACTATACAATTTTCTCTCTAATAAACTCAAGGTTGATAGCATTCTCTCATCCTCACGTTACAAAGAGATCTCTAGACTAAAAAGTCTTCAAGTCTTCTTGAGTCTTTAAGAATCCCTTTTTTGAACTTCAAAGTACCTATGAGAGAAGAAGCAAACCAACAAAAGATCTTCTTCCAAAGAAGAATAGTGAGATATTATCACATAAACAAATAAGAGCTCCCTTATCCCAAACCAAAATGCATTATCTCAAGCAAATAAATGTTTTCACACTAAAGCTCTCCCTAAGATCCTTAACACAATTAGGCAAGAATTCTTTTCTCCCCTTTAAGACAATAATTCTTCCCTTAAGACAAAGTCTCCATTAAAGCACAAAGAGGTACAAAACTCACACATTTGGAACATTTCTCCACACATGGTGAGGTATACATTTTTCTCCCCTATATCAAACATGGTGAGGTATACAATTTCTCCCTTATTTTGTCAAGGAATAGACAAATGACACAAGAGATAAAAAACGAGATATTAAGTAAACAAATGGTATAGAAAGCGAAGGTGAATAAACTAAAGCTCCCCCTTAACATATGCTCCACATATTATCACCAAGTAGATTTGTTCACAAGGGATCCACATATTCACACATTTAAGCAATAAGAGAAAATATTTCATCACTTTTCAAAGTCCAAGAGAGAATCATAGATTTTCATTAATCTCTCAAAAATATTCTCACATTGTTAATGAATCAAGCACATAAGCAAATATGTGTGTGTGTGTGTGTGTGTGTGTGTGTGCTTCTCACATATATAGTAGGAGTAATTGTGATATCAACATGCAAATGATTTCCACACCTATCCAACTAAAGAGTTTCCAAAAATAGGTCAAACCGATATTCATCCTGGTTTTTACTTTAAAAGAATAGATTTCAATATGTGAGCGTGCGTGTGTGTGCATGTGGTTTGTTTACTCATTTCTATTTGACAACCCGAGCATTTTACAATTTTCAACTATACACCGATAGGCCTTTTATATTTTTCATTTCTTTTAGGCTTAGAATCAAAGATTTTTTATTTTTTTAATGATTCTTTTTAACATTTTTTTTTTTATTAACATAAACATATATACCTCATGGTGGCTTTCACTCATCACAATGGCGTAGCCCTTTCCTACATTGGGCGGCTGCACAACCAAGGTGTGTAGCCCTTTCCTAAGGGTGCTTGTTAAATACTCTCTAGTGCCGAAGCAAAGTGGATACATACCATAGGTCATGTACTATATACTAAGCAATAGGCTTTTAGATGCATCCATAATCTACATACTTTCAACCATATATACTCAACACTAAAACATATAAGAGAAGCATTTGTGCACTTTTTCAAAAATAAGATTTTCAAGCTCGAGTGCATGATCTAGAAACAATAGAAGTTATTTGTTCAAGATCACTACTTTTCAAGTGAGAGGCTCTCAAAGATATTGATATTACAATTAAGTTTTGCATATCAAGCCACTCAGCAATCACATATAGACAATAATTAACACAAATCATGCCAATGGATCTTCGAAGAGTTTTAAACCTCTTATGTCCAAGGGATTAGTGAACAAATCCGCAAGCTGATATTTTAGTAGGCATAAGCTCTAGAGTAACAATTGAATGTTCAACTAGGTTTCTAATACAATGATGCCTAATATCTATGTACTTTGTGCGGGACATGCTTACAGCAACACACATCATGATTAAGATCAATGACAACAATTATCACCTAAAAGATCTTGAAAGAGTAAATGTCAAAGAAGACCATATAAACACTATACTAGTTCTCTAATACGACATGTTTCATGAACCGGTGCAAACAATGAGTTGAGAGATGAAAATTAAAGTAAGTAAGTAATATGACATATATAGATACCTTCGCAAGCTATTTTCATCAAATGCAAAGTCTTCACCCTTTTTATGAGTCCTCTTAGCTTGTTTGTCCTCGTGATAACAAGTTGTTGGTGTGTCGATTCCAAAAGACTAAAGACTATTCAATTCAACTCAAACAACAACAAAAAATTGACTTTCTCCAAAAGTCTTAACATGATTGTCACCATATAGATTTCAAAATTCAACTTCTTTAAAGTTAATCAACAAATTTTGACTACCATAGTGAGTATGAGAATATTAAGTTCATGTATTGATTAGAGACACCAAGTTTGAATACTAGAATTAGCACATTACAAATAGCGTAGTCAAGCATCAAACTTAGAATTCTTATCAAACATGAATAAGAAAGATGATCAATCAAGGTCTATGGATTTGCTTAGTGATGATCTAGAATATACTATCAACACACAATCACAAATCTATCTAGAAATCAAATCATGTGAATCAATAAGAACAAGATTTAGAATATTCAATATATCACACAAAAAATCTTAGTTCTTAGATCATGAAATTAAACCTAGAAAATGTCATGAGGCACATCATATATAATATTTCTAGAATCAATTTCAAGATCAATCAAGTTTAGCTAATATATGTTCAAGAGAAATCACAAAGCTAAAACTCAATTAACAATCAATCATTCAAACCTAGAAAGGGAATTAACATCATTCTCAACATATTTCATCTATCAAATAGGAAGATTAAAAGAGATGATCAAAATAGAAAGTAAGTTGAAGATGTTTCACATACAACACTTGAGTCTTAGACTGAAATATGCCAACTACAAAAAATCATGAACTCAAATGACTCCGAAAATACCTAGTGTTTGTAGCTCTCTTCAAGACCAACAATTGTGGTTTTTTGATCACTCAATTTCGAGTTCGTATGAGAGAGAGTTATGATCAAAATAAGAAATCAAAAAATCATGAAGAAATTATGCACTCTTTGTTTTTCAATTTTTCTTCTTCAAATGAATGGGAAGGAATGGAGGAATTTAAAAAGAGATAAAAGAGAGAGAAACAAAGAGCCAATCACAGCCTGCCAAATCAGCACCACGTGTGGGGCACGTGTGCCACACGTGGGCAAAGAGGTGCTCTGGCCATGTGGCACACATGGCCCACACATGGCCTCCAAGCTTGGCCGTTGGCCACGCTTGCTCCTCTCGCGCCTCCCACGCGTTCTTCAGCTGTATTTAGGCATCCGAACTTTGAATTCAAATATGTTTTCAGATTTTGAACCATGACTCCCTCACGCATAACGAAAACTACAAAACTTTGCAAAAAGGTTGAGAATTCATCTCAGAAAATTACGACGAAAACAACTCAATGAATGAAAACACAAAGTAGCGTAGCTACATTATTTGGACTCAAAACTTAATGAACGAGTAACCGAAATGACCGAGACTTAATAAGGAATCATATGAGATCATTTTCAAGTCCAAAATATAAGAAACACAAACATATAAATGCAAAGTCACACAAGTATGCCATATCTACACGATAGTGATAAAACATTCAAGTCTACAATGTTTGTCAATATGAGACCAATGCATGTGCATACTTAAATGTGTGTGAATGTGTTATACCAAATATTTACACAACGATACAGGGATACACATGTATGAATTTTGTGTGTGTGCGCTTACGTCTTGCAAGAGGAAGAAGAATCTTGATACCTTAGTATCCAAGAATGCGATGTCGCCATTGAAGATGATATTTGCACAAGATGTTGCTTCTTCACCTTTGAAGCTTGTTTTCACCAAGAATCACTTAAACAACAACTATTACAAATATAGAGAGTTTTATAATAGAATCAAGCCAACACAAATCTAAGATCTTACATCACAGATGATTACTGATATAGATAATCAGTCTCTTGTTGTTGTCCCTTAAGAGGAAGAAATTTCAAATGTTGTATTCTCGATGGATCCATCTAGTGCTTCAGGTCCTGATGGTTTTTCTAGGGTTTTCTACCATTCTTGTTGGGATATCGTTAAATTGGAGGTGGTGAACTTTGTCTGGCAGTTTCTTAACATAGGTGAGATTTATCTAAACATCAATTCTTCATTTATCGCATTAATTCCCAAAGTTGAAGGGGCTAGCTCTATTACTCAATTTTGACCAATTTTGCTAGCTAATTTCAACTTTAAGATTATTACTAAGATTTTGGCAGACCGTTTGGATCCAATTGCTAATCGGGTTATTTCTCATCATCAAGCAACTTTCATTCTCGGCAGATATATCTCTCATTGTATTGGTATGGTCTCTTAATCGGTGAATATTCTTGATGATAAGCCTTTTGGTGGCAATGTTGCTATTAAACTTGACATTGCAAAAGCTTTTGACACTCTAGATTGGGGGTTTCATTTTTGAGGTCCTTGGTTGCTTCGAGTTTAACTCTACCTTTATTTCTTGGGTGAAAGCCATTTTGGAATCTGCTAGATTATCAATTCTTATCAACAGTACTCCTTACAGTTTATTTTCATGTGGGCAAGGGGTTAAGCAAGGTGACCCGCTTTCTCCTTTACTGTTTTATTTATTTATTTATTTTTATTTATTTTTTTTATTTTTACAGAGGAGGTCCTTAGTCGTGGAATTACAAATCTTATTTCAACTCATAAGATTCATCTTATCTATGCTCTATGAGGCTACACTCCTCCTTCACATGTCTTGTATGCTGACGACATCATGATTTTCTGCAAGAGTGATATCAAATCTCTCAACAACTCAATTGATTTCTTGGATTTGTATGGTAATGTTTCTGTAAGATCCTTGATTTATATTGGCTTGATTCCATTTTAAAACTCTCTATATTTGTAATAAGTGTTGCTTAGGTGGTTCTTGATTAAAAGAAGCTTCAAAGGTTAAAAGCGTCGTTTTATGCAAATACCGTCTTCAAGGGGAACATCGCACACTTGAATGCTAAGGTATCAAGTTTCTTCTTCCTCTTGCAAGGCATAAGCGCAAACACATACAATTCATTCATGTGTGTCCCTGCATCATTGTGCAAACATTTGGTATAACACATTCATATACATTTAAGTATGCTCATGCATTGGTCTTATATAGACAATAATTATAGAATTGCATGTTTTGTGACTATTACTTGAATTTGGCATACTTGTGTGAAATTGTGTTTATTTGTTTATATTTATTAAATTTTGGACTTGAACATGATCTCATATGATTCCTTATTGATTCTTGGTCATTTCGGTTACTCATTCATTAGGTTTCGAGTCCAAACGATGTAGCTACGCTACTTTGCCTTCTCAATCGTTGAGTTATCTTCGTCATCATTTTATGAGATTAATTATCAACCTTTTTGTAAAGTTTTAAAGTCTTCATTGTGCGTGAGGGAGTCACGATTCGTAATCCAAAGACGGATTCGAAATCAGAGTTCGGAGGCCTGAATACAGCCAAAGAACGCGAGAGGTGAGCGAGAGGAGTGGATTGGCCAATGGCCAACCTTGGTGAGCCACGTGTGCCACACGGCCAGGCAGCCTCTCTGCCCACTTGTGGCAAACGCGCCTTACACGTGGAGGTAACATGTCATGCTATGGTTGGTCCATTTTTCCCTCCCTTAAATTCTTTCAAAAGCTCTCATCCTTCCCTACAAACATTAAGTGTAGAAAATTTGAAAAAGATGAAATCAGAAATTTTCTCTCAATTTTAGTTTTCTTATTTTGATCATAACTCTCTCATTCGAACTCAAAATCGAGTGATCCAAAAACCAAAATTGTTGGTCTTGAAGATAAATACAAACCTCGAGCATTTTCAGTGTCAAATGAATTCGTAATTGTTCGCAGAATGCTATTCTTCAGTCCGAGTTTTAACTTTGTATGTGAAACTTCTTCTTGTCACTTTCTCTTTTATCATGTCTTTTAATCTTCTTATTTGATAAATGATTTGTGTTAAGAATGATGTTAGATCATATCCTAGGGGTGTTTGATCATTTGTTAATTGAGTTTTAGCTTTGTGATTTCTCTTGAACATATATTTGCTAAACTTGATTTAACATGAAATTGATTCTAGAAATGTTATATGTGATGTGCTTCATGATAATTTCTAGGTTTAATTTCATGATCTAAGAACTAAGATTTTATTGTGATATATTGAATATTCATATCTTGTTCTTATTGACTCACATGCTTTGATTTCTAGATAAATTTGTGATTGTGTGTTGAAAGCATATTCTAGATTATCACTAAGCATGTTCATAAAGTTTGATTGATCATCTTGCTTTATTTGACTTGTGTTTGCATCATTTGCATCACTTAGATTATTACCTTGTGGAAAGGTTGAAGTATCTTGTTAAGTGAGTGAAGCCTTGATTTGAGCAAGAAGACTTGGCTAGGAAAGTGTTCCTGATAGCCAAGCACGAAGACTTAGTTAGGATCAAGAGGATCCAGATAACTAAGCAAAAGTCTTAGCTTGGAGTTTGGTATTCCAGATGGTTGAGCTAGGGAAGCTTGACTAAGATCATTTGTGATCTAGATAGCTAAGTAAGGAAATCATCTTAGAGGCTTGAGAGCCTTGGATAGAGAGTTGCTCTCTAGAGGTGTAGGACACATCTTGGATAAAAAATAAACTAGGTGGTTCACTAGGCATTGAGGGTAGATTATGAATTGATAGCTTAAGGTGGATATCATTTGTTGATAGCCTTGAGTGTGTAAATTCTTTTTATATAGTGGATTGTTTTGCTGGTGGTTATGGTTATTCAACCCGTGGATATTTCCTCTTTGAGGTTTACCATATAAAAATACTTGTGTTCATTTTCGCTTTACTTTTTATTATCTTCCATATCATGTATTGATTGTATCTCTTGTATATTGATTTTTACATGTATTGACTCATACTATACAATTGTTAAATCATATCAAGTGTACATTTCATTCTTGTAATCCATAAATTTTGAAGTTGGAAGAAATTGGGACTATACATGTTCACCCCCACCCCTTCTAGGTATAATATACACTACATCTCTCTATGAAATTTCAGTTTCTAGTCAGATAGTTAGCAAAGACAATAGTAGATTTTTTCTTGCTAAATATGCTTCTCACAGGGTTGTCGTTGTTAAGGAGATTCTTGGTTTTAATTATGGGTGCCTACCTTTTTGTTTACCTTGTTGTGCCAATTTTCAAAGGCAAACCACGAAAGATTTATCTCCAAGTCTTAACTGATAAAGTTAAGGTAAAGTTAGAAGGTTGGAAGAGTAAATTGCTCTCTTTGGCGGGTCGTGTTCAATTAGTCCAATCTATCATTCATTCTATGTTGCTTTATAGCTTTTCTATTTATGCTTGGCCAATTTCTATGTTGAAGCTTCTTAATAGGTGGTGTCGAAACTTTATTTGGTCAAGGGATTGCAGTTCTAAAAAGCTGGTGACTGTTTCTTGGAATATTCTTTGTGTGCTAAAGAAGGAGGGTGGTTTAGGTCTCAAAAATCTCAAGACTTTAGATCAGACTGTTATTCTAAACTTCACTTGGAGAATCTTAAAGTCTAACATTCATTGGACAATCTTTTTTAAAACTCGTTTTAAATTGTCTAGCTATTCTTACTCAACTCGTTACTTTAGATCTTCAATTTGGTTTGGGGTTAAGGAGATCCTCTCTCATATTTAAGAAGGTTATCGTTGGGTTGTTGGTGATGGTAATTCTATTTTATTTTGGTAGGATAAATGGCTACATAAATCGATGGAAGAGGTTTTGAGCTTCCCAATTCCTACTAGTCTCAATACCAATTCTAAAGTTGCAGATGTCATTGCTTTCTCTCAATGGAATCTGCCTCATAATTTTAGGATTGCCTTTCATAATATTTGTGTTGAAATTGAGAGTATATGTCTTCCTACTAGAATCACGGAAGATTGTCTCATTTGAGAACATTTTAAAATTGGTTCTATGACCATGAAAGATTGTTATGAAGCTTGTAGATTGAAGTTTCCCCATGTCCCTTAGGCTTTATCTATTTGGTGTAGGTATATCTCTCCCAAGTTCTCGATCTTGGTTTGGAAAATTTTTCATGATAGGCTACCTATTGAAGATCACCTGTAGCGTCGTGGTATTCACCTTGCCTCAGTTTGTGCTCAATGTGCTTCTCCCAGTAATACATAATTTATTTTCCATCTTTTGTTGTGACTGATTGTTTGCTACTTCTTTTTGGAATTGGCTTGCCATGGTGTTTAGAACATCTCCTCCTTCAGGTATTTACTGGTTAGATTTTTGGAAGTCTATTAAGAGCAAATCTTTTCCTTCTCAATTGAAGAATTTGTGGATGACAGCTAGTCTTTCTGTGATTTATGTTATTTGGTATTCACGAAATAAAAGACTTTTTGATGATTGCCCTATGAATATTTCTCGTTCAATCCATTAGTGTAGATCTATCATTGTGAGTCTTGGGAAGGATTGTCCTGGTTCAGTTCGTCATTCTTTTGATATAGAGATCTTTTCCTATCTTGGTTTGAATCCTAATTTCGGTAGAGCTCTTGTGGTGCTAAACATTGTTTGGCACCCTCCTGATGTGGTCGTTTTGCACAACAAAATAATGTTTTAATGTGTTCGTTTTGAAAACCAGTTTTCACCACTAGAAAATCCACTTAGATGTAAAATTTAGCAAAGCAATAAGTTAAGGATCATTCCACAGGGAATTAGAGCGATTAGTTGAATTATTTAACCAATCTAAAATGCAATTAAAATAAATCATTGTAGTTTGATAGTGTGTGGTTTGAGAAACCACCAAACATACATGTAAAATAAAATTAACAAAAAGTAAAGAGAATAAGAATAGATATGAATCCAATATAACAACCTAGATACGAAAGTGGATAAACAATTAAAAGGAATTATAGGGAAATGATAGAATAGCTAATGGACAATTGAGCAATTCATTTAAAACTTCATTAATGTGCAATCTACACAATAAAGGACCGATCTAATTCGAAAGTGTTGTGTTTAGGTCGTCACTACGAACCTAAACAACTTCCCACCAAAATGCCTACCCAATTAAGGAAAGGGGGTCAATGTGGGATTGATTAGTGACGATCGAATGGCCTAAGCAATCGTGGTAGGCCTACCCTCTAAAAGCCTATCATATTCACTATGTGCTTCAATCAATCAAGTGTGTCAATGCTTAATCAATTTTATCACAAATAATCCTACGATATACTGTAATCAACTAAGTGTGTCAATACTCAATTAATCACATAAGTGCAAGATATAATTAAAAAGTAAATAAAACATTAATTACATAAACATAATAATCAAAGCTTAAATAAATACATAATGTCCAAATAGTCTATCAAATCATCCCCTAGAAAGGGGGTTTAATTACACATGTTCACAAACAAGAAAAGGAAGTAAAATGTAGAGAAATCACCCATGGGTCTCTCTTGTAGGCTCGATCCTCCTTTGAGCTTCCTTGTTGTGGCTAGTGTAAAGATTGGATATTGAAGAGGTGTTTAGATAGGTGGAGTCATATGGAAAGTGATAAAGGAAAAGTGTGGAGAAAATGGATGGAGATGAATGATTTAGGTGGAGGAATCTAAATGTTTATTGGAGAGGAGAATTGTGGGATTATGAATGGTTGAAGAAGGAGGTTTCTTGATGAACAAGAGTTGTCTAAAAAAGGAAAATAGTGATGAATTTATAGGGTTTTCAATTTAGGTCTCGGATGGTTAATTACCAAAATACCACTATACTTGTCAAATTTCTATTTTGGCCCCTCTTGGGGACCTTTCCGTAATTTTACCCACTAATCATAATTGAACAGTTTGCTTTAATGGCGACGCTTGGGCGACTCAAGTAGCGACACTATCATGTGCCAAAAATCATCTCTGTCGCCACGGCGACATCGAATGAGCAAACCGCAACAATCGATTGGACCCATTTTCGCAGATGTGTCGCGGTTTGGAAAGGGCGACGGTTTTGGGCGACATGACCAGATTTTGCGGCTTGGATTCCGGTGGTTTGGGGAGCCGAGAAGAGGTCCATCATGATCACGCGAGTCTTGCCGTTCGTTTGAGACATAAATCGGCCGGAAATGGGGAAGGGAAAAGTGCTTTCCGGCGGCTGCAAAAGGTTACGTTTGGTCGGCCATATCTGGTTCGTGTGAAGCTCAAGGAAGACGATGAAATTAGGTGAAGGCGGGGTGCATTTAGCAGTCCTATGGGGTGTAGTTCGGTTTTAAGAATGGTGAGCTCACCACACCATATAATTTCACAATTTGGGTTTTTTGCCTAACATAACCATAAAATCTTCACATGTGGGCATGTCCATTAGAAAAGCCCAAATTGAATGCCCATAATGAAACTCACCGTTTCACTAATGAGGTGGCGTGGGCTGCTTGGAAAATTACGTTTTGGTCCTTAAACGCTTTTAAACTCACAATAAATTCAATAATCCTTCATTAATTACATTTTCACCCCTAATTGACAAATATTACTCCAATGCCCCTGAACTTTATAAATTCCTGAAAACACTTAATTTACACTATTAAATCATGGGATATTATCTGAGAATTAAACAAAAAGAGAAAGAAATGAGGGCAAAAATCATACCAATTTGGGTTACCCTCCTCCGGTCTCCTGGGTTTAGGTTAACACTAACATATTATATAAAAGTAATCCTTGTCTTTATGCTTGTGGAGGCATTTTTCGTGATAGTTATGGAGTTTTCCTTGGTGGATATTCCTGGTTCCTGGGTCATAAAACTTCTTTTTATGCGGAATTCATGGCTATTATTATTGCAATTGAGCATGCTTATGCAAAAGGTTGGTTTCATCTTTGGATTGAGTGTGACTCCATGTCGGTAGTTCAATGCTTTGCTAATTCCAACCTTCTTCCTCATTGGTGTCTTTGTACTCGTTGGTTAAATTGCATCTCTTTGATGTCCCGCATGCATGTCCATATCTCTCATATTTTTAGAGAAGGTAATAAGGTGGCTTATCTTTTGGCAAATATTGGTTTGCAATTCCATTCTCTTCATTGGTGGGATAGTCCACCATTAGAGATTCAAAAAGATCTTCTTCTCAATATTTGGGGTGTTCCTCAATTTCGTTTTGTGAATTGATTTTTTAAATTTGCCTTTGGGTTTCTCCTTGTTCTTTTCTCTCTTTCTTTTAATAATATATCTATCTAAGGTTACTTGGAGATTCCAAAAAAAAAAAAAAAAAAAAAAAAAAAAAAGATTTGCTTTGATTTGCTTTGTTCTTTACTCCTGATTTAGTTTAATTGATTTTTCGAATCCTTGCTTGGTCTTTAGTTTAGTTTGCCATCATTTTTAAAGCTTTTTGTCCAACATCCGCGAATTTACTTTTCTTGCATGTAATTAGTGTAAATTTATTGTATATATATTCTACGACTAGAACCGACTTAAGGTACCATATCTCTTTGTGGGAACGAACCGTAGTTACTGCTACGTAATTGTCAAACGATCTGTGCACTTGCGGTTAAACAAACACGCTCATATATTTTATAACTGTCTCAAGCGTGTCATTTTGCACCTCATTAGATCTTTCCTTCGCATCAACACACACGACATCATAAAAATGACACATTTCACGTAGTTCCTTATCAAGCATTTCCTCTTTATTTCCCTTTTTACTCCTCCATATTTGTTCAAGTTTGCATTTTTTGCCAACTCCTATCTAAAATAATAACAATAATAATAAAAATAATAATGTTCAGCCTGGAGTTTAGCATAGAATAAATATTTCCTCAAGTTTTTATCAGAATAGTCGTTTAACCAATATGGCATTTCTTCTTCCAAAATCATGAGATGAATACCAAACCGCTCCAAGCAAACATTTTATTATTAAGCTACAAGCTGAATAAGTATTAGAACTTGGGTGAAGTACCATAGAATCTAAATTTTAAACTACATTCAAAATTTCACCATTAAATTAGAAAATGTTGAACGGGTGAGATTAGCTCTTACTTTCATCGTTGAATTAGGAATAATACTTTAAAACATGCTATCTCTAGCAAATCATTTGGGATACTTTCTCTCTCCTGTCCCGCCTCTCTCTTCCTTGACAAAGATGAACTTTATATTCACTTTTCTCTTTCCTCTCATCTTTTCTCACTGTACACCATCATATTCTCAACTCTTCATTAGCACAAACAAAACAAAAACACCAATTTAATCGATATATAACCATATACTCTATTGTTTACTGCAAGGGACTTGAAATTTGATGTCAATATAAGGTTTACGTCATGTAATTCACAAGGATTCCAATAATATCACTAGAAGCAGCTTCAAAAGACAATTTTCATTAGTAACCGCCATTATGATGAGCTAAATATTGCTTCATGAATTGGAAGACAAATCTGGTAATCACACTAATAATATCCATGATTATGAAATAAATTACTGAAAAGAATTATTGTATAGAGTTTATCCAACAATTTGGAATAGTTTTGATGAAAACAACAAATAAAACAAATGAAGTTTCCTGCATGAATCATTAATTTTCTTAAAAGCAAAAGCTTGACCTAGAAAACTAATGGACGATGAGAATCATATAATTAGGATGGAATGAATAATCATCTATCAAATGGAAACATGGATTAGACACTACTAGACATAATTGAAAGCATGATAAATAAGGGCTCGAAATTTAAATGTCACCATTTGGGGCGCTTTTTGGGGAACAGGCATCAAGTTACTAATCTAAGTTTAAAAGGCACCATTTTATGTGACCAGACAAAATTACCCTTTTTTTGTCGCTTTGTCTGGTTTTGAAACGTTGAAAGAAAAAATTAGAGAGAGAAACCCCGATGGCGCAACAGTGCTACAGATGACCAAAATCTGACGAAGAATCACCAGCGACGGCGCTACAGTACCGATGTCGAATAGAACTGAAGGGCGAAGAAAAACGAGACCGGTAAGTTTTTGTTTCTCACGCATTTTTGTTCTAGATAAGTTTTGTGTATTTAATGTAGATTATGTTTGATTTGATTTGTTGTTCATTATGTTTGTTTGATGAGATTAGGTTAGTGTTTTAGTTTAAGAAAAAAATTTCTTTTGAAGACGATGAAGATCTAGGTTACTGAGTATTTTTGAATCTTTATCGAGCCTTTTTGAAGTGATTTCGAGCCTTTTTGTACTGTTACTGTGCCTTTTTTAACTGTTATCGAGCCTTTTTGAAGTGATTTCGAGCCTTTTTGTACTGTTACCGTGCCTTTTTTAACTGTTATCGAGCCTTTTTGAAGTGATTTCGAGCCTTTTTGTACTGTTATCGTGCCTTTTGTAACTGTTATCGAGCCTTTTTGAACTGTTATCGTGCATTTTTGTACTGTTACCGTGCCTTTTTTAACTGTTATCGAGCCTTTTTGAAGTGATTTCGAGCCTTTTTGTACTATTATCGTGCCTTTTGTAACTGTTATCGAGCCTTTTTGAACTGTTATCGTGCCTTTTTGAACTGTTATTGTGCCTTTTGTAACTGTTATCGAGCCTTTTTGAAGTGATTTCTAGCCTTTTTGTACTGTTATCGTGCCTTTTTGTACTGTTGTCGTGCCTTTTTAAACTGTTATCGAGCCTTTTTGTACTGTTATCGTGCCTTTTTGTACTGTTGTCGTGCCTTTTTGAACTGTTATCGAGCCTTTTTCAACCTTTTATTTCGAGCCTTTTTGAACTTAATCGAGTTTTTTTGAACTGTTATTCGAGCCTTTTTGTTCGAGCCTTTTCAAACGTTACCCGAGCCTTTTAATGAAGTGTTCGTGCCTTTTCACAAACTACCCGAGCCTTTTGATACACTACTCGAGCCTTTTACTGAAGTGTTTGAGCCTTTTGATACACTACCCGAGCCTTTTAATGAAGTGTTCGTGCCTTTTCACAAACTACCCGAGCCTTTTGATACACTACCCGAGCCTTTTACTGAAGTGTTCGAGCCTTTTGATACATTACCCGAGCATTGTCATACACTGCCCGAGCCTTTTTGTTCGAGCCTTTTCATGAACTCATATGCTTTTTTTCTGTGAATGCAGATGAGGAATCAGCTAAAGGAGTCGCTTAAAACCCCAGTAAGAGAATGGTTCAAGGGAAAAATTATACGGCATGACCATTTCCATGGCCTGGTTGATATCGACAACACACTTAATAGTGTACCTGAACATCTGAGGATCGAAGACCGACGTCGGTATACTAAGTCGTGTTTTGGTCATTTTCTAATGATGCATCGTGAGATTCATTTTTCGGCTGGGATTGTCCATCGGCTGCTTTTGCGCGAGTTGCATCACGATGGGCCGGAAGATGAGATGAGATTTTTGTTAGGTAAGCATTCGGTCCGGTTCTCGAAGGTTGAGTTTTGTCTAATCACTGGGTTGAAGTTCCGAGTCATTCCCGACACGGCAAGGTATGATATGGTAGAGAATGGCATACACGAGCGGTACTTCCAGGGTAGAGACATCGAGTTTGAAGAGTTGAGAGCAGTGCTGCGGATTGGTATTTTTGTGGAGCAGTACGATGCGGTAAAGCTATGCTTATTGTTTATGCTCAACTGGATACTAATGGGGGTAGACGAGCGAGATAAAGTTCCAGTATGGCAGTGGAGGCTAGTGGAGGACTTGGACGCTTTTGATGCGTTCCCGTGGGGCGCACACGTGTATAGGCGGTCAATTTATTGTTTCAAGCATGCGTTGGATGGTCGACGGGAGCGGTTTGAACAACGACATCAAGAAAGGGGTGCTGACATACACACAACTGAGACGTACAACATATATGGACTACCACACGCACTATTGGTGAGAATTTAAAATTTGAATCTGTATTTTAACTATAGTTTTTTTTTATTTTTTTTATTTTTTATATGACTAATGTATTTACTTCTTATCGTACTTATATATTATACAGATATTTGCTTTTGAGGTTATCCCCGAGCTTGAGAATAAAAAATGTGGGATCCGTAGGGCAATCTTCGAGCTACCTCCCCCACGTATTCTGAAATGGGGGTTGAGTCAGCGATCGTGGGGGAGAAAACTGGATGGCATTTTCATTGAAAGGGTAAGTATTGTTGTTGTTAATTTTCATAGTTTTTAATATGTATACAATTACAATGATCTAACTCCGATTTCATATGTTTGCGCGGCGTGAATTGGTGCCAACGAGTGTTGAGATGGCTCAACCTTACTACGAAGGCATATACCTGGGAGGCAGTCTGTATGATACCGATGTTTCTGATATACCTAGCCACGTCCCTGAGCACGAACGACGTAGGAGTGCTGGACCCATTGATATGGAGGGTGCGTATTCCGGACCTAGTGATACAGAGGGTGCGTATTCAGGACCCAGTGACAGGGAGGGTCCTTTTTTCCGGACCCAGTGATAGGGATGGTGCATATTCTCGAGCCAATGATACAGAGGGTTCAGACCAGGAGGGTGGGAGTCGGAGTCCCGTGAGGCATCAATCGGTACGTTTCACTTTGCCCAGACAGCCTCAACCTAGGGGTGATTCAGTTTTGGAGGGTCGCGATGAAAGTCCTGAAAGGCATAGACGGGTACGATTCACTATGCCCAGACAGTCTCGACTTGGAGGTGATTCCCGAGGAGGCGTTGGCGGGCATCCACAAGTATGTAAAAAATATTAGAACCACATTATTTAATTTCAATTGAGTGAATAGTTTAAGTGCTGACAAAACTTCAAATCGTTTCAGGGCTGGGATGGTAAATTCGCTGAAGTGATGGATGTTGTCCAATCTCTACGGGTTGATGTGATGAAGGCTATCCGAAAGAGTGATGAGAAGCGAGATCAGCAGCATCAGGAGTTGTTGGATATGATCCGGGCGCTTCAGGGTCAGGGTCAGGGTCAGGGTCAAACATCGCAGTCCCGTATGGATGGTCCACCATTCGATGACCATCACGGAGACTTTAGTCCCACAGGCAGGACAGGTACATATCAACATGGGATAGACCCACAAATCACATATGAGCAGGCACCTACTACGGAGGCACATACTACGGACACAGTATCTGATCACCAGGGTCATGTTATGACAGAACGAACAGAGGTTCTCGGTGGTACAGAGATATCACTATTGGAGCAGGTGCCTCCTCCAGTTTTACCCTACGACAGTGTTGGTACAGAGACAGGACTTCTAATACGGGAGCCACCTGGTGGATCTGTGCCACCTGTTCTTCCACATGACCTGGCACATGGTTCATCCTCACAGCGCACATTACCTCCAATAAATCCCAGCGTAGTGCGACCCTTGAAGTGATCCAGGCGTAAATCCTTCATTCATCAGCGTGATACAGGGAGAGAGAGCGATACACGGAGGGATAGATCCTCTTCAGAGCGCAGCCCTTCTCGGGGAGATACACGGCGGGAGATATCCTCCTCACATCACAGCCCTCCTCATAGAGATACACGGCGGCATAGATCATCCTCACAGCGTAGCCCTCTTTACAGCAATCCACAGAGGCAGAGATCCTCCTCACTGGGCACACCTCCGGTGGAGTCTAGTTCTGGAGCTTGTAGTCCGCCCCAGATTCAGCGTCAGTTGCGGGTTCGCAGGCCAGGTTGGCAGCTGATGACCCCATACACTGACCCATGTAGACCGAAGAAGCCAAGGACCAGGCCAGCGTCATCAGTGCATGCATTCAAGCCCTATGATTTATTAGATCCTGACCACGTTACTGCGTACCAAGCCTACAAGAGGAACACCACGGGGGAATTGTACGTATAATCGTTCATTACACAATATTTAAATTAATATTACTTGGTCATCTAACTTCTTCAGCAATTATGCAGACGTGATGTTGATATACATATACCAGTTGGTGTCACTTGGTTCCAACGGTTCCAAACCAACTTCATGGAGTTGGAGGATACGGTACATTCCTTACTTTAACTGTTTGTATAAGTTTTTATCAGTAATGGTAGAATCCTAACAATATAAAATGTTTACATTGTCAGCACATCGTGCGTACTTGTTGATTTTACGGAAACGTCAACGAGCATACCCCACTGTCTACGCTTAGAGTGTCAACGTACTGGATTCCCAGTTCTATGTAAGTTCTTGTACAGTACGATTTTCATTTTTTAATTGATGTGTTTACTAGATCTATTACCTAACATTATGGTTAATTTTCTATATACAGTCATGGTTAGATATTCAGTGGGAGCGGATGTTCGGCAGTGGGGTGGCCGCACCCCCTAAGGAGTGGTCTATGCTGAAACACAAGTGGCACGATGATGACCTGAAGACGGTCCGAGGATTAGTCCCGTCAGGAAACCGGCCATGGCACGCGGTTGATTGGGTGAGTGTTTAAATTACAAGGTTTCAATGTGTTTAATACTATGTTTAGATTTTAGGCACATAACACTATGTTGAAACACTAACAAGTTATGATACCTTGCAACCTTGGATGCAACCATTGGGTACTGGCCAGCGTCGACCTCACCCAAGGGAAAATCTACCCGTTAGACCCGTTCAGACAGGAGGTCACATGGGAGTACAGGAATAAGCAGGTTGCGTGCCTACGTTGGTTTATACCCTCAATGTTGCATCAGGTTGAGTTTCACTCTAACCGAATGAAGGATGATGTGACATACAGTTTATCGAAGAAGGCCTTCCGGATGAGCATCATGGACGGATCTCGTGGGGTGCCCTAACAACATCAAGGGTATGACTGTTTCAACATTTTATTATACCTCACTTGGTTTTAATTAAATTCCATTCTAATGGTTGTTCATATGGTGATTTGCAGCGGTAACTGTGGTGCCCATACTTTGAGATTGGCAGAGTACTTGTTGGCAAACAAGAAGGAGTTCAATTGGAAAGAAGAGGACATGGGCACCATCCGGGAGAAGATGGCTGTGGAGGTTTATTGTAACTCGCTTCACAACACTGTTGTATAAATGATTTATATATAGGTTGTTCCCTGAGTTGTAATTGATGTACATAACAGATTCATGTATTATTTTCATTAATTAATTATTTTTTTTCACTTTCCAACCCGCGCGTGAACAATTTAGTGCGTTGCAACACGATTTAAATAATACAATGAAAATGAACAACTAAAGCTTAACGATTTGAACAACACAACTGTATCGAGCATGGTTCCCAAAGTCTGAACGATGTTGGAAGACATCAACTTGGAGACATGTTCCTCAAGGTGCTTCTGGTGGCAATTCGTCTTCATCTTGTACTGCCTTGTTATGTTTGATTGCCTTCCTTATGAGGGCACGTTTGTTTGTTGTGTCCAATTGAATGACAGATGCTGCACTTGCGACGATATTCCTCGGGGACAATTCTACTGGGACCTTCATTAACCATAGGCAGGTTGGAACACCTCCTGCTATTATGTCCAGGTTGTCCACATCTTCTACACGATGGTGTGGTTGTCCTCTCCGAAGACGAGGCATGTCGACCCTCCATCTGCCGACCTGATTGTCTCTTTGTCTTTGGATTTAAAACCACCCGCGCTGCGATGTCAGATGGCACAACCCATGAAGAAGGATGGCCAACAGGCATAATAGGAACCGAGTATGCATCAATAAGTGTCTCCCTCTTGTAGTAGTCTGCACACAGAGATGTGAAATCCAAGTTTCGCTCCCTGCAACAATGAAAATAGTGAGATTCACGTTTGGGTAATATAATGTGTTAACTGTAACTTGTCAAGTACCTTGCCGCTGCGAGTGCATGTGAACATGGAAAAAAGTCCATTTGGAATTTGTTGCATGTGCAAGTCTTGTGGGCTAAGTCAACCGTCCACTGTTTTCCCTTGTGTCTGACGGAGAATATGTTCCAGTCAATTGGATTTACGGTCATAAAACCACACTTCTCGACCCGTTTCAAGATTACAAGATGTGCTGCGTCGGTCAATCGATGACGCATGGACCGTGCAGCTGCATGACGATCGTGAAACCACTTTTGTAGCATATTCCTAATGAACTATGGCAGCGTCATCAATGGCAGTTACCGTGCAAATTTTAGGCATGAGTTTATGCACTCTGCAACATTTGTGGTCATCACCCTGTACCTTCTTTGGGGACAGTGTACGCGGGACCATTTGTGAGGACCGGCAGCAATAGCATAATCGAATGCAGCCTTGTGCAGCTTACATAACTCCTCCATGTGACGATTATACTTTAATTCACTGTACGACCTAGCTGCATCATTCATTATGTCAGCAACATCCTTTCTATGGAATCGCTTCTTCATATTTTCCCCAAAATGCCAGCAACATATGGTATGGGTTGCATAAGGGAACACTTTAGATATCCCTGCTTCAATGCTTGCATGACGATCGGAAATGAAAACCAGATCATCTATATTACCAAGGGCACCCCTCAAGCATTCCAAAAACCACTCCCATGAAAGATTATTTTCTGAGTCACCATACCCAAAAGCAATTGGATACACCTGTTCGTTTCCATCTTGTGCAGTTGCCACAAACATTGTACCGCCGAATCTTCCCTTCAAATGGGTACCATCAACTGCAATCACAGGACGTATACACCTCCGAAAACCTCTAATTGAGGACCCTAACGACATGAAAAAGTAGAGGAATTTATCATCGTCAGTGCATTGTAAGTCGGTGATTGTGCCAGGATTTTGCTGTTCCAGAACGTATGCAAAAGATGGCAAGAGTTGGAAAGCTTCTTCATGCGTTCCGTAGGTCAATGATAATGCATATTGAAGGGCATCGTGTGCCTTACTGTACATGATTTGTATGCCATACATTGTTTTCATATCGGCGATGACGTCCTTGGGACGCATGAGACGACCATCATGTTGTTGAAGTCTAGGTGCAACGACTTCTCCGATTATGACTGCACTAGCTTGTCGGTGGCGACGGTGAATCTTCTCCAAGGGACAACTGTGTTCGTTGAAAAAACTTCTCACTTGAAAGTATGTCCCTTCATCTCTCCTCACCGCTCTTAATTTCCATGTACAGTCATCAATGATGCAAACCAGATGTAAAGTTGTCTTATTGGACCTTTTCACCTTCCATTCAAAGTTATGATGCATTGCAAAATGGCCAACTAGCCTCTTCAAATCCTTTTTACTCGGACAAAATTGACCTTTATAAATCATGGTTCTAGGTTCTGGCGTTGCCAAGGTGCTAGTTGTATCAATACCAAACGAGTATGAATCTGCTCTGGGAATAACCCACGTTGCAGATGCTGTTACATTATACCGGACCTCGGAAGGCCCAGGCATATCAAGTGGAGTGCAACTAACTCCTTGTACATGTCTACCTCGTGTTTCAATTTGTGCAGGGTCTTCATCCACATTTTGTAGATCATCAACCCGATCATTAACCTATTCATTATTTGCCTCATTATCCACCTCAGGGTTCGGGTAATTGTTTTGCTCATTGTACTGGTCATTTCGACAACCAAACACATCGCCAAATTGAGGTTCAACTAAATCTTCATGGTCGACCGCTATCGGTGGGACACCACACATGTTTCCCCCACCTTCAGTGGAACTTCTTTGGGTGAACACTTGGTTGCTACCGCTAAAGGATCCTAATTGTTGGGTATTTTCAAGAGGAGGAATATCATTCCCGATCACATCTCCAGCTGTCCTCTCAGTTACACTGACACATACTTGAGGGATAACTCAATCTTCCCCTAGCATAAACTGCACATCGTTGTCATTTCTTATAAATGTGCGACATGTACTGCCAGGAACAATTGATATTGATGACAGATCAATATTGAATTTGTTTACATCATAATTCACAATGGTATGCACGATCGCCACCAATTCTTTGTAAGTCATATCCTTTGACACATACATTCCCTGGTTATCCGATCCAACAAACCTTTGACTTCCGTCGGGTAACTGCTCCCATCGACCGTTGTAAGATATTACTATTCTAACCCGATTCATGATGCTGTCAAATTAATCATCACAAAGCATTAATGAAAATTCAGGACTACAAACTTTTTTCAAATATTACATTTACAAAGGCTACGGAAAGGATATTGAAAAGTCTCTGAGAAGACATGAAAAGGCTCATAGAATTCTTTAAAAGACTCGATTAAATCACATGAAAATGCTCAAAAATTTCTTCAAAAGGCTCGAATAGTGAATGAAAAGGCTCGGGAAAGACATAAAAAAGCTTGAAAATTCTTCGAAAGGCTCGAATAGTGAATGAAAAGGCACGGGAAACACATGAAAAGGCTCGGATAGTGAACACATGAAAAGGCATGGGAAACACATGAAAAGACATGGGAATCACATGAAAAGGCACATGAAACACATGAAAAGGCACGGGAAACAGATGAAAAGACATGGGAATCACATGAAAAGGCACGGGAAACACATGAAAAGGCACGGATAGTGAACATATGAAAAGGCATGGGAAACACATGAAAAGACACGGGAAACACATGAAAAGGCACGGGAAACACATGAAAATGCTTGGATAGTGAACAGATGAAAAAGCTCGGGTAACACATGAAAAGGCTCGGAGATCTAAAAATTCTCACAATGGCTGGTTTACAAAATGTGAACAAATTAAAAGAAGAAAGTTCAAGAAATATTACCTTATTTATTTTATAAGTTGAAGATGAAACTCGAGGCAACCACAAATCTTTAACTTTTATTTGTAGATAGATAGAGAGAGAGAGAGAGAGTCGTTTTTGTTGAAAGTGTGGAGAGAGAAAAGTATAAAGAGAATAACATAAATAATTATCTAAGGGCAATTTTGGTAGTTCACCATAATATGTGCCTTTTAAACTTAACTTATTAAACCACTGACAATATCACCAAATGAGTTTGAAAAGGTGACATTTCACACCATGTCCACTAATAAATAATTACTGTATTTATATATCTCTCTCCAAAGAAGAAAGATTATCCTTGCATGTTTACAAAATTGCTCCACTCACTAAGTAAAAGTGTAAAACAACATATTTAAGTTGTTGGGTAACATACCTCCTGCTTTTGTTTGGCTTTAGATATATGCTGATCATGTCTCTAGATATTTGAGATTGGAAAGTGTTAGATACGGAGATTAACTAAATTTTCTAATCCCTAATCATCTTTCAGATAGTGAATAGACGTGTCAATCAAAAAGTTACCCCTTATTTGGTGATTAAGGATGCAAGAACTTACATTTTCTTTTTTAAAGGCACGCATTCTTTCCTCACTCTTTGTTTTACCATCAAGTGCATTACAAATGTAGGTTGCAAAATAATAAATAAATAAAAAGCCACTCATTAAAACATATATCAACGTATCATTAGAAAGTAAAACAAATGTAGCAACAAAATCATAACATAGACTACCATACTGACCACAAATGATTGCACAATACCAATGTTAGCCTCTGAGGTGGTAAGCATCTCCACATGTTGTACAAAAACCTTCTTAGCCTTAAATTCATCTAATACAAATCAACAACAATGCATTAGCTGGTATAAAAGAGTTGAGCCATATTTAAACTATAAATTTTAAAAGTTTCCACAAATTTGTGAAATAAGATGAAATTCCAATTGAGGTTGAACTATAATAACCCAAACTCACCAAATAAATATTGTCAATTTTGGATTTCATGCAATCATCTTTCACCTATGAACCTAAAAGAATTGAAAATATATATCCATGACGACACATCGTTGCGGTGTCGGTCAAAAAATGAACATTTAAGTTCTACCTCGCTAGCGTGCGTGTCACAGAGACTAGCATAGTGGCAAGTGAGGGTATCATTCCGCAGGGAGGTGGGATCCGCCTACCGTTACTAGGTTCTAGATATTGTTACAACACTCCGAGAGAACTCGTGTGTTACAGGTTCGAAAATGTGTAAATAATAACATAAATAAAATATAAATTACATAACATAATATTTACAAAGATAAGATGGAATGGAGAGATGCATGAAATGTGGTTACACTAGGGAAATGACTCACTTAGTCCCTCAATGTGCAAGTATATCATAGGCTCGTGTCCCCCTAATTGATCTCTAATCTCTCTCGAGTCTTAGAAATCACATCCACACAATGCATGGATTCATCAAGTACTTTGGGACACACACACACGAGCCCTATATGCTAGCCTAGTGTATCTCTCACTTTCTAGTCATATATAGTGGTTATTTCATTGGGCATGTAATGCACAATCGCGTGGACCATACTACAGCCAATAATTCATTTACAATGGCTAACCAAATACGGGATGGCAACCAAGTAAAAGCATTAAGAATACGAGATACCCTTACAACACATATGTTATATGCTCGTGTCCCATTAATTATTCTCTAATCTCTTTCAATGTCTTAGAGATTAAATCCATGCATAAATGCTTGGATTCATTAAGGACTGTGGGACATACACACGAGCTCTACACGCTAGCCTAGTGATCTCTCAACTTACTGGTCAAATATATAGGGTATCATGCTGAACATGTTAATGTGAACCACGCGATATATAACACACAACCTAAATATCATCCACAAGGTGGTTAATCGAGTGAAAGCATTAAGCAATGAAATACCCATATAACTACACGAGCACAAGAGGAATTCAGTTTGTCTTTACTCTAGATACAGATTCGGTTTTATCAATCTCTTTAGGATGGCTAAAAATGGAAACAAGCTTACCAAACAACTACATGCAACAAGTTGATTGTTATTCAATAACACCATTCAATTTAAGTTAATGGTTCATCCTCTTGATTTGGGAATTATCTCTAAATCAATTTATTACCCAATCCTGCCAAGGATGGATAATTGTGTCTTAAAAAGACCCATTAAGCACAAGGATTTGAACCAAGGCCAATTTAGCAACTAAATGCCTGAACTGAAACATTTTCCACTCTTTAGAGCTAAATCTCTAACACTTCAATTACTCTAAACATGGCATTTTGGTCATCCATCAATCAATCAACAATTATGGGATGCTAAATTACACTACTCTTACATTAAATTACACTACTCCTAATCCCAATCATGGACACATATCAATTTCGGACCTCTACACACATGAAAATTGCAATTAAAGCTTTAATCATAAATAAAACAAAGAGTATAACAAAACTCAAATAATATAAGAACAATCATACATATATTGCAATAACAGTAGGTTTACAATATCCCCAAATTGGTGTTACATATAAAGGAAAACAAGAAATACAAGAAAAGAGTAGAAATGAAACAACCTTTGAAGACAAACCCTCCAAAGAAGCTCTAGCTTTCCTAGCCCGGTTTTGGTCCAAAAACCACTCCTTTTCCTTGTAATCTACTCCTAAATATGGTGCAGGAAGTGAAAAGATGGTGGTAGAGATATATGGTGGGCTCCCATGGAGGAAGAACCTCCATGGGAGATTGGATCTCTCACTTATTTGGTGAAGAAAGTGAAGAAGATGAAGAAAATGGAAAGAAATGTGTTTGGGCGGAAGTGAGAGAGAAGAGAAGTTAGGGATTCTCTGAAAATTGATAAAAAAGGGTGGTATATATAGTGTGGAGGAGGTTTTAGGGCAAAAATAGGGGAAATGATGAAAATGCCCTTCATAAGTGGTTGATTTTGGGGACTTCGCGGATGGGTTTCTAACAGAGTGCACTGTTACGGAAATAGGCATAACTTTCTCCAAAAATATCGGAATCACCTTCTTGTAGAACCGTTGGAAAGAAGACTTCTGGATCTTTCCAACCATAGGTAGCATGAAACCTATTTCGATCGAAGGAGACAGATATGACCCTCGAAACATGAGCCATCTGTAGGAAACTTTCGTCAAAATTCCAACCTTGAAAAATGCGCCCTATTTTGCGGCCATAGGCCGCCGAATTGCAAAATGGAGATCCTCTGGTCCCTTTTTGATGGCCCCTAATCGCACAATTATAAGGGCACCGAATATTTCTAAAAATTACACTTTTGCCCCAATATTTCTTCATTTTTGCACTTAAGCCCTTCTTCTGGAAAAAATCCTGAAACACTTATTTAAACATATTAAATACCCGGTTTTACCTGGAAAACAAGTATAAAAGATGAAATTAAGGGGCTACATAATGTGTAGAAATAAGAGTTATCAATCCATATCCAAGATTTCATTGTTAAGATGTGGGATTGACAAACTCTCCCACTTCAGTATGGGTTAGCACATTGTTGTTAAAGGCTTTCATAGCCAGGCACAACGGTTGTCGTGAGGTGCTAGGCGCAGGCTGCGACGGTTGTCGTGCTCAGTGAAACTTTCTATTTATAACAGAAAGTCGATACTTTCTCTCCAAACTCTCACATATCCAAGACTCTAAGACTCCAACTCTCCAAGACTATAAAACCATAAGTTCTTCTCCTAGTCTCCTAGTTCCAGTTGTTGGAACTTGGAGAAGAACTTATGGTTTGCTGGTCTTGGAATCTTAGAGTCTTGGATAATTGGATAGGTGAGAGTTTGGACAGAAAGTATCAACTTCCTATTTTAAATAGGAAGTTAGGGTTTTTTTGGTTTATTTAATTTGTTTTTTGAAAAATAAAAAATTATGCAGTTTTACCGGGTGCCTTCGTCACGCCTAGCACCTGGACAAGCCAGCACCTGACTTCTCTTAAGGTCCCTGGCACCTAGGCACACCTTTAACAACGGGCAAGGGTCAACCAATCCGGTACCCATATGAGATAGTCAGTTGACTATGATACAAGAGTTGTCACACCCCTAACCTAAAGGTAAAAGAAATGATTCCTTCTTATCAATAAATCATTTAAATAATGGCATTATACTTGGAAAATAATAGCAATAAGCTAAAGATTAGTTCGAAAGAAGTCAAAGTACAAAATATAGTATCCAAATTTGTTGTCATTCAACATCGACAATAAAAATTTAATTTAAAAGTCCCTATCGAAATCAAGAATGGAACTTTCTCTAAATACCGAATCCATTAATCATACCTACCAAACCTTAAGCATCAGAAAATCACAATAAAATATAATCAATTTATAAAACTCAATTAATCTAAAGTGGAAATGGTGGAAAGTATCAACTTTTCCAACTCATTTGGTGACTCTATAACTGGTTTAATAACATAAGTTTAAAAGGCACCTATTATGGTGAACTACCAAAATTGCTCTTAGATAATCATTTATGTTATTCTGTTTGTCTGGTTCTCTCTCCACACTTCTAACAAAAACGATAACTGGGTTAGTCTCTCTCTCTCTCTCTCTCTCTATATATATATATATATATCTCTCTCTCAATACAAATAAAAGTTCAAGATCCAAATAACTGGACGTGCTTCATTATAACAAGGTAATATTTCTTGCAAATACTTCTTTTCATTTGTTCACATTTTCATTGTGACAATTTGGATCTCCGAGACTTTGTCACCTTTTTCCGAGCTTTTTAAAGTAGTATCCTAGCTTTTTAAAAATCACTCTAAGCATTTTCATGTCTTCTCCGAGCCTTTTTAAAAATCACTAATCGAGCTTTTTCATGTCTTCTCCGAGCCTTTTCAAAAATCAGTAATCGAGCATTTTAAAGTCTTCTCCGAGCTTTTTCATGTCTTATCTGAGCCTTTTCATATCATCTCCGAGATTTTTCAAAATCACTAATCGAACATTTTCAAGTCTTCTCCGAGCCTTTTCATATCTTCTCCGAGACTTTTAAAAAATCACTAATCGAGCCTTTTCAAGTCTTCTCCGAGACTTTTAAAAAATCACTAATCAAGCCTTTTTCAAGTCTTCTCCGAGCCTTTTCAAGTCTTCTCCAAGTTTTTTTATGTCTTCTCCGAGACTTTTCAAAAATCACTAATCGAGCCTTTTTAAGTCTTCTCCGAGCCTTTTCATGTCTTCTCAAAAGTCACTAATCGAGCCTTTTCATATCATCTCCGAGACTTTTAAAAAATCACTAATCGAGCCTTTTCAAGTCTTCTCTGAGCCTTTTCATGTCTTCTCAAAAATCACTAATCGAGCCTTTTCATGTCTTCTCCGAGCCTTTTCATGTCTTCTCTGAGCCTTTTCATATCATCTCTGAAACTTTTCAAAAATCACTAATCAAGCATTTTCAAGTCTTCTCTGAGACGTTTCAAGTCATCTCCGAGACTTTTCAAAGAATCACTAATCGAGCCTTTTCAGGTCTTCTCCGAGACTTTTCATTGAATTACTAATCGAGTCTTTTAAAGTCTTTTTCGAGACTAAAAATGTCTTATTCGAGACTTTCATGTATTCTCCGAGACTTTTCTAGTGTTCTCCGAGCCTTTTAAATATCCTCACCCGAGCCTATGTAAATGTAATTTATGAAAATATTTTGTGCTCCTAAGTTTTTATTAATAGTTTTGATTAATTTGACAGCATCATGAATTGGGTTAGAATAGTAATATCTTACAACAGTTGATAGGAGCAACTACCCGACGGAAGTCAGAGATTTGTTGGATCCGATAACCAGGGAATGTATGTGTCAAAGAATATGACTTACGAAGAATTGGTGGCGATCGTGCATACCATTGTGAAGTATGATGTAAACAAATTCAATGTTGATCTAACATCAATATCAATTGTTTCTAGCAGTACATATCGTACATTTATAAGAAATAACGATAATGTTCAGTTTATGCTAGGGGAAGATTGGGTGATCCCTCAAGTATGTGTAAGTCTAACTCAGAGGACACCTGGAGATGTGATAGAGAATGATATTCCTCCTCCTGAAAATGCCCAACAATTTGGATCCTTTAGCGGTAGAAACCAAGTGTATCCCTAAAGGAGTTTCACCGAAAGTGGGGAAAACATGTGTGGTGTCCTACTGGTAACGGTTAACCAAGTAGTTGAACCTCAATTTGGCGATGTGTTTGGTTGTCGAATTGAGCAGTACATTGAGATGAACAATTACCCAAACCATGAGGTGGATAATTAGGCAAATAATGAACAGGTAGATGATCTAGAAAATGTGGATGAAGAGCGTACACAAATTCAAACACAAGGAACATGTACAAGGAGTTAGTTGCACTGTACCAAATATGCCTAGGACTTCCGAGGTCCAACATAATATAACTGTATCTGATTATGATAATACGATAACGTGGGTTATTCCCGGAGCAGATTCATACTCGTTTGGTATTGGTAGAAGCAGCACCTTGGCAACGCAAGAACCTACATGCATGATTTATAAAGGTCAATTTTTCCCAAGTAAAAAGGATTTGAAGAGGGTAGTTGGCCTTTTTTCAATGCTGGAGAACTTTGAATGGAAGGTGAAAAGGTCTAATAAGACAACGTTACATCTAGTTTACATCATTGACAACTGTACGTGGAAATTAAGAGCAGTGAGGAGAGATGAAGGGACTTACTTCCAAGTCAGAAGTTTTGTCAACCAACACAGTTGTCCTTTGGTGGAGGTTCACCGTCGCCACCGACAAGTTAGTGCAGTCATAATCGGAGAAGTCATTGCACCTAGACTTAAACAACATGATGGTCGTCTCATGCGTCCCAATGACATAATCGCCGGTATGAAAACAATGTATGGCATCCAAGTCATGTACAGTAGGGCACATGATGCCTTGCAATATGCATTGTCCTTGACCTATGGAACTCATGAAGAAAGTTTCAAACTGTTACCATCTTTTGTGTACGTTCTGGAACAGTAAAATCCTAGCACAATCACCGACTTACAGTGCGCAGACGATGATACATTTCTGTACTTTTTCATGTCGTTAGGGTCCTCAATTAGAGGTTTCCGGGATTGCAGTTGATGGTACCCATTTGAAAGGAAGATTCAGGGGTACAATGTTTGTTGCAACTACAGAAGATGAAAACGAACAGGTGTATCCAAATGCTTTTGGGTACGGTGACTTAGAAAACAACCTTTCATGAGAGTGGTTTTTGGAATGCTTAAGGGGTGCCCTTGGTCATATAGTTGATCTGGTTTTCATTTCCGATCGCCAGGCAAGCATTGAAGCGGGGATTTCTAAAGTGTTCCCTTATGCAACCCATACTATATGTTGCTGGCATTTTGGTGAAAATATGAAGAAGCGATTCCACAGAAAGGATGTTGCCGACATAATGGATTCAGCAGCTAGGACGTACAGTGAATTCAATTATAACAGGCACATGGAGGAGTTACGTAGCACAAGGGTGCATTCAATTATGTCATTGCTGCCGGTCCACACAAGTGGCCTCGCGTACACTGTTCCCAAAGGTACAGACTGACGACCACAAATGTTGCAGAGTGCATAAACTCATGCCTAAAATTCACACAGCAACTGCCAATGATGACATTGGCGGAATTCATTAGGAATATGCTACAAAAGTGGTTTCACGATCGTCATGCAGCTGCACGGTCCATGCGTCATCAACTGACCGACGCAGCACATCTTGTGATCCTAAAACATATCGAGAAGTGCAATTATATGACCGTAAATCTGGTTGACTGGAACATATTCTCCGTCAAATTAAAGGGAAACCAATGGACAGTTAACTTACACTTGAAGACTTGCACATGCAACAAATTCCGAATGGACCATTTCCCATGTTCTCATGTACTTGCAGCGGCAAGGTACATGAGATATTACAGTTAATGATTTATATTACCCACAAACGTGAATCTCATTGTTTTCATTGTTGTAGGGAGCGAAACTTGGATTTCACATCTCTGTGTGCGGACTACTACAAGAAAGAGACACTTATTGATGCATACTCGATTCCTATTATGCATGTTGGCTATCTTTCTTCATGGGTAGTGCCATCCGACATCGCATCTCGGGAGGTTTTAAATCCAAAGTCGAAGAGACAATCAGGTCGCCCGATGGAGGGTCGACATGCCTCGTCTTCAGAGAGGACAACCACACAGTCGTGTAAAAGATGTGGACAATCAGGATATAATAGCAAGCGGTGCTTCAACCCACCAATGGTTAATGAAGGTCCCAGCATAAGTGTTCCTGATGAATACCGTCGCAAGTGCGGCATCTGTCATTCAATTGGACACAACAAACAAACGTGCCCTAAGAAAGACTCTACCGTGGTATGAATGGAGCCGTTGAGGAAGGTGATCAAACATAACAAGGCAGTACAAGAGGCTCCTGAATTGCCACTAGAAAAGCTTGTGATTGCTATTGTGGGACGACAAGATGCTAGGAAGCAACTTAAGGAACATGTCTCTAACTTGATGTCTTCCAACATTTTCCAGACGTTGGGAACCATGCTCGATGTAGTTGTGTTATGAGACCGTTGGTTATTATGCTTTTTTATGTTGAACTATTATGATATATTTATTGGTTGTTCGTTTAATGCCATACTGTATCCTTTGTTATAGTGTCTATATTTCATTGTATTGTTTATGGATTTCAATATATCAAATGTGTGTTCAAGTGTTAATTGCAAACAACTAAATTTTTTTTTTATAAATAATTTCATTTCATTACTCAAATGTTATGTACATCAACTAAATCACTAACTGGAAGACCAATCTTTCGAGTTACAAAAAACCTCCACAACCATCTTCTCTCGGATGGTGCCCATTTCGTTTTCTGACCAGTCGAACGTATCCCTGTTCTCTGCCAGGTACTCTATCAATCTCAAAGTATGGGCACCACAGTTACCACTGTAATTCACCACATAAACAACCGTTAGAATTGAATGTTATTAAAACTAATTGGGATAGAATAAGATCTTTAAACAGTCATATCCTCTATCTTGTTGGGGCACACGGTCTCTAGACACAATGTTGAGTGGAAAGGGCTTATTCTGCAATGTGTACGTCATATCGCCCCTCCGTCTGCGACCGTTAAAATCCACCACATGCAGCGTCGACGGTAAAAAATATCGTAAGCAAGCGAGTTGCGTTTTCCTATGGCGAAATGGTACCTCCTGTTTGAACGGGTCCATCAGGTAAATACTCCCTGTTGTGGGGTCAACACTGGCTAGTGCCCAATGTGTACGTCCAAGGTTGCAAGGAATCAAAACCTGTATGTGTTTCAACAAAGTGTTATCAGTGGGAAATTTATTTAAAATTCAAATTCAAACAATGTAAATTAAACACTGACCACGTCAACTTCGTTCCATGGTTTGGTTCTTGCCAGGACCAATCCACGTACCACCTTCAGGTCATCAGTGGACCACTGATGCTTGAACAAAGACCAACTGCGGTGAGGTTTATCGATCTCACTTCCCATCAATCTCTCCCAGTCATTCAATAACTATGACTGTACAAAGAAAATTTATAAAACGTTAGATAAAAGATATACGAAACACATAAATAGATGTTCAAAAGCCGTACAACCTAAACACTTACATAGAACTATGAATCCAGTATGTTGATCCTCGGACCGTAGACAGTGGAGTAATATCTCTGGCGCTTCCATAGAATGTGCAAGTATGCGTCCATATGCTGACAATTTCAACATTTTGTATTGTTAGCATTCTACTATTTCAGAAACATCTTATACACGATGTTCAGGTAAGAACCATACCGTATCCTCCAACTCCATAATGTTGGTTTGAAACCGATGGAACCAAGGGACACCAACTGGCTCGAGTAGATCCACATCACGCCTGCATAATTGTTGAAGAAGTTAGATAAGAAAGTAGTTTTACTTATAAGTTTCAAAATACAAAAAAAAATTTGTAATATCTGTGATTATACTTACAATTCCCTAGTCGAGTTCCTCTTATAAGCTTGGTACGCCGCAAGGTGGTCAAGATCTATCAATGCGTGGGGCGCCCATACATATGGTTGTTATGGCCTAATCCTTGGCCTCTTCGGCCTAGAGGGGTCAATGTATGGGGTCCGCTGCTGCCAACCTGGCCTACGAACCCGATCCTAACGTTGAAAGGGTGGGGGAATCCGATCCAGCTCAGTGCGATCCACTAGATGGGTGAGCTGTAAGGAGGAACTTTGTCCCCGTGTATTGCCTCTAGAGGTACGATGTGTTGAGGGACTCTGTCGCCTTGTATCGCTTGCAAGGGTGCACTGTAAGTAGGAACTATGTCGTCGTCGATCGCCTGAAGGTGTAAGCTTTTTGGTTGCACTGAGACTGGGGATCTCTATCCCTGTGGAATGAATGAAGGGGTGCTCTGCACTAAGATCGACATGAGGGGTGTGCTGTAAGGAGGTGCTCTGTACCAGGTCCTGAGAATGAACATGTTGGTCTAGTAAAACCTGCTGAGGTTCCTGCTCTACCCCTATAGGTGTTGTATCTGTACCACTAGTACCATGAGTAACCTCCTCTCGTGGTGCCACACCAGGCCCCTACTGATCACCCTGATGACTACCTGTCCTCCCTCTAGGACTTAAGTCTCGGTGTCCGTCTTCGTCATTGAAGGGTAGGTCATCGAACCGTGTACCTCGAGTACGGGCGTGCGACTTCGAACCCTGAAGCCCCCGAATCAAATCTAGCAACTTCTGATACTGTTGATCTCGCTTCTCATTACTCTTTCGCATCTCCTCCTGTAACTCGCGTAACGCATCCATCAGTTTAGTATACCGACGATCCTGAAAGGATTTCGAAATTGTTAGTACTAAAACCGTTCACTCGATTGAAATTAAATAATATGGTAAAAAGAATTATACGTACCTCTGCTTGCCCTCCAACGCCTCCTCGTGAGTCATCTCCAGTTCGAGAGTCATCTCTAGTTCGAGGCTCTCTAGGCAACGTGAATCGAACCCGCTTAGTCCTTGCGGGACGAATATGACAACCGTCCGAGTTAGAACCATCCGTATCACTGGGTTCGAAAGACAGACCCTCAATGTCACTGGTTCCAGCAGTTGTATATCGTTCGGTGTCAGAGACGGGAACAGGTATATCACCGACATTAGCATCATACAAACTGCCTCCCTGAGAAATGCCCTAGAAGTACCGTTCAGCCCTCTCAGTTGCCGTCGGCACCAATTTCACCCTCGCAAACATCTGAAATTGCAGTTAGACCATTGTAATTGTATACATATTAATAGTTATGAACATAAAAAAATATATATAGATATTTACACTTTCGAGGAAAATGCTATTCAACTTCTCCCCCCTCGGTCGCGTACTCAACTCTCATTTCAGAATTCGGGGGGAGAGCTCGATTTCCCTCCGCTTCCCACATCCGCTATTGCCAAGCTCGAGGATAACCTCGAAAGCAAATATCTGCGAAACAACTAAGAACGATAAGAATCCAATACAATACATCAGTCATATGAAAAAAAATAACAAATTCAAAATTCTCACCAACAGGGCGTGCGTTAGCCTATATATGTTGTATGTCTCCGTGGTGTGTACATCAACGCCTTTTCGTCACTGGTGTTGTTCAAACCGTCTACGTCGACCATCCAACGCATGCTTGAAACAGTATATAGACCACCTATACACGTGTGCACCCCACGGGAACGCATCAAAAGCGTCCAAGTCCTTGACTAGGCGAAACTGCCATACTAGAACTTTCTCTCTCTCATCCAACCCCATCAGTATCCAGTTAAGCATATACAATAAGCACAGCTTAACCACATCGTACTGCTTAGAAAAAACACCAATTCGTAGAACGGCTTTCAGCTCTGCATACTCGACCTCATCTCGACCCTCAAAGTATCGCTGGTGTATGCCATTCTCTACCATATCATAGATCGACGTGTCAGGAAGTTATCCGAACTTCAATCCGGTGATCAGACAAAACTCAACCTTCAAGAACCGGACCGAATGCCTTCCTAACAGAAATCTCATCTCATCTCATCTTCAGGCCCATCGTGATGCAACTCGTGAATAAACAACCGATGTATAATGCTAGCTAAAAACTTCATCCCACGATCCATTCGAAGGAGGTGTCCAAAACACGACTCAGTATACCGACGTCGTTCTTCGACCGCAAGATGTTCAGATACCTTGTTAAGTGCGTTGTCGATATCTGTAAGGTTATCAAAATGGTCATATCGAGTTATTTTCCCCGAATACCTTTCTTCCTCTAGAGTTTTAAGCAAATCTTTTAGTTGATTCCTCATCTGCATATTGATATAAAAAATATATATCTAGTTAAATAAAATAAATAATATAAAAATGCAAGGTCTCGGACACAAAATGAAAAGTCTCGGACACTATATGAAAAGGCTCAGACACTATATGAAAAGGCTCGGAAACTATATGAAAAGGCTCGGACACTATATGAAAAGGCTCGGAAACTATATGAAAAGGCTCAGACACTATATGAAAAGGCTCGGAATTATATGAAATGCTCGGAGATTCTAATTCTAGAAACCTATTCATATTCCTTAAAAGGCTCGGATTACTATTTAAAAGTCTCGGACAGTGTTTTAAGAGGCTCGGATCCTATTTTAAAAGTCTCAGAGCCAGTGTGAAAGGCTTGGAGATTCAAATTGCAGAAACTTATTTAAATTGCTTGTAAAAGGCTCAGATTACATATGACAAAGCTCGGAAAAGGTTTTAAAAGGCTCGGAGATTCAAATTGCAGAAACCTATTCAAATTGCTCGGAAAAGACTCGGATTACATGTGAAAAAGCTCGGAAAAGGCTCAGATAAGGTTTTAAAAGGCTCGGAAACCCAGAACTTTATCGTGTTCAACAGAATTTTTTCATAAATTTAAACCCTAACCTGAACAAACAAACCTAATCAACAGCAAATCAAATCAAACCCAATATACATGTCTAACGAACATCTAATATCAAACGCACATAAAAGTTTCAACAACAAAAACGCATGAGAAAATCATATCACCTTCTCATTGACTTCAAGACTGTATCGCCACCGCCGGTAGGTTTCCCGTGAGATTTAGTACTGGATTTCTTGCACCCAAGGTCTCTCTTTCCACTGTTCTCTCTCTCTCAACTTTTTCTCTTCAGACGCAAGATCACAAAAATGAGGGTATTTTTGTCTGGTCACCTAAATAGGTACATTTTAAACTTACATTAGTAAACCGGTGACATTCTCACAAAAGTCCCTCCAAATAGTGAAAAAAAATTTTGAACCCTTAATCTAAATGTGTTTTCTCAAATTTAGTAAGTAAAGTATGAGAAACTTAGTTTTCAACAGATATTTAAGCTAATATGATTGATGAACTAGGCTGAGTTTGAGAAACTCGCTATATAATTTACCGTAGATGCTTGGAGGTTTTTTTTTTTTTTTTTTTTGGTAATTTTAGTAAGCTTTTTATTCTTGGTTTTGCAGGCCACTTTGGACTTTTGACTTTTGACTTTTAAAAATTAAATTTTCGCTTGTTGGTATTAAAATAAACAATATTTGGAATCACTTTGCCCTCTCGCTGATTTCAAATTACTTTATAAATTATTTTTGATTATTGTTTAAGTACTTTTTGTGATTTATATATTTATAGATAAATGAAATTACTCCTTTACCCTCCTCATTGAGAATGTGACATCAACCCTCAAACTGAAATAGACAATAGAACTACAACATAGAAAAAATAATTATTCAAACCTTTAATAGGATATAGTAAAGTTCCTCTTGCAAATGTCCACATTTTTGCAAGTTATATTCATCATTTAGGCATTTATACTTTGTGGATTGTGATTAGACGTGACGCTAGTTTGGTTCCAACTGTGGAACCAAACTGGAACCATGGGCCTCAAAATTGAATTGAAAACGGACTGTGGACTGGAACCAGGGAGGTTCCGATTCCCCAAAAGACAAAACCAAACCGGAACCGTCGGTTTAGTTCTAGTCCTTGATTGGCTGATTTTTTTTTTTGTTTTTCCTTAAATGTTGTGAGTCGTTAGACCCAACGGTCTGCTAGTAGGTCGTT
This sequence comes from Acer negundo, assembly GCA_035582765.1. Classification (NCBI taxonomy): domain Eukaryota; kingdom Viridiplantae; phylum Streptophyta; class Magnoliopsida; order Sapindales; family Sapindaceae; genus Acer; species Acer negundo. Next base: position 30,739,074 of record CM069241.1, on the reverse strand, counting down.
GGGCCTCCAACAACAACTTATTTATTATTATTTTCCCTTTTCTTTTCTATAAATACCTCCCCCAACATACCAACCCCCCCCCCCCCCCCCCCCCCCACACACACACACACACACACACACACAACACATTCAATTTTCCCTACACACACACAAAAAATTCAATTTTCCCTACTCCAATTTTCTCTCAATTCTCTCTCAAGTCTCAATTCTCCAAGTTTCCAATTCTCTCTCAATTACTAAGTTATTAAAAAATATATATATTTGCAATTACATTTATTTTTAGTTTTTTACTCAATTAAAATTCATTTCCAATAAAATTTTCAAATTTATTTCTAACAATTTAATTCCATCAACTTTTTCACATTTTTTCTTTAATGATTTTTACAATTTAATTTTTTAAATGGCAAATGGAAGTGGAGATGGTCCAAGGAGTTCTATTTCGATGAAAGGTAAGGGTCGTATGATGGATAATGTCGGTTATGACAATATCACCTATCACGAGTTCCTTCAACACCAAGCCTATGCTGAAGCCCTAAACTCTCCATATCCCCCTCTAATAATTTTCGAACCTGATCCTAATGCCACCCCTCATTTGACAAGCCAATCAGAAAATATGTCTGATCTCCCTCTGGATTTTGAATTTGAAGCACTTATGGAAGAGAAGTTATAGAAGCAGCCCAAATATGATCTCTTTGTACTCTATATGAAGAAAGTAAAGCAAGCAGATGGAAGCACTGTAGCGGTTTGCAATTGCTATAAAAAAAGTATTTAAGTGCAGCAAATCTAGAGGATATAGTACGTGTTAGAAGCATATAACGAACATCCATCCAGACACATAGGCCAGATTGAGTTCACAAACTCAAATTTTTAGGTACGCTACCCATAACTAGCAACTATTTAAATATAGTGATGAAAAAAATAGAGAAGAATTTGCTAGAATGGTTGCAGTAGAACACTTACCATTTAGTTTTGATGAAAATGTTGGTTTTAATAATTATTATCAATGAGCATTAAATCCTGCTGCATGTTATGTTCCTAGAACCACTTTGTTAGGATTTTGAGTTTAGTTGGCATTATTCTATATCAAAATGTTATCTGCTTTGTATTGTTTAGTTGCCCTAGTTGTGTCGTTTATCAAGCTTCAAGTGGAGATGGACAACAGTTCAAGCAAAGTGTTGCTTTCATTAAAGGAAAAAACGTTTTTGTTTACAAAGGTATTAAAACTTCTTTCCTCTTACAAGGCTTAGGCGCAAACACATACAATTCATTCATAAGTGTCCCTACATAGTTGTGTCAAATTAGTATAACACATTCACATGTTTCAGTATGCTCATGCATTGATCTCACATTGCCATACATTGTAAAAATGCATGTACTAGGACTATGTCTAGGAAATTGCATACTTGTGTGATCTTGTGTTTATTTGTTTGTGTGTATATGATTTATACTTGAATATGTTCTTAAATGGTTCCTTGTTGAGTTCCGGTCATTTCGGATACTCAATCATTTGATTTGAGTTCAAACGAGGAAGTTACGCAACTTTACGTTCCTTTACTATGCGTTGTCTTCGTCTTCGTATATCGAGTCGAGTTCACATCCAATTGTCAAAGTTTCATAGTCGTCCTCGTGTGTTAGTGAGTTATAATTTGTAATCCAAAAATGGATTCAAATTTCGAGTTTGGAGGCCAAAAGAAGGTCGAAGAACGTGAGGGGTGTGCGAGGAAAGGATCGAAAGAAGAGAAGACCAACCTTGGGGTCTTCTCGTGGAGGCGTGTGGTCACCACGAGAAGAAGGCCTCTCAACCTCCTTGTGGTGGCCACACACCTCCACGGAGGCAGCCAAGGGTGGCCTCCCAAGGTGGGTCCCACACTCTTTTAGTCTTTCCCTCCCATTCTTTTAAATACTCCCCCTCTCTCTCTCTCTCACTTTCATTTTAACCATTTTTGAAGAAGAAAATCTACAGAAAGTTTCTCTCAAACTTTCTTATCTTTCAAACACCATAACTTTCTCAATCGGACTCCGATTTGAGTGATTTAAGTTGGAGAATCTTCATAATTAAGTCCCCTACTTTCTCTAAAAGAGTTTTAGCTATTTGATTGAGTTTTAGAGCAGTTCCACTGTCAAAACTGAACTAGCTCGGGATTTCAAGGTATTGAGCCAAACTTTGTGATTTCATCTTTGATGATCTTCAATTACCTTAGGTTTTCTTCTTCTATATGTATGTGCATGTTTGATGAAAGATATTGAGAAGGATAGCTTCATATCAAAGCTAACCAAGTCTAATTTTAGGCAAATGTGAATTACTTTTCTATGATTCTAGTATTTCACATGTTTGAAAGTTGTATTGTGTTTAGCTTGATATCTAGGGTTATTTGTGACTTGATTGATCTATTTTATGATTAATAACCTTGTCTTGTGCTTAGATCCTTTAATTGAACAAATCTAGGATTAGCACATTTAATTTAATATTTAGAGCTATCTAGAATTTAATTAATTATTCATTACCTTGCTTTAAATACTTGCTAGAATATTAATTGAACACATTTTGTGATTCTAGCATTTTTTGGTGTTTGTTTCTAATATCTTGAATATGTGTTTCATGTATATGATTTATTTATGTATTAACTTTGTGAATGAAACTATGAATTACATGTGTTAGGTGTTTCACATTTCCTAGATTTCAAATTCATTGTATTATGACTAGACAATATTTGACTTGTGTGCTCACATGACTAAGTTTATGTCTACATGATTTATACATGATCCATACATCTCATATGTTCATGCATCATCTTGTGTGAATGCATATCTTGGATTTTAAACTAGGATATCTTACATTGTGTGCTAATTGTTTAATTCTAGTTTCCATAGCTCATATTGATCATATGTCCTATTTTGCTTGTGCTTGCATCATTTGTATCTTGGCTAAGAGGTGTGAGGGATCTAAGTGACTCCAAGCAAGAGATGTCTTGGCTAAGAGGTGTGAGGCTTCTAAGAAAGTCTAAGCAATGGAAGTCTTAGTTAAGAGCAAGAGGCTCGAAATAACTAAGCAAGAAAGACTTGGTAAGGAGCTAGGCTTCAAGTAAGTCTAAGCAAAGGAAGTCTTGGCAAGAGGCGTGAGGTCTCAAGTAAGTCCAAGCAAGGATACTCTCTAGACGCATATGATGTGTCTCGGTTAGAGAGTAGGCAAGCTTCTCTTTAGTGGGAATAGATAGGAGGGATATCCAATAGATTGTGATACATGAGAGTTGGTCACATTTGAGGGCGTACTCTTGTTTAACTAGTGAAAAATATTTTACCGGTGGTTGTGGATTCAACCCGTTGATGTTTCTTCTTCGGAGGTTTACCATGTTAAAAATATTATGTGTCAAGTTTCACTTTTCGTATCTCTTTGATATTTGCTTACTTTACTCAAATTGATCTTGAAGACATTGTAATTGATTACATTCTTGTGAGACAAGATCTTTGATTGTCTTTGTATCTTTTATATGTACTTGTACTATTGAGACATTTATAATGAACACAAGTACTTGGTAATTTGTATATTTTTTGTATAACCTCCACATGCAATTTATAGGCTATGTTTGATCTATCAATTGAATATGCTACTTAATAGTCTATGCATGCTTGTTTGTGTTTATTGTGATGTTATATAAGCTATCTAAAGGAACAAACTTTTGTTTGTTTCAAGGGATTGAAAAAGGCATTAAAACCTATTCATCCCCCCTGTGTAAGCTTAAGGCAATTTAACCGTGATTGTATTTATACACTTTCACATAAGCACTTCTTAAAATTTATTACAAAGAAAAAAGGAAGTTGGAAAAATATTTTGAAAAATATAATGGTCGTTTTTCCGTATATGCTGACATATGGAATGGTCATTGGCTATTGCATTCATACTTGGGTGTTACTTGCCATTATATGGATAATGCATGGACTATCCAAAAAAGAATTATTGAATTTATACTTTTTGATGATGCACATACTCTACTGTTAATATTTTTAGACAGATTAGAATATTTTTTGAAGAGTATAAAATTGAAAACAAAATTTTTACAATTGGTTTTGATAATGCTTCCAACACTACTGCAGCTATTCCTACTTTAATTGATTTATGCAAACCTTATCTTTGTGGTACATTTTTTCATCAAAGATGTGCATGCCATGTTTTAAATATATGTGTTCAAAAAGGATTAGAAACTCATCAAGATTATTAAACCTATTAAAGATGCCTTCTATCATTTGTGGAAACATTCTTCTGTAATGAAAGCATGGGTAAAATTTTGTAAAAAAAATGGTAGGTGTGCCATTAAATTTCCTCGTGATGTTCCAACACGTTGGAATTCTACTTATAAATTGCTTGCTCAAAGTTATGATTATAGGGATTTATAAGTTACTTTTATTCAATATAATGTTAGTCACATTAATCTTCATTCAAATCATTAGGATGTTTGTACAAAAATTTGTGGTTTGTTCAAAGTCTTTAATAATGCTACTAACAATTTATCTAATGTTTATTATCCTACAACTAATTTATTTATTACTAAGATTCTTACTATTGCTGGTGCATTTTTTCATTGTGCATCCGACATAGAATTACTGGAGGTCATTACTGCTATGAAATCAAAATGGTTAGACTATTATGAGGAATTTCCAAATATTTATTTGATTTCAATGTGTTTTGATACACGTTGTAGACTAGAAAATTTTTCTGAATATCTAACTGTTTATTATCAATGTTTAAAAAGAGATTATGATGTTATTATGTCTTCTTCTACAATTAAGACATTATTGTATGAGTTATATGATGAATATCTTAGAGTTTATGGTCCATCACTGAACATAGATATTCAACAAACTCAAAATGTATCGCATTCCCTATCATCCTCCAGATTTATGAGTTTAGGGTATAATTTGTTATCCAAAAGAACAAAAAAAAAAAAATTATGAAGTTCTTCTTTATCAAGCTCAACCACGTATTCCGAAATTGAATCTTATCTAATTACCTCTTTTGAGTTTGTGGAAGACAGTGATGTTAAAAAATTTGATATCCTACACTGGTGGAATGAGCATGAAAGGTACTTTCCAATATTGGCTATTATAGCCAAATAAATTCTTTCAACACCAGTTTCTGCAGTGGTTGTGGAACAATAGTTTATCGACGGTGGAAATATTTTAGACGCAAGACGTTCAGTTTTAAGTCTGGAATCACTTCAAATACAAGCTTGTGTTGATGATTGGACAAAGGCACAAAAAGACAAAAACGATCAAGATGCACCCTACGATTTCTTCGATGATGACCAGCATACCCCTACGGTTATAATGGATGGCAACGATTAGTTACGATGCCACCTCACATCACCAAATCGGTAATAAAAGGTAAGAGAATTACGTGGTCTTTGATTCCTCTAAACCCCAAGAGGATATGTATGACACTTAATTGTGGTAAAAATTAAGTGCACGGCCAATTTTACATTTTTTAGTTTTATTTTAATTTCTTTTTTTAATTTGTAACATATTAATTTTATTATAATTTTGGGTGACACAATAAAATACAATTTTACATGTCTAATTTTTTTTTTTTTAAATAATAATAAATATATGGAAAAAAAAAGGAACCGAACCGAACCGGAACCGAAACCGACATCACGTCTAACTGTCAAGTTTCTTAAAAAATATAGCTTACAGAGCAAGACATAATTCAACACTGAACAAAAAAAATACTACTTCCAACATAATGTTTTGTTTCTTCATTTCAAATACAGTTTGTTTCTTCAGACTTCGGAGCATAGCTTACAATGCAAATCAACACTTACCAACAAAATCTTACAGTTTCTCCATTTACAATCCTCAAAGTTCTCAAGTTAAGAAAACAAACAAAGCTTGATAAAATTAAAATTCGACAAACTCAAATTTACCTTTCCTAAACAATTCAGAGATTGAGAGCTTCTCAAAGTCCACTAATGGCCGCTTCAATGGTCTCTCATTGATTTCCAGCCATAATAACACTCATATAAACATCCCCAAACATAATCCAAATCAACCCTCCATAGAAACGAAAACCAAATAACAAAATAAGAAAAAACAAATTACAGACTCATCGAAAGCGTCGAGCGAAGACCGAGTAATTTTGCATTTAACCCTTACAACAACAGGCTTGTCGTTAGTGGATACTGACACAGCTGAAGAGCTCTCACCGGTGGTTGCCATTAAAATGGCACACTCGAAAATGTAAGTTAGCGTTTAGGATTCTGGGTCCAAAAAAACAAAAACAAAATAATGTTACCAAATTATCCAGACTATGAGGCATTTAATCAAATTGTTAACATACACTACAATTTAATTTATTTAGTGTTTAGGGTTTTGGTTTATGAGAAAAAAAAAAACAAAAACATTTTATCGGATTATTAAAATTCATGTAAATCGTCTATGAGACATTTTATCAAACAGTTGGAAAACAATACAGTTTTAGAAACTAATAATATTCACGATGATGTTAAAATCATGAACAAAGACAACCTTAAACCACAAATATCATCACAAGATTCAAAACCAGATTGGAAAGTTCGAAAATATGTTGAATTTATATTTACCATTCAATCATTTAACAATGAGCTGCTAATGGTGGTCTAGTTTATTGGTTGGTTTGACATTGAACTTCAATCCAAATCAAACCGAAAATGCACACCCCTAAATCGAACCATAAAAAAATTAATAAAAAAAAAAATTAAGGCTTTAATGTAAAAACCCCCAAAATCGTCACTTGAGAGGATTCATACCACCACAAATAATCAAATGATACCAGATATAAAATAGGAAAAAAAAAAAAAAACAAGCATTGAATTAATCCAAAATCATAAGCAAAACATGAAAGATTTACATAAGAGAAAATGAATTTGTCAAGACAGACATATTTGTGTTAGCTGCAATCTGAAGAGAATGGCCAATAATATTGACTGTTGCGTGGAACTGGAGACTGGTTGAAGAGCAACAGACAACAAGTCAACGAGGACGACCAAGAACGCCGTAGTTGAATGGTGGTCTGGTTGACAGAAAATGGAAAACAATTGAATTAGAGTTAGAGAGAGAGAGAGAGAGGTTGGTTTGAAAATTGTAGGGTTTTAACTCATAACGACGTCGTTTTGAGTTAAAAATTTTAACTTCCTCCAAACGATGTCGTTTTGAAGAAAAAATTTTAAATTAAACCAGTTCAGGTGAGGGTTTTTTTTCTTACATAAAAGAAAATGAAATTTGTCAAGACAGAGAAATTTGTGTCAGTTGCAACCTGAATAGAATGGCTGATAATATTGATTGTAGAGTGGAACTGGAGACTGGTTGAAGAGCAACAGACAACAAGTCGACGAGGCCGACCAAGAACGCCGCAGTTGAATGGTGGTCTAGTTGATAGAAAATGGAAAACGATTGAATTAGAGTTAAAGAGAGAGAGAGAGAGAGAGAGAGAGAGAGAGAGAGAGATGTTGATTTGAAAATTGTAGGGTTTTAACTCATAACGACGTTGTTTTGAGTTAAAAATTTTAACTTCCTTAAAACGATGTCGTTTTGAAGACAGAATTTTAAATTAAACGGGTTCAGGTGAGGATTTTTTTTTTCCAAACCCTCACCGAACCCACGACAAGTTGAAAATTCATACCCAAACCTACCCACGGGATATATTTTCAGAACCCAAATCCTTCTATTCAGGGTTGGATTCAGGTGGGTTCACGGGTTCTGGTAAAATTGCCATCTCTACATTGAACTATTGGAGAGAGGGAAAACACGTGGCTTATTCTAGATTTGCACTCCTTTCCTATTTTTATTTTTCCTTTTTATGATTTCTAGTTTCAATTTAATATATGATTAAATAAATTTTTATTGCAAAGATTTTAATGTCTATAAGAATAATTTTACTCAACCGTACCATAGAAATTTAAAATTAATAAGAATATGGTGTGCATAAAAAAGAATTTAAGGGGTGCAAATTAATTTGGTTTGTAAAAATTGTGGACTATATTTTTTTTATCCCAATGTATCCGGCATATGGGTAAAAAATTCAGATCAAAATTTGGATCAACAAATATGGGTAAAAATTCTGGTTCAAAACATGATCCAGGTAAAACCCATATATTACGAAGAGCCAATAGCATTGGTATAATTTTTTGTTGTGTAGATTTGAGTTGTGTTAGTAAGTAAAAATTGTTCTATATGGATTGGATTGTAAAAATTGTCAATGGATTGATTGTTTTAATAGAACATTTAATTGAGTTGAGATATTTACACCCCTCTAAAACTGTTTATACACCTTAAATATATATTTTTTCAAAATTTCAATATTATCCTTAAATTAAATTATTAGTATTTTAATTAAAACAACTAATAATTTTTATTTTGAATTGTTGACTCTAAACCAAATTTTAAAAAGGGAGCAAATAAAATAAAAATAATAAAGAAAAACAAAAATCCAAATCAACTTCTTTCGAGCATAAAAATTAAGATGGATTACGGAAGGTCGTTGCCTCCTCCATTCTAGATCAGAAAAAATAGAGGAGGCAGCCAACCCTACCAAAAAATAATTTTAGCATAATTGTGTAAAACCCCAATTTTTTTTTTTTTCAGTAACAATTCACATTAAATTTTTCAAGGTTCAGGTTCACCTTACACTTTTCCGTTTTTGATAATCAAACACATAATAAGATACAATTTTCAGTTTTTGACAATCAAACTCATAATAAAATACTAAAATGGAGTTCACAATAAATCTAAGTAAACAGACAAATACATAGGACTGCAAATGAGTGTCCATCACCCAGAGTTCAAAAAGCCTCAAATAACCTAAGAGCTGAATAAGAATTGAGGATCACCCTATCAAGTGCAAGCAGGGGGTGCTGCACCAGCTGTGGCGGAGCCTGGACCTTGGCCAGAAAATCAACTGTTCCCTTCTCCATTCCAGATGGAAAAAAAAAAAAAGTAAAAATGGAGGAGGCAGCTACACACAGAATAAAAAACCATCATATCTAATAATAACTTTAGCAACTTTGTTTTGTAATAATTATATAAAATCTCATTTGTTTCTGTAAGTTTTGTGGTTTCTCACTGCTATGATTTTAATTGTATATATATTGATTTTAAATATTTTATAATTTATTTATTTATAATGTTTATTAAAATTAAAAGAAGGGCATATTTGGTAATTTATGGGGTGTGCTTACAAAATTTCATATTTTAAAAAAATTAATAGGGTGTAGGTACGAAGAAAGGTGTACATAAAATTTTCAGGGTGTAAATATCGTCACTCTATGTAACGAAATTTGTACCCCTCAAAAACTGTATGTGCACCCTTTTTAAATATACACCCCTTTAAATATTTTTAAAACATGAAATCTTATAATCACACTCCACACATTACCAAATATGTCCTTCCATTTAATTTTTAAAAAATATTTTAAATAATACAAATATTTGGGAGGAGTCAGACCTCTTTAGTCTTAGACGGAGGAGGACTGTACATATGGATTCTCTTGATGTTGATTTTGCCTGAAAAATATCTCAGCATCCATCACATAAACTGAATGTATTTGAGATGCCAATTTGATATGACTTCCCTGCAACCAGCCTAGATTTCAAGTAGATGAAAGGAATCTCCCATTTCCTCATGCAGCCCATATTCTTCATATTGTGTGTGTTGGGCTCTTTCCTCTCACTCAAATCACATAAACTCAACATGTGGTCATGGCAAAAGGGTTGAATTTTCATCTCCGAAGTTAATTGCAGACTCAATTGATTTGAGTTTTTGTTTTTGTTTATTTATTTTTTCCTTTTTTTATTTTATATAGTTAGTTAAATTTTTTTTATAAAAAAAAGTAAAATAGTTATTAAAAATTATTACATTTTTGAATTAAAATATTAATAATTTAATTTAAGGGTTTTTTTGGAAGTTTGAAAATATATAAATTTGGGGTGTACATATAGATTTAGAGGGGTGCAAATATCGACACTCTTAATTAATTTAGTTTGGGAAAATTGGGGACCAAAAACTTTTGGCCCAGTGAATCCATGTAAAAAATTGGGTCAAGAAATGTGGATAAAAAATTCAGATGAACAAATATGAGTAAAATGTACGGGTCAAAACATAATATTTGTGGGTCAGATTCTAACCTTACCAGCATGCACATTCTGCAGGTTTGGGGTCAGATTTTGGATTTCAGTCCCTTTGATATTTGCGGGTTTGGGCCCGCAATTTACCAACCTTATTTTATTTATTTTAATTATTTTGAAATACTTTTTTTTTTTTTTTTTTTTTTTTTAATGTCAATTTACCAACCTTTTTGAAAATATTTATAACAATTACTATCCTATATTGTTTTTTTTTTTTTTTACAAGAATTACTATCATATTTGAAGATTATAATAATCAAATATTCATATACTAATAAACTTGCAAAAATAACATTTCATTATACAATTACAATTGATACAATTTCAAAAAGACAAACTCAAGTCAAACAGCGTCATGTATACTCCCGATAACCCGAACATTTGCATTTTAGAAATAGGTACTAGACCAAAATCATAACATTTCACATTTTATTTATTACCAACGTTGGGCTAAAATATGTATATTAATACATTTGTGTGATTGAAGCATAAAAGAATTTAACATATGTACTTTCGTAAACATACTATAAAATTCAAGTAAGAGCAAAACTCATTTATAGGAAATTTAGTAATAAACTAATAATATTATTGTAAACAAGGACCGCATATGTAGGAAAATGAATAGGGTTTGCAAAATGGGCTAAGTATAGAGGGGTTTTCCCTTGCCCGCATGATGTGGTCCGGGTTCAAACTCGGACTGCATCATTAAAAAGCCCACTTTAAACCCTTTATTATAAGCCCATATGAATGTGGGCTGTTTAAGGGTTTTACCTAGGTTAATTTAAAGCCCGCAAAAAACCCACTTAGGTTTAATGACAACTTGAACTTTTTTCTTCTTCCTCCATTACACCTATCTGCATCTCTACTTCAAAAACCGAAACAATTTCTCGACTCTCATCATATGTAGGAAAATGAATAGGGTTTGCAAAATGGGCTAAGTATAGAGGGGTTTTCCCTTACCCGCATGATGTGGTCCAGGTTCAAACTCGGACTGCATCATTAAAAAGCCCACTTTAAACCCTTTATTATAAGCCCATATGAATGTGGGCCGTTTAAGGGTTTTACCTAGGTTAATTTAAAGCCCGCAAAAAACCCACTTAGGTTTAATGACAACTTGAACTTTTTTCTTCTTCCTCCATTACACCTATCTGCATCTCTACTTCAAAAACCGAAACAACTTCTCGACTCTCATCATCGGTTGTCTCTACCCTCTTGGCGCCATGCCTCCATCGTGTTACCATCGCTTCTGGTCGCCACCGATCGCTTCCGATGAAGGTTGCCACCAGTCCCTTCCGACGAAGTTTCTTGAATTCATCCACATCCAACAGAAGAGACTAGAGAAAAACAAGCCAGAAAATTCGACAACACAGAAGAAAACCATCGGCTATCGAAATCTCTTTAGCTGCTCCATTTGTTAAGTACTACTTTTATTTAAATATGTGTTGATTTTGTGGGGGTGCTTCTTTTATAATAATCTTATTCCTTTTTAAGATTCTGACATAGATTTGTTTGTACTGGGAAGTCATAGTTTTGTACCTTGCAACACACATTTGACACTTCACTTGGTGGGTTTTTCTGATTTTTCTTTCAAGGAGAGATACTTGGTTGTTGCTGTGCAAGTTGGATCAGGTATTTTTCCATTTTTTCACTTGTTTTCTTGATTTGGGTTCTCTAATATGTAATGCTTTTTGGGGGGTTTTGGCATCTGGGCATTCGGTTATGCGATTTGTGGATTTCTGGGTATAATGAGGGTCAAAGGGTGGGCTTAGGTAAAGCCCTACCCGCATGCATACAATTGTTATTTGAGCTGGGTTTAAGCCTTTTGAAATTATGAGGGCTTTTTTAGGGCTTTTTGAGAGCTTGGGTCTAATGTGGGCTTAGGCCCTCAAATTGCCAACCCGAAAAATGAATATATACAAAAAAAAAAAAAAAAAAAAAAAAAAGGGTATTTTAGATCTAATAATAAGGAAAATAAATTTGTTCCCTAAAAGGTACATTTAGGTAACCGTTACAACACATATGCAACACGTGTGGCTTTCCACCACATACTTTCTTCTTGGCTTATTGAAAAAGCCAACCCACGTGGAGGCTCTACTTTTTTCTACATGTATGTTGAATAGTGGCCCTTTTGCTTGTCTTGTTTTGATTGGCCTTCCCCACCTATAAGTATGTTCAATTTTATTGTTTCTTTTTTTGGATGTAATCTGAAAAGCTCCCTCTTGTATCTCTAAAGAAATAATAAAAAGGCAATCAAAGGCAATATATTCTCTCATATTCTCTCGTTTTCTCTCTTCTCTCACCTGACGTTTTCATCTTTATTATTTATTATTCACCTTATGAATCTATTGTTTCAATTTTTATTTTAACACGTTATCAACACGATGCTGTTATTTCTAGAACCTGAAGCGTCTAAATTTATTACCACTAGAATCTGAAATTCCTAGATTTATTACTAGAGCTTGAAGCTTCTGAATTTATTATTACTAGAACTTGAAGTTTCTAGATTTTTATTTATCAATATCAGAACATGTAGTTCTGGATTTAGTTTCTCTCATTTTATTTACTTTTACGTGATTTACTTTCCTGCATTTTATTTACTTTTACACAATTTATATTTTAACAATTTGGTCACCCATCCAGAACCTGAAGTTTATAGACTTATTTATCATTACTGAAACTTGAAGTTTCTAAATTTATTTATTTACAAATATTCCTTTATATATCCGAAAATTTAAATTTCTCAGATTTTTATCAGACTAGAAGTTCCGACTCCAATTGTGATTTTCACAATAACCAGAAGCTATAATAATGCCAAAGGTTGCAAGTTTGAAATTTGCCACACTACAAGTGTTTGGGGACAATTACATGTCCTAGGTTATTGATGCCAGATTACTCCTAAAATCAGAAGGCCTGTATTACACCATTGAAAACAGGGCCGAGGCATATGAACAAGACAAATCCACTGCCATGGTTATTATCTGTCACCATATGCATGAGGATCTAAAAGCCCAATATCTAACTGTCACAGAACCAAAAGTTCTATGGTAAGAACTAAAATATCGATTTAATATCCAACTTGATGTTGCATTACCAATTGCCAGATATCAGTGGCAACATTCACGCTTTCAAGACTTTAAATCAGTCTCTGAGTATAATTCTGCTTTATTCAAAATCACTACACAGCTGAAATTGTATGGTCAGGATGTAATATAAAACAATATGTTGGAAAAAACATTTACAAACTTTCATGCCTCGAACATGATATTACAACATCAATATCAAGAACGTCAATTCTTAAAATATTAAGAGCTAATCTCATGTCTCCTGGTTACAGAGAAAAATAACAAGCTCTTAATAAAAAATCATGAATCACGCCCAACCAGTCTACAACATTCCCAGAAGTGAATGCTAATACTATTAGAGGACATAATCGCGGTCGCGGTCCTTACTGTGGTTGTGATCCTGGCCATGGTCGAGGTTGCGGAAGAACATATGGTTATTTTGGTCCGGGTGGTTATAATCAAAATAGTGAAAACATTCTCCAGAAATTGAATGTTAATAAGGCCGGACCAGACAAAGGGAAGAGTAGCCAAAAATGGCCTAAGAAAGATGATGGCATTTGTTTCAGCTGTGGTTGTCATAATCATTTGTCACGTACATGCCGCACACTTAAATATTTGGTTGAGCTTTATCAAGCATAGATCAAAGGAAAGGAAAAGGGGAAGAATCCTGAAGTCAACTTCATGAAGGATTCAGATTTTATGGATATCACTCAGTTTAATGTTTCTAATTTTCTAGATGATCCAAATGATAAAGTGGCCATTTCAATTGGTGATGGAAATGTCCATACCAATTAAGTACTGCTTGTAATATTTTTTTTATCATGTGAAATGTTTAAGTAAATATTCCTCATGAAATATATACTTTATTTGAATTTGATCACTTTATCTAATATGCATTTTTTTTTTTTTTTTTTGTGAATAGATGTCTTTAAACGGTAAATTAGGTGATGTTGAAAAGCAAGATACAGGAGATATATGTCTAGCCGATAGTGCAATGACACATGATTCTGCGGAATTAGAAATACTTTATGAATTTAACCTTGCTCAAAGCAAATGTTAATACAATATCAGGTCTAGTAGATCTGATAGAAGGCTTTGGTAGAGCCATGATATTGTTACAAAACAATACTAAAATATTTATCAACGATGCTTTATATTCAAGCAGATCCAGAAGAAATTTACTTAGTTTCATAAGATATACGGTGTAATGGATATCACAAAGAAACTATAAGTGATGAGAATATTGAGTATCTGTGCATTACTTCTCATAATTCAGGCCAAAAACTCATTATAGAAAAGTTGTGTGCTTTATCATCTGGATTATATTACTCTTATAAGAGGTGTAAAAGTTTATGCAGTTATGAACCAGAAGTTCTCAGACCCAAAAATATTTATGATTTGGCATGATTGTCTTGGTCACTTAGGATCTATAATGATGTGTAGAATCATTGAAAATTCTCATGGACATCCGTTAAAGAACTAGAAATTCTTTTATTGCATGAAAATTTATGTACTGCATGTTCACAAGGGAAATTAGTAATAAAACCATCCCATTCTAAGGTTGGCTTTGAATCCCCCGTCATTCTTAGAAAGGATTCAATGGGACATATGTGAACCTATTCATCCACAAAGTGGACCATTCCGTTATTTTATGGTCCTAGTTGATGTATCCATCAGATAGTCACACGTTTGATTATTATCAACACGCAATGTAGCTTTTGCAAGATTACTTGCACAGATTATCAAGCTTCATGCACATTTTTCTGATCATCCGATTAAGTCAATACACCTTGATAATGTTGGTGAATTTGCTTCCAAGACATTTGATGAATATTGCAGATCAGTTGGGATTGATGTTGAACATCTAGTTCCACATGTGCATACTCATAATGGATTAGCAGAAACACTTATCAAGCGTCTCCAGGTAATTGTAAGAACTTTATTATTGCGAACACAATTACCAATTTTTGTTTAGGGACATGCTATTTTACATGTTGCTGCATTAATTTGTCTTTTTCCCGCTACTTATCATCAATATTCACCAGTACAACTTGTATTCGGCCATCAACCAGATATTTCTCATCTGCCCACTTTTGGTTGTGCAGTTTATGTCCTAATTACATCTACACATAAAACAAAAATGGGAACCCAAAGGTGTTTGGGAATATATGTTGGTTTAGATTCAACATCAATTATTAGGTATCTTGAACATTTGACTGGTGATCTTTTTACTGCACGATTTGCTAATTGTCATTTTGATGAGAGAAATTTTTCATCATTAGGGAAAGGAAAAACTTCTCCTGAAGAGAAGTGTGAACTTTCTTAGAAAGTTTCTAGTTTAATTCATCTTGACCCATACACATATCAATGTGAGAATGAAGTACATAAAATAGTTCCTCTTCAAACAATAGCAAATCAGTTACCAAATGCATTTGCAGATACTACTAGGGTAACAAAATCATACATACCAGCTGTTAATTTACCAGCATGGGTGATTGTTCTAGGAAGACAATCTAAACAAACAATAGCAAAAGAATCATCTAATGTACACCAGAAGCGTGGTAGACCACTTGGTTCGAAAGATATTGTTCCCCGGAGGAAGAAAATAAAATATCAGGATCATATTCCTAAAATTATGAATAAATCCACTTTCTCTAAATTAATTCCACAAGAGTTAGATGTCCCTGAAAGGACGCAAGAACAGGGAAAGGAATCTCTGAAGAGATACAAGAACACAGAAATGAGGAGATTTCTATAAATTATACAAGAGGAATGTGGAATCGTGAAGAAACAATGGTCGATAATATATTTTCGTACACAATGGCTACTGAAATTTTAAATGATGATTACGAGCCCCATAACCTCGACGATTGTAGGCAAAGGTTCGATTAGCCTAAATGGAAAGATCCAATTAAAACAGAATTGATTTCATTAGCCAGACGTAAAGTATTTGGACCAATACTTCAGACGCCTAAAAACTTCAAACCTGTTGGATACAAATGGGTTTTTGTACGGAAACGTAATGAGAAAAACAAGGTGGTGCGATATAAGACATGACTCGTAGTACAGGGTTTCTCGTAGAGACTTGATTTTGATTTTGATGAGACGTATTCACCAGTGATGGTACAATTACGTTTTGATTTCTGATAAGTTTGGCTATCTTGGAAAGACTTGAAATGCATCTTATGGAAGTAGTAATTGCCTACCTATATGGCTCACTCGATTAAGATATTTACATGAAAATCCCTAAAGGATTTAGAATGCCATAAGCATACAAATCAAGACCTCGCAATTTATACTTGATTAATTTACAAAGGTCCTTGTATGGATTAAAGCAATCTGGGCGCATATGGTACAACTGCCTCAGTGAATATTTGATTAAAGAAGGATATATTAATAATCCTATATGCCCATGTGTCTCCATAAAGAAATCAGAATTTGGATTTGCTATCATAGCAGTTTATATTTATGATATGAATTTAATTGGAACTCTTAGAGAGCTCTTGAAAATTGCTAAATATTTGAAAAGGGAGTTTGAAATGAAAGATCTAAAAAAGACAAAATATTGTCTCGGCCTGGAAATTGAGCATAAATCAAACGGAATACTTATCTATCAATCAGCATATGTTGAAAAGATTCTAAGAAGATTTAATATGAACTATGCTCATCCATTAAGTTCCCCTATGATTGTTAGAACTTTTGATCCTAAGAAAGATCCATTCTGGCCAATTGAAGATGGTGAAAAGATACTTGATCCCGAAGTTCCGCATCTTAATGCAATTGGTGCTTTATTATATTTGGTTCAATGTACTAGACCCGATATTGCATTTTCAGTAAATTTGCTTGCTAGATTCAGTTCAGCACCAACTCGAAGACATTGGAATGAGATTAAACATCTTTTTCGTTATCTTCGTGGAAAGAAAGATTTAGGATTATATTATTCAAAATCTAACAACTTTTCAAGTTTACTTGGTTATGCTGATACCGGATATCTATCTGATCCCTATAAAGCTCGTTTACAAACAAGATATGTTTTTACCTATAATGGCACATCAATCTCCTAGCGCTCCACAAAGAAAACTCTTGTTGCTACATCCTCTAATCATTCTAAGATCCTTGCACTTCATGAAACAGGCCGAGAATGTATGTCGTTAAGGTCAGTTATTTATCATATTCAAAATACATGAGGATTTTCATTATCAACAGAAATGCCGACACCGATATTTGAAGATAATGCGGCTTGTATTACTCAAGTTAGATGGGGATATATCGAAGGAGATAGGACCAAACATATTTCTCCTAAATTCTTCTATAATCATAAACTTCAACAAAGCCGACAAATTGATGTTAAACAAATACGGTCTACAGATAATCTTGCAGATCTATTTACCAAAACATTGCCTACATCAACTTTTGAGAAACTGGTATATGGAATTGGCATGCGTCGGCTTTGTAAATTACATAATTGATATTGAAGTTTTATTTAGGGGGAGTGTTCAATCAGGGGAAGCAAAATTTTGAATATGACATATGTGTACTGTACTCTTTTCCTTTCCATCGAATTTTGTCCCACTGGGTTTTACCAGATAGGTTTTAATGAGGCAGTTCTGAACACATCCATATCACTTAATCCAGAAGATCATTGTATATACTTTCGCTAAGGTTTTTATCCCACTGAGTTTTTCCTAGCAAATTAAAATATAAATGGTGAAAATTCAAGGGGGAGTGTTACAACACATATGCAACACGTGTGTGGCTTTCCACTACATACTTTCTTCTTGGCTTATTGAAGAAGCCAACCCACGTGGAGGCTCTACTTTCTTCAACTACATGCATGTTGAATAGTGGCCATTTTGCTTGTCTTGTTTTGATTGGCCTTCCCCACCTATAAGTATGTTCAATTTTATTGTTTCTTTTTTTGGATGTAATTTGAAAAGCTCCCTCTTGTATCTCTAAAGAAATAATGCAAAGGCAACCAAAGGCAATATATTCTCTTGTTTTCTCTTTTCTCTCACCTGACGTTTTCATCTTTATTATTTATTATTCACTTTATTCATTATTAACTTTAGGAATCTATTTTTTCAATTTTTATTTTAACAGCATCTAGGTATGTATTATGCAAATATCTATTTACCACGTATGATTGCTCATATGTTACAAGTTTAAGGCTTCACTAATTATATTAGAAAGTCACGGGAGACACCTAAACATATAAAACAATAATCATTTAATAAAACTCATCAAATGAAATAAGAGTGCAAGTTGCGGTTGGTCCAATGGTAAAACCCCTCACAACACACACATGCACGCATACAGGCACGCACGCACGCACGCACACGTGCACACACACATGTACACGTGCACAAGCACACACGTAAACGCACACGTGCACACGCACACACACACACACACACACACACACACACACACACACACACACACACGCTCACGCTCACCCATACTCCCACACGCACGTACACACACACGCACACATGAATTTATACTAGAGTACTAGGGAAGTTTACAACCAATAAAGAAACCTCCTCCTACATGCGTATGTCTTTGTGATCCCCACACACACTCAAGGAAACCTTCTCTTACATGCATAAGTCTTCCTGATCCACATACACGCATGTATTTATACTAGAGTACTAGGGAAGTTTTAAACCAACAAGGAAAGCTTCTCCTACATGCATAAGTCTTCCTGATCCATGCAAAGTCCTATTTTTTTATGCTTAAGACTTTCTTGTTCAAGACAAAGAGAAACTCCTTTCTTTTAAGCACAAGAACTTCCAGAAGAAAACCTTTCTTTTTTCGTGCACCTTTCTTGATCTATAGACAATACGCTGTCACCATGGTCTGGGTAACGGTTGGCCACTCGCGCCCTACATCATGGAATATCATTGAAAGAGACCGCTCAAACTACCGCAGTCTGAGCCTTTTGCCTTCGCCGTGTTCTACACCGCGTTGATCTCACTAAATTGACCACGGTTTGCACCGTTGTCTATGCACGTGCTTACGCTGCAGTCCACACCACGGTTCCTTCTTGAATCCAATTCTTTAGTTCTTCTTTGGTCTGCAAGCCTCCTTTAAACACCATCTCTGACTTCCAAACGTTTCCCACGGCTCTAAGAAGTTTCACATCAGTTGAGTCTCGTTTGATTAACATTGGATTCACTTAGGAATACATGCCAAAAAACCTAACAATTCTCTCCTTTATTGATAATTCTCAAGATCTTTCTCCACAACCATGACTCTCTACACCGAGAATCACCATACCCCACAACAAAGTATAACCTCTTAAGAATGAACTATCCTAAGATTTCTTCTTATTCCAGCAGCATGTCAAAATAATTTACTGAAATTATGGTGCAACTCCTCACGTCAAATTTTCAGGGAGTTTGTCGATATCCATTTCCACCACACACATTGTATCACCTTCTGACCAATGACCTATGTGCAATTGTGGATCCACTAGCAGCAACATATTATCTTCTTGATAGTGGAGAAACCTGCCAAAAGAATAAACGTGTCCTTGCATCACCTAACCTGGTGAAAAACTTGCTATTAGTACTGGGAATGCTTTTCCAGATAAGCCCCACACCACACCAGAGACTTTGAGCATTTTTTTTAAATACCTTGCGTAATCCAGATCGGATCTCCATGACTTGTATTTGCCACCACAAGTCCAACAATATTCTTCCTCCATCAAAAACCACTGAGTTTGAAACCGCTTTCAAGACGTATCTTCTTTGCTAAACCTATACTAGGTAACTATGAATCATCATCCCAATACCACCAAGTCCTCCATACGATATTCCGTAAGGACTTGACACCGCCATCGGCTATAATACTAGTTGTTAGGAATCAAACCGATGAACGTAGAAGCGACATGCCTAGTCTTCACCACATAACAAATAACGTCTACTAGCTAAAAAAATAAGATGAGAAAATAAATCAATCACACAAACACAAGATATACGTGGAAACCCTAAATCAGGGAAAAAACCACAGACCGTCAGGACGATAAAGAAATAATCCACCATGTAGTATATTTGTAGAACCACGCATTTTGGGATTCTCTCTCTCTCTCTCTCTCTCTCTCTCTCTCTCTCTCTCACAACCCAAACCCAAACTACCGAGCCTTACCGAGCCTTCAAGCTCACAACCGAGATTAAACCTAGCTCTCAACTCATAACATTCATCTGGTCTTACTCCAAGTGCACCCGCCAAATATCCCCTTAGGTCTCCCCTAAATATCACCAACGGAACTCTCTCTTGATCCTCAAATATTCCACAGATCTCTCCCTAGATATTCCCACGGAGCCTCCCCCGAATCAAACCCACTCTCTGATGTTACATGTGTTTCTTTTTGCTCTACTCTTTCAATAAAAAAATATTACATGTAACTATACTAGAGTTCTAGAGAAGTTTAAAGCCACAAGGAAACCTTCTCCTATACATACAAGTCTTTCTGATCCAAGTAAAGTCCTACTCCTTTACGTTCAAGACTTTCCTGTTCAGCACAAAGTGAAACTCTTTTCCTTTAAGCAAACGAACTTCTAGAAGAAAACCTTTCTTTTTTCACTCACCTTTCATTATCTGTGCAAAATATGCCATCACCGCGGTTGGCCACCTGAGCCTTACACCACGGAATGTCATTGGAAACAATTGCATAGAATACTGCGGTCTACGCCTCTTGCCTCCATCGTGGTCTACATAGCGTTGATCTCACTGAGAAAGATTGTGGTCTGCACCATTGGCTATGCACGTGCCTACGCTGCAGTCCACGATGTGGTTTCTTATAAAACTCAATTTTCCAGTTCTTCTTTAGTCTTCAAGCCTCCCTCAAACACCATCTCTGACTTCCAAACATTTCTCACGTCTCCAAGAAGTTTCACATCAGTTGAGTCTCGTTTGGTTAATAGTGGGTTCATTTGAGAATACAAGCCAAAAAACCTAACACTAACTCCTTTCTAAATATCGGAATTTTATCAAACACCTTTAAATTTCTGTAATTTTTTAAGCACACAATGTTCAATTCTTACATTGCAGATTTCGATCCTCTAATGTCAAAATGCAACACAAGATGCAGTAACCAAGTCTAAGTAGAAAATAAGATACATCTAATAACAAACAAATTAGTGGAAAAGATACGAAGGAACAGGGAAGAACCCAAGCATTGTAAAGTAAAAGCGTTTGGATGCATTGATGTAGCATTGTAGCAATTCCCAATTTTCCACGATCCATAATCAACCAATTCTAAACCATAATTTGAAAGCTTATCCATAAAAAAATTTTCCTTCGCTGATGATATGAGATTAATATTCATGTAATTAATGAAAGATATCCTATTTACCCATCTAGTACCAACTTGCTTATATGTTAGCAATTCAGTACCTTTAATCTTTTTCGAAGGTCTGGTTAGAGTGATCTCCTAAATAGAGCTCCACCACATTTTGTGTCATATTTTGTTTTGTTTTATTTTTTATTTTTTATTTTATTTATTATTTTTTAAAGACCTTATATTGGAGAGAATTTATAATTGAGTTTTATAAAAATTAAATAATAAGATATTAAGGCTAGATTTAAGCCAGATTTATTTTAAACCCATTTATTCTCAAGCTATAGATGCATGTTTTTTTAAAGAAAAATCTTTTTGAAATACACCAACATATTCTAAAATCTTAAGAATTGTAAATTCAAATGTTATTTTACTTTAAAATAAAAATCATTTTTATTTGGCTTAATTGCACAAACATCCCCTAAGTTTCAACGAAATTGCACTCATATACAATATTTTCGTTTATTGCACAAACATCCCCTGTAAAACGTTGACCTATCACTGACTAATAGGAAATGGCGAAAATACCCTTACATGAAATTATCAATTCCCATTTATTCTCAAGCTATAGATGCATGTTTTTTTTACTGAAAAATCTTTTTGAAATACACCAACGTATTCTAAAATCTTAAGAATTGTAAATTCAAATGTTATTTTACTTTAAAATAAAAATCATTTTTATTTGGCTTAATTGCACAAACATCCCCTAAGTTTCAACGAAATTGCACTCATATACAACATTTCCGTTTATTGCACAAACATCTCCTGTAAAACGATGACATATCACTGACCAAAAGGGAATGACGAAAATACCCTTACATGAAATTATCAATCCCCCCCCCCCCCTGTGACCTTTTATAAATTGCTCCCTCTATTCTCTATAATAGCAAGTCAACCCCTGAAACCTAAAAATAATAGTTGCCGTTATTTGGAATTGAACCTGTAACCTTTAAGCTAGAACTCATGCCTTAATCAACAGAGCTACTCAAACTCTTTGTTAGAAGTCAATTGATTTAAATGTATATATATGTATACAGTTAAATAATGTATATATGTATATATGTATATACATATATATATATATATATATATGTATATATGTATATATATAGTTATATAATTATATTTTAAGGCTTAATTGCATAAAAGAGTTGAAATATTTTTCTTTCCATAATTTAAACATATTTTAAATAATTATTTTCCTTTTTTTTTCTTATTTTCTTTTTCGCTTTCATAAATATGTTTTTATATATTATTATTATTATTAAATTTGAATTTATTTAAAAATATATATATATAAGTTTATTTTAAATTATATAAACATATTTAAATTATTTTTAAGGCTCAATTGCACAATATATATTTTAAATAAATTCATATTTAATAATAATAAAAGGATTTAGTAATAGGTCATATTTAATATTTTCGTGTAAAGATGGATGAAAGGATTAATATCGATCTTCTCTATGTAAAGATGGATGAAAGAATTTAGTAAGGGTTTTATGTTCCTCTCCCCAGCCGTCCTTGAAATCTCCTCTCGTCGCCTTAAATAGGTTGCTTTTTAAAATAGGTCAGTCAAAGTTCTAAAAGAAACATGTTTGCACACGACCGCCCCATGGACCGCTCCCTAGGCAAGGTGTATGAGCAGCGGCCCACAAATAACGCACGACTGGGAGTGAACGCCGGCTAGACCACTTGGGAGGCATGTGCCTGACCGGCGGTCTGGCCGGCAGAAATTATTGATCCTTCCTCTGCTGATGATCTCTTGCTGGACCGCTTAGAAGGCACTGTATAGCCGGCGATTTGGCCGACGGAATTTCTTAGACCTTCCTTTGCTGGTAATCATTTGCTGGACCGCTTAGAAGGCACTACATAGCCGGCGGTCTAGCCGACGGAATTTCTTAGACCTTCCTCTGCTGCTGATCGCTTGCTGGACCACTTAGAAGGCACTGCATGGCCAGCGGACTGGACTATGGCAAAAGACAGTTTTTCCCTTTTTAACACTTTTTTACTCCAATTCATCTGCGAATGGATTCCTTAGTATTGCTAATGAAAACATCCTACATGGGCTCAACAAACACATCAAACCACCAAAAATGACTCAAATGATAGGCAAAATACATAGAACAAAGGGTGAAATATAAGCATAAGATTAGACTGATCAAAAACCCAATCCATATCAATCAAATGGGTAGTAATTACCATGTAGTTAACATTCTGTATTGAAGTCCATGTGTTTGTGGTAATACTAACCCTTTGCTTATTTGTCGAAAACAGACTTTTGAACATCGCCTTCTCATCCGCATACAGCTGAAGCACATCTCTTGTAACTGTTCTTCGAGATGGAATATCAAACCTAGGACAAGCATTCCTCATAAATTCTCAAAATCCTTTCCCTTTAACAAAACTGAAAGGCAACTCATTTATGACTATCATCCTAATTAGTGTCTTCCTAACAACCTCATAATTATATATTGTAGGCACTACATCGACTGTTTTACCTCACCACCACCTTCTACACGAGTTAATGTTTTTTGCTTTTTACCTGCTAAGGTGTTTTGATATTTGCCACAATTATCCAAGTGCCTTTTCAAAGTAGAAGTACCATTTTTACCAAGAATTGATGCATAATACTTCTTACAGAAGTTGCACATTGGTCGTGTCCCTTTTTTGATCCTAGCAAAAGATAACCACAAAGCAGATCTCAAGTTTTGAATTTTCTGGTCTTTATTAGGTTCTGGTTCTTTCTCCATCTACAGATCAATAACAAACAACAAAGCAAACACATGCATAATAATATTAACATATAAAACTTGTCAAAAAAAAAAAAAAAGCAAAAGCAAAAGTAAATAAAAAAAAAAAATTGAAACGTAATGAGAAGACATGCAAGTTACTATTATATATATATTTTGAAAATCATCATTTTAAAACACAGAAGAGCTACACAGCCATAAAGGCCAAACACAGCAAAATAGGGCACCAATGTGGCCAACGAGACAGAACCACAAACTAAACAGGGCACATAAATCCCAAAACAGTAGCCAACAAAGGTAAGAAACCACACCAAGACACACAAAAAACCAAAGAAACAAAAATAAAGCAGAAAACAGCGAGCCAAGCCTGATCAAACATTAAATAAAGTTACTTAAAGGAGCCACAGAGTACTAGTCTACTATTACTATTACTTGCCTGATCAAATAGCGAGGCAAATTACTATATTATATATGGATAATGGGTCATCAAAATAAAAAATAAAAAATAAAAAATAAAAAACTAAAGGAGCAATAAAAATAAAAATTAAATAAAGTATCATATAGAATTTTAGAAAGTAAAAAAAAATAAAAAGAAATAACATAAAGTCAGTTACTAGTTGCTATTCGTATAAATCTATAATCATATGACAACGAAATAAGATTTGTTTTTTGAAAAGCAAGTATATTGAAGAAGGTCAAGAGACCAAACCCCCGCTAGGGTAAAACAATGCAATAAGATTGATTACATACAAGCGTTTACTGTTAAATAAAAGATATTACATCTATTGAGAGTTTGAGACGGTAATGCCAGTGACAATTTCGTAAAAGAATGAAAATAAATTGAAATCTTTTACCTTCCCTTGCTTGGATTTTTTTGTTAATGGATTTTTTTCCTTGAAAGCTTGAACAAACGTGTCTTGTAGACTGTTGCTCTGTGGCCGAATAAAATAGCTAGTAACTGCAAAATAAGTAAATAACTACAAAATAAAAAATTAGGGTTTTTGACTCTACCTTTTATTTTTAAATTCTATCAAAAAGTTTTGGGTGTGATATGTAATACAAAAATAAGTAATAGTATTTACTAAAGGTATTCTGTTTATGGTCTGGTCCGGGTTTAATATACTTGGACCATAGATCGAACCGGACCATAGATCGGACCGGACCATATGGTTTTACTATAATAAAACCATACGGTTTTTTTCAAAGTACGAAATTGGACCAAACCAAGCAATTTGGTTTGGTTTGGTCCGGTTTATGGTTTATGGGCTTTTTTGCCCACCCCTACACAAAGGACAAATAAAGTCTACGAACTCCAATAACCCACAAACGCCCATGCCTCATAAAATTAAAATGGATCCACATAGACTCAAACTAAAACAAAACCAACAAAAACCGAGTCAACTACTAACTCAGTCTCCATATATGTCTCAAGTTCTCTCTCTCTCTTTCTCTCTCTCTCTCTCTCTAAAGAAAATTAGAAACCTAAGCTCTTTGCTTCTTTGCCTCTTTCAGTTTTGCCACCGTCTTTCCGAGTTTGTCGAAGGCTTCTCTTTCCTACTTCTTACCCATTGGCCTTCAATCCGGTATCTTACGTCTTCAGCCAGGGGTTCCAGATTTCAATCCGGCAATGTAGAAGTCCTTTAATGCGCAGGTCTGGGTCAGGTTCTATGATCTTTCTTGGGAATACTGGCATCCGAAGATTATTTCTGATTTAGCTAGAGGTGTAAGTGTTCCTCTGAGGTTGGACAAAGCCACTATTGATGGTGATTTTGGGTGTTTTGCTAGAGTGCATGTGGTTGTTGATGTCTTTTCATCACCTCTGACCTCTTTGTTACTGGAGAGGGATGATTCTCAAAGTTCATTCATTTCGGTTGAGTATGAGAATCTCCATACTTTTCTACTCTACTTGTTCTTCCATTGGACATTTATCTCATGATTGTAGATGGAACAACTCTAACAATGTTTCTTCTAGTATGGGTAAGTCGGCTCTGATTCGGGTTGGGTCGGTTGTGGTTGGTAATAAGGTTGGGTTTTAGGTTTTTCGTGGTAAAGCTTATACTCAAACGCCCTTGCCTCATAAAATTAAAATGGATCCATATAGACTCAAACTAAAACAAAAACCAACAAAAACCGAGTCAACTACTAACTCAGTCTCCATATATGTCTCAAGTTCTCTCTCTCTCTCTCTCTCTCTCTCTCTCTCTCCAAAGAAAATTAGAAACCCTAGCTCTTTGCTTCTTTGCCTCTTTCAGTTTTGCCACCGTCTTTTCGAGTTTGTCGAAGGCTTCGCTTTCCTACTTCTTACCTATTGGCCTTCAATCCGGTATCTTACGTCTTCAGCCATGGGTTCCAGATTTCAATCTGGCAATGTAGAAGTCCTTTAATGCGCAAGTCTAGGTCAAGTTCTATGATCTTTCTTAGGAATACTGGCATCCGAAGATTATTTTTGATTTAGCTAGAGGTGTAGGTGTTCCTCTGAGGTTGGACAAAGCCACTATTGATGGTGATTTTAGGTGTTTTGCTAGAGTGCATGTGGTTGTTGATGTCTTTTCGTCACCTCTGACCTCTTTGTTGCTGGAGAGGGATGATTCTCAAAGTTCATTCATTTTGGTTGAGTATGAGAATCTCCATACTTTTCTGCTCTACTTGTTCACTTGTTCTCCCATTGGACATTTATCTCATGCTTGTAGATGGAACAACTTTAGCAATGTTTCTTCTAGTATGGGTAAGTCGGCTCTGATTCAGGTTGGGTCGGTTGTGGTTGGTAATAAGGCTGGGTTTTAGGTTTTAGGTTCTTCGTGGTAAAACTTATACTCATATAGAGTTTCGGCCAGTTTCTTCGCAAGTTTTGTAGTCTCAGTGTCTAATGCTTTTACAGAGATTCACTTTGATTTGACTTCTTTAGAAGATGTGGCGGTTTTGCATTCTATGGTATTTAGGCCGACCATAAGGGCAATTGTATTGTCATATTTGGTTTCTTATTAAGGTTCTATTGTTTTAGTGGTTTTTACTGATTCTGTCTCTATGGTAGGTTCATGAGAGCATCAGTCTAGGTGTGTTGAGGTTGCTCTGGTTGTGCCTTCTTCTATGCTTGAGAGTCCGTCAGTTCTATTGGATTCATTTCAGCAGTTCTCAGTTGGGATGGCTAGTACGGTTTCAGGTCTTGAGCTATGGTGGTTTCCCCTTTCGTTGGGATTGATTCTGCTCTAGTTCCCAATTCTTCATCTAGTATTCTCTCTCATTCGGATGTTCCTTCCTCCGTGGGTTCCATTGTTTCTTTTTTGTTAGATGCGCAAAATTTGGGAGGTGATAAGGATTATGTTGCTCACCCGATTGCTTCTTTGATTTTATCAAACCCTTCCTCTCGTTTGGGGACTTTGGCATGGCGGGATGTTAGAGCTCACCAGGTTATTGTAGATAATTAAGTTATACAATCCACTTTAGTAGTGAGGATTAATTAAAGAGTTTTGAGGGATGGATCTTGTCATTGTAAGGCTTCTTTGGTGGCTACGGATGTCGTGGTTTTGCTTATGGTTTTGAGCCTCCCTTATTCAATTCCTAAGCTGAGCTTCGTCTTATTACAGTTTCTTTTTATGAGTGCCAAGTTGAGGAGAGCGAGGTTGATGCTTCTCTTGTTTCTTAAAGGACAATGATGGTTAAACGTAGGCTAGTTCTTATAATTTCGAAGTCCAAATACCTCCAATTTTTTTAGATGATTAGTGTCTTCTACTAGAATTATCATGGGATTGGGAACGGTTTTACGAGGAAGGTCCTTAATGATCTGTGTTGTTTGCATCATCCTTATCTAGTGTGTATTACTAAAACTATGGTGGTGTTTTCTTCCATTGCTTCTGGTCCTCTCTTGCTTTGCATTTGATTGGTGAAAATTACAGAGGGGAGTTACTGCTGACCATATATGTTTTTGCTTGTGATTCTTTCTC
Organism: Acer negundo; assembly: GCA_035582765.1. Lineage (NCBI taxonomy): Eukaryota > Viridiplantae > Streptophyta > Magnoliopsida > Sapindales > Sapindaceae > Acer > Acer negundo. Next base: position 30,710,823 of record CM069241.1, on the reverse strand, counting down.
CGATGCTCAAGTTGTTTGCTTTCATGAGCAACAGCTTGCGGTCTCACTCTTGGTTAACTCTAGGTTACATTAGTATACTTTTGTTTATGCGAGCACTTATGCTCAAGTTTTTCGTTCGCCTTGGTAGTCTTTTCATGATTTGGTCAGCATGGTTTCTTCCTCGTAATTGGTTATGGGGAACTTCAATGCAATTTTGGAAGCTTATGAGTTTTTAGGTTCTCGTTCTCTTTCTCAGAGTTCTTGCATGGATTTTAGATCGATGATTGACAACTGTGAGCTAATTGGTATTTGATCTCAAGGTTCTCATTTCACTTGGGCTAGGGGTCAATATACCCGTACTCGAGTTAAGAGGAGAATAGATAGAGCTTTGGTTTTTGATGGTAGTGTCTCTTACTGGCGAGACATATCTTCTGTGGCTCTTCCTCGTCGGTTTTTTGATTATTGTCCGTTGTTGATCCAATTTTTGGACATTGATGTTCCTAGGCCAAAGCCTTTTTCGATTTCAAAGCATGTGGCTAGATCATTCCGATTACTTGGATATTGTTCGGAGAGTTTGGAGTCCTCCATCTACAGGTAGCCCTCATTAGGTGGTCATTAGTAAGTTGAGATGTTTGAAGAAGGCTCTCAAGCCATCGAACTGAGAGGTGTTTAGTGATCTTAACTTAGACATCTCTAAAAAGCCAGCGGAGCTTCAGTCCATTCAGCTTGAGATGTTTGATATGGGTTTCTCCCAGAAGCTTTTTATGGTAGAGTTGAGGGTTCATCATGATCTGGATGTGTTATTATGCCGGCAAGAGTGCTTCTTTATTTTGTATGACAGAGGAGTTTCTAAACAGATTACTTTCTAGAATAATGGAGTCTTTTTAACTGTTATCGATTTTTTCTCCGAGAGGGTTTGTTGCTCCGACTCATCTACTTTATGCGGATGATGTTTTGATCTTTTGTAGAGGTACGATAAAGAACCTGAGAGGTATCGTGCATGCCTTCAGGACTTATGGCAACATTTCAGGTCAATTAGTTAATTGAAGCAAATCTTCCATCTATTCCGGTTCGTCTGCTCTATCCCAAATTGAAAATTTGTTGTCTTTGGTTGGTTTGTCTATTGGCCAGTTACCGTTCTCTTTTTTGGTGGTTTTTTTATTCAAGGGTAGACCAAAACAGTCTGTGTTGTAGCCGGTTGCAGATAAAATTCTGTCCAAGTCTGCTAAGTGGAAAGGTAGGGGCCTTTCTATAGTTGGTCGTGCTACTCTGATTAAATCAGTCATCATGGTTTCCATTGTGCATTCGTTCATGACTTATAAGTAGCCTACTTCATTGTTATGGTAGATTAACTGTAAGATCAGGAACTTTTTGTGGACATGTTCTTTTGAAGAATCCAAACTGGTCCGAGTTTCTTAGGCTCTTTATTGGTAGCCTTATTCTCTTGTTGGTACGTCTTGGTTTAAGGATCTGGGTTTGCTTAATGACTCACTTTTGAAGAAATTCACTTGGAAGATCATGACGTTTGAAGGGTTTGTCTTCTCGTTTTTGCGTAAGCATTATATTTGGTTGTTTCGGAAGTCATTGGGGCGGAAGGGAAGAGGGGTGGTGGTATGTCACCTCTTCGATTTGGTCTTCTCTTCAGGCTCATTATTCTGATCTTTTGAAGGATGGTATTGATCGGTCATTTATTTCATATGTTTTTTATCCCTATTCCTCCAATCAATTATTTGTTTTTTGAGTTATTTAGGGTTTTAATTTGTTTGTCGGAGCATTTTCAGGTTATTGGTTCCATAAGGTGTGTTTGGAGAATTTCATAGGAAAAAAGCAATTTTAGAAGATTCAAGGGACTTATCAGCAATTTACCAATACCGCTGTAATAACCGATGTTGGTTTCCACAATGGTATCAATAGCATAACAAGTCCAGAAGAAACAGCCATGAAGATTGTTGTCATTTGCGCTGTCAAAACCACACAACGCTTTCAAACTAGTGAAAACCGTTGTGGCTTTCACAATGACAGCGGTTTGACAAATCCTATTAAGAACAAGATTTTTGATTTCAATCCAATTGCTGAAGCATATAAATATATCAATTTTAGGGTTTTCAACACACACCACTTGACACGACTAAAGTCCACTTTACACCACCTTTGTACCACAAGTTTCTAGACTCCTACCATCATACACAACATATCACACCACCACCATTTTTACACATAGAAGATTCGAAGATGAAGAAGATTTCAGCATTGAAGACTTGAAGAATTCATTGGGGCCTTAGTGGGTTTTATCTATTCTCTCTCTTCTTTTTTTATTTTCATGATGTGTAACTAACTCCATAGTAGGGAATCGATGTAAACCTATGTAATGCTCATGTTATGATTCAAACTCCATATTTTTATTAATCAATTCAAGTTTAGCTTTGTTCAATTCATTATATGTCCTTATTTTTGACGTGTTGATCTATGGAAATTGATTGATACTAGTCTAGGGTTTCGATAATTAATAAATTGAGATTGCGCCATAGGAATATAGGTAGTCTTAATTACTTTTCAATTGAATGAGTACTCGACATAGGAATATGTGAGACACTTTTGGTTCACTAATTCTTGAATGTAGTGGGTTCTTAGGTATTGCTCACACCTTCGACGAGGGTGATTAGTGGTTTAGAACACGTGGTTAAATCCGTCAGGAATCACGGTAATACCATAATTAAGATAAGAATGAGCTCTAAATTTGGATTGAATCTTGTTAATGGAATTAATTGATGAACATTTAATATTAAATATGGGGAGCATCGGTTACCTAGTCTTTCATCTCTTGATCACAACACCAATTCTTCTTTCAATTGCTTTCTTTAGTTTAATTTAATTTAATTTAGTTTTATTTCAATCAATTAATCAACAATCTTTGGTTACTTTTAGTTTAATTAGAATTAAAATTTATGTTCAATCAGTAATTCACTTTTCCTTGTGGGAACGGCCTCTATTTGCTATTGTACTTATATAACGATTCGTGCACCTGTGAATGAGTATTTTATAACATGATTTTACACATCAGGCACTGGCTTATTGGTGAGCATTCTCAGTGGGATTTTGGCGAGACATTTGGCTAGGGGTGACTATTCTTGAGCTTCTAGGTATTCTAGATTATTTAGCGAGTCCTCTTAGGTCAAAAAGTTTCTGATTTTATCTAGGATGGTAGATGGATTATGAACAATTGTTTTCAGGCGTGTTTTCCGGATCTTTGTTTTCGGATTAATAGGATCACAATTTCTCCTGTTGAAGATTCTCTATTTTGTGCTCATTCTCGGGATGGTCAGGTTTCATGCAAGGCTTCTTATTCCTAATTAATTAGAGGTTCTCCTCAGGTTTATTGGTGGAGAGATGTGTGATCTCGATCTATTCCTCATTCTCATTCTGCTTTGACATGGCATCTTTTGCTGAACAGGCTTCCCATGGAGGATCATTTGTGCCAAGTGGTGTTTCATTTGGCTTCTAGGTGCAGTGTTTATGGAATTAGTAGTGAGTTAGTTGACCATCTTTTTCTTAAGTATCCTTTGGCGGTTGCTTTTTAGGAGGCAGTTTTCTCTGCTTTTTAATGGCAGATTTCTATCGACGCATGGAATTCTTTCTTTTCGCAAACTATGGCAGTTACTTTTCGTGATGGGGTTCGTGTTCTTTGGAAGGTGGCTATTCATGCGGTGGTCTGAAGTATGTGGTTTATTTGTAATCAATGGATTTTCTTAGGGCAAGTCTTTTGATTTTAGATTTGCTTTGTCCTTCGTTAGGCGTGTGGTTTCTGACGCTAACCGATTGGAGATTGGGTGTATGCATAACAATGTGGACAACCTTTTGATTTTTATGAGGTTTGGCATCCATGGTCTACTGACCAGGGCTCCGGTTATTAAAAGTTTGGTTTGGTCGCCTTTTGCTCCAGGTTGGATCAAAGTCAACATGGATGGGGAAACCTTGAGTTCTTCGAGTGTTGGGGGTGTTGGGGTGTTTTCCATAATTGTCAGTTCTTTGTTAAGGGCTGTTTTGCTATCCCTCTTGGTTAGATGTTTGCTTTTAAGGCTAAGCTTTTTGCGGCTTACATGGCAATACAATTTGCTTGGAAATTTGGTTGGCATCAGATATGGTTGGAGAGTGATTCTTCCTATGTGGTTCAGTTGTTCTCTTCTTATTCCGATATCGTTCCTTGGTGTGTGTGGCAAGATTAGCAGAGGTGCATTTTTCAAATCTCCAATTTGGAGTTTTAGGTATCGCATATTTATAGGGAGGGTAACCAAATGGCATACGCTCTTTCCAAACATGCTTTAAGGTTGGAGGTTAACTCTTGGTGGTTCTCCACCTCTCTTTTCTGTTCTTCATGGATGAAAAATGACTGCATAGGCCGACAATCATTTCGTTTTTCTTGATGTTTTCTTTTGTATCTTGTGTGTCTCTTATCTTGTGGGTAGGGATGGCCATTGTGGAAATGGGGGTGGATATAAGTCCCCCCATCCCCATCACCATCCCAATTTTCCAAACCCTCTCCCATTTCCCCATTTGAGGAAAATAGGGATGGGGTAGTTTTAGGGAGAGGTCCCTCTATCACCATCCCAATTTCCTTGTTTTTTCTGTTTTCCTATTCCCTCATTTCACTGTTTCGCCATTTCCTCTATTTAAGTAAAAATTACATATTAGGTAAAATAGAAAGAAAAAAAAAAATATATATATATATATATATTATATAAAGTTTAGAGGAAATGAGAAAATGGGGATAGGGGCACTTACCCCCATCCCCATTTCTATAAATTTATGGGGAAAATGGGGAAATGGGGATATGGAGGGACCTCCCCATTTAAATTTGGGGATAAAAATCATCCCCATCCCCACCCATTTCCTCATTTTTCCCCAAAAAATTTCCCCCAAATGGGGATTTGGGTCCCCTCGGATAAATAGCCATCCCTACTTGTGGGGTTTTTTTTTCCCTTGGTTTTTTGTGGCTAGTTTGGCTTTTGTTATTCTTTGTTATTTTCTTTTCTTATCTATATTGTTTCGGATACTGTCTAACGGTTTTTCAACATATGATTACTTATGATGTTTTTCTCCATGTCAGTCCATTTAAAAAAAAAAAAAAACATAAATATATATGTTATTATATATTTCATGAGATTCTTCAATCTTCACTAAACCTAAAATATCGAATGGGCTTTCTCAAGTGTGAGATACCTAAAATAATTTAGGTGAGACTTGAGAGAGTTGTCTGAATCATTTTATTTTTTTAAAGTTTTGATAGTCTGTATTAGAGTCTTGACAATTTTTAAGACATAATTAAGATTCCGTAAGAACTTTACATATACTTGGACCATCAAGACTCTAAAAATAAAGAAAAAAACTTTCAGCATATTGACTTATATTAAGAATCTCCATTAGAAAATCTCTATATATATTTATAAATATAATAATTTTCATGTGCGGTATTTTGTACATTTTTTTTTACCGAATCCTAACACTGTAATATTACTGTAAGTTGAATCCTGTACCAAAAATAGTGTAGGATTCTGAACTTGATGATTCCACTCTTTACCCTCTATAGGTATTATATATATATATTCTAATACTTCAATATTTCAAACTGTATGTGCAAAATAGCTGTCCAACTTTATGTAACATCTGACATAATTGCTTCACCGATCAAAAAATCACCTTAATAAAGACATAGCAATGAAGAAGGCATATTTTTTCTTGTATATGATTTTGTGTTATTTCATGATCTAAATGATAAAAATAAAATAAAAAATAAAAAAATAATAGCTGTCCAACTTTATGAAACTTCCTCTCTGCAGTGCCACCCAATTAATAGTTCCCGTAGGAAGTGGGTAGAAATGTAGAATAGACTATTTGTAAATTATGATAATAACTTCTTTTCACAATTTTTAAGAAGAACAAAGCAACTAGGAACATTCTCATGATCCAGAGATTTAAGATTTTGCACATACCCTACATTTGCAGAACTTTAAAAGAATAAGAGTTTATGTAATCTCTGCATAAGTGCACGGTTTATATGAACCCTTCCTGGATGCGACCACATGCGAAAATACCATAAATTGACACGGTAATATTTCTAATTATTAATCAGAAAAGATATATCTTTTGAAGTCATAATGGATATTTCTTGATATATATCTAACATAATAACGCATGAAAGGATCTTGGACAACAAACATAAGATATAATAATTAAGATGTCCTAAAAATCATTTGCAAGGACTTCAACAATATTTTCTGTTTTGCCATAATATGGATTCGCTCAAAGACTCCATAAGAGTTGACAGTAAATGAGAAAATTGGTTACGGATAAAAAAAAAACACAAAGATAAATTCAAATTCATATACATGGGAATTATATAGGAAAATGGAAATTATAGTTCATGAAATTTTTTAGTATACTTATAATACCAAATGAGCTGTCTTTTATTTGTTCATGATGTGTGAAATCCTTGATATAAATTTTGTAGGAGAAGTTTTGATCGTTTTTGTTAAAGTTTTGATCATCTATCTTTGAGTCTTGACAAATTTTAAGACATTATCATGATTCGTCAAGACCTACATGGACAATCAAAACTCTATCAAAAACGGGCAATCAAAGTTTTCTGTATATTAACTTATATAAAAAACCCCGCATTACAGAACCCCTCTCTCTCTCTATGTATATATATCTCTACAAGGAAAACCTTATTTTGTAACTAATTTCATAGTCATTCATGTATATATATATATATCACTACAAGGAAAAATATATTTTGTAACTAACTTAATAGTCGTGTTAGGTATGTTTTTAGTTAGCAAATATTTTTTACAACTATTTTTTACAACTATTTTTTGGTCGCAAAGGTATATTAACTTATATCAAAAAAACTATTTGGTTTACATTCAATATCGTCATGAAGTTATATCAGTGCGAACTGACCAGATCGGGACTATATATACAGTATTTCTATTGTTAGTTCGTCTTGATATAAAATATATCAGGATGAAGAATGTGGACCATTAGATTTACATACTTTGACTCAAAGTGTATGCACTTGTCAACATTTCTCCATAATCTATGGTCCACATTCTTCGTCCTGATATATTTTATATCTGAACGAACTGACAGTAGAAAGACTATATATATACAATCCCGATATGGTGAGTGTGCACCGATATAACTTCACCAACCCCCTCTCATTTCCCCATTTGGGAAAAATGGAGATGGGGTAGTTTTAGGGGGAGGTCCCCCCATCACCATCCCCATTTCCTTGTTTTTTTCGTTTTCCTGTTTCCCCATTTTACCGTTTCGCCCCTCCTCTGTTTAAGTAAAAATTACATACTTAGTAAAATAGAAAGAAAATATATATATATATATATATTAATATATATATATATATATATATATAATGTTTGGATGAAATGGGAAAATAGGGATGGGGGCACCTATCCCCCAATCCCCATCCCCATTTAAATTTGAGGATAAAAATCATTCTCATCCCCACCCATTTCCCCATTTTTCCCTAAAAAATTTCCCTCAAATGGGGATTTGGATCCCCGTGGATAAATGGCCATCACTACTTGTGGGGTTTTTTTTTCCCTTGGTTTTTTGTGGCTAGTTTGGCCTTTATTATTCTTTGTTATTTTCTTTTCTAATCTATATTGTTTCGGATACTGTATAGGGGTTTTTCAACATATAATTGCTTATAGTGCTTTTTCTCCCTAAATCAGTCCATTTAAAAAAAAAAAAAAAAACCATAAATATATATGTTATTATATATTTCATGAGATTCTGTAGTTTGTATTGCTCAAAAACAATCTGGTTCGAATCTGCAAGAGACAGAAAAACAATAAACAGAAACAACACGTTAGGGAAATCGAGACTCGTGTTTCACACGGTGTCCAAGACAATTTCGTTGTATTTAACACCGTATGTGTATAGCGATTGTCTCCCAGGATACAACAATTTAACAGTGAAAGTGCGAAGCACAAACCACTCTCAGCGAACTCAAATCGAATTCAAACTTATCAAGAACAGAGAAGAGAATATTCGACTGCTGTATATGTGTGTGTTTACTGGAATATTTTTCTGTGAAGAGAGACTAGGGTTTTATAGAAATCGAAATTAGGGTTTTGTTGGAAATCCTTGATTAACACGTTTTTGATATGATAAAAGAAATTAAATTAATTAGAGAATAATCTTCCAATTAAAGAGATTTATTTATAATTAAAAACTGATTCTGTATTCTTAGTAATCAAGTAAGAATTCAGAATCCAAACAATTAATCCTTTCCTTATCAGTTGTAAAAACGTTGACTTAGCGAAGTGGCAAAAAGTCAACTGTACTCTCACGGTCCAATCGGAGCGGCATTTGTGTACACAGGACGCGCCCACACACGAGTTGTGCATTTAGAGGTTCGAGGTCCATGATTAGCACCCCTCCCCATGTGTTTTTTTTTTTTTTCTTTTTTGCACTACGGGGCCGCGGCGGCGCTGCGACCACGGTTGTATAAAGTGTTTCTCTGAAATTATATATGCATTTTTGAAAAAAAAAAAAAAAATCAATTACTAGATATATGCCTTTTACATGGTTCCAATGACCAATTACCATTTTCATTTCTATATGGAAAATATTTTAGATAGCAGGAAAATATCATATTGAAGTTTTTTTTTGGACAATGCTTGGGTACATACCCCACTAATGGGATGTTGGCACGTGACCCATTTTGGAAGAATGCAAGGAGATAAATGCAAAAAGTGAAAGAAAAGATACCACATGACAACAACTCATTGGTGGGTCAGTATTTTAGGTACTGACCACTGACCAATCGGTATCCAAGCATTATCTTTTTTTATTTATTTATATATTTATATTTGTGTTTTTTAATTTATTTTATAATCAATTGGTCATGTTTTGTCTCTGAAGCTGATTGGTTTATCAGAGTTTTGTCAATTTATTTTTTTAGAGTTTGTTGTAGAGCAAACTTGGATTATTCATGATCTTAATTTGCTTTATTAATTTATTGATTGATTCATCAAAGGCAATCTTTTTCTTTAATATATATATATATATATATATATATATATATTGATTGCTGTCAACCGTATTGCACTCACCATTCACATTTTTTTTTTTTTTTTTTGATATACACTCGATCACCATTCACATATAAATCCATTTAAATTGTCCCTTCATTTTTGATAGAAATCTTGGAATATAGTTTAATAGATAAGTCCGAATGGGTCTCATTCACGTATAATCTATTACTTGTAAAAAAAAATCTATCCATCCCATACAATATTTTTTGGGAAATTCCAATTCTCTAACATTAGATAACTATTATTATAATTATTATTATTATATTTTGGTAATGTTAAACATCCAACCATTTTGTCTAACTTTTACATCCAACCATTAATGTATCAATTGGAGAGTGGATACACATTAATAATGATTTATCCGAATATCCACTTACCAATTGACACATCAATTGTTGGATACAAAAGTTTGACAAAATGTTTGGATGTCTACCATTATCCTTATATTTTAACAATTCTCAAATGCAAGAGAACCCAGATTCTAAAAAAAAAAAGAAGAGAAAAACGAAACATGATGTGCGAAATCCCGAATTAGATAATTACTTCTTTTTAAGAGCATCTCCAATAGTATTATACATTTGGAGAAAAGTGAGTGCTACATGGGATAGATATTAAAAAAGTTAGAAAAACTCTCTTCAATTCTATTATCTAAGTTGAATATGGAGATGATATAGCAAAAACAAAAGTTACAGAATATAGAGTTAGGTTTCTAATTCTAGAAACTCTCCTAGAAATACTGACTAGGATTTCTAACTCTTTCAACTAAATAAGATTAAAACTTATTTAATTGTAAAATAAAAGAGGAGAGAAAGTGGATTAATTGTTTTATTATGACTGATCATAAAATGGATGCATATTTGATTTTAGATAACTGCATTGAAGATGTGAATATGCAGTTCTCTAAATTTTTTTTCAAAAGTGGGCCCATAATGAACAGAAATGCTGATGTGATATTATTTAGAGCATCTCAATGCAAATATGCATTTTTGAGTTTCTAAGTAGTGCTACATTAGCATTTCTATTTATTATGGGCCCACTTTTGAAAAAAAAAAATTAAAGAAATACATATTCACATCTCCAATGCAATTATCTGAAGTCAAATATGCATCCATTTTATATCCAATCATAATAAAACAATTATTATACTCTCTCCTCTTTTATTTTACAATTAAATGAGATTTAATCTCATTGGTGGAAAAAGTTGAAAGCTTTAATCTTATTGGTGGAAAGAGTTAGAAATCCTAGTCAGTATTTTTAGGAGAGTTTCTATTCTAGAAACTCAACTCCATACTCTCTAAATTTTTTTTGGTCACGTCATCTCCAAATTCAACTTAGATAATAGCATTGGAGAGAGTTTTTCTAACTTTTTTAATATCTATCCTATATGGCACTCCATTTTCTCCAAATGCATAATAGCATTAGAGATACTCTTAGAAACTCAAAAATACATATTTGTTTTGAAGATGCTTATGTTAACTACCTGAATCAGAAGATGTCATTTTTTTTTTCTCAAAGTGGTCCCCATTATAATTGTTGAAATGAATGGCTCAAAATGATCTAATAAAATTTGGCACAACATTCCTAAAGTGTGGGAGCCCTCGCCCGATATAGTAGGAGCTGCTCTCTCTCGAGTTATGAGAGTTATGAGAGTTGTAATCTATTTGTAACATCTCTCCAATAATGGGAGTAGTATTCCGAACCGTACTTTTAGAGTTTATTCTCACCAAATCCCGATTGTAATTGTAATTGTAATTTTACTTATAAAAAAATTTAAAAAAAATTGGGCACCACATATATAAAGATTCTCATATCATGGATGACATTAGTTCACGCATGCATGACAAGATTACAAAGAAACACACATGGTCCACTGATATGGTGCCGTGGACGTTGGATCATAAGTCATTTTTACTCACTCAACGGGGTTGAGCATTACCCCCCTCGTGGATATTTGTTTCTCTGTTTCTTGTCTTATATTTGCGTCGTCCTCGTCAACTACTTTTGCTTTAATAAGAAGAGACCTTGACATTTATTAAAATGTTCCATGAATCATGTTTGAACCAAATTACTCGCTTGTTTCGTGTTTCATGTTTCTTGATCTTCTTCTTCTTATTATTTTAAGGGCAATGCTAGATATCACAACTAAAATCATAACTATTCTAACACATATGTATCCATTCACTAATTGACACCTCATGTGCTACATGTACTGTGTTAGAATAGTTGTGATTTTAATTGTAATATCTAGCATTATTCTTATTTTAATTCTTTCTGCTTTGCTTTATATTGGAGGAGTAAATTTGTAGTACAACGGGCAAGTCAAAGATTGAAGCAATTCTCTCCTTGATACTTGGCTTATTAACCTCCACAATCTACTACCAATCAATCACCATTTGTATAGCCATTTTTTGATTATTTTCCTTTCCAATTTGCTACTGTTGTATATATATACAGCCTTGTATCTCAAATAGACATATGCAGAAAATATATATTTCATTTTCATTTCCATCTTATTTGATACTTTACTCATAAGCCTAATTAATTTGAGCTTTTTTTTTTTTTTTTTTTTTGAAAACATTTATTAATTCGGGACCATGTATTTTTTTTAAAGCTTTCACTATTGGTAGGATTTGAGTCACTGATCTGAGAATTATTTACTCAAGCCCCAAGTTCGTCCATCTACCGACTGAGCTACACTCCTTTTGGCTAATTTGAGCTAATTACAAGCATAACTCATCAAGTTAGGCTCACTTAATCATAGGACTTAGGTTGGGTTGTATAGTTATGGACCAGTTAGAGCCCTATTTGCTGCCATTTACTTTTGATACATCTAGTCTCTAGATATATTAAATTTTAAATAATTATTTTTAAGGGATTAATTTTTATAATTATTGCTGCAATTGTTGTTAACAGCAATTAGCCAAAACCCTTTGAAACAGTTTGTAGTAGAAATCACCCATTTATTTATCTCTCTTTTTTTAAAAAATAAAATAAAATAATAATGATCAAACTATCAACCCACTTAAATAAAATAACAACCCACTTAAAAGTAATAATGATCAAATTATGTTATTAATGGAAACCCAACAAATTCAAATTATATCGGTAGGGGTTAAGTACTATATCCATTTGATTTTTGTTCTTGGAATTAATTCAAATCCACCACCTATTTAAATGATTTAAATCCTTGCTGTCCTGTATTGAATTCTTAATCAATCATTAATTTAATTGAATTTTTATTTTTGGTTATTTTTTGGATTGTTAATCTTGAGTGGTGCTATTGGCACACCCCCTCCCTGTCTATTTATGTCCTACTTTTTTAATTATGCAGTATTTTTTTTTCCTTTATCAAAATTACTTAAAGGGACATATAATTTAAGGAAAAAAAAAATCTTCTATAAAGTAAATCTATTAAAACCCCACATTCTTTTTTTTTTTTTTTCTTCTTAATTTCTTAATTCTGAAACCCTAAATTTTGCTTCTTACACACATACAAAAATATTATGAAATAGTCTTTGAAAGATATCAAGCATATGGAAGAATCGTTCTTTAAAATTATATTAAGCTATCGTTGTGTTAAAGCAACCCTGTTATTTTTTTTTTTCTCTTCCACCATGAAATAAGAAGAAAAAAAACTCAAATCAAAATAAAATAAAATAATAAGAAGAAAGAATAAATCATTTAATGGAGATGAGAGAAAGATGCATACAGAGATCAAAGATGGGATGTATTAAGTTTAAAAAATAAGTAAATTGGGTAGTTTTGGAAATAAATTAAAACAATTAATAAAAACATTTTATTTTATTTTATTAAGTCAAAATTTTAAAAAGTGGGTATATATAGATTTGTAGGGGGTGTGCCAATAGTACCACTCTTAATCTTTCAATGTCATATTATTCTACATCAATGCATCTAATCTAACTATAATATTTGATTGCTCTCAAGGTAAAGTTGGTGGTGGACAGGAAACCACATTTTATATGCTCAGCCACACTTCACCAGGATTAAGTCACAATCCCTTTTTATTTTCGTTTCATTTTTATGATTAAATTATATTTAAAAACCTTTTTTATAAAAATAATTATATTTTAGTTTTAAAAAACTTATATTTAAAAATGACAAAATCCTCTATTTATCCTGTTTGGATTGACACAAATTTACTAGTAAATACAAATTCTTAGTACGGACTAATTTAACATCATTAATTAATTGGATTCCCATGTGGATTTTTTTTTTTTTTTTTTTTTTTTTTTTTTTTTTTTTTTTTTTTAACCGGAAAAAGCTTTCATCCCACAAAAGAAGTGGAAGATACATCAACAAAAGCCAAGAAGGAAACGAAAAATCCCAAAAAAGCATGGTCAACAAGACCCAAAATTTACTTGACTGGCTATTGGGTTCCCATGTTATACGACCTATTGGGTCCTACACATACAATTGAATAGATTACATCTCGCACTTGAAACTCTCTCTCTCTATATATATGATACATTTAATACTAATTAAGAATATTAATAAGGAAGAAAGAATTTAATTTATAATTAGTGATTATACAAACAAAGTGGGGTTTGATCATAACTTTTTATTTGTGATTTTAGTATTTACTAAAATTATTGTAATCAAGTTATGTAAGCTCCACAAATAAATTAAGAGTTAAGTTTAGACCGAAAAGGAAACTTAATTTACCTTTCGATATAAGGAATTAATTTATCTTTCTCATGGAAATCCCATAATAAACGTGGAAGATAAAAATGGTAGCATCCAATTAAATGCGATTGATGTTAAGAAAGTGAATCGGGGAAACAACAGTCAATTTTGAAATTGATAAATTTCGGTTTCAAGAAGTTGACCCAATCCGTGAAAAGCAGTTTCCAGTTACAGCCTACACATTTAATGCACTTGTGGAAGATCAAGTTCTAATTGAGAGTTTGTGTCCAATTCAAATTCAAACAACGAAACAATTTCCTAATCAAGATGCGGGAATTAATGTTAATATCTTCAATTCTTTGAATACCAAGTATTTAAATATAGAAGATAATAATGAGAATCTTCAATGTTCTCTGGAGAATATTGTATTAATAACATAGTGACTCTTGACATTCCAAAGATTGATCAACAAGTTTTGGAGGAGATGTCAAGAGGTAAAAGAAGAAATACTGATTTGGAGAATATATCAGAAGACTAAGATATTCATACTTCAAATTTTAATCATGGTCCAGTAGATTCTGTGAATGACAATAATTGGCGTGGTGACCAAATTAAAAAGAAAAGTGAAGTCAACTTCTAAGATTTTATCTAGTTCCGTGTCTTAAATGAGTAAGGAAAGTTCTAAGCACCTCTGATAGCTGAGACTAAGATTCGCTATGATTCTGTGGCTTTAACAACCCAAACAGAATTAATACGTGTCGCTATCGCTAATTGGGTCACACAGGTTGAGGCAGAAAAGAATAATTCCGCTAATTTGGTAAATTAAGTTCAAGTTTTTTTTTTTAGGTCTACGTACCTTTTTAGATTAATGTGTTTTAGGGCATGCTGTCACAGCCCGCAAGATCCAAATTACGAATTCCAGCCAAGGTGCCTAAAAATCCCACAACAAGGCAAAGTTGCTGGAAAAATCTAGAGATTTCCACACACTCCAAAGCATGGATGGAAGTCTCTAGTTAATGAAAGATTCTAAAGATCTCCGGACACTTCTAGCAACGTAAGCTTCTAGAAGTCTCTACTCACTAATGCTTTCTAGGTCTTTCTTGCACATGCATGTAGGAAGGATCTAGACACATGTACATATGTGTAGAACAATCTAGAATCTTGTAAAGGCATGTAAATACATGTAAGAGCATTCTAGTTAGGTGTAGAATATTCTGGAGACTTAATCTCCAATATTATACTAGATTAGTCTAGAACATTCCTTAAAGAGGTGGCTCACCTATAAATAGGTAACTCCTCCCATTTGTAAGGAAACTCCAAGCCTATCCAAGCCTATCCAAGTCATTTGTACTAAAGCATTGTAAAGCTCTCTTTGTTAGCAATACAAGCTTTATTTTCCAACCAAGCTCTTCCTACACCTTTCTCTAGTCTCTCTTGCATTTGAGAGTGACAAAGCACCCTTTAAGGCTTACTTAGCAACCTTGCCCACAAGTTGCCTAAGTGCCATACGGGATTTTTCTGCTTCATAATTCTAAGCCCATGACAGTTGGTATCAGAGACTTGTCGAATCAACCACAGCTAGTTCGCGAGGCAATGGCATCTGACAGCAAAGTTGCTGCTAGAGTGGAGGAGCAAGCGCGAGGTCGTGGCGAGCAACGCACCCACACCAAGCGAAGCAAGT
This sequence comes from Acer negundo, assembly GCA_035582765.1. Classification (NCBI taxonomy): domain Eukaryota; kingdom Viridiplantae; phylum Streptophyta; class Magnoliopsida; order Sapindales; family Sapindaceae; genus Acer; species Acer negundo. The sequence continues at coordinate 30,695,403 of CM069241.1, read as the reverse complement.
CCAAAGGTCAGTTCATGGATGCCTTGGAAACCCGGATGACCGGCTTGGAGGACACCCTCTGAGGTGTACAGGTCGCCTTGAGTGATGTCTCTGACTATCTCAACGGCCTAGAGTTGGACTACGGCAAGATCACCGAAGCCACCGAGTCCATGCTCCGCGAGTCCCAAAAAGGTGTCAAAGAGGACACGAGCTTCCTCATTCGTAATCTCCATATAGCTCGTGGAGAAACCCCGTTCTATCCCCTCTTCGAAGAACAACATGCCGACCGAAGGCGTTCGGAAGGAGAGGCGGAGTACTACTCATGGGAAGACGCAACCGAGGCCAACGAAGGAAGGCATGACGAACACCAACCCACAGTTGCCTCAATGCAAGCCAACTCGTACCAATCAGTGGGAAGCAGCAACCGTGGCCAACCAAGGAAGGCAAGACAAATGCCAACCCACCGTTGCCACAATGGCAGCCCACCTACACAAAGCTGAAGGAGCCAACACGATGCAACGCACATTTGAATCCAAAACAAAAGGCAATCCTTCACGAGAGGCTTTCCAAGTCAAAGCCTACTTGTCTAAAGGAGCCAACCCGTGGCAAACTCTGACAAGCATGGCGCCCACGCGACGAGGACGTTGCGAAATCAGGTGGGGGAGGATGTCACGGCCCGCAAGATCCAAATTACGAACTCCATCCAAGATGCCTAAAAATCCCACAACAAGGCAAAGTTGCTGAAAAAAATCTAGAGATTTCCACACACTCCAAAGCATGGATGGAAGTTTTTAGTTAATGGAAGATTTTAGAGATCTCCGGCCACTTCTAGCAACGGAAGCTTCTAGAAGTCTCTAATCACAAATGCTTTCTAGGTCTTTCGTACACATGCCTATAGGAAGGATCTAGACACATGTACATATGTGTAGAACAATCTAGAATCTTGTAAAGGCATGTAAATACATGTAAGAGCATTCTAGTTAGGTGTAGAATATTCTGGAGACTTAATCTCCAATATTAGACTAGATTAGTCTAGAACATTCCTTAAGGAGGTGGCTCACCTGTAAATAGGTAACTCCTCCCATTTGTAAGACAACTCCAAGCCTATCCAAGCCTATCCAAGTCATTTGTAATCAAAGCCTTGTAAAGCTTTCCTTATAGCAATACAAGCTTTATTTTTCCAACCAAGCTCTTCCAACACCTTTCTCTAGTCTCTTTTGCATTTGAGAGTGACAAGCACACATTTTAGGCTTACTTAGCAACCTTGCCCACAAGTTGTCTAAGTGCCGCACGCGATTTTCCGCTGTGTAATTCTAAGCCCGTGACACTGCGCTCCCTTCATGATTTCATTTTTCTTTTCCCTTTTTTATTTTTATTTTTTATTAATAAAGGTTTTTGATTGTTTAAAAAAAAAAAAAAAAAAGAAGTTGTCTTCTCATGGAATATGATTTCCTTTTATTTTTATTCCCTACAAATACCGGAAGACAAATCAATTACACATGTCATATGGAAACCGTACTTTTTTTTGCCTTAATAAAACTTGCATTCCCCTAAAAACATCCAAAGAGAAATCAAAATACACATGGAAACAGTACTTTACTTTGCCCGCGTAAACAAGGCTATGTGATGCGTCATTCAATTCTCTCCGAGGACTGCGGCAGTCCGGCCATCGTTTTTTTGACTCCAAGTCTCTCTTTCACACCACCTCCACTATTTTCCTTTTCTTTTCTTTTCTTTTCTTTTCTTTTTCTATTTCTCTATTTTCATCCATGCACAGACCACATTAAATACCAAGCAACACCAACCAAACAATTTCCAACTTCAAAGACAACCCAATTAACCACCTCTCTCTCTCTCACACACACACACACACAGCTGCCATGCCTAACTCATCCCTCCTTCAATGGCTGAGCTTGGTGGGTTCAATATGTCTCCAATCCATAAATGGCACCAACTCAAATTTCCCAGCTTACTCTTCCCAACTCAAACAACTTCTCTCCATGTCCCAACTCCAACTCAACAACCTTGCGTTCGCTTCTGATGCTGGCAAGCTCTTTGGTTGGCTCTCTGGCATCGCAGCTATCTATTTGCCTCTCTGGGTCGTCCTCTTGATCGGTGCCATTCTCGGGCTGATTGGTTATGGCGTCCAATACCTCTTCATCACAAACCAAATCTCTTCTGTCTCTTATATCTACCTTTTCTTGCTCACTCTCTTGGCTGGAAACAGCATCTGTTGGATCAACACTGTTTGTTACGTTGTGACTATCAAAAACTTCCCTTTCGATCGTCAAGTTGCTGTTGGAATCACAACTAGTTATCTTGGACTGAGTGCTAAAATCTACACAGATTTTGTTAATGCTTTCTACTCTTCACCCACTGAAAGAGCCAACGCTTATTTGCTTTTTAACTCAATTTTTCCTCTTATAGTTTGTGTGATCTCTGCACCACTAGTTAGAGAAATCAATGTTCAAAAGTCTAGGAGCACGAAAGTTGGGTTCATTTTGATGTTTTTCATAACAATGGGTACTGGAATCTATGCTATAATTGGTAGCTTTGGTTCTGTTTCAAGCAGATTGTCACCACTCAAAAACTTGATTGGGATGGGTGTTTTCTTGCTAGCACCATTAGTGATGATCCCAGTTCAAGAGAAGAGCAGAGAAGCAGTGAAAAGTTGGTTCAGAAGAGAAACGACAAAGGTGCATAATAATACTTGTGCAACAGAGGTGATCAATCTTGGTGTGGTGGAGAGTCATGGGGTCGTGAAAGAGGAAGATCATGTTCAGGAAGATGTGATGATCAGTGGCAATGATGATCATGAGGTTCAAGAGGAGATTGGTGTGAAGGAGGAGATTGGAGTGAAGTTGATGGTGAAGAGAGTTAATTTTTGGTTGTATTTTTTGGTGTATTTCTTTGGTGCAACAATTGGTCTAGTGTTCTTGAACAACTTGGGCCAAATAGCCGAGTCTCGTGGCTTTTCAGGGACCTCTTCTCTCGTCTCTTTGTCATCTTCTTTTGGTTTCTTTGGCCGGCTCTTGCCTTCTCTTTTGGACTACTTTTTCTCAAGGTAATTAATTAATAATCTTCAACAAATCTCTAGTTCTCTCTGTCTCTCTATAGTGTTTAAGTTTGGTGAAAATTGGTAGAAGGCATTCAATGGTTGCATTTACTTCTTTCTTTTCCTTATCCACGGCCACAACCATGAGAGTTAGGATCCTCTCGTCTCTAGAAGTTTCTATTCCTTTGTATGAGAGCATTCGGGTTTGGGTCACGTCATGCATGAGTCCACCCACACGATTTTACACACAGTGAGATGTATTCGAAGCTAGCCGTTACCTAGCAAAACATTTGGTTCTAGTTAGAGTTCACCCACACGATTGAATTCATATGTATTATTTTAACTTTGGTTTGGGTCACGTCACCATTCCGTAAATCTTTCATCATAGAAATTTATGCTCATCTAGAGAGTACCATTTAACATTTTTATTTAAACGTAAGATTTGTATACTTTAAAATACACACATTTATCTCAAGTCCCAACGGTTTGATTGTTTCGATATAAATTCTAGATCAATTGCATGTTTTTTTAAGTATAACTTTTGGAATTTCAAATAGAGAGATATGACTAAAACTCAAAACCTTAATGTGTGAGAGATTTACTTGCATGTTTTTTTTTTATTATTATTTTATTTTATTTTATTTTATTTTTTATTATACAACAACTGTCGAGATCAACGAAAATGAGCTCTATTAACTCAGTCCGAACTGCAACTCCCACGAATGGGGAGAGAGAGCACCCACACTATGGTGGGACAACACCTACACCTTGGTGGGACAAATTCCTTTTATATATACCAAAGTCATAGCTTGAACTTTAGTGGTGAAGTGTCTAGGAAGACTCTAAACCAACAAGGCAGTTAGAGATATGAAATTAATGTAGAACAGATCTTTAAAGAATTACTGTTGGTCCACAATAGAGAATGGTTTGTGTGCATACCATGTGTCAAAGTTAATAATAAATTGACTTATTTTCCTCGTCCAGATAGACAAAAGTAGTTGCTAAAAAGTATTAAATGTACTTGATTTGTGGTTTTGTTTCAGGAGTAAGTACATGTTATCAAGACCAGCTTCAATAGTGGCCCTAATGGCTCCAATGGCAGCATCTTTTCTTCTACTACTCAACCCAACCAACCTTGCCCTCTACATCAGCACAGCCGTCATCGGAGTCTGTACCGGAGCCATAACGTCCATAGCGGTCACCACGACCACTGAGCTTTTCGGGGCAAAACATTTCAGCGTAAACCACAACGTCGTGGTCGCTAATATTCCGATCGGATCTTTTGTTTATGGTTACCTAGCAGCCCTTGTTTACCGCGACGAAGCAGGAGTCGATGGAGATGGGAAATGTATGGGACTTGAATGTTACAAGAGGACTTTCATTCTTTGGAGTTCTCTTTGTTTTTTGGGAACTTTTTTAGCTTTGGCACTTTATGTTCGTACAAGAAAGTTTTACTCACAAAGATTGTAGGTATCGTCGATGACAATATACCAAAAAACAAAAAACAAAAAAAAAAACAAAAAAAAAAAAAAGGGAAAAAAGAATAACGAAACCTAATATTTTGTACAACATTAGTTGGATATACAATCTTGCTTTTTTGTAGTTGAGAAATTTTGTTTGTATACGGCGATTTAATTAGAAATATTATTATTTAAATAATAAACTATTATTATTATATTAAGTAATAGTCTAATTCTCTAGTCCCTTATTGTTATGTATCGTTTGAGAACAGAGGTCTTCATTTTATTTTTCAGGAAATATGAATTTAGATAAAATTGACTACCACATATGATAGATAGTTAACAAGTTAGATCCAAAATCTCTCTCTACCGTAATTATCTAATTTCAATATTGTGATGAAGTGGATAAAAAAAAATATATTAGAGAATATGAAGTTGAGTTTATAATTCTAAGAACTCTTATAGAAATATTAGAACATCTTTAATGCAAATATGTATTTTTGAGTTTCTAAATAGTGACATATCAGCATTTCTATTCATTATGGATCCACTTTTAAATTTTTTTTTTTAGAGAAATCTATATTCACATCTCCAATGTAATTATCTAAAATCAAATATGTATCCATTTTATAACCAATCGTAATAAAACAATTATTAAACTCACTCTCCTCTTTTATTTTACAATTAAATTAGCTATAATATTATTGGAGGAAATAGTTAGAAATCCTAGTCAACATTTCTAAGATAGTTTCTAGAATTAGAAACTCATCTCCATATTCTCTAACTTTTTTTTTTGTTGCCACATCATCTCCATATTGAAGTTAGATAATTGCATTGGAAATTTTTTTTTTAACTTTTTAATTATCCATCCTATGTGGCAGTCAATTTTCTTTAAATGCATATTTGCATTAGAGATGCTCTTAACTATGATTTTTTATTTTTTATTTTACTAATAATATAATATTACATATCATTTAATTGTAAAATAAAATAGAAGAGAGAATGAAATAAATGATTGATCAAAAACAGATACATATTTGATTTAAAATAAAAGAGAAGAGAGTGTGAAATAAATGTTTTAAGATGATTAGTTAAAAATGGATACATATTTAATTTTAGATAATTGCATTAGAGATGAGAATATGCATTATTTAATTTTTTTTGACAAAGTAGATTCATATTCAATACATATGCTTTGCATTGGAGATGCTCTAAGTACGAGAACAACGAAACACAAAAAATTCTCATTTATTCGACCATATAATGGTAAAAATTCTAAAATCGTAGAACAACTTTTCTTTCTTTCTTATTCTAATGGAATAATTACTCCGGTGGCCATCAATTTTGCTGACCACTATCAAAAGGGTCATTAGATGGGGAATTGATTTTCAAATTACATTTTTGGCGAACCATGTGACATCAATGACTAATTTGTTATAACACTCTTAAGTTTTTTTAGAACTACTCTAGTGGCCATCAATTTGTTCACTTGGTATTGAAATGGTCATTATAGTCACTTTTTCTAAAATTACTCTAGTAGCTATACATTTGGTCAATTGGTATTAAAATGGCCATTATAATTGTCACACCTTTTCTAGAATAACTCTATATGTCATCCAATTGGTTAATTGATATCAAAATAGTCATTATATGTACATTTTTATTCTATTGGAAAATATAGTAAGCAATCATGAACAATAAAATTTCATTCTATAGAGAAAATGTAGCAATTCATAAACAATAGAGAAAATGAATAACTCATTTGATTCAATATAATTTTAGTTTCATACACTTCAAATACTACTCGTCAAACTACACAAGTATACCGACATCCCCTCCACAAGTATACCGACTTGTTCTTTTTGATTTGAAAACTGCTAAAAACCATGCCCTTTTTTCTACACAAATATACCACAGATTGCACCCTATTCAAAACCACACAAAAGTATGCCATCCAAGTTTCATGCTATCTAAATAACTACCAACCTTAACAAAAAGTAGTGCACTTTCAGTTAAGCAAAAAACATTGCCAATTTCATATCAACTTAACAATAAAAAAATGAAGCATCAATAAATGTCTTCATTTCAGTTGGATTTCTTCTTCATCTTTGATCTAGATGACTTACATGCAGTAGCTTGGTTGGACTGTTGTACTGCCATGATTCTTTCAATAATATCGGGATCGAATCGTAAATTGTTCAAGACATCAATAATATTACCAAACCGTTCCAAAAGATCATTAGTTTCAGCAAGTTCTTGAGTAAGTACCTGAATAACAATTTGTATTTTATTTTTTGTTTATAAAAATAAACAATCATTTAGTCTAGTATGATGCCTTAATGTTATTATGTTATATTGGTGGTTTAGGAAATTAGCCCTCCTTCAATTATAATCTATATGGTAGCTGATATGTCAATCGGTAAGTGAATACACATTAATAATGATTCATCTCATTTACTATATATGCACTCACGAATTGACATCTCAACTAACATATGAGTTACGATTGAAAATGTGTTATTTTATTTGTGGGCACGATGTTTGACGTTACTCTTCAACTAAATAACTCTATTTGCTTTTTTTTAAGTATGGAAAATTGTATGTATTTGGATCACAAATCAAAATTTTATAAAGTTTTTTATTTTTTTATTTTATTTTAAATTATCAGTCTCACATACAATATGATTTGTTTTCTTAAAATGTAATTATAATTCCTTTGATAAAAGAAAAAAAATTGGTGCCGCCAATGTGTCACCCATTTTCTTCATAATTATTGCGTGTAAAATACTTTTTTTTTTTTTACTAATAAATGATAATTGACATGGATGCCGTGTGACTTTATGACTTCCGGGAACCAAAATATAGTTAACAAATCAATGAATCATAGAATAAAGCTCTGAGTTTAAACTCTCTTAAATAAAATAGGAAATCTCTCCTGAATAAAACATTAAAAACAAATTACACAAAACTCTCCTGAGGTTTGCCCTTTTACACAGGGAAATAATTTTATCGTTAATTGACACTCACCTCTCTTGCCGTTAGAGTTTGACAATTAAAAAATGATAAAAGACAGAAATACCCTGATTCACCAAAAATCTAAAAGAACTAATTACATCAAACTCCCTTGAGGTTTGTTCTTTTACACACAGAAACAACTTTATTGACAATTGACACTTGCATCCCATATCGTTAGTCAAAGTTGGTCAAATTAAACCATAAACCAATTTTGACTATCAAAACTAAGGATAGTTTAGTCATTTGAAGCATTTGAAATATATATATTTAAAAAATTGAATAAGTATTTTAAAATGAAGATTAAATGAAAAATAAAAATTCGATTTTAAAATTAAGATTTATTTTCAAAAAAAAAATAAGATTAATTGAAAATTATGAATTAAAAAAAAAACGGACGGTCCAATCAAATTTAAAAGAAATTCAAATTAAAAAAAAAAAATCTTAAAGCCTTTAACAATTCGCCAATTCTACCAACAACACAAATCACAATCCCTTCCTATATTGTTCGATCTCCTCAATGAGAGATTGAGTCAGATTGAGTCAGTTCACCGGTTCCACCAACAACAAAAATCACAATTCCTTCTTAATTTGTGTTTTTTTTTTTTTTTTTCAATTTGTTAAAAAACTTAAAATTTTTAATTCTATTTCTTTGAAAAAAAATATTTTTTCTTATTTATAAATAGATTTTCAGTTTTTTTTCCTTTTTAATTTTTTTTGGACAAATTGCACCAAATTAGAAAGGGACTGTGATTTGTGTTGTTGGTGGAACTGGTGAACTAGCTCCATTTTTGGAAGAAATCTGGTTCAATCTCTCATGGAGAAGATCGAACAAATTCGGAAGGGATTCTGATTTGTGTTGTTAGTGGAACTGGCAAACTGTTAAAGGTATTAAGATTTTTAAATTTTTTTATAATTTGAATTTCATTTAAATTATATTAAACTGTTAAAGGCATTAAGATATTTTTAAAATTTTTTTAATTAAACATTCCATTCTTTTTTTTTTTTTAATTCTTAATTCTCAATTAATCTTATTTTTCTTTCCACAAAAAAAAAAAAAAAAATCTTAATTTTAAAAACTTTTTTTTTTGTTCACTTAATCTTCATTTTAAAATACCTTAAAAAAAATCTTCATTTTAAAATATTTATTCAATTTTTTTAAATATATATTTATATTTATTTAAAATGTTTCAAATAACTAAACTATCCTTAGTTTTGAGAGTCAAAATTGGTTTATGGTTTAATTTGACCAACTTTGACTAATGGCATGGGAGGTGAGTGTCAATTATCAATAAAGTTTTTATTTATTTATTTATTTATTATTTTTTTTTTTTTATGTGTAAGAGAGCAAACCTTAGGGGAGTTTGGTGTAATTAGTTCTTCTAGATTTTTGGTGAATCAAGGGTATTTTTGTCTTTTATCGTTTTTTGATGGTCAACTCTCACACTTAACAGTCAAACCCTAACGACAGGAGAGGTGAGTGTCAATTAACAGTAAAGTTGTTTCTGTGTGCAAAAGAGCAAACCTTAGAGAAGTTTGGCGTAATTTGTTCAAACATTAAACTAAAATTTCTTTTTGGGAACTCTCGTGAACCCTTGTGAGCTTGAACCTTTGTGGTGTCAACGGAATGCAACAATACTCATTTAGGAATATTGATTCAGGTTTCATAACCTACTAGGCTACCACCGAAAACAATATTGTTGGAGTTTAATCTAACTTGAAAATCAACAAGTATTTTCGAAAACTCCTCTTAACTTAAGCTAAAACCCCTAAATTTTACTCTTTTTTTTGTTGTTGTTGAAGCTGACAGGGTTATTTTACTTGTTTCCACTACAGTGTTTTTAGTTTTTAATTTTAAAATTATTTTAATCGACCTCATGGGATTTTCAGGGTTTTCAAAATTTTCTTTTTATAATTAAATGAAGTTGATTGACACTTGAATCATGAACCCAAATTTAATTAGATCAAATGTAGCATATCAGATATTTACATGGTTGATCAAATTAATAGATTTAGATAATGAGGTGTGAGTGAATGATACTGCAAGGAACCGAGTACCTACCTGTACTGAGTAGCAACTGTGGGCGCACTACCATCATTTGGTTTCAATGAGTCAGTGAGTGAGAGTGGTGTAGAGTGGCTTTGCATCAATCATATTAGTCTTGACAAGGAGATCATGAACGTACTACTACTGAGAGAGGAAGAGCCCACGAGAAGAACGACGAACTTCAACCCCAAGGAAGAAGGAGAGTAGAGTTAGATCTTCAGGGAGAATCGATGAGCCAAGGTGGTAATGAAATCACGGACCTGGGAGTCTGAGGAACTAGTGACAATGATATCGTCAACGTAGACGAGGAGATACAATGTGTGTCCAGGACGTTGACGAATGAAGTGGGAAGCATCACATGAGGAGTTAATGAAATCGGCAGCTAATAAAAAAGTACAAAGTTCTGTGTACCATGCGTGTGGAGCCTGGCAGAGACCATAGATTGCCCTCCGTGGTTTGCACAAATGTTGCGGTTTGGTGGAAGCAATGAATCAAGCAGTTGCACCATGTAAACATCATCATCGAGTGTTCCATGCAAAAAAGCATTATTAACATCTTGCTGGCATAGAGACCAGCCATTAGTGATAGCAATCGTTAGAATAATTTGAACTGTTACAGGTTTCACTACAGGACTAAAAGTTTCATGAAAATCGACACCGGAAGTTGATGAAAACCTTTTGTCACTAGTCGAGCTTTGTACCTAGCTACGGAACCATCCGGGTGGCGCTTGATATGAAAGATCCATTTACAGCCTACCATATTTTGAGACGGATGAGACGAAACCAAGTCCCACGTGGTATTTTTTACGAGAGCATCATACTCAGCACTCATGGCCTGATGCCATTCTAGGTGTTTCCGAGCCTATGTCAGGGAAGTAGGTTCGGTTTGAGATGGAGTGTGAGCAGTGGCCGTGAGGTCAAATATCACTTTAAGTTTGAAAATTTGGCTCTTGGATCTAGTTTGAATGTCACGAGTGGGAGATGGTGGATCCAGTTCTTGTAGTGGTTGAACCACATCAGAGGTGAGTGGCGTGGAGGATATTTGGGCTGTTTGCGGTGCACTCGGGATTGTGGTATGGTACGATTGACTTTGGAGAGGTGTAGGCTAGTTGCATGTGGTATGTGTAAGCTGATTGGGTGGTGTAGTTTGTAGTGGGAAAGATGGATATGGTAAGGACACGGGAACAAGAATTATGTCATATGGGGCTGTATCATGAAAAAGAGAAGAGGTAAGATCATGTGGTGGGGAATTTCATGTGGAGACTTGACAGCGGAGGGGTAAGACTCAAGCCACGGGCGGACGTCGGGAGGGGTGCGAGATGACAGTTGTCTAACACCTTTGATGAACTGAAATTCCGTTTCGACAAATAAAACATGACGAGAGACATAGACCCTATTGGTTAGACGATCTAGACACAGGAATGCATTGTGGTCAATGGAGTAACCAAGAAATACACATGGTTTGGAGTGGGGTTGTAGTTTGTGAGACATATATGGACATAACCAAGGGTATCAAAGGCAACCGAACACACGTAATTTTTGATAGTTTGGGTCTTTGCCAAAAAGTAGATATTATGAGCTTTGATTTTAGAGAACCTGGGTGGACATTCGATTTATGAGATAAACCACGGTTCGGAATGCTAGAGACCAGTATTTAATAGGCATAGACGCATGGTGGAGCAGGGTTTGTGTCGTTTCCACCACATGCTGATGTTTGCGTTCAGCTGTGTCTACATGTTCAGGTGTATGAGGTGGAGATTTAAGGTGTTGAATTCTCATATTTTTTAGGTCAATGCCAAGAGATTGAGCTTCCCCACTACCATCCGAATACACAGTTTTTATTTTAGTGTCAAAAAAATTCTCAACTAGTGCTCGAAATTGCCTAAAGACATGAGGAACCTCAGATTTATATTTTAGTGGATATATCCAAGTGTATTTAGTGAGATAATCCACAAAAATCACATAGTAAAGAAAATTGTCAAATGATTTTATATGAGCAGGACCCCAAACATCACAAATAAAATCTCTAGAGGTTTATTGCTGGTTAATGTTGATTTACTAAATGGTAATTTGTTATTCTTATTACAAAGACATGCAGAACAGGAAGAAAACTGAGGCCTAGACTTGTCGACTGGAAGGTTTTGATGTTGGATGATTGATTTGTGGACTTGTATGGAAGGATTCACTAGACGACAATGCCACTCAAGATCAGAGATGACAGGATTGACAGACGCAGAATTTAGGTGGACTCTTGACTCTTGTTGAAGCAATTGACTGGACGTTGGCCAAATATAAAGATTTCCTTTATTTTGGCCGCAGACCAAGGATGCCCCCGTATTCAGATCCTTCACAAGAAAATAGTTAGAGAAAAATTCAATGGATGTGTTATTATGAGAGCAGAACCGAGACACAGATACTAGGTTATGGGAAATATTTAGGGAACGCAAAACATGTTTCAAACGGAAAAAGTGATTAGAATTATGTAATAATGTAAAGCCATTGTGAGTGATAGGATTTGATTTACCGTCACCGAGCATGATGTCCTCTGGACCACCATATTCCAAATGTAAGGACAGATTTTGATGATTAGATGTCATATTGTGGAGGCACCCGAGTCAAGTATCCAATTGTTGGTATTACGAGAGCTATGTTGCTCGAATGTCATGTGTTTGGCTTGAGGCAAAGGTTGAGCTGTCGGTGGTGGACGCAAACGGCAAGTGCGGGCTATGTGCCTAATTTTATCACATAGCTGGCAGATGGGACGAGAGCTGGTGTGTGAAGAATAAGGACACCAATGATTTGAAGGAACTGTGTTGAACTGATAGTGGTTGCGGTTTTGATATTATGGAGTGTTGTTGGGATAGTTGTTGAAGCCACAATTGCCACCTTGTGAGGAACCCGAATTGGAGTAGTGAGTGGGAGAGCTGTTGTGGTGAAATTGTTGGTGGTGATTGGTGCTTGTGGAGGAGTTTCCTTGTTGTCCACGGCCTCATCGATTGAAGGATCATTGATTGAACTGAGCAGTAATTATCGGACCATTCTTTTTCGATTCATCTTGACAAAGATAAGCCTCATTATCTAGTAATTTGTCATACAACTCCTCAAAGGAAATTGGTGTGTGTTGGGCCCGAATGGCTGAAGCAAGTGGCATATAGGCTGATCCCAGACCATTTAGGGGTGTGTACGACGATTGCACCGTCATCAACTGAATGACCAATCAACTCAAGATTGTTAATGATGGTCTTCATTCCTTGCATGTAATCCGCTACGGATTTGTCTTCTAGGCTGACATTTGTTAGGGAGTCAAGGAGACCAAGCTTCCGAGTATTAGACCGGTTGGCATAAGCAACTTCAAGTTTCTCCCAGGCCTGAGCAGAGGTGGTGGAACGAGTGACTATGGATTGAGCGGCTCCCATGCATGAGACTTGAATGGCATGAAGAAGTAGTCGATCTTGGCGAAGCCAGAGATGATAGGCAGGATTAATTGTGTATCGTTCAGAGTCTTGACCGGCAGTGGCAGTGGTGGTTGAAAGTGTTGCAGAGGGACACAGCTTGGTGCCATCTAGATATCCCATAAGTCCATAACCGAAGAATAGGTTTTCAAATTGAGACCTCCATGCTGCATAGTTCCCTCCTTTAGTGAGCTTTATAGGAACCTGAGTGGAGTTGATTGCAATAAGAGATGATGGTTGGTTGTTGGTGATTGATCCCATGAGAGTAACCTGAGGTATAGATGCGGAGGGGGTAGAGTCAAAAGTAGAGGCAGTGACGGTAGGGCTTTGATTAGTCATGATGAGCGGCCATTTAGGGTTGTAGGCGAAGAAGAGAGGAGAAAAAAAAAATTAGGGTTTTAGGATCTTAGGCTATTTCTTAGCTGAGCTCTGATACCATAATAGATTTAGATAATAAGGTTTGAATAATGCCTTACCTTTTCATTCATGATACAGGGTGTATTTATACACAATTACATCAAGTCTGATGGTAAGTAAAATAAATACAAATTAACCTATGCAGTAACCTATTTGTATACGGTAACACTACTGCTAATACAAATTGCATTCCAAACTTAAATTAGAATGGAAAGATTTTCCTACTAATTGCTGAGAAATAAGTGGAAATGCCATTCATTCATATATATGATTAAAATTGGACTTATATATAATTATATAAAAGGGCAGTGTTGTTTGAAAAAAATAAGAATATATATGTTGAGTCAAAATTTGGATTTATTTGATTTGGAAAAGAAGGTTAATTGATCAATTTTGATTGGTTTAGTCATCAAGAGTAAGTCAAGTTTGGTCCAACATCAATTGGTCGATTGAATTTTGAATCAGATGATCTTTGATTATAATCCAATCAGTTTCAAAAGAATAATGGAATTCATATCTCGCTTTAAGTTGGTAACATGACGGTTTGGTAAAGTAATTTCAACCATTCAAATTCTGTTATTCTAATTGCACTCAAATTTGTTTTTGGTGAAGATCAAAATTACAGAGCTTAGACTACAATACACATTTTTTTTTTCTTATCTAATTCTCAAGTAAATCTTTCAAAAAAAAAAAAAAAAATAGAAACTCCAAATTAAAGAATCTCATATTTTTTGGGTTTAGTCTTTGATAATTTGTGTAATTATTAAATTAAAAGTTCATTGTCTTAGAAAATTCTTAACGTTAAAAGTTATTAAATTGACAAGTGAAAATTCCTATTAAAAATATATATATATATATATATATATATAAATATATAGAGAAGTGAAAATGAGTATAAAGAGCACATTTTTCAGTTAAATTTTAGGTTATCATTAACTTAAAATGTCAAGTTTTAATAGTAATACCAAATTATTGAAATGATAAAAATAACTTTTGACTTGACTTTAAGAACCGTTTTCCCTTACTTTTTTTTTTTTCTTTCTCTTTTTCATTCTTTCTCTTTTTCATTCTGTCTCTCACTCTCACCTTCTCTCATCTCGTCTCTCACTCTCACCTTCTCTCACCTTGAGACTTTCAACAATTCAATCCCTCTCTTGAAAATTTCCACTATGTAAATCTTTAAAAATTTTAAAACTTATTTAGTTGTTATTTGAAAAAGAATAGAGAAAATTAAAGAGGGAAATTAGAGATGAGAAACACTTTAAGTGTTTGAAGCAAAAGAATGAAACGTGGAAGTCGAAGCAAAATAATAATAATAAATAAATAAATGTGAAAAAAAATAACAATGTTAATTATCTATTTACACTCAATTTTAATTTTTTTTGTCAATGGCAATTTTAACCTTATTTAAAATTAATAAATTAGATATGAAAGTTCTAAAGATACTAAAAACCTTTTTTTTAGAAAACAAGTTTTTTTTATTTTTTATTTTTTATTTTTTATTTTTTTATATTATGATATTTAGCTTCTTTTTTAATTTTTCCTATTTTACAAACCCTAAAATATTTCTTCTTTTCAAAATAATTTTTTTTTTTTTACACACCATCAAACCCTCCATCATTATCAGCACTAGTTTATATATATAATATAAGTTTTCTGTTTTCCGGCTCACCCAAATGTGAAATCAGTTTTTTTTTTTTTTTTTTTTTTTTTTTTCTTGAATACCACCCACTTTCAATCATCATCATCACTAGGAAAATATATATATATATATATATATATTTATATTTTTCCAGAAAAATATATTTAAAATTATTTTTTTTACTCAATAGAATTTTTTTACTGAACTTAAAATCCAAAAGAGAAAAACAAATATTGTTTTCCTATTTTCATAGATTGATCTCTAAAATAATTTTCTTATTGTTCTGATCTCCACACTTTTGTTCAGTTTTATTCTCAGTTTTATTTTTATTTGATTGCTTCACATCTTTTGTTTCAAATTTTATAAAGAGAAGTATTCAAAACGAGTAATATTAACATAAAATGAAGTGTTTTTAGAAATTTAATTTTTTAAAATGGAGTGTCTTTAGAATAGGAGTGTCAAAAGATAAAAGGGATAATTTTAAGGAAGTGTCTTTAGAATTTTTTTTTAAATTTAAAATTTTAGAATGGAGTATCTTTAGAAATGAAGTGTAAAAAGAAAAACATTGGATATTAAGGAGAAACTCTCGTTGTTAAAGATAAAATTGTTTGATAACAAGTAATTTTACATTATACCCCGTTATAATTAATTGTTATATAATTAAATTTGATATGATACAAACAACTAAATAAAATATAACAAATTCTAAACCATTTATATGTAAACATTGATAATATATTATTCATGTTTAAGATATGATAAATAATAATATGTAAATAATTTTAATTTTTACAAAATATATAAATAAAATTGAAGGTTCAACAATGGAATTAAAAGTGACAATGTGATTAAGGTGTTTATAGTTTATATATATATATATATATATATATATTCGTTCTAATATAAAATATATCTGGACGAAGGATGTGAATCGTGGATTATGGAGAAGTTTTGACAAGTGCATACATTTTGAGTCAAAGTATGTAAATCTAATGGTCCACATTCTTCGTCTTGATATATTTTATATCAGGAAGAACTGACAATAGAGAAACTGAAAATATATATATATATATATACGGTCCCCATTCACATCAATGCGCACTAATGTAACTATATCAATATCAATGCATATGTACCACTAATTATGTAGAAGCTTTGACAAGTACATACACTTTGAGTCAAAGTATGTAAATCTAATGGTTCACATCCAATGCACTAATGAAGTTACATTAGTATGCATTGACTTGAACATTTATATATATAGAGAGAGAGAGAGAGAGTTGTTTATCATTATTAGTATCTTTTATATATATGGATACTGCCTAGGGTGTTTCAGCATATGATCGTTTATGATGTTTTTTCCCGTAGGTTAGCCCAATGTTATTAAAAAAAATTGTTAAAAAAAAATTATATAATATAAAGTCACGGTTATATTGGAAACAAGTTATATTTGGAGGATAATCTTGGAAGGAAATATTTTAAAGGCAATCTGCTGATTTAGAGGGTGAAAACTCAAGATTTTTTACTTTTTATTTTCAATTGTCTTTGGATATTTTAAATTGTTTGACAACTTAGAAAAAAAATAAACAAAACAACTTAATATGTTCAATTCATACCAGTTAAATGCAAAAAAAAAAAAAAAAAAAAAAAAAAAAAAAAAAAAAAAAAAAAAAAAAAACTCTAAATTAATATCGATCCATTATTTAATTTTAGAATTTTTTTTTTGTTTTAGTTTTAAAAGCTACTCTAATCTTTATTATATATATAAAAAAAATGTACTTTCTCTTTCTAATGTTTCCCACCCTCCACAGTTTTCTCTCTCTTTGGTTTCTCACCCTCGATAACATCATTTCTATACTTATTTTAGGCCCCCATTTCCTATTGTTTGCTCTCGTTTCTCGGGTAAAATCAGGTGTTTAACAGTTGAAATAAGTTGTGCGGGTCTTTTTAGCAATTCAGGGGTATTTGAGCAAGTTTTGGAGATTTTGGATCGAAAATTCGGATTTGGGAGATTTTAGTGAAAATCTATTGTACGCTTTGTCTTAGTGTGTAGCGCATTTGTACTGCACTTATTCTCTAGTAACTTTCCAATGTACGCTTTTTGTTGGTGTATAGCGCATTTGCACCCAACACCCCTAAGGGTATTTTTGTAATTTTCTAATTTTCTAATTTTGAGGGACATTTTTATAATTTTCCAATTTTGTGCCCTAAATTCTTGGGATACTATTTAAACCCTATTTTATTTTAAGGCCCTCACCACTATCTAGCAAAGAAGAACCAAGAACACATTCATTCACCATCAAAACACAAATCCCACATATTCCTACTTTAGATCTACCACAATCCATCATCATTTAGCAAAGGAGATTGAAAAAGAGGAGAATCCAAGTAAGATAAGAGGAGGCTTCCATCACTAAGTTTTCTCTGTCTCTCGACTCTTTACTTAATTTCTTGTTTTAATCAAGTTTAGAGCTATTTTTCAAGATTGTATTTTTATCTCTTTGAACATGAACTAAATCTTTTAAGTTAAGGCCAAGATGGACCCTTTTCATGAATATTGAATAAAGACATCCTTATTAATGAAATGTGTTTGTTGAATGTTGAGTGAGATTTTGTGTGTTATTAATGCTTTTTTTTAGGTGATTAGCTACCATTTAGATGATTCTTAATTGGTTGTTGTATTAATGACCGAGAGGTGATGCACGCAATGTGCTTGATAAAATTACCAATACATGTCTAGTAAGGTAGAAATACGTGAGGCTTGTATTTATGACCTAATTTGTGTGCCAACATTCTTAATGAATTCATATACATGTCTTGTAGTCAATGAAAGATAGATTATATGTGTGTATGAATGTTATCTTTGTTGCTTGAAAGAGAATAGAGGATAAAATAGGGTTAACACGATCCTTAATATTCTCTTGCATGACTTAGTGAATTGGTTGCCTTCATTATTCAATAGGATTGGTTTGGTTAAATCGAAACCCTAACTATCCTATCATAAATCTTGAATCATTCTTTCTTGGTTTGACTTTAATTCTATTGAATTAATTAATAGTTGACTTTAGTTAGTTTAAATTGTAGTTTTCTGACAAGCACATCACCTATTAATTCCTTTTCCAAATAGTGGTGTACCTAACATATTTCAGTACTTAACATCCCAATCCTCGTTGGAACAATAATTTACTTTCACTATATTACATGTGTCGGTCTCATACAATTGCAAGTAGATTTAACGTGTGTCAATTTATGGTGTCGATGCCGAGGATTTTGCGCTTTGTTGATATCGATACCAATTAGGTTTATTATTACTTCGGATTTTTATTTGTGTTTTTGTTTAATTTCTTTTTGGTAGGTTGTTCCTTGTATGCACCAACGTACAAGGAGTAACAATTTGTGGTTTCTAGACATCAATCCGGAAATAGAGAAATTGGCTCATCAGAAAAGAAAAGAAGAAAGAAATCGCGCCGAAGCAAGGAATAGAGCCACAATGGATCCTAATTTGAGACCGGTAGAAGCAAGACATAAGAACGATAATGGTAGAGCATTGTGTGACTTTGCAATGTCGATGATTGATCAGAGCACATCTTCTATAAGAAGACCGATGGTAGATGCCAATAATTTTGAAATCAAACCATTCATAATCCAGATGATTATGGCAACGATACAGTTTGGTGGTCTAGACAATGAGGATCCTAACACCCATTTGGAGAATTTTCAGGAGATCTGTGATACTTTCAAACAAAATGGGGTTTCAGATGATGCTATTCGACTAAGGCTATCCCTTTGTCTTTACGGTTTAAAGCCAAAGCTTGGTTGAACTTGTTACCTTAAGGCTCAATCACAACATGGGAGAATTTAGCTCAAGTATTTTCCACCAGGGAAAAGGCCCTGATTGAGGAATGAGATTACCTATTTCACTCAGTTTGAGACGGAGTCACTTTATGGAGCATGAGAACGGTTTAAAGATGAAACAAATATTATACGCATGTCTAAAACAACTTAGAGGGGAGTGAATGGGTTATTAATCTGATTATTACCATTTTTTTGGATTAGTCAATACTACAAAAATAACCCAATTCATACAAACAATAAAATCAATTATAAAGTGCGGAAATTAAAGAACACTTGATTTTTACGTGGAAACCTTCAACAAGGAAAAACCACGAGCTATTATGCTAGCCACACACGGTTACCGAAATCCACTATATGAACAAAAGGTTAACCCTCAAGTGATACATAAACTCTTACTCTAGACAACCTCAGGCTATGGACACTACCACTCACCACACTTGGCTTAATCCCTAGTGATATCCTCCGATCCACTGCTCTTGGCGTGAGAGCCTCCTACTCTACCCTTAGGCCTTTTACAATGGCACTTGACCAATCTTGCTTACGCACTAAGCAACTTAGCCACAAGACTTAATTCTTACTGAAGAGATTAATAACTTATGTGAATATAATGATATTCAAGATGCAAATAATTCTAGGTTACACTAAATGCTTATCTAGGAATTTAAGATGTCAATGAGAACATTCCTAAATATCAATATTGATATATGTCATGGCATACAATTTAACTATGTAAAGGATAATCAATACTAGATACAATAACTATCACAAACAATCTCAATTAATCAATGAGATAAATTAGCTAAATGATATATGAACTTGAAATACTAGCTATCACAAAATAACTCAATCTATCAACACAATAATCTCAATCTTGTAAATAGAATATAATCTAAATGAATGCAAGTTAAAAATGAGATTTCTTGCTAAGTAAGAACACAAAAATGAATAGATGATGTTCAACTTACCAATTCAAGTGTGTTGAAGAAGACCCATGCATAGATACATCCTAGATGATCCTAAATGATGTTTAGATGATGTTTGATGCACATGGAATTGAGTTTGTGTAATCAAAGCTGAGTTCTTGGATGATTTTCTATCTTAGAAAATACTCTAAGTTAAAAATATGATTTTGAACTCATAGAAGCGGCCTAAGGACAAAGAGGCATATATATATATATATATATATTTGATGTCCAATTGATGCTACGACGTTCTGATAAATTGTCAAAAAAAATTTGCCTTGACTGCTGTACACCTGTTCTACGTATGGTAGTTGTACAGAGGGTCACCTGGAAAAGTGAAGAACAAATTCTATGACAATGGCTGTACAAACATCGACTTTTTGGTGAGTGTACAACAGTTTAAAAAATCAATAAGGTGATGTGCTATACGTAGGGCGAGCGTATAGCGGTTTGGACCCGATAGTGCGTCATCTTCAGCTTTAAGAGCCTCAAAACATGACCAAACGATATCGAAACTTTTCATATGATATATCGTTGGAAATGTATGAATGTCTAATTTCTACTTCATTTTATAGAATGACATTTCGATGTCTGTAGAAAATGTTATGGTCAATGGAGTGACCAAAGGTTATAAACGAACAACAACAGAGTTGCCCTATTTTTGTGGTCACTTTTGAGATTTCAAAACCAATCCAAACGGTCATGAAATATTATAAATAATATACCGTTGGAAAAGTATGGGTGTCTAGTTTGTATAGAAATTTTCAAAACTCATTTTGAAGTTTTCTATAAAATGTTATGGTTACAAGACCATACTAATGTCAGTTTTGAAAATCATTTAAATCCAATCTTTTGAAAATAGACACTTTACACCAAACAACCAAACCAAAACTAACACTTATCCAAGAGAAGAATAGGACCTTCTTAAATGGTTAACCATCATGCTAAGACCTGCACATCATCGTGCAAGCACAGTCGTTTCCTATCATACAAACGGAAACGAATTACTAGACATTATTACATAACAAAATCTAACAAAGAGGTGCAAATGTGAAGTGTGAAGAATACACACATATAAGAATTGAAGCACAAATGCAAGATGAATAAATCATGCATGCTGAAGTGTGTGTCTGTGTGTGTATGTGTGTGTAACTAATCTCTTCAAGAGGTAAGTCAAGTGATTTACCTCTCGCTCTTGCTCTTGAAGTCACCGGGATGCTTGGAAGCTTGCCAACAAGGACCTAAGCTACCCATTACAAAATTATCCCCAAATATGGTTTATCAATGAAATAAGCAATCAAAATATAAGGAACTTACAAAAGAGATGCTATAAAAGAGATGGCCTCAAACAACAACCGGTGGTCCAATATTAGACAAATGCAAAGAAAGACAACTGGTGTTTATGGTATAGATGAAGTCACCTTTTGAGAGCTCAAGTGGAGGTACTATCGAAGAAAGTGAGTACTCTGAATGTGAATGCGGTACAAGTGCAATCAAATGTATCCAGTTATGAGTTATGTATGAGACCTCACCTAAGCATTGAGTGTCAAGTAGGCAATTCGTTTGCATTGGGACCATCCAAGCAATTCTCATATGTCAATTTCAACCGGTATCCAAACAACCATCAAGTCAATCCATAGAACAACCCCCTACTCAAACACTTACCATCTCAGATGAAGGAACCATCCCAATTTTTCTTGGTAAGACAACCAACAACAACAACCACAACCAAATTGTAAATACAATCATGGTTAAATTGCCTAAAGCTAACTTAGAAGGGGGGGATGAATAGTTTTTAAAGCCTTTTTCAATCTATTGGAATAAACAAAAGTTTGTCCCTTTAGATAGCTTGTATCACACCTCAATAACCACAAACAAGCATACATAGACTATTGATAAGCATATTCAATTTGAAGAATCAAACATTGCCTATGATTTGCATGAGGTGAATATACTAAGAACATAAATCAACAAGTACTTGTATTCATTATAAATGTCTCAAATGTTCAAATACATATTATGGAAACAAAGTCAATCAAAAATCTTGTCTTACAAGGATGTAATCAATAACAATTGATACAAGATCAATTTGATTCAAGTAAACAAATATTAAAGAGATAAGGAAAGAGAAACTTGACACATGATATTTTTAACGTGGTAAACCTCCAAAGAGGAAAAATCCACGGATGGAATCCACAACCACCGACAAAATATTTTTCACTAGTTAAATAAGAGTACACCCACAAAAGTGACTAACTCACATGTATCACTATCTATTGGATATCTCTCCTACCTAATTCCACTAGAGAGAAACTTGCCTACTTCCTAACCGAGACAAATCACATGCCTCTAGAAAGTATCCTTACTCAGACTTACTAAAATCACATGCTTCTTGCCAATACTTTCTTGCTTGCTTGGACTTATAGAAGCCTCATGCTCCTTGCCAAGACTTCCTAATTGATTGGACTTACTGAAGCCACATACTTCTTGTTAAGTCTTCCATGCTTATCTATCCGAAGTCACATGCTCCTAGACAAGACTTCCTTTGCTTGACTATTCCGAGCCCCTTGCTCTTAGTCAAGACTTCCTTACTCAATATTGAAGAATCCACCCTAATATGAGACTTCCACCTTTTATAAGGCAAGTGATTTAAGTGATGCAAATGATGCAAGCACAACCAATATAGGACATGATCAATATGAACTATGGAAACTAGAATTAGACAATGAGCACACAATGTATGATTTTCTAGTTTACAATCCAAAATATGCAATCACATAAGATGATGCATGAACATATGAAATGTATGGATTATGTATACTTCATGTAGAACTAAACTTAGTCAACAAAGATCACAACAAAAATAGTCTATGTCATAAACACATGAAAACCGAAATCTAGATATGCCAAAAACACCAAACATACTTTAATCCTAGATTTGATTTATACAACTAAAGCTTGAGATAAACTCATGTTCATGAAACACTTATTCAAGCCTTTAGTATAAAAACTAAAACGCTAGAGAAATGAGATTAGATCTATAAAATTCTCTAGAAATAATATTCATAAATCAATCAAGTGTATCTAATCAATGCTCTAAACATACAAAAACTTGTGCTATTTCCAAATATTTACAATCAAAGACATATAGCACAACTAGGAATTATAAATCATTAGAATATTCATAATCAATGAACAAATAATCCTAGATTCAAAGCTAATCACAATACAACTTACAAGAATGTGAAAACATATGTTTAGAAAAACTTAACTCACATTCAAGATTCTAATTAATTTCAAATTAGCTTTGAATTGAAGCCTACAAACCTAATAGCATTTGATCAAGAACATACACATATATAGGAAGAAAGCCCAAGGTAATTGAAGGACATTTAAACTCAAGAACACAAAGGATTTGACAATTACCTTAGAACAATAGGTGCAGTCCGAAAATGGTGTTGAAAAAAATGAAAGCTATGTCAAATGAACTCAAGGTTGCTTAGGGTTTGTAGAGGACTACAATATGAAGATTCTCCAACTTGAATCACTCAAATCGGATGAAAGATGAGAGAGATATGGTGTTTGGAAGTTGAGAAAATCTTAGGGAAAATTATGTACTTTTTCTTTTTGAAAATGGTTGAAATGTGAAAGTGAGAGAGATAGAATATTAAAGTTGAAAGGGAGGGAAAGTGAAAGAGAGTAGGGCCTACAAAGGAGGGTTACCTCTTGGTGGCCACGCGCCTCCACGGGAAGGCCTCCCTTGTTAGCCTTCTTTTTTTCACTCCTCTCATTTCGCATCCCTCGCGTTCTTCGATTGTCCTTTGGCCTCCAAACTCAGAATTTGAATTTGTTTCTGGATTACGAAATATAACTCACTAACACACGAGGAAAACTATGAAACTTTGACAAATGGATATGAACTCTACTCGATACACGACGACGAAGACAATACATTGTAAGAGAACGTAAAGTTTCGTAACTTCCTTGTTGAAACTTAAAATCTAATGAGTGAGTAATTGAAATGATTGGAACTCAATAAAGAATCATATGAGAACATATTCAAGTCTAAATCACTAAAACACAAATAGATAAACACATGGTCACATAAGTATGCAATTTCCTAGAGATAGTCCTAGTATATGCATTTCTACAATGTTTGTCAATTTGAGACTAATGCATGAGCATATTAAAACACATGTGTGAAAATGTTATACCAATTTAGCGCTACGATGCAAGGCCACAAATGTATGCAATATGTGTGTGTGCACCGAAGCCTTGAAAGAGGAAAGAAGTTTTATTACCTTTGTAGTCAATAATGATTTCCTCACACGAAGGCTTCACTTTGATTGAAATGTTGTCTATCTTCTTTTAAGCTTGATAAATCGTACAACTTATACAACTTAACAATACAAAGGAAATAACATTTTGATGTAGAATAATATCAACTAGACTCAAAATCCTAACGCAAATGCAAAACCACGATAGGGTTTCTAACAAAATCAATAACCCATATTCCAAAATCAATTCATTAACCACCAATAGGAGAAGAAGCCTAGCTTAGAGGTGATGTTCTCCAAATTCATGACAAAGACAGACAACCGCATGGAATTCCAAGACAATGCCTTGACAAAGATGCAAAAATAGATCAAGTCATTCAACACTCTCAAACGGCAATTCAAAACTTAGAGGTGCAAATTGGGCAGTTGGTAAAGGCAAGTCAAGGAAGGCAACAAGGGACATTGCCAAGCAATACAGAGACCAACCTGAAGGAGCAATACATTGTTATTTCCTTGAGAAGTGGCAAGATAGTAAACAAGTAAATAGAGAGGTAACAACGATTTGACACATGAATACGTAGCTTCTACCTCTTAAGTGCAAAAAGATGAAGACAACAAGAAAGATGATCTCCCTTCTACTTCATTTGATCTACCTCCACCGACGCAAGTTAAGGCTTATATACCTCCAATCCTTTATCCCCAAAGTCTTAAGAAGCAGTAGAAAGACAGACATTTCTTGAAATTTCTTAAAGTATTTAAGAAATTGCATATCAATATCCCTTTTTGTAGAAGCTTTAGCACAAATTCCCACCTACCTGATGTTCCTTAAGGAATTCATATCAAACAAAAGAAAGCTAGAAGAGCATGAGATAGTTGCACTGACTAAAGAGTTCAGTGGTATCATTCAAAACAAGCTACCTCTAAAATTAAGGATCTGGGGAGTTTCACTATCTTGTGCACCATTGGAAACTAAGAATTTGGGAAGACATTTTGTGACTTGGGAGTTAGCATCAATCTCATGCCATACTCAATTTTCATAAAGTTGGGTTTGGTTATAGCAAAATTAACAAACTTTACTTTTTAGTTGGATGACCAGTCAGTGAAGTATCCATAAGGGATAATAGAGGATGTCTTGGTGAATTCTACTTTCTGGTTGATTTTGTGGTTTTAGAAATGGAGGAGGATGTGGAGATCCCTCTGATTTTGGGATGACCATTCCTAACTTCATAAGATAGATGTGTAATAAAGAAGGCTAACATTGAGAATCGGGAGTGAAGAAGAAGTATTCAATGTATTCAAGGCTACTAAGAGCCCTTCACAAGTTGGAACTTATCTGAAAGTTGATGTAGTTAACTCTCCAATGGTTGAAGTCTTGAGAAGTGATTATCTAAAGGAGTCGCCTTAGTCTTGTTTCATCCATGGTGCTATCAAAACGAAGATAAAAGGGATTCATAAAACAGACCCACGTGACACCGTCAGTAGAATTCAGGAAACCCCCAATTGAGAGAAAATAGGGAGATGGATAAAAAGGATAAGAGAAAGAAGAAAACTTGCATGGTTTAACAAACAAGGAAAGTGAATGGCTATTGGGTGAGGATGTTCTATGCTTCACATAAGTTGAAAAAGGAAGATGGCAATGATGTCTGAAACTACTTAAATATGTGTCTAAACAACTTAGAGTAGGGTGGATGAGTTGTTAATCAATTTAGTTACCAAAATTTTTGATTAGTCAATATTAAACACAAAACCCAACACAAACAATAAAAACTAAATAAATGCGGAAAGTAAAATAGACATTTGATTTTTACGTGGGAAACCCTTTAGCTGAGAAAAACCCACGGGATTAGCCTCCCTAGCCACTTAGTCATAGAAATCCATTATATGATAATTTAATTACATCCTAAGTTGACAACCTACTAACCTAGTCACGCTTCTCAAGGATTGTAACTTAAACCTATTTACCCGTAGGCCTTTTATAGTGATTCTTGACACTTGCTGCTTAACTAGATTTAGAGAATATAAATCTAAGAACTTAGTTATTAGCTGACCCCAATCAAATTCATAACTTCATAAGATATGCAATAAAGATAAAGTCTTTGCAAGAAACCTGCAATAAAAATAAAGTCTTGGACATGTAGAACAATAAATAAGATGAGATGTTTCTTTTTTCCTAATATATGATGAACATGCTTGATGATGTTAGATGAAACTTAAATGCACATGGATTTGGGAAATGAGTGTTAAAGAAGCTTTTTTGGAACTTCTCGCACTAAAATAACTCAAGTCTCTCTCAAAGGTTTTAAATTTCGAAGTTGTTAATGAGAAAGAAGAGAAAGTGGAGTTTATATATGAGGTCTCATCACAACACTACGTTTTGAAAAAAAAAATGAAGTTGCAGTCAAAAATTTGGTCCAAGTCGTAAACCATCCTCGTAGAAAAGGGCAACGAAATGTCGCAAAATCTTTGGGAATAAACGGCAATAAAAAAGACAAGCCTTAATAGTAAAATAAGAAACCACAGAAATCTCTATGAAAGAGATAGGGCCAAAACGGTGGGCCTTAATCTCAAAATAGGAAATCGCAGAAATCTTAGAAAAGGAAATCTAAGATAAGTAAGGGCCTTCTCAAGTGGTCTATCGCACTAACCTATATGCCTGATGTGCAAGTGTGAAAGTGATGATATGCACACTAAACAAGAAAAACAAAAGAATGAGATGTGTGTGTATGCATGTGTGTGTGCATCTAGTATCTTCAAGAGAACAAGTCAAGTGATATACCTTTGGAGCTCTTGTTCTTAAAGCTTTAAGGATGCTAGGAAGAGTGTTGATCACAATCATGAGAATAATCATATAAACACCTAATCCACTCTTACAACATCAACCCAATGTGATTTGTCACATAAATACACCAATTATTAAAATAGTGGAACTTACAATATCGCACCCGTTGGTGATCCAGATTGATAAGAAGAACTAAATGCATCTAGTCGAGGCGTTAAATCAAGCGCTTGGTGGTAGGCAACTCACTTAGGCGTATACTTAGGCAAATGTGTATGTATGTGTGCAAGAACATAGGCAATAGAAAACAAAATTTCAAGTCAATGTAATTGTAAAGTGTTTCAAAGCCTTGAAATTCAATTGTAATTGTTGCTCAAGTTATAAAAGTAGCACAACCAAGTAGAAATGTAAAGCCTGGACACCCGAAATGTAATTTGTGAATTGTAAAGTTGTAATAGAGCCAACCTTAATGTGTAATTGTAATAGAACCTTGACATGATTCTTAGCTTTTGCTTCTCTATTCACTTCATTTTGTACCCGTATATTACCCGAATGCCCTATTACAACCTTAAAAAAGTCCTAATTGATCTTTAGGGAATGTTGATTCTGGGAATGAGGTGAATTTGATGCTCTATCAAGGTTCTTAATGTTTGATTCCGTTCTTAATGTCTTTTTGCATGTATTACACCGTCTTTTCAAAATTTTATCATATACGATGTATAAATTGATAACTTCTTGTGCATAAGCTCAAACCACATATATTTGATGAGTGAAGCCTAGGTTCTTTGCTAAAATGTGAGTGATATCATGTGAGGTGTAGAGTTGAGACGAATTACATCAAAGGTTTTCAAGTTTACTGTTTTTGAAGTTGAAGCGTTTTGAGTTATGGCCTACTTTTTCTTCAAGATGCATTATTTGAGCGACATAATTTTAGACTCTACTCAGTGGGATTAGCATGCATATGTTTTCAATTGGCACACTCAATGTTTCATTTCATCTCTAATTGGCTCTGCAGATTTACGTTCGTGGGTGTCGTAGCCGTAAGCCCTCAGGAGACTTCACTTGTACACTAGGGTCGCCTAGGGTTTTAAAAAGCTTGTGGCACATGCTAAGTTCCATCGTGTCACCTACGAAAGTGATTGTTTTTTTTAGTTTTCTTGTTGTTTGTTTCTTTTAGCTATTGTGTTATGTTTGTCTTAGTTTTGCTCAAAGACGAGTAAAAGATAGGTTTGAGAGTATTTGATAATGTCTTTTCAATACTTATTTTAAACCTCAATTTCATATTTTTTTGCGCTCGTTTTTCAGGTAAAATTAGGTGTTTAACAATTGAAATAAGGTGTGCATGTCTTTTTAGCAATTTAGGGTATTGGAGAATGTTTTGGAGATTTTGAAGCAAAATGTTGGATTTTGGAGATTTCAGTGAAAATCCATTGTACGCTTCGTCTTAATGTATAGCGCATTTGCGCCTAACTCCCCTAAGGGTATTTTCATAATTTTCCAATTTTGAGTGGTATTTTTGTAATCTTCTAATTTTTTGCCCTAGATTTGTGGAAAATATTTGAACCCCTTTTTTTTTTAGGCTCTCACTACTCTCCAACCAAAAATAACCAAGAACACATTTTTACACATTCATTCACCATCAAAACACAAATCCCACATATTCCCACTTAAGATCAACCACCTACCATCATCATTTGGCAAAGGAGATTGAAAAAGAAATTGAAAAGGAGGAGAATCCAAGCAAGAAAAGAAGAGGCTTCCATCACTTAGTTTTCTCGTTCTCTTTACTCTTTACTTTCTTATTTTAGTCATGTTTAGAGCTATTTTTCAAGATTGTATTTTTATTTCTTTGAACATGAACTAAATCTTTTAGGCTAGGGCCAAGAGGACCCTTTCCATGAATACTGAATAAAGACATCTTTTTTATTGAGTTGTAATTGTTGAATGTTGAGTGGGATTTTGTGTGCTTAATGCTTTTTAGGTGATTAGCTACCATTTAGATGATAAGATGCCTAATTCATGTTTAGTAAGGTAGAAATTTGCAATGCTTGCACGTATGACCTAATTTGTGTGCCAACATTCTTAATGAATTCATATGCATGTCTTGTAGTAATTGAAAGATAGATTGTAGGTGTGGATGAATATTATCTTTATTGCTCGAAAGAGAATAGAGGTTATAATAGGGTTATCACGGTCCTTAACATTCTTTGCATGATGACTTAGTGAATTGGTTGTCTTAATTGTTCAATAGGATTGGTTTGTTGAAATCGAAACCCTAGCTATCCCGTCATAAATCTTGAATCATTCTTGCTTGATTTGATTTTAATTCTATTGAATTAATTAATAGTTGTCTTTAGTTAGTTTAAATTACAGTCGTTTGATAATCACATCACCTATTAGTTGCTTTTCCTAATAGTAGTGTACCTAACATGTTTCAGTACTTAGCATCCCAATCTCCGTTGGAATGATAATTTACTTTCACTATATTGCATGTGTTGGTCTCGTACGATTGCGAGTAGCTTTTGTATGCGTAAACCCTCTAGAGTTATTTCTCCCCATTAATTTAAGGATTTGACTCACGTGTTTGTGGTTGAGGGGTATTTTATCACAAATATACTTTTGGTTCTATTAAAACTCAAGTCAATAAGATGATGCTAAGCCCATGGAACTAGTGCTGGCAAAATGGGCCAGGCCTAGGCGGGCCGCCCGGGCTGACCCGCTATCCTGACAGGCTAGGCCCAAGCTCGTTAAGATAGTGATAAAATATTTTCAAACCAAACAAGATGAGTTGAAGGTTGAATTATAACATCTAACTGTCTCTATTGTATTAACTTTCGATATTTGGAACGCATGTTCTAAACAGGACTATTTAACTGTCACGGGACATTATTTAGACTCTGATTGGAATTTACAAAAAAAAATTCTTGGTTTTCGTCTTATGGATTTGCACATACCACATCAAATATTTTTGATGTCATTAAGTCTATTTTAGAAACTTTTGAAATAACTAATCGCATCATTTCTATCACATTAGATAATGCATCTGCAAATACTAGCTCTATTCCATTGTTTTTTGAAAAAAATATCCCACAACATCGGGGTTATTTCTTCTATCAACGGTGTGCATGTCATATCATCAATTTAGTTGTAAAGTCTGGTATGAAAGTAGTAAGCGATCGAGAAGCCCTTGCTTGGATTAGTAGTTCTAATCCAAGATTGGCTGAATTCGGTAGATAATGTAAAACCTATGGTCTACGACCCCAAAGATTCCTAACAGATATGCCGGTAAATTGTTTAGAGTATGATACACCTATTTCAGGTTTTTATAACATGAAAATGTCCGAACTTGGCCATCCAACACTGACCATAGATGATTGGCATGTGACAAAGACCTTTGTTCAATTTTTAAAGGTTTTTTATGATTCCACTGTAACTCTTTCCGTGGTCTATTACCCCACATCTTCCCTGGCAATCCATTAGATTATGGAAATTGCTGAATTGTTAAACAATTATAGGGAAGATGATATCTTAGGCCATGCAATTGTTGCCATGAAAACCAAGTTTAAAAAATACTGGTCTACAATTCCTTTCCTTTATGCTTTAGGTCTTATAATAAATCCTATAGTTAAATTATCTGGTTTAGAAACATTGCTTGATTATCTTGGTGATTATTTGAGCATAGATTATTCTACAAATGTTTATGATATTCGAACCAAGTTGTTGGAAGTTTTTAGTATTTATGAGTGCAGGTATGGCAGTGTTGAACCACAACCATCAGCAGAACCAGACACACTCTCGAATCAGACAAGTTGGAACATTCTAAAACGCCGAAAAAAGTAGGCTCATCAAGTTTTTCTTCTTCACGACCTCCCGCAACTTCCGGTGCCTAATTGAAAAGCTATCTTGAAGCTTAATTAGACGACAGATTTGAAAAATAGAATGGATTTCAACTGTTGGTATGGTGAAGACTTACAGCTGTAAATATCTGGTCCTATCACACCTAGCACGTGACGTACTGGTTATCCATATCTCCACTGTTTTCTCAGAATAGGTATTCAGCACGACTGGAAGAATTGTTGAAGAAAAAAGAACTTGTTTAACTCCAGAGATGGTAGAGGTATTGGCATGCATTCGGGATTGGGAGCGTGCTCAAAAGAGGTTGCAAAATAAAATGGTAGACGAACAATTTATTCAAAATTTCAGTAATTTATATGTCAAAGAGAGTTCCGACAGTAACCAAATCTAGGTTATACATTTACATTAACTTGTTTAATTGATTGCACTCTTTTTCCCTTACCAAGTTTTTATCCCTCTGGGTTTTTCTTGGTAAGGTTTTTAATGAAGCAATCATATAATTATGTAAATATCTAATACTGAGTCACTGAGACTCCGAAATAAATAAATAATTCTTCATTTCATATTTTCATAATTTCATCTATTTTTATTTTCTTTAATCTTTTAGCTTTATTTTTTCTTTGAATTTTTTTTAAATAAAATAATAAATCTTAATGTTTTCTAAATTTTTTTATTAGACTAAAATAATAAATAAGATAGAAAAATTACAATTAAAAATTGTTTAGCAATATTATAAATTATAATGTAACAAATAGAAAAAAAAAACACAAATGGTAAAAAAAAAATAAATAAATAAATTTTTTTCTTCACCATTTGTGCCATTTTTTTATTATTATTTTTTAAAAAATTTGACCGTTGCTGATGTCAGCAAACGGTCACAGTTTTGAAAATAAAAATAAATTGCAATTTGACCCTCATTTCTTCTATTTTATATTTTTACCCACATTTCAAATTTTTCTATAAATACCCCCACCCATTCATATTTCCCTACACTCTGTCATTCTCTCATAGTCTCATACTCTCATTCTCTCTCTCTCTCTCTCTCTCTCTCTCTCTCTCTCTCTCTCTCTCTCTCTCTCTCTCTCTCTAATCTCTACACTACTATTCTAAATTTCTAATACTATATTCTATATTACTAAATACTAATAGTATTCTCTAATCTCTCCACCAAAACTCAAAGGTATGTTTTTTCTTTAAATGTTATTAATTAATTTTATGTTTTAGTTTTTAAATTTTATATTTATACTTAACATATTTATGCTTAGTTATTAATTTTGATATTTATTCTTATGTTTTATGTATATTTTATATTTATAGCTTTATACTTAGAGTATTTATGAGTTAATATTTTTAATAATTGTTATAAATTTAATATTTAATCTTAGAATGTTAGAATCTTAGATTTTAGAAAATTTATCATTTTACAAATTTATGTCTAGTGATTAATTTTAATATTTGTATATTTTAATTTATGCTTAGTAATCTTAGTATATTTTGTTTAGTTAGTAAACTGATGATTTTATGTTTAGTAATTAATTTTAACATTTTTATGATATTTATGGTTTATGTTTAGTAATTAATTTTAATATTTGTATGTTTAGTATATTTATGATTAAATGCTTAGATTTAATAAGTAGCATATTTATAATTAAATGCTTAGTAATGACTAATGAATTTAAATATTTTTCATGCTTAGATATTTATGATTTTATGCTTAGTTTTTAATGACTAATGAATCAATTTCTGGAAATGAGTTAATATTTTAATATTGTATATTTGTATTGTAGGAAATGGATCATAATCATCCTCAACATATAAAACACATTTCAAATTCAAATATATGGCAGTGTTTTGACAAAGAAGAAATACCAAACTTAGACGGTGGGGTCATGACAAAATATCGTTGCAAGTTTTGTAACCACTTATATACCAATTCTAAGTCAGGAACCGGTCATTTGAACAGGCATATGGACAAATGCATGGCTCGAGGTAAACACTATAATCCAGACATAACTACAACGGAACTGAGACGGGCCTGTTACGACTCCGCGACCCACGTATGCTAGAGATTGCACTCTTTTTCCCTTACCAAATTTTTATCCCACTAGGTTTTTCTTGGTAAGGTTTTTAATGAGGAAATCATGTAATACTGAAAATCCGAAATAAATAAATCATTTTTCATTTTATATTTTCATAATTTCATGTATTTTCTATTTTCTTTCATATTTTATCTTTATTTATTCTTTGAATTATTTTATTAAATAGAAAATAAATAAGATAGACAAATTAAAATTAAAATTATATAATTTAAATTGTTTAAACAATATTATAATATACTTACAACTTACAAGTTACAAGAAATCAAGAATACAAGTTGTATAATTGAATTAAATTAATATATATATATATATATATATATTTGTGGTCTGCGTACCGTAGACCTAGGAAGGTTCCGGTTCCAACCGTGGAATCAGAACCGGAAAAACCGAAATCGGAACAGTAACCGGTTTTTCGGTTCCAGTTCCAGTTCCAGTTCAAGTTCCGGTTCCAAGGTTTAGAGAACCAGACTGGAAACGGCGATTCCGATTCGGTTCAAACCGACGGTTCTATCTTTATATATATATTTTTTTTTTTGGTGACCGTCGTCATGCTGACGTCAACAGTACCCCTTAAAAAAAAAAAAATTTCTTTTTCATATCTATAAATACCTAACCCCCCTCTTTCCATTTTTCCTCACACCAATTTCTTATTTTCCTCTCATTCTCTCAATTCTCTCTATTCTCTAAATCTCTAATTCTAAATTTCTAATTTTGTCTTTCAAGTCTCAAGTCTCCAACATTCTCCAAGACTCCAAGTTTCCAAGGTTTTTATTATTTATTTCATTTTGCAATTTTTTTTATTTGCAATTAATTTTATTTCCAATATATTTTATTTGTAATTAATTTTATTTCCAATGTATTTTATTTGCAATTAATTTTATTTCCAAAATTCCAATATATTTTATTTCCAATATATTTTATTTGTAATTAATTTTATTTCCAAAATTCCAATATATTTTATTTCCAAAATTCCAATATATTTTATTTGCAATTAATTTTATTTCCAATTAATTTTATTTGCAATTTATCTTAGTTCTAATTTATTTAATTTCCGAATAACCAATTACTAAGTTTCCAATTTCATTTATTTGCAATTTATTTTATTTGCAAATACTAGTTTACTAGTTACTACTTACTAGGCTACTTACTATTATTATAGTATTATAGTATTATTCTTCTAAGTTTTCAATTATCTATTTCTCTCCCAAATTTATTCCGTCCAATGGCAAGTGGTGGAAATGGAAGGGGTCACGGCCGTGACGGTCCTAGGCGTTCGATTTCGATGAAAGGTAAGGGTCAAATGGTCAATAATCTCGGTCATAATGACACCACCTATCACGATTATTTGCAACGCCGGGCCTATGCTGAAGACCTAGGCCTAAACATTCCTACTCCCCCTCTAACAATTTCAAAACCCGATCCTAATGCCACCCCCCACCCCTAATTTGACAAGTCAGTCAGAAAATAAGTCTGATATTTATACACCTTTGGATTATGATTTTGATCCACCGGAAGTAGATGAGGATAACGAACCGAATCTGAAGCAAAGCAAATCTAATCTATTCGTTAAACATATGAAGAAAGTTAGGCAAGACGATGGAAGCTATGTAGCAGCTTGCAATTATTGCAAAAATAGTATATAAGTGGTCCAAATCCGGAGGATATGGCACTTATTGGAAGCACATTCAAGCCAAACATCCAGAAGCAGAGACCAGATCGAGGTCACAAACACAAATTCCCAAGTACGTGACTCTTAACGAACAATTATTTCATTATACTGATGAACAAAATAGGGAAGAATTAGCTAGAATGGTAGCAGCAGAACACTTATCATTCGGTTTTTGTGAAAGGGTTGGTTTTTTTAATTATTGTCGACGAGCATTAAACCATGTTGTATGCCGTGTTCCTAGATCCACGCTTGTATTTACACTTGAAAAGATTTATGTAAAAAAAAAAGTTATAAATTCTTTTTAAAAAATAAAACGGTTTTGTTTCCGTATGTGCCGACATATGGAGTGACCATTGGCAATCACATTCATACTTGGGTGTCACTTGTCATTTTATGGATGATGCATGGAATATCCAAAAAAAAATTATTGAATTTAGAGTTTTTGATGATTCACACACTACTCAGAATATTTTTAGAATGCTTAGAATTATTTTTTCAGAGTATAAAATTGAGACCAAAATTTTTGCAATTGGTTTTGATAATACTTTTAGCAATACTGCTTCTATTCCATCTTTGATTGATTTTTGCAAACCATTTGTTGGTGGTGCATTTTTTCATCAAAGATAATCAAAGATGTGCATGCCATGTTTTAAATTTATGTGTTCAAAAAGGATTAGAAACTCTTGATCATTTTATTCTACCTATTAAACAAGCCATTCAATTTTTATGGAAATATTCTTCTATAATGAATGCATGGGTAAAATATTGTAAACAAAATAGTAGACGAGCCGTTAGATTTGCTCGTGATGTTCCAATACGTTGGAATTCTACTTATAAATTGCTTGCTCAAAGTTACGAGTATAGGGATTTATTAGTTTCTTTTATTCAATTTCATGTTATCGACATTGAACTTTATAAAACTCAATGGGATGCTTGTTACAACGTTTTCAATTTGTTAAAAGTCTTTTATACTGCTACAACAAATTTATCTGGGGTTTATTATCCTACAACTTATTTATTTATTATTGAAAGTCTAAATATTGTTGGTGCATTTGCTTATTGTGAATCCGACATATAAATAGGAGAAGCCGTTAATGCTATGAAGGAAAAATGGTTACGTTAGTATCAGGAGTTACTAGATATTTATTTGATTGCTATGGGTTTTGATTAATGTTGTAAATTAGAACATTTTGTTATTATCTCAATGGTTATTATGGCCCCCAAGGTTTAAAAATAGAATATAATGTTGACGCATGTTATGCTATAATTAAGAAATTATTGTATTTTTTATATGATGAATATCTTTTAGTTTATGGATCCTCACTGAACTTAGATGTTACACGAACATAAACTGCACAGCCCACATCATCATCCTCCGGATTTTTGAATTTAGGGTATAATCTATTATAAAAAAAAAAAACCAAAAAACCAAAAAACTAAGATCTTCTTCTTCATCAAGCACTGACAAGTATTCCAAGCTTGAATCTTATGGAAATGCTTCTTATGAGTTTACAGAAGATACGCTAGAGAGAAAATTTAATATATTACAATATTGGAAAGTGTACACAAAATACTATTCAATCATGGCTATGATAGCTAAAAATATTTTTTCAACACTAGTTTCTACAGTGGCGATGGAACAAGAGTTCAGCGCCGAGGGGAATATCCTGGATGAAAAGCATTCGTGCTTGACTTTGAAAACACTCCAGATACAGGTTTGTATGGATGATTGGACAAAGGCTCAATATAGACAACAAGAAATCGAACATGAGGTAACATACGATTTCTTCAAAGATGACGAACATGAAAGTGGAGCAACAAGTATAATGGGCCCGGAATAGAAGATATGGATCACATCATTACAAGTACACGCCATCAACAAACCTACAATAAAAGGTAAAAGAACTACGTAACCTCAGATTCCTCTAAACCCCCCCAAAGAGGATATGTAAGCAACTTAATTGTGGTAAAAATTGAGTGCAAGGCTAATAACTTTACATTTTTTTAGTTTTATTTTAATTTAATTTTGTAATTTATCATTTATTTATTTTATGTTATTTTTGAATTTCGGGTGACCCAATTCCCAAATATCCAATGAAATGTAATTTGTAATTTGACATTTTGTTTAGTTTTATTTTAATTTCCTTTTGTAATTTGTATTTTGTCATTTGTTTATTTTTGGGTGACCTACACCCAATGCAATCACCTAACTCCCAACCCAATGAATTTTATTTTATTTTGTAATTTTTCATTTATATATTTTATTTTATTTAAAATTACATTATTACAACTTAGAAGTCTTTTTTTTTTTTTTTTTAATTTCAAATAAATTTAAAAAAAGAAATTAAAAAAAAAAGGTTCAAAACCGCCGGTTTCGAAAAAACCAGAATCAGAACCGGAACCGGTAATTTCGGTTCCACCCAAACCAGGAACCAGAACCGAAACCGTTGGTTCGGAACCGGAATCGAAACCAAACTGGAACCTTGCCACCTCTAGCATGCCGAGACAAGCCCCGGTCCGGCCCACTGGCCCGCCCCATAAGCACATGCTGGGCCCTCCATTTTTGAAAATGGGTTGGCCCGCCCCGGCACGTCAACTTGATATGCCGTGCCAGGCCGAGCCCGTTTCAAAAACAGGCCCCTTTGGCACGGTACAAGTGGGCCGGGCCGGCCTACATTGACACCACTAGTTAAACATATACGATGTTTAATTTTTTGGCAATATAAACCTATAATCACAAATAAGAAAATAAACAAACAAGCAATTACATATTATTCTTCGTAAAAATAAATGAAGACTCACTTGAAGTCATTCATGTCTCTATATGATTCTCCCAAGATGACAATAATCTCATCCTCCTGAAACATTTCAGAGGGAGCTTACAATTTTGTGAAATTTGGTGGCAAATCACCCACCTTGACAGAACCTGAGTACCTAATTCCTTATCGAAATAACTTATAAAAACAAAGCAACCCAATTTCACATGTCATGAAAATAAAAATGTTTTTTTTTCCCAAACAATCTTCTCAGCAACTAATTATATCCAAAAAATAAAAAATAAAAAAACAAACAAACAAACAAATGAAACTAAACAAAATATATAAGTCACCTTGAATAAACCGGCTTTGATCATATAATCCACCACTGTTTCTTGAAATATGCATAGTACACATTTCACCC
The DNA here is from genome assembly GCA_035582765.1 of Acer negundo. NCBI lineage: Eukaryota > Viridiplantae > Streptophyta > Magnoliopsida > Sapindales > Sapindaceae > Acer > Acer negundo. The sequence continues at coordinate 30,657,667 of CM069241.1, read as the reverse complement.
TCAACTTTCTTATACCTCATCATCTTCACCAAAATTAATATTGGATTCACCCACTAAGATGGCTGGTCGGCTTTTCTTCAAAATTTGAAAAAAAAAAAAAAAAATCAGTGACTATAAAAAAAAATATCTATGAATAGAAGCTAAAATTATTCTTAAATATGTACATTTAAATCACCCCAATCTGAGTATATGAACTTGGGACACATTCATTTTTGCTTCTTTAATCTTGGATTGATATTGCCGGATACTTTTTAGGAAAATGAATTACATAAGTATTTATACAGGCATATGAGGCTGTTGACATTCTTGTTTACATTTAAAGTTGGGTTTTATTGTGAGATAATATTGATGAACCCCATGTATCATAAATATTCCTAACTCTATTTGTGTGTATTGTCAAATGAGTTTCATATACCTTATAACTGCATGAATTTATTAAATTCCACTTGGCTCTTGGCTTGGAAAAATAAATGTAATAAAATAATTTAAAAGGTTTTAACTTTTCATATCCTACAAAGAATAATAAGTTTTTTTTTTTTTTTTTTTTTTTAATCATAATGACATTGAATACCTAAGAACTCCTAGAGATAATAAAAATCTTTATAATCGACGGCGGTGATTTAATTAAAATCAAATTCATATATAAGTAATTTGTTTTTTTTTTTTATATATATAAATTTATAATTAAAGATTTTGAATTAAATGTAAATATAAATCAAAGCTCTCTCATGACGACACATGGCGCTGTGAGGGTCAACTTTTATATAATAGATTTATCATGTATTATATAGATTAATGATTAAAGTTCCAATACATAATAATAATTATAATACTAATAATAATAGGAAATCCGATCAAAAAATAATAATAGGAAAATAATGGTTAAAACTTAGATTCATTGTATTATTATTGTACATATTTAATAATAATAATAATAATAATCATAATATTATTATTATTATTAAAAGAAATGAATAGCAACTATAAAAATGGATATATGGAATTTAATTTCAAATCTCTTACACGATGACATGTGTCACCTTTAAGTTCCATTTTACTATATTATATAGATATAGATTTGGGTAAACTAGTATTGTGTTAATTAATGAATCCGTCATATGTCATATCATTTATTATGATATTGATATATTATTTTTAAATTTTGAGAAATATAGAAAATACTTTCTTAATAATATCTAGAAGAACACGTTGAAGAACACAAGAGTTTAATTAAAAATTATCTATATCTTTTTGATGCATTATATAAATTTAGTCATATTCAATCGGAATCAATAAGATTTCTATTCTTTTTGTTAAAATATGCCAAACAAAACAAAAAATAGCCATCTTCATTATGATGTTTTTCAGAATTTCTAGAATGGAGAGACGAGAGAGACTTAAACTTGAAGTTAAGCAAACGAAACAAGTCAAATATACATTGGTGGAAAAAGCAATCGAACAAAAGTCGAAGTCAAAGGAGAAGAAGAATAATGGTCCTTCACAATTTCACATTGTCCTCCATATGCGCTCCACACTTAAGCTTGTGTCATGATATATAATTCTAATTAGTAAATGGACTCCAATTTTGGAATTCTATAACATTGAAATGCTTTAGAATTAAATAGTCGGTGTTCAACTGTTCATTGTATTAAAGTAATCATGTGCTAATGGAAAACTCCCACATACGTTAAAAAAAAAAAAAGTCAATATATATGGATCTTACAGAATTTCAAGTAAGGCCGAATGAATTCAAATTTAAAAAAAAAAAAAAAAAAAAGTCAATATATATGGATCTTACAGAATTTCAAGTAAGGCCGAATGAATTCAAATTTAAAATAAAATAAAAAAAAAGTCAATATATATGGATCTTACAGAATTTCAAGTAAGGCCGAATGAATTCAAATTTAAGGTAAAATGGGTTAGATAATAGAGAAATGTTTCAAAAACATGCTAAATGAAAGTATTTCACATCACATAAATAATCAATCGGAATCAATTACTATTCATACGATATAATATAATTTTATAGTTGAATGTATTAATTGTATCTAGTATACTGAAGCATTTCTAATAAAAATTAGGTTAAATAAAATAGACATATTTCAATGAATAACTAATCATAAGAGATTTTCCTATAATATTGTGTTGATTTTCAATAAGTTATATTGTGTTCAAACATTTCTCTAGTTGAAAGTGTATATATATATATATATGTGTGTGTGTGTCTGGCTTGAAATGAATGGTTAAAATTCTAAGTATGAATATACAACGGTGAGAACAACTTTATGCATCTGACGCACCTATCACCACGGCAGCACGGCTATTTGGTGCACCGGTGATTGAATCACATATCAATATAAATATGACACGTGACAATTAGTCCTTTAAATATTAAAATATAGTGGGTAGAATATGCTTTTAATTGAATGAAGAAACAAAGAAAATAGACAATTGGTATGACTGACAGGTAAATTGGGTTAGACAACATGGGCACAGCTTTTGCCCTCCTTTTATGCTTGGAGATTCAGTGTAATTTAGTATGAATTGACTGGAAAAGTTGGGTTAAGATCAAACGTGGGTCGGTGGGTGGGTCCGTCGGTGGGTCCGAGTATCCGACCAGAAAGCTACATTTTTATAAGTAAAAAATACTTGTGATACTAATTATGTAAGGGATGATGATGGAATTGTCGGTCACGCTCACATCCAATTTGGGCAGAATTTTTATTTTTATTTTTATTTAACAAAAGATAATTAAAAGTAAAGAAACAATTATAAGAATTTCATTATGATATGATAACTATATAATTCTAATTCTTTGTTTTGATTATTTGTGGATTTTTTATTTTTTTTTTGGTGAAAATATTGTACATGCCAATATTGTACATGCAAATATTGTACAAAATATAAAATATTAAAAAAGGATATTGGCATGTTTCCAAATTTGAAGCAAAATTATAAATCAGAGGAATTTCATTATGAAAACGGTATTCTTTTTTGTTTTGTTTCAGAATTTATAATGAAAATATAAATAAATAAAAAGATTTTTAAATGTTCTAGCAGCTGATTTGTAGACATAATCTGGTCGAAGTGATTAGCAACTTCTTTTTTTTTTTTTTGTTTTTTTTGAAGTATTAAACTAGCTATTACGTAAATTCAGGATTATTTATTTATTTATTTATTTTTTGGGTGGACTTGAACCCACAAACTCCTCACGGTGCAGCCGTGCAGGTGTAAAAGGTTTATTATCTAACAAACCTCATCTTGTCGAAAACTGATTTATAATTGTCACGTAAATAATGGGTATATAGTAAAGTTTAAAGTCACTGTTTGAGTTTAACAATCAAACAGTAAAGAGAAGTAAAACTACAAGATGAAAACAGAGTAGTAGAAGCTAAGCTTTTGAGAGCATTTTGAGAGATTTTGTCTCTGTGATTTTTATTGAATGAATTCTAGATACAAAGCACAGCTTTTATATATTAGCTGACTAACAATCATTTTGATCGTAACAAACTTATCACACGAAAATGGTTTTCTAACAAACTTTTCTTTCCGGTAACAGAACATGCTGACCTGTCAATTGCTTAGTCAACACATTCTGTTATGAGAAAATGAGCGAGAGATATACTTCATGACTTGAGCTGATGATGGTTAATAATCAGTATTTCACACTCCCCCTCAAACTGTGCTGTTGTAAATCAGCCTGTTTGAACTTGGTTCTTGAATACTGATCATCATTTGCTGCAATACCATCATCACTCCCCCTCGAGCGAGATTGCTCCCTATCTGCAATAAGCTTAGAAGAAAGAAGCTGAAAACGAGAGATGGGCAACGCCTTTGTAAAGATGTCAGTTGTTTGAACTTCTGTAGGAATGTAACGAATTTCAAGTTTATGAGTAGCCACTAGATCTTAAAGAAAATGTAGATCAATCTCAATGTGTTTTGTTCGAGAATGGAAAACGGGGTTGAGAGCTAGCTGTTTGGCACTCAAATTATCACACCACAGAATCGGAACACCAATTAAGTTAATCTCAAGCTCTTTAAACAGAGATGTTAGCCATAGTATATCAGTAGCAGTTGAGGCCAAAGACCAGTTGACAAGATTTCCACCTAGATAGAGACAATATCAACCGGTTGATTTTCTGTCGTCTATATTGCCGGCCCAATCTGCATCAGCAAAGCACTCTAAAGTCAAGTCCTTAGCTGGTTTGAAGAGCAGACCATGACTGATTGTCCCTTTAATATAATGTAGCACCCTTTTAACAACTAACCAATGGACTTGAGAGGGAGAAGCCAGAAACTGACTCAACTTATTTATTGCAAAGGCAATTTCTGGTCTCGTAAGTGTAAGATATTATAGAGCTCCGATTGTGCTTCTGTATAAGGTGGAGTCTGGAAATGGTTCACCATCATGAGTAGACAATTTACAGCTAGCTGTGGGAGGAGTAGAGCAAGGTTTTGAAGCAATCATATTCATCATAGTTAAGAGATCCCAAGAATATTTAGTCTAAGAAAGAGTGAGACCACCATGACCCCTTTGAGCTTCAAAGCCAAGAAAGTACTACACTGAGCCTAAAGACTTCAAAGCAAAGCAGTGATTTAGATCAGCAATAACCTTGGAGATCAGCGCACTATAATTCCCTGTCAACAATATGTCATCCACATATACTAATAACAACAAGAAAGAGGTAGCTAATCTATAGAAGAACAAGGATATGTCCGATCAAGAATTCCTAAAATCCTATTTCAGCAAAGCTGATTGCAGCTTGATGTACCAGACACAAGGAGCCTGCTTGAGACTGTAAAGAGATTTATGAAGCTTGCACACAAATGAAGGATGAGATGAACTCACAAAACCCTCTAGTTGTGACATGAACATAGATTCTTGCAATTCACCATTAAGAAAATCATTGTTGATGTCAAGTTGTTGAACATCCCAATTGTAAGTTACTGTAAGACTCAACACAATCCTTATAGTAGAGCTTTTAACCACAGGACTAAATGTTTCCAAAAAGTCCAAACCGGGAGTCTGTGTAAAACCTCTAGCCATCAGCCTTGCTTTGAACCTTTCAACCGAACCATCAGCTTTATATTTGATTTGAAATATCCATTTACTGCTTACAATGTTCATATCAGCTGAGTATGGAACTAGACTCCAAGTATTTGATCTATGTAAAGCATCAAACTCACTTTGCATTGCTGCTGTCCAAGCAAGACTCTTCAAGGCCTCTTTTACAGAATGTAGGACAACATCTGTAGTATCTATAGAGGCAATAGTTTGATACAGTCATGGTTGACCATAGTGTGAGTGTTATCAGGTACATGAGTGTTAATTTGAAGTAAAGGTTTGGTGACATCAGTTGTAACACTGGTTCTAGTTGATTGTGGAAGGCCTTTAGAAAGAACAGACATAGGAAGACTTGGAAATGAGATGGATTTGTCAATTTAAGACCCAAACATAAAAGAAAAAGGAAATTCTGATTCATTGAAGGACACAACTCGAGAAACATATATTTTACCACTAAGATGTAGACATCGATATCCTTTAGTAAAATCAAAGTATCCTATGAACACACATTTTACAGAATGAAAGCCAAATTTGTGTGTGAGGAAAACAAGCACATCCAAAACTCTTAAGATTAAGATAGTTTGGCACTTGATGAAGCAAACATTTGAAAGGAGACATATTGTGTAATACTGAAGAAGGAAGTCTGTTAATTAGGTAGGTGGCCGTATGAAATGCCTCCCATCAGAATGATAGTGGCATTTTCGCTTAAGCAAGAAGAGACAAACCAACCTCTACTATGTTCCTGTGTTTGCGCTCAGCGGTTCCATTTTGCTGATGAGCATATGGACATGACTTCCTATGACCAATTCCATTATCATTCAAATAAGATGCAAGAGAAATGAACTCTCATCCATTGTCACTTTGAAGACACTTTAGCTTAGTGGAAAATTGACACTTTACAAACTTGTGAAATGAGACAAACACCTGTTTGACATGGGATTTTAAAGCTAAAGGATAAATCCAACAGTATCGTGAGTAAGCATCAATAAAACTGACATAGTATCTATATCCTTGTGTAGATGGAAGAGGAGAGGGTCCCCAAACATCAGCACACACTAGTTCTAAAGGGGCTGTATATTTGTGTGTTGAGAGAGTGTAAAGAAGTTGATGAGCTTTGCCCATTTTGCAAGCATCACAGAAGTTTTTCAATTGAAAACTTGACACATTAACACTCAAAGATTTTTATACAGATGACAGAACACGTGAGCAAGGGTGGCCTAGCTTATTGTGCCATGTATTTACAAGAAGTTGCTTTGGAGAAGAAAGCAAACATGAAGTAAAAGCAAAAGCATTACATTCTGGAGCTATTACATCTTTGACATATGCTTGCTCAATTGTTTTATTTGCAGAAACATTGAAAATTGACACTGGACAAACAGATTTTGACTCATACTTGACTTGTGGACTTCTTTCAGCTATGATTTGGTATAAACCAGCTTTAAGAACCCCTTTGAGTACCACATTCTTCGTGACCTTGTCCTTAATCAAGCAAAAATGAGTGTCAAATTCTACCAAAACATTATTATCTTTGGTTAATTGAAATATACTCAGTAGATTTTTGGTGATTCCAGGTACACACAAGACATTTGTGAGCAATAAATTGGATGCAGACTTAGTATTTGAAACGAATTGTAAAGAGCCAATGTAAGAGATTGAAAGTGTGTGGCCATTACCAATAGCCAACCTTTCCTTACCTCTATATTCACTGTTGATAGTGAGATTGTTGAAGTCGGGAGTAATGTGATGAGTGGCTCAGCTGTCAACGTACCAGTTTGGGTCAACAACCGATGAGGATGATGCAGTCATTGCATTAAGACTATTGTTGTGGACTTGATAGGAGTTGTTATGAGAGGAATCAACTTGATGAGCTACATTGCCTTGTGGTGACATAGGCTGCTGAGACACATTTCCACTGAAAGATTGATCAAACCTATGATAGCAAGTGGACTGATTACAGGTCCAAACAAGAACTCTTCTAGATCAAATGCACTGACTATTGGTAGAATCTGCGCCTTCCAATACACGAAATTGTTCTGATCTAGCTTTATTGGCAGGCTGAAGTTCAGGTTCTTGGATATAAGATTCGACCGAGCTTCACGTTGCTTCTTCGTCAAAGTAGGTACACTCTGAATCACGAACTGAGATCTGTTCATTTGAGAAGTTGCTGAAGACTCCATGGCCTAGGATCGATTGAGCTCTGATACCATGTTTGAGTTTAACAATCAAACAGTAAAGAGAAGTAAAACTACAAGATGAAAACAGAGTAGTAGAAGCTAAGCTTTTGAGAGCATTTTGAGAGATTTTTCTCTGTGATTTTTATTGAATGAATTCTAGATACAGAGCACAGCTTTTATATAGTAGTTGACTAACAATCATTTTGATCGTAACAAACTTATCACACGAAAATGGTTTTCTAACAAATTTTTCTTTCTAGTAACAGAATATGCTAACCTGTCAATTGCTTAGTCAGCACATTCTGTTATGTGAAAATGAGCGGGAGATATACTTCATGACTTGAGTTGATGATGGTTGATAATCAGTATTTCACAATCACGAGGGCCATACCATAGGGCGAACCTCATAACAATGCAAATGAATTGATACATAATTTATAAGAGTACGGATATAGACAACCATAAAACTTATTAGTACACCCATGTCTAAAATTTAAAAATTAAATATTATTATAAACACACATCCTAATGTCAACAGTACTTTCAATGAAATAAATATATTCATTTTAATATATATTATTTATAAACACTCTTAAATTATTACCACATCCAATTTATAAAAAGAAATCATATTATTTTTGGAATCAAATCTTTTTTAATGATGGTCCAATTTACTTTTGGAAATATCTCGAATGTAGGAGCCTTATAAAAAAGGATATATATATGGGATCAAAAGATTTTCAATTTGGAATTATCTTATTTTTACAGTTATCTTAAAAAAAATAAAAAAAATAAAAACTTATTGATATTTACAGTTATAGTAAAAAAAAAAAATTGTTTTTTTAATAGAGTTTATAACTATATATAAAATAAAGACAAAAACAATTTGATAATTATGTGATGATGAGAAAATTTGATACTTGAAATAAAATTAGAGTTTAATTAGGGTTTATCATAAGTTTTTTTAAATTTTTAATTTTTTTTTAATAAAGAAATATAATTGAAGATATGAGTGTAATTAATGGTGTTTATAGTATTTGATTTATTTTTAATTAAAGTAACTTGTCCTTATTGGTAAATTTCTATTAGGATATTTTTGTAATTAAATTTTTTTAATAAAATATGAGTATACTAATAAGTTTTATGGTTATCAATATTGGCTCCCAATTTATAATTTGCCGATCTATTGGGAAATAAGCGATGCTACACTTCCAAAAACAAAATCTCAAATTTTCATTTTAAATGGTAAAATCTGCTAAGAATATTTTAATGTGCATTTTCAATTTGATTTCATGCATATACAGTTATTTTTTTCTTCTCAAGATGAACTAAATTTAATAAAGTAAAGAGAGCTTCATTTCACAATCCAATTTTTTCTTTTTACAATTCTTTTCTAAACACACTTCATTCTCAAAATTTAAATTTTAAAAAATTCCAAAGACACTTCATTTTGTTCCAAAATTATCCTTTTTATCTTTTAACACTCTTATTTTAAAAAAAAAGAAATTTTCTCTCATAAATCATTAAATTAAATATTGTATATTAAACACTCTCTCCTAAATTTTTAATTATCATATTAAACTCTCTCTCCTCCAATATATATTTCTAATTTTCTATCTTCATTCTTTTTCAAGAAAGACTAACAGTAAGAAAAAAAAAAAAAAAAAAAACTTACGAATAAGCTTGATTTTTAAGAGCCGTATATATGTATATATTAAAAAAAAAAAAAAAAAAAACTCAAAAAACAAGTACATTGTTTTTTTTTTTTTTTTTTTTTTTTTTGTTTAAAAAAATCGAATATGAAAATGTTTTTTTGTTACTTTTGTAGGTATGTGATTGCCTATAGAATTTTAATTTTTTCATTGGTCTTAGAAATTTTGAGTTTAATCGAATCTAGTTGCAACAAATCAAGTTTTGATATATCTATTTTTTCTTATTTAAAAAAATTGACTTTTTAATATATATATATATATATATATATTACTGTTAGTAAAAAACAAAAAATATTCATAAGTTTTTTTTTCTTTGATCGAGAAAATATGGAGATATGATTTATTTTTATTTTTATTTTTGAAAAATGTAGTGAGGGAGAGAGAGAGAGAGTGTGTGTGTGTGTGTTTAATATGGTAACAAAAGATTTATAAGAGAGAGTTTAATAGGTAATATTTAAGATAATGATTTAGGAGAGAGAATTTTTTTTTTAGTAATTTAATTAGTTTGGAATGTATTTAAATTTTTTTTTGTCTTGTTTAGTAATTTTAATTCAGGTTACAATTGTCATTAATAAAAAAAATTAAAATTGAGTTTAAATAAACAATTTATGGATTGTAAGGAGAAACTCTCTAAAGTAAATTTCCTAACTATCAATCATTAACTTTATTTAAGTCTAATTAATCGGTGCTTTATAAGATTCGCTTAATTAAAAAAATAATGGAATAGTCCTTGAGATTAATTTTTTGCAATATGATTTAGTTTAATTTATATTAAAAGTATTATGTAATATATATATATATATATTTATGATGCGAACTGATGTAACTATATCAATACCAATACATATGGACCACTGATTATAAAGAAACATTGATAAGTGTATACAATTTGAGTAAAAGTATCTAAATCTAATAGTCAACTTTCAACGTACTAATGAAATTATATTAGTCGCACCAATTTGAACATTTATTTATATATTTGACGGTATCTATCTATCCACTTCCTATTTAAATCAGATATATATATATTTAAAGTTTTTAGTTTTACTAAGATTCGAGCGACTAACTTAAGAGTTATTTATCGGAATTATAAACTCGTTAATCTATCGACTGAACTACGCCATTTTGTCAAATGGCTTGTAATTGATATATGACTTTTAACATTCTTAAGACATACATACGATTGCATCACCTAATCATAATTAAAATGATGGCCATTGCAGCTTTACTGCCGCATGCTTATTGGAAAATCGTAGCACACATAAATAGGGTCATCATTAGATGCATATATAATATAATATATGAGTAACCATATATCATAGTTCAAAAAAATTGTAGAAAAAAGAGAGGAAAGAAGTATAAGGAGTAGATATTAGTTTTGATAAAAATATCATTAATATTTTAAAATATTGAAAATATTAAAAGATATTTTTTATATTGATATCTTATAAATATATTAAAAATAATATCCATATTTAATTTCTGGAGTAACTATGATCGCATGCCCCATAACAGGTGAAAATTCGATCTTACAAGTTACTTAAACTATGTTTATATATTCAACAATCTCCACCGCCCCATAAAATAATGTAACAGTTTGTACCAATATAATATCAACAGTTTTATAAGTTCTATCAACTTGTTTTCTTTTGGATAAGCATAAAAATGGGGTGGTCATCAATTTTTCTTGCAAGTTGTAACTTGTAAGTGCATGTTAAAGTCACCGTATAAATTATAAGGTACTCAGTAAGTCAATCCCAAAAGAATGTGCTTACTAATTTCCCTTGTAAGACTGACGTAACTTTTTAAATATAATTTTTATTTTTTTAAAGTTGTTAAATATAAAGTTAAAATATAGATATAGATAGATATAGATAGATATAGATAGGTGTGTAGCTGGAAATATATATAGATGGATTTTAGGGGGCGAATTAGTATAAAGGTTTAAAATTTATAAATACTTTTATAGATTTTAAAACTCATTAGAGTTTACTAGAACTCTAATTCATATACAGTTAGGGCTCTAAACTTTACTACACTACTCTAAACTTTAATAATTAAAGTTTAAAGAGCACAAAAAATGTGTTTTTGGCAAAAAAAAAAAAAAAAAAAAAAACACCTTAAAACACTAATTCTCGTGCTTTTTTATTATTTTATCCGAAACTTATTTTTGTCTTTGTGTGACTTATTGAATAATGCAAACTAATTAAGAAAAAAAAAATTGGACAATAAGCAGGGGCGTAACCAGGATTTCAGTTTTAGGGGGATCAAAACAAAAACAAATATTCAAATTAACGATAGAAAAATACAGTAATATTTAAAAACTGGAATATTAAATATCATTTGTTTGAGATTCCGTGGATTGATTTTTAGAAGCTGGAATATTAATATTAGATGTTGACGAAGATAAATCATCTTCTAAGGTTTTAATTCTTTTGAAAAATCTATCGATTGTCGATGACTTTCTCATTTGAAAAAAAAATAAAAATTCGAACTAATTTAAATAAAAAAAACATTTAAAAAAAAAAACGAGTATAATAAATATAGCAAAATCTTATATTTTTAAAAAAAGAAGGATTCATTAAAGAAATCATATTAGTAAATAGTAACCAAAGAAAATAAAAATAAAAAATAAATGAAAAAAAAACCTAAATTATTTATTAATTAGTAATCTCATAGATTAAATTATTCGAATAGATGAACTGAAGAATAAGAAGAATTTAATTGCAACAGTAAGAATGAAATTGCTTACGTGAAAAACTTGAAAAAAATAAGCAAGTGTATATATATATACGGAAATTTTCCCATGAGGATGTCCTGATAGAATTATATAAGGACATTGAATGTGAACCACTCGTTTTACATATTTTGACTTGCTATATATTCACTTGTCAAATCACTTTTATAAATGAGTGGTTCACATTCAATATCCTGGTAAAGTTGTATAAGGATGCCTTGATAGGAACGAGACCGTATATATATATAATTTTCAAGTCAGTGCGTATTGATATAACTTATGTCAGTGCGTATTGATATAACTTATATCAGTGTGTTGCATGTGGAACACTAGATTTACATATTTTGATTCAAGTGAATATACATTTGTCAATGCTTCTCCATAATTAACAAACACAATTCACGCCTTTCAAAGATTTACAGTGCTGGTAAAAAAAAAAAGACTGACAGCAAATAAAAGGGGCCAAATGGCCAATTACTGAAATTTAAATATATTATATATTATATACAAATAAATTTAAACTTCTGAATTTTTTTTTCCTTAAGAGGCGCCCCCCCCCCCCCCACCATAAAAAGATTTACGATCTTTTTGACATCCATCTTGTTGGCAAACATTGGCACCGCTTTGAATTGTTGGGAATTAAATCGATGAATGTGGAAGCGCATATCTAATATTTATCACATAATAAATAACATATACTAGAAGAAAAATAAGATGAGGGAAAACAATTCCAATCACACTGATTTTACTGGAATTGATCGCAGTCTGCACCACTGTCTATGCACGTGCCTGTGCCGCGGTCCACGCATGGTTCCTTTCGGAATCCAATTCTACAGTTCTTGGGTTAAAACGTTTCCCACATCACCAAAAAGTTTCCTATCATTTAATTTTCGTTTGGTTCACATTGGGTTAATTTGGCAATACAAGTCAAAACCTAACACATTCGACCTCCAGTGGAGGTTGAACAGACCTCCAATGGAGTTCCAATGGAGGTCTTTTCAAACTCCATTGATGGTAACCTGCATTAATGAAGGTTTTTGAAAAAAAAAATCCAAAGAAAAAAAAAAAATAATAGAAGTATAAATGATGATATTTTTATACATCAATGTATTTTGGTATTTTTATATCATTTAAACTCTAATTATTAAGTTGGTTGCTAGTTTTAAAAGTAAAGACGTAAAGAGTGTCATTTATCCTTATTCTCTCTGTACAGTTATGGTAAAAGGTACTTCGATATCTAATTAAATAGCTATTAACTTAGAAGTTACAGTTTGCAATAAGTCTTCTCCTATATAAGATTATGTTACTTTAAATAAATTTTTTTTTTTATAGTAATTTATTGTATCTTATTTATTTAGAAATGTTAAAGTCATTGCGTACTGATATAACTTCATCGATCCATTGGATGTGGGCTATTAGATTTACATATTTTGACTTAAAGTGTATATATTTGTCAAAACTTCTCCATAATTAGTGATCCATATATATTAATACTGTTATAGTTATATTAGTGTGCCATGATGTAAACGGGATCTTTTATTTATTTATGTTAACGCGTGATCTTATCATCTTAATATGTGTTATGAATGCTCGTTACGACGATGTTAATTAACTTGTATTTTAATGGCTTGTTTGCAACTGATGTTAGCAAGTTTCTTTCAAAATTAAATAATTTTGTCTTGCAAATTGCTAATCCAAGCTAGATACAAAGTTTTTCAAGAGGGATATTTTTTGCTTTTAATATGGGCCCCTATAAAAATATTGGACGGCCAAGAATCATTCAATGTAACTATCGCATTAAAAACAAAAAAAAAAAAAAAAAAAAAAAAAAAAAAAAAACCTTCAAAAGTAGAAGCACTGGTTGGTGGTTATGCCGTGAAAGTTAGGTATTTTGCAGGTTGCGGCTTTAATGTTAATTAAAGAGAGATTACAATTTTCACTGTTGATAGAGCAGAATTGGAGGTGTCATAGCACTGACATTAAAGCCAGCTAGGCTGTTAATATGTGATTCAGAATTTTGCCACATAACAGTTGTTATTTAATGGGAGGGTCGTGGTTTGTTATGTTTCTAGGAATGTGAATATGATCGCTCACGAGTTATCGAAATTAGCTTTAAATGTTAGAAATGATCTCTTCTCGTTGGAGACATACCCTCCGTGTGTGGGGACTGCGGAAAGGTTTGTTCAAGCTGATTGCCACGTGTAGTTTGTAGTTCTGTTTTCTTTATATATAATATTCAGTTCGCCTAAAAAAAAATTGTTATTTATTGCTAATTAATTAAACACAAAAGAGAATACACAAGCTTCAAATATATCCTTCTCTGCTGCATTTGTCAAGAGGTCTCCAACAAGTATATTAAGTACCGAGTCTCACACAAGTAGATATGATAATATGGGCCTATATACAGAGCATAGCAGCACAACCTCATCAATCTCACTTGCACATCAGTATCCATCTTCAGGAGATCATGCCATAATCAAATGATGATAGATGGTCATGATTTAGTTTGTTTTTCCTGGTTGATTAGTTAACAGGATTAATTAGTTAGTTAATAATAATAACAAATGATGACTAGGAAGCTAAGGTGGAAAAGTTTGTTACAATTCAGTTACAAATGTAAATGTTATGTTTCGCAATGGAATCAAGTTAATACAAATCTAAAACCTTACAATCTCCCCCTTTGGCTATTCCATGACAAAACCTCATCCTCGCCATACAATATTCACTCCAATAAACTTATAGTTGATTGCATTCTCACATCCTTACATTACAAAGAGATCCCTAGACTAAAATGTCTTCAAATCTTCATGAGTCTTCAAGAATCTCTCTTTTTTATATCATTAAAGCATATATGAGAAAAATAGCAACCAACCAAGAGATCTTCTCCAAAGAAGAATGGTAAGATATTATGCCAAAAACAAACAAGAACTTCCCTTATCTCAAACAAAATGTCTTATCTCAAATAAATGAATTTTCACTTTAAAGCTCTCCATAAGTACCTTAACCTTATTAAGTAAGAATTCTTTTCTCCCCCTTAAGATAAAATCTCAATTATGCACTAAATGGGTGTTTAGGAATAAGACCGATGAAAGTGACAAGATTGTGAGGAATAAAGCTAGGCTAGTGGCTCAAGGTTACACTCAAGTTGAGGGTGTAGACTTTGATGAGACATTTGCACCTATTGCACGTCTCGAGTCTATTAGACTTTTGTTATCCATTGCTTGTGTTAAAATTCAAATTGTTTCAAATGGATGTCAAAAGTGATTTCCTCAATGGAGAAGAAGTGTATGTTGAACAACCTAAGGGTTTTGTAGACCCACACTCTCTAATCATGTGTTTAAATTGAAAAAGACACTCTATGACCTTAAGCAAGAGCTTGGTAAGATAGGTTGACTAATATCTTATTGAGAACAACTATAGGAGAGGTGACATTTAAATTGTTTATCAAACATCTAGATCATGATGTTTTGGTTGCACAAATATATGTTGATGAAATTTTTTTGGGTCTACCAATAAAACCAAGGTTGATGAATTTGTTAGCGTAATGTCAAGTGAATTTGAAATGAGTATGGTGGGTGAGTTAAATTACTTTCCAGGGATGCAAGTGAAGTAAACTAGCATGAGCATTATGTTGAATCAATCTAAGTATGCTAGAAACATAGTTAAGAGGTTTGGCCTAGAAAGTGGAAAAGAATTTGAAACTCCTATGAGTACTACTTTTAAACTTGACAAAGATGAAAAGGGGAAGAGTGTTGACCAAAGCCTTTATAGAAGCATGATAGAAAGTCTACTTTACCTAATGACTAGTAGACTAGACATTTGCTTCAGTGTAGGCTTGTGTGCTAGATTCTAAGCCAATCCTAAGGAATCTAACTTAAAAGCTGTCAAGAGGATTATTAGGTACATCAAAGGAACTCATAGTCTTGGTCTACTCAATACATTTGATAACAATGATATCCTAGTAGGCTATTGTGATGCCGATTGGGCGAGGAACATATATGACTGTAAAAGCATATTCGATGGTTGCTTTTATGTAGGAAATAACTTGGTTTATTGGTAAAGTAAGAAACAAAATTCAGTTTTCTTTTCTTCTTCCAAAGCCAAGTATATTACAGATGTAAGTGCATGCATACAATTACTTTGGATAAAACAAATCGTTAAGGATTATGAGATAGAACAAGGAAAAATAACACTTTATTGTGATAACTTAAGTGCCATTAACATCTCTAAAAATCTGGTTCGACACTCACGCACAGAGCAAATTGATATTACGCATCATTTCATTAAAGATGTAGTTGAACATTCTATTGTTACTCTAGAGCATATGCCTACTAAAAATCAACTTGTGGACTTGATCACCAAGCCCTTAGACAAAGAGAGATTTAAATCTCTTAGAAGGTCCATTGGCATGATTTGTGTTGATTAGTGCCTTTGTGTTATTGTGAGTGGCTTGATGTGCAAAACTTTATTTGAATATCAATAT
This sequence comes from Acer negundo, assembly GCA_035582765.1. Taxonomy (NCBI): domain Eukaryota; kingdom Viridiplantae; phylum Streptophyta; class Magnoliopsida; order Sapindales; family Sapindaceae; genus Acer; species Acer negundo. Next base: position 30,641,496 of record CM069241.1, on the reverse strand, counting down.
CTTTGAGAGCTACTCACTTAAGAAGTAATGATCTTAAATAAATAACTTTTATTGTTTTTAGATCATGCACTTAAGCTTGAAAATCTTTTTTTTGAAAAGTGCACAAATGTCTCTCTTATATGTTTATGTTTGAGTAGTTGAGTTTGAAAATCTATAGATTATGGATGCATCTAGAAGCCTATTGCTTAGTACATGATAGATGACCTATGATTAGTATCCATTTTGCTTCAGCAACTACATAGAATTCAATGAGCGGCAATTACATAGAACTCAACGAGGGCTACACACATTTGGTAAAATATCTTACCATTTTTTTTTTTTTGAAGAAGATCTCTTGTTTGGTTTGCTATTTTTCTCATAGGTACTTTGATGATCAAAGAGGGATTTTTGAAGACTCATGAAGACTTGAAGACATTTTAGCCTAGAGATCTCTTTGTAATGTGAGGATGAGAGAATGCAATCAACTATGAGTTTATTAGAGTGAATATTGTATGGTGAGGATGAGGGTTTGCCATGGAATAGCCAAAAGGGGAGATTGTAAGGTTTTAGATTTGTATTGGCTTGATTCTATTGCAAAACTTTCTTTATTTGTAATGATTAGTTGCTTAGGTATTTCTTGGTGGAAAAGAGCTTCAAAGGAGAAAAGAAACTTCTCATGTAAATATCATCTTCAAGAGGAAAAATGCTTTATTGGATGTTAATGTATCAATATACTTCTTCTTCTTATAAGGCTTAAACGCACACACACACACAATTTATACATTTGTGTCCCTATATCATTGCGCTAACGGCACACACATACACTGCATTCATATGTGGCCCTGCATCGTTATGCTAAATTTGGAATAACACATTCACACACTTGTTGAAGTATGCATATGCATTGATCTCATATTGACAAACATTGTAGAATTGCATGTTCTAGGACTATCAGGAAATAGCGTACATGTGTGATATTGTGTTTATCTATTTGATTTTTGTTGTTTATGAACTTGAATATGTACTCATGTGATTCCTTGTTGAGTTCCAGTCATTTTGGTTACTCACTCATTTGATTTCGAGTTCAAACGAGGAAGTTACGTTAGTTTACGTTCTCTTACAATTCATTGTCTTCGTCATTATGTATCGAGTCGATTTCATATCCAATTGTCAAAATTTCATAGTCTTCCTTGTGTATCATTGCGTTACAATTCGTAATCCGAAAGCGAATTTGAAGAATGCGTGAGGTGCGCGAAAGGGAGCGAAGGAGGAGAGATGAGGCAAAGTGATACCTTCCCTCTTTCTTGTGGAGGCACGTGGCCACCTCGGGAAGGAGGCCTCTCGGCCTCACTGTGGTGGCTACGTGCCTCCACGGGGATCAAGGCTGAAGGTGGCCGAATTCCAACTTTGCTCTCCTTCTTCTGCATTTGGTTTCCTTCCTTATATATTTATATTTTTTGCCAAATACCTCACAACTTTTTCATTTTTGTTTTTGTCATTTCTCTCTCATGTTAACTCCAAATCAAGTGATCCAAAAGCCAAAATCGTTGGTATTGAAGAGTGGAACAAGTCCCAAGCATTTTTAAGGTGAAAAGATGTCTAGGTTTTACACGATCATCTGACTTCAGTTTGAGTGTCTTCTTTTCTATTGGTAATCATCTTCTTAACATTTTGCTTATGATCAACTTGAAGGATCTTATTACTTGATTGATGAAAAATATTTATAATGATTTTGATTCCTATTTTAGACTTGTTTGAATGATTTTTGAGTTATAGCTTTTTGTGATTTTGATTGAACATATTTGAAAGCTAAACTTGATTCACATAAAATTGATTCTAGAAATGTTTTGTATGATGAGCTTTATTGTTGATTTCTAGGTTTAGTTTCATGATCTAAGAACTAGGATTTGTGATTTCAATACTAAATATTCTAATCTAGTTCTTACTGATTCACATGCTTGGATTTCTAGATAACTTTGTGATTGAGTGTTGAAAGCATATTCTAGTTATCTCTTGCATGTTCATAGAGTTTGTATGATCAACTTTTTCTATTAGATTGTGTTTGCATCACTTAGATCATTTGCCTTGCAAAAGGTGTGAAGTCTCCTGTTGTTGAGTGATTCCTTAACACAGAGCAAAGGAAGTCTTGGTAAAGAGTGTGAGGCTCTAAGTAAATTCAAGCAAGGAAGTCTTGGTTAGGACATGTGGTCCGGATAATTAAGTAAGGAAGTCTTAGTTAAGAGCAAGGGGCTTGGAATACTAAGCAAGGAAGACTTGGCAAAGAGCTAGGCTTCGAGTAAGTTCAAGGACGGAAAGCTTTTTAGAGACGTGAGCGTCTTGGATATGAAGTGGCTTCCTAGAGGTGTGTAGGTCACATCTTGGATAGGAAATAGGCAATGTGTTTCACTAGGCTCGATGGTAGACTAGGAGCTGATAGCTTAGGGAGTATATCATGTGTTGATTGCTTTGAGTGTGTATCTCATTTTTGTTATTGTGAATTGCTTGCCGATGGTTGTGGATTCAACCCGTGGATATTTCCTCTTAAGAGGTTTTACCACGTATAAATACTTGTGTCAAGTTTCGTTTTATATTTCATTATCTTCCATATCTTTCATTGATTATATCACTTGTGAATTGTATTTTAAATTGTGTTGATTAAAGCAATCCATTTGTTAGACACACCAAGTGTGCACATCATTTTTTCGTGAAAAAGATGTTTGGAAGAATTTGGGCCTATACCTATTCACCCCCTAGGTATATATTACACTATATTGTTTAAGAGAATTTCATATATGACGTTATTGCTAGATGGAACCAAAGATACTATTGTTTGGAGGATTATTTTAAACCATATATCGATCATTTGAGCCTACAAACTTTGCGCTCTTGACATTTTGAAACAAAATTTTCAGACCGACCATGTAAATTTCTTCATCCAATTCTCCAATGAGAAATACTGTCTTTACATCCATTTGATGTAATTCTAGGTCCATAAGTGCGACAGCTGCAAGAATAAGGCGTATCGAAACAAACCTTACTACAAGATAAAAGGTTTCTTCATAGTCTATACCCTCTTGTTGAGTATATCCTTTTACGACTAGATGCACCTTGTATCTCTCAATTGTACCATTCGCCTTTTGTTTGATGCAAAAAACCCATTTGTTTCCAATGGCTCGACGATCAGGCGATAAATCAACCAAGTCATAGACATGGTTACTTTTCATTGACTCCGTCTCTTCTTCCATGGCTTTCATCCATAATTTATTATTAGATGAGTTAAGAGCTTTATTTGCATTTTTAGGTTCATCACTGTCGTGTGAATCAACCATAAATGTCTTTCGAGTTTGTAAATCTATAGAAGCTAGTTGAACAATTGTGTTACTGCCACTAGGGACAGAAGTCCCAAGTAAATTTGTATTTACCTCAATTGGAGTGTTTAGATTTACATCATCATTAAGATCATCCAATTCAAAGAATCGAACATCTTTATCAATTTCACCTATGTTTGGAAATTCATTTTCCAAGAATTTGACATCTCGTGATTCCAATTCAGTCACACTTCCATCGGAATTCTCAAGTAGATATTAAGGAAAACCTACTATAATTATTAATACTATTAAAACTGGTGTCCAAAACTATGAAACCATTCAATATATAACAAGTACCTACTTGAAAAAAATTCAAAAAATGTTCAAAATTTTCCCATGAAAGTTTAAAGCACATCCTAAGCTAAGAAGAACAACAATGGAGACTAAGTTTCGTCGGATCTCTGACGCATACAACACATCATGGAGATAGATGGTTTTACCATTGCAAAACACTAATTTGCATGTGCTTATACCCTTGACTTCCGCTCTTGAGTTGTTTCCCACGTATATCCACTTTGTTCCTTGTGGAATTCGACGATATTCCACAGTGCTCCCCGGTCTCTAGCTATATGGTATGTTGCTTATGAGTCTACAATCCATAAAGGACAAGATTTAGTCAATAAAACAGTGCTAGAAACATAAGTATATTTGTTTATGGAATTGAATTTTACCTTTGTCAGCTCAGTGTATTTACGAGTGAAGTGACCTAGTTTGCCACAGTTATAGCGTGTTGCCTTAGCCTTATCTTTCTTAGTTCCAGCACGTTTGCCTCTCTTTTGTTTTTTGATCCCAGCTTTCTTATTGTTGACACCATGGCCTTTTCTCTTTTGAAAAGGTTTTTTTTCCTCCATTGTGTTTTAGGCCTGAAGCCTTACGCGAGTATGATGTCCCCATATAAAGTTGGCTAGAAGCCTTAGCAACCTCTACGCGCTCACCTTTTAGTTCCAGATGACGCGAGATATCATCAAAATTTTTGATGCTATCATTGTGCATCATATTGATCTTCATGTGTTCTTAGCTATCATGGAGAGATCAGATAACAGCTTGAACCCATTGTTCATCAGTCAGGACATGCTCATCATTTTTCAATTCATGCATCATGTTTGACATCTCTCTTAGGTGCTGCCTCGTCATATGGTTTTGGCACTTCATATATGTGTCGAACTTGATAGTGAGCCTTCTAAGCTTGGTGGTTGAAGTACCACCAAACTTTTCATTCAGAGCAATCTGCATTGCTTGAACAGTCTCATACTCTTCAAACTCGCACATTAGGTTATCAGCCATACTGCCTAGCAACATTATGCGAGCTATGCTGTTTTTCTTTTTCCAGGCTTGGTAAGCCTCCATATCCTTTCTGTGTTGAGCAGTAAATCCTGTTGCAGGTTCAACCATGGTGTTGGTTATTCCTCAAGAGCCTCTTGCTCTCTAATGATATACTGAACCATGCGGTGCCAAATATTATAATTTTCACCATTCGGTTTCTCTCCTTTGTTCAATTCAGCCACAATATATTTTGGTAGCAGAAGACATTTTCTGTAACTTAGACAAAGAGATGTATTTTCAGCGCCAACATATTTCAAATTCACACTTTTTTTATTGCATCAAACATTTACATTAGGAAATATAATAAAATAATATGTAGGAATAGATTCGAAAATTAGTCGAAGGTTTTAATCATCATCTAATGTAAATGTTTGAGCATATATAATTGAACGCGTTTTTCTTAAAAAAATTTGAGCACATAGAATTGTTTATTGTTTTGCACGTTTGAGCACATAAAACATGTTTTGCCTATTTACAGCACAATATGCAGCAACAATTATGTATTCCAAAAAATCTGCACAAAATATAAAAATAATTCTCATAATAGCAAGGAACTGAATATCAAAAGATATACGAAATATCAACCGATATAACTGTATTTTGGAGGGACCGATATCGAAATAGGTAAATATCTAATATCTTGCATAATATCCGACCGATTTCGAAATATCCATAAAAATTTCCTGATATTCCTGAAATATTTTGATATTTTCGAAATATTGTGAATTTCACCCCGAAAGTCCATAGATATTTTACATATTATTAAAATATTTTTTTTAATACTAAACAATTAAATTGTAGTTAAAATAATTTAGATTGAAAATTATTTTAAAAGAAGCATTAACAAATTTATAAAAATTTCCAACATAATAGTCAATAGTAAAATTATTGAAGACTTGAAGTAAAATTGGACAAAGAACCAAATAGTGAACGTATGATGAAATATGATTAAACATTATATAAGACCGGTGGAATAAAATGATTAATTAGCCACTACATGCTAAAAAGTAAATTTTATTTTTGATTGTTTCTCATTCATAATTAAAATTTAGTATAATATTTATACTAAAATTATTAATTTTTTTTTTCTTTTAGCTTACTATTTAAACCCAAAGTACCAATATAGAGACAATATTGGGGATAATTCAGATCTTCTGAAAGCCTTACATAATGTCTATGCGCAATTAGACTCTGAAGCTACAGGAATTGCTAATTTTGGAAATGAGGTAAAAAGTTACAATTAACAACCAATTTTATAATTCCAAGATTATAAATTCTTTGTATGGGAGTATTGTGTCATATTAATATATATTATTTACATATTGATTTTATGAATGTAGCTCATATACTTTAATTTTTATTACAAAAATTTATGTATTAATAATAAATAATAATATTATTGAAATAATATTCATACTTATAAAGTTATAATACATAATAATTTTTATTGAAGCTGAATGGAGGGTAATGTATGGAAACTGTGCTCCATCATTGCGTGCAATAACAGTTTGCATATTATCACAAACATCATCATCTTCTGCCTATAAAAGAAATGGGTCCACATTTACTTTAATCTACACAAAACAAAGGAACTGTCTTACTTATTATAAGCTTGAAAAACTTGTTTATTGTTATTGTAATATGAAGTTGAAACTTAGGGATATGGTCGTTGAAAAAGATAAAGTAAATGAAATTGATTTTATGGATCTACTTCAATTAGTTGCTGAAGCAGGGGACGATAATGAGAATCCTATTTTTGACTGGGTTAGACCTGCCTCCTTAGATGATGATAAAGGAAATCATGATCCACATATATGCTTCTCATGCTCGAGACATGAGAATAAATGTTGAACAAGTGATTAGAGAAGAAGTTGATGTAGATTGTGGAGTTATTGTTACCAGCTCTTCCGATGACTAACATACCTCTGATGGAAATAGATGGCACCAAACTCTACTTTAATTTGGAGTTGAATGAGAATCTTTTGGGAATATGCTTACACCAAATTTTTTTCCACTCTAATGTTCAACACAAAATTTTACAGCAAAAAAACATTTTTAAAGAATGTGCTCCCAATAAATATTTAAACTATTATAAAAGTTTTACATTATTTTAATATATAATTAATAAGTAAAAATTAAATAAATTGAATATGTATATCAATATTGGTGTCATTTTAATAATCCCAACGATATCTTTCCAACGGTATATTTTTTAGGAATACATATTATTTTAATTAAGTATAAAATGGTTAAATTATGAATTTTTTTTTAGAGTAAAAGAAGATTTGAATGATGTGACCGTTTTTAGAAAGAAAAAAAAAAAAAGAAGGTTTGCGTTTGTGAACAGTACGCTCTACTGTTCATCACAACACTAAAAAACATTTTGGGAATTGTATATATATATTTTAGGAAATGTATTCTGCGCTATTTTAAAGCCCCGGTTAGAGTTGCTCTCAAAGGAAATAAATTGGTGCTTCATCAAATAGCTCGGATCACAAAAATTTGATTTGATGGCCAAATATATTTTCGAAATATTCTTTTGGAAGATTATTCCACATACGAACCCAATAAAAATTGTAGAGCAGAAGTCAGACAACATATGTATATTAAATATGCATAAAATAACAATATAAATGAAACTTAACGTATGAACAATCCCTAAATACTGATCTGATACCAAAGTTAGATATCAAAGTGTAAAGTCCTAGACTTGTGTTGGCTTGATTTCATTGCAAAACTATCTTCATTTGTAATGGTTAGTTGCTTAGGTGGTTCTTGGTAAAAAGAAGCTTCAAAGGAGAAAAGCAATTTCTCATGCAAATATAGTCTTCAAGAGGAAAAAAACATTCTTGGATGCTAAGGTATTAAGACACTTATTTCTCTTGCAAGGCATAAGCGCACACACACACATTGCATTCATATGTGTCCCTGCATCATTGTGCTCATTTGGTATAACACATTCATACACTTGTTGAAGTATGCACATGCATTAGTCTCAATTTGACAAACATTGTGAAATTGCATGTTCTAGGACTATCTCTGACATTTGTGTTTATTTGTTTTTGTTTTTATTGATTTTGGACTTGAACATGATCTCATATGATTCCTTATTGAGTTTTGGTCATTTCGGTTATTCACTCATTAGGTTTCGAGTTCAAACTAGGAAGTTACGCTATTTTACGTTCTCATACGATATGTTGTCTTTGTCGTCGTGTATCGAGTCGAATTCACAACTTTTTTCAAATTTTCATAGTATTCCTTGTGCGTGAGGGAGTCACGGTTCGTACTTCAAAAATGAATTTGAATTCGGAGTTCGGAGGCCAGAGAACAGTTGAAGAACATGAGAAGAGCGTGAAGGAGGCAATGGCCAAACGCCATTTTGTACCATCTTCTTGTAAGGGCGCGTGAGGGCTTGTGAGCCTCACGGGAAGGCCACCTCTCTATGTTGTGAGGCTCACACACCTCCCACAGGTTGCTGAGGTGGCAATACCTTATTTGGTGGCCGGCTCTCTCTCTCTTCTATCTCATTTCCCTCCATTTAAATTGAAATCTTAAGCTGAAATTTTCAAAACTTTTGATTTCTTGTTTTGATCATATCTCTCTTAAATCAACTCCGAATTGAGTGATCCAAAAGCCAAAATTGTTGGTCTTAAAGAGAGGAACAAGTCTCAATATTTTTAGAGTTAAAATATTTCTAGGTTTAATGCAATCATCTTATTTCAGTTCGTGGTTCATCTTTATGCATGGTAATCATTTTCTCTACATTTTTCTTATGATCAACTTCATGGATCTACTTTATTGATTGATGAAAAATGTTTAGAATGTCTTTGATTCCATTTTTAGACTTGTTTTGTTGATTTTCAAGTTTATGCTTTGTGATCATATTTGAACATCTTTTAGCTAAACTGGATTAACTTGAAATTGATTCTAGAAATGATTTGTATGATGTGCTTCATGATGATTTCTAGGTTTAATTTCATGATCTAAGAACTATTATTTTTCAGTGTGATTTTGAATATTCTAATCTAGTTCTTATTGATTCACATGCTTGAATTTCTAGATAACTTTATGATTGAGTGTTGATAGCATATTCTAGTTATCTTTAGCATGTTCATAGAGTTTGTGTGACCAACTTTCTTTACTTGATTGTTTTTGCATCATTTACATCACTTAGATCATTTTGCCTTGTAGAAGGTTGAAGTCTCTTTCAAAGTGAGTAAAGCTTCTTTTATAGCAAGAAGTCTTGAGCGTGAAGTCTTAGTTAGGATCAAGGGGATCCGGATAACCAAGCAAGAAGTCTTGTCTCAGATTAAGGGGATCCGAATAGACAAGCACGAAAACTTCCTAGAGACGTGAGTGTTTTGGATAGGAAGTTGCTTCCTAGAGGTATATGACACATCTCAGATAGGAAGTAGGTTAGGTGATTCACTAGGCCCGAGGGTAGAATAGGAGTTGATAGTTTAGGGTGGATATCATATGTTGATTGCCTTGAGTGTGTATCTCATTTTCGTCATAGTGAATTGCTTGTTGGTGGCTATGGCATCAACCCATGGACGTTTCCTCTTAGGAGGTTTTACCATGTAAAAATACTTGTGTCAAGTTTCTCTTTACGTTTCATTATCTTTCATAACTTGCATTGATTACATCACTTGTGTATTGATTTTCTGCTTGTGTTGATTAAAACAATTCATTTGTTAGACACACCAAGTGTGCATATCATTGTTGTATTTGAGAAAAAGGAATTTAGAAGAATTTGGACCTATACTTATTCACCCCCCATCTTGGTATATATTACACTATATTGCTTAAGGTAATTTCACAAAGATCATCGCAGCGGAATGGATACTGAGATTGTTACATATGATTAGTGTATAATTATAAGAAAAATACACTCAACTCACCGTTCTATTTGCTGTAATTCGGAGAAGACCAGCAAAAGAAAAAATTGATGAATAAACACTCTGTGTTTTTAGCTCTCTATAAAAGTGTGCTCAGAATGAGATATTTGGAATGAATAGCACTCTTTGCTATTTATAGGGTCTAGACTCTTATCTGGATGAGATACTTAAATAAAAATTGATACTTAAATTAAAATTAATATTTAAATTTAATATCTATGTTATCTGTATCCCAAATATCCAACTTTAACTGATCAATTTAAATTTAATTGAATTATCTTTATAATTCAAAATTCAAAATATGAGGTGATATCTTTATCTAGTCAATCAATAATTAATTAACAGACTCTTTTTACCACTTGAGCATAATTTTTCAATAGAAACAGATATACATTTTCCTCTAGATTCTCTCCAATAATGGAGCTCAAGAAAGCTCTGTGTTATTCTATTTTTCTCTTAGTACTTTTAACAAACACATGAGTGTTACTATCAAATATCTTTTATGTCTTTATGGTATTAGAGCCTTTAACAATCATGGATTTTCAACACTCGATCGATTCTCCGCAATCTTTACATACAATTCATGGTCAGAAATCAACAAAAGAGATTCAACAAAGGAGTTCTCATCAATCTCGAAGTATCTCACTTGAATCTTGCAAAAAAAACTGAGCAAATCGAATTTTATCTACTAGAAATCTCATGTATTCTCTACTAATCAAGCTCTTGATTTAGAAGACTACATTTTAGGTCTAAATCAACCTACACCAAGTATGTCAATGTAGAGTTAGTGAATGAGTTTGGACAAACGATTGTTGAACAACGCACGAGCAAGGAATTTTCTAATTGGAGTAAAATTGATAAATTGCTCATAAGTTGGATCTACTCAACAATCACTGAAGGTGTTATTGGTCAAGCAATAGGCTATCAAATATCAATTGAGGTCTGGAGTCGGCTTGAAAGGCTCTATTCACAACAATCAATGGTGAAAATCTATCAGTTGAAGAATCAATTACAATTGATGAAGAAATAAGCTGATTATGTTGATGATTTTGCTCTCAAGATTAAAACTTATAAGATGCCTTTATATCTACTAGTGAAGAAGTAAGAGTTAGAGATCTGGTTCCGAGTCTTATTAACGATGTTGATCACGAGTTTGATGCAATCGTAGTAGTCAAATCCACATAACAAAGGTTTATTTCGTTTGAAGCTGCTCATTTCTTAATAATGATGTGTGAACAAAGAATGGATCATCTCAACTCTAACAGTACTAATGTGAGTCATGTTGCTGCAAACTTTGCTTCAAACAACAAAGGACAATGAGATGGTGCTTTTCAGAATAATAAAGGCGGTTATTGACGAATCGATATTTAGTGTCGTTTTAAAACTGTACGTCAACAATATTTGTAAAACTTCACAAGCCTTAATTGGTTTGGAAAACACAAGTATGATGGTAAGTGGGGTGTCGTCCACAGGGAAACGGGATTAGCAATGACAAGCTATAGCTAAAGTAGCATTAATGTAATTAATGAAAGGTAGAATGAGGATGTTGTAAATGAGAATTAACACGCTAATAAAATTGAACTAACAATGCAACCTAGATGAAAGGAAATGGACTGAAAGATATAAAAATGATAGAAACTAAGGAGTTAACAGATTCGAAAGTAAACATTGGGCAATGTAGTAAACTCATAAATAAGCATGTCTAGTCAAAGGTAATCGACCTAGGATGTATAGAGTCAATTATTTATCCTTAGTAACCGGTTAACCTAGGATGTATAGCGAGGGTCACCTACTAGGGATTAATCCGTCATAAACCACCAAACTAAGATGTATAGTGTTGGTTGTTCGTTCGTGATTCCTAGAAATGAAGCTCGTCTACCTATCAAAGACCCAACCGATTGTAAGCGTAGCCAACCTAGGATGTATAGCATTGACTTCTAATCCTCTCACAAGTGTTAGCCTAGGATGTATAGTGTCGGAACCCGTTTGAGGTTAGATTAAGACCGTGGTTTAAAAGTCGGAATTTATGACATTCCGTCCATTCATTTAAGCAACAAACAACTAAATAGGATGTATATTTAGATGCAATACTCACACATAGTCCAAGGAGAACTTGCTAAGATGATGTATCCAAACAAGTAATCAATAAAAACCGTTCCCAACAAGAATAGAACAATGTAAGGTAAACATGAATATGTACAAAATCAAGTTTATGTACAAGCCCAATATTCAACTAACTACTCCATCAACCCCTTAGATGGGATTTAGCTACTCATTACAACTAGGAAAATAAGAGAAAGGTAAGTGAAAGAACCCTTGGAGAACATCTCTTTCTTTGAAGTTGCTTCAATCTCCTACCTTCCTTGAAGTTGAGTAGAGAATGTAAGTATAAAAGAGAGAGTGTTCCTAGATCTAGGTTGTGTAAAAATTTCTTGAAATATGAGTAACAAGTCCCTTAAAACATTTTCATCATATTCTATTTATATTACATACAAAAATAGGTCACTTAAGCTTCAAAATACAAACTGGCGCGCGTGAAGTGTAGGTGGAGTGCGGTTGGATTACCCACACTTTACTCGCACTTTAACGATCAGGTGCAAATCCAACTCTTTGGTTTGGGCAACAGTGCGAGTGGAGTGCGGTTGGATGACCTACACTTGACCCGCACTTTAACTGTCAGGTGCAATTCCAACTCTCTGTTCTAGGCAAGAGTGCGGGTGGAGTGCGGTTGGATGACCCGCACTTGACCTGCACTTTAACTGTCAGGTGTAATTCTAACTCTCTATTCTAGCTTGGAGTGCGGGTGAAGTGCGGTTGGATGACCTACACTTTATCTCTTCCTTATGAATCAGGTCCCGGCTGTGGGTAGGAGTGCGGCTGGAGTGTGGTTGCGACCCGTACTAACCCGCACTTTAGAGTTGCTGATAATCATTTGTCTTCCCTTTTTGCCACTTTTTGCTACTTTTTGCCCCTTTTCGATCGGAACTACCGCAACATGCTTCCAAACCTAGAATTGAACCATTTCCTACAATTACGCATGTAACAACCCATCAGAGAAACAAAAATGCACGAAAACGGAACAAAAGATACGGAAATGAGGGCCTAAATATACGACATATTTGGCACGATCAAATACCCCTAAACCAAATCTTTGCTCGTCCTCGAGCAAAACTTGAAATAAAACAAATAAGACACAAACTATAAATTTCTATACACCTAAGCAATAATTCAAAAAAGCCGCAATTCTAATAGGTGATATGATACACACATGTGTGATAGAGGGAAGAAAAACATATGCATAAGATCAAGAGCAATCTAGAGATACCGAAAGGGAGGTTTGCACAACCACCAATCCCACACCGGAAGGCACTCACACATTAAGAACTACTTAATCCCATACCTTGAACATAATTCGCTTCAATTCTAAAGCTCACGTGGATTCTCTCTTTTCTTTCCTCACAAAGTCTTATGTGTCACACAACAAAATATGCAAAGATGAATTCTGCACATAATTTAAGCAATGAACTATCCTAGGAAAGAATCACTATGCCATGGACGTGAAAGATCGTGTTTCAACCAACATTCCCAATTTAGACTTAATACGGATCAAATAGGGCTTTTCCATTGGTTATAGTGTGGTTATGGGGGTATAGTGAGGTGAAACAACGAATATGGAAATTTGGAGTTCAAAATCACCAATCATGCTAGAATATATCCGTACACCTATACAACACTCTTTTCTTTTCATTTTGCACTTACATACCAGAGTCTAGGTAAATTTTTACCCACATTTATGCTACCAATGATGTACTCCACATTGAGAATATTTAGAATAACGCAATTCAATTATAATTTTTCTTTTTCTGGTTTCTTTTCATTTGAGATACGCAATTTCCCTTTCTTTGGCACTTAAGGCTCACAAGTACAAGTCTTCTAGGTACTTTTACATTTCTAGCCCTTGCCTTACATATTTTCCACTATTATTTCATTGTACCCGCTCTTTGACTGTTGAGAGATTAACAACTTTCATTACCACCATTACCCATCCTAACATGATTAGTACAAAGGTAGGCATGTGTTTAGGCTTAGAGGTATATGGTCGTACATGGTACCAAATGAAAGAGTAAGTTTTTGGCCTCAAGTTTGGCTTTGGAGCACACAATATGGTAGGAACGTGTTTAGGCTAATATAGGTAATTGAGTGTGCATACATTGCCTAATATCACCTCCGCAATCATCTACAAAGGGAATGAAAGCATCTGTCACGCAATTCACAATATGATATGCAAGTCCTATGGCATGTGACATCTGTGACATCAATAATAACACTCAAAATAGGCACTTTGAACGCTTGTGTTTGTGATCACATGGAAATCTCCACTATTAGAACTAGGCATGGAAACACTGAGTCCCTTCAACTTAACACCAATGGATGGGATGAACCCATGGAGGTACAAGCGAATCCTAAAGTAGCACCCAGCTACGTCACAAGTTTAAAACACATACAAATAACTCGCTATAAGCACATGCTAGAGGCATCACACCCACACTTAATTAAAGTCTAAAATTTGGACAAGTGACAAAATTGAAAAATTGGACACTAAAAAGACTACAAGGACGACTCCAAAAGGCGTACCGCATCTCCAAACCAAAGCTCAATAATGTCCCTATTGCTGGTAACTACAAGGTACGGCCTAGCGGGGGCGAAACACCATCCAAGACTCAAAATCATAGAACATGTAATGAAACACAACCTATAACAAGCAAAATCTCAATAATTGGCAGAATGAGGGTACAACAACCCCCAAACCAGATCTAGACATATGCTCAAAAACCTGTACAAGTATATGATCAATATGCACGCAAACATGTTCATCCCCATAAACAAAATATCCTAAAATCACATTCCTTAAAAATTTTGAATACAATTAAGTACAGAATCGAAAGGTAGAAATTCCCTTAGAAGAAAGATAGGTCTATTGCTCGTGCACGCCGTTATGCAATTTCCAAAAGATGAAGGACCTAACATTAAACATATAACACTTCTACCAATTCAAAAGTCAAATGCAATTGAAAACATATTCCAATATCATCCAAGGAAACAACAACTAAATCGGAAATAAAGCTAACTATAAATTCAAATACAGTAAAACATCAAGGAAATGGATGATCAATCCTCGTTTGAGAACTCTGTCTCTGTTTTACTGGCAATCCCCTTTCCCTTGAGGTCAAGTTCTGCTCTAATCCTCTCTTCATCCTCTTTCCTGGATAGCTCCATTGCTGCCTGGAGCTCTGCTGCACCCAGATCAATGACTGGGCCTCCTGATGGTGGTGAAAACGTGGCAGGCCTCTTTTTCTTCCTTGGATAAAACCCTCATACCCATGAGGTTGCCCCACATGTCAGCATAAAACCTACTGGACTCTGCTCTGCTATCAGCAATCTGTTTATTTTTCTCAAGAACTTTAGTCTTAAGGTTGTTCAAACCCACCAGCAAAGTCTGCCAAGGGATCTCCTTAAAAGTCTCATGTGGAGGTAGGGGCACTTGAATATACTCCATGCATTCCAAATAACCTTGGTCAATCCCCGTTGGTTCTGGAATCTCTTCTGCCTGCCTACTTGTACCTGCTCTATGCATATATTTTTTCTTCCTAGTTAGAACTCTGACACCAGAGGGGTTTCGCTCTCTTAATTGGTCATTCCATGTGAACCTCCAAACAAGTACTAAACCACTATCAAAGGAATCAGACCTGAAATCTACCCCTGCCTCTTTGCAAAATGCAGTGATTAGGTTAGGGAAAATGAGTGGCTGCTTGTCTACTTTGACACCACCTAGTTCAAGTATCTCTCTTTTGATTAAGAAGCCAATGTCAACCAATTGATTCTAAAGGATGCAGTAGAGGACCATGGCCGCATCGAAGTTAACTGAAGTCCTATGCTTCCTAGGAATAAGGGAGTAGGAGATGAAGACATGCCAAAAACCTAACTCCATCTTCAAGTTGGTGTGCTTCATGCGGTAATTCGGGGCCACCTAGAAATCCATTGGTCGGATCACCAACTGGTTGGCGAAGCGTTATAAAGATGTTATTCCAAGTTACCCCGTTACGTAGTCTCCCAACCGCTTCCTGATCATCTGGGAGCTCGGTCTGATAATACCTGTTGATGTCAGTGATAGTCATTCAGACCTGCACCCCACGGACCAAAACGGTGGATGTTCACTGAAAATCCTTTGGTACCATCCTTGCATAGAACTTTTCCACCACACTTCTGCAATACATAGGAGGGGCGCTAACGAAAGTTCCCCATCCCTTCGTTTCAACTACCTAAGGCATTGGGGTGTCCGCTAGCTCTTCTAATGCTATGCCTCTTTCGGCCACAATGTCTCACTCCCTAAAATATTCCAAGCGGTCCTCAAACTCAGTGTGCTTGACACATGGTGGTGGAACCTGAGGTCCCTTCCTCGTCCGTCACTTAGAAACTTGACTCCCTTGTCTAGTAGACTGTTTGGTTCTCCCTAACATATGCATAAGAAATTAAGACAGTTAAGGGAACACTCTTATCAAGGAACTATGAGGCGATTATTAAGAAAAAAAAAGAACGACAAAATTCCTACCAAACTGATAGAGTGTGGGTGAAGTATGGGTGAAGTGCGGGTGAGTGACCCGCACTTGACCCGCACTTTAACTCATTTCCAGATTCCATCGCATGCATAATCACAAAAACACACCTATTCACACCCACTGCAAACACTTGATACAACTCATAATGATATGGGATTCAAAACATGCATACAAATTCCATTCAATCTCTCATAAACCCTAAATTCAAAATTTGAACATATATGTGCAATTGGATATTTAAATCAACAATAAACACTTCACATGCATAATTAAACAACAATCCATCATTCATACCTCATAGTTATTCAATAATAAGTTCAAAATCTCGGATTTGAAAATACAATTATGTGAGTGAAACAAATAATGCATGGTGTGTATAATATTAATCTAGAGGGGGGGGGGGTGAATAGATTTTATTAATTTTACCCAATTTTCGTGCAATGTCAAGATTATGAAAATACCCCTAGCAAGTCCATAATACAAGCAAGTGTAATAAGGTGCGAAAATTAAATAACACTTGATGTATACTTGGAAAACCAACCACTAAGAAAAACCACGGGCTATATAGTGCGCCAAACTCGGAACTTGAAATCACTAATTGAAATGAAGTTTACAACGTAGACCTCGTCTAACACTCCGGTCAATAACCCCCCACTTCTACCACGCGGGCCTTTAAAAGTGATCCTATTCCAATTTTCTTGAGGCCTAATCAACCTTAGCCCTAAGTCTTACTTCTCAATGAAGAGATATAAAACTTATGTGAATATATGAAATATTCAAAATGCAATGAGAGCTAGGCTAACCCTATATGCTTATCTAGGATGATAAAATATCAATTTAGGCAATCATAGATATCAATGGCTAGATGACATGTTATAAAGCTTAGCTAATCATAGATTAAGCAAACCTAGATAGCTATCACAATACAACACTCAATCATATCAACACAACAATCTCTATCTTGAATTTTAGAATTTAATCTAAGAGCAATCAAGTAATCTAAGAGATGCCTTGATAAATAAAACACTAATTATGTATGATAATAGTGAAGAACATACCAAGGGATGTGTGTTGAGCAAGACCCATGCAAGTAAGCATTCTAACTATGCTAGAAAATGCTTAGATGATATTTGATGCATATGGAAATGGGTTTGGAGAGTTAAAGAAGCAATCTCGGAGCTTTCTGTCACTAGGGAACTCTTAATCTCTATCTAGGGTTTTATATATTTTTTTCCTTGAATACAAATGAGAGAAAAAGATGTATTTATAATGCTAAGATGATAGCCTTATAAACTATGTGACTTGCCCTTCAAAAATGAGTCAAATCAGACTTCAAATGAGTGAGATATGGCCAAATTACAAAATAGGGTTGGGATTACCGTTGGCATGCTGCTGTCACACAAGGAGCAGCACATGAACCGTAGCGAATTGCTGTCACTAGCATGCCGCTCTCACTCAAGGCGCGGCACTCGAACCGCAGCGAAGCGTTACAACACAGAGCTTGATTTTCAAGCGACTCAAAACATGGCCAAACGACATCGAAACCTTTCATATAATATATCTTGGAAAGGTATGGAAGTCTAATTTCTACTCCAATTTATGGAATGACATTTCGATATCTGTAGAACAAGTTATGGCCAATAGAGTTACCAAAGGTAAGAAACGGACAACAACAGTGTTGCCCTGTTTTGGTGGTTACTTTGGAAATTTCAAAACCAATCCAAACGGTTATGAAATATAACGAATAATATACCGTTGGAAAGGTATGAGTGTCTAGTTTGTCCAGAATTTTACAAAAATCAATTTAAATCTTTCTATAAAAAGTTATGGTCACAAGACCATACAAAGGTCAGTTTTGAAAAATATTTAAAACATTGAAATCCAATATTTTGAAACTAGACACTTTACTTAAAACAACCAAACCAAAACTTACACATATCCAAGAGAAGAATGACACCTTCTCAAGTGGTCACCATCGCGCTAAGACATTCACACCATTGTGCAAGCGCGAAAGTTTCCGATCACACAAACGGAAACGAATTACACCACACTTAAGACTATCATACATGAAGTACAAGTGTGAGAGTGAATGCATCCTTATGCCTAACATGTCATGTCATTTCAATGAATTAGATGCAATCAAATAAACATGCATGAAGAGATATTCAATAACATGAATGCACACATATAAAAACACCATAACATACAATTATTAGAGATATACATGAGTTGTGAGTGTGTGCAACTAGATCTTTTCAAAGCAAGTAAGCAGAAGAATATACCTTTGGTGCTTATCAACCTTGAGGTCTTGAACAAGGGCTTTTGAGCTTGATCCTCAATCACCTAAACCACCCTTACAATTCAAACATAAATTGTGGTTTGTCCACTAAATAAGCCAATCACAGTATAGGAATCCTTACAATGAGAACAATGAACAGCACAACCAAAACCAAATCTATACAACGTTCTTTACAAGAAACAACCTACAAGCATCCAAATAAGCAAGGCATGGGCACCAATTCGTGGCCCATCCTTGAACAATGAAGTTCATGTAATATAGGGAAAATAATTTGAAGAAGAAAAGGATGGAAATCATGATTAGAATGATATGTAAACAAAATCAAAGAAAGATATCATACATTGGTTGCCGAAAATTTGAAACGTGGAGCACACAAAATACCTTTTTGGTTGCAGCGAGGGAAAAAGAGAAGTGTTCGGTTTGTTCATTTTGTATGAAAGTGGTGGAGCCCTAGAAAACGATGTGGAATTTATATATTATATGAACAGAGTGCGGGTTAGTGACCCGTACTGAACACCTACTTTATTACCTGATGCTCTTTGTCTCTCGGAGTGCGAGTCAATGACCTGCACTGTACCCGCAATGTTTCTGAATTCTGCAAGGAATCCTTTTCTGCACAAAACACCACCACCAACACATTAACAAGCATTATGCTCCAATATTATCTAAGGTAAACACTAACCATCCGGAATGCAAAAAATACTAAAACGAACTCAAAAATGGGTGCAATGCACTCAAAGTGGGACATGGTCAACCAAAGGAGGTTTGACCAGAATGGGGAGCACACTCAACTTGACCACCTAAATTGGTGTCAATGGCCTACTTACTGCAGCTCTCCCCACTTTCCTCATTTGACCAACTAGGTCCTTTCTAACCCATACTTGCTTGACCTTTAGTGGGTTCATCCTACACCTAACTTGACTTGTTTTGAATCTTTGAAAAATAAAACAATAGGCCTTAGTGTGCCCTATTTTTGCATAAAAATAACATGTTAAAGAATGGTTAGGAAAACTCCCTGTTTGGTTGTTGATGTGGGCCTCCTTGTGTTGCCCGTATTGAAGGGATTTGACCTCATTTTCTACCACGTCAAGTTGAATAATCAAATCACACTCCTTGACCTTGGCTCGCTTCAACTCATCCTCCTTCTTATTTAACCATTTTTTCAATTCCAACAAGGCTTTGGTTGACTCCTCAACACCTAACAACATTTTCCTTGACTTTCTTCTGTTCTCCTCTTCAAATTCGTCCTAGAGCCTTGCCAATTCCTCTAAGTTCTTGGAGACTAACTCTTCCTTTTTAGCAAGCTCCACCACTTGCTCTCTTAGATTCTTGTTCAATGTTGAAAAGTCATGAACTTTCTTCTTCAACATTCCATTCTCGGCCTTGTGCAAATATACCTCTAGCTTGAGCTTCGTGTTGTCTTTCTCGAGCTCACCTATCTCTTCAAAAGTATTGATACTCAATTCCTCCTCTTCGAGTTCACACTCTTGTTTTTCTTTCATGCAATCTTGGTTGCCCATTTCCATCTCGTTTACACCCTCAAAAGCTTGCATAAGAGTGAATAGTCGGCTTCTTTTCTTTCTTGACTTGGGTGCTTCTAAGATCAAGCAATCTTCTACTTGACTCTCTTTGGGGGAATCGACCTTAAAGTTAACACTCTTACCTCTATAGTTGAAGGAAATGTTCCTAGAACGGATATCCACAACCATTCAGGCTGTGGCCAAGAATGACCTCCCCAAAAGTAATTTTCAGTCTTTATCACCGGTTTCACCTCTTTTGTAGTCTAACACCACAAACTCTACCGACACCATCAAACCGTGCACATTCACATAAACTTCTTCCACTACACCAACTACGATTGTGGGACAATTGTCCGCCATGATGAGAGTCTGAGAAGTAGGCTTGATTGACTGAATCTTCAACTGTATGTATTCCTCTAATAGCATCATGTTGATGCTAGCCCCCATATCAAGTACTGCTCCCATCTTAAGTGAGTTTTCAAATGTGACCTCTATAACTAAACTTTCGAGGTTCGAAAGTTTAACGGGGAAGCCTATACCACTTCTCCCTTCCTCATCATGTGTGACATCCATCATACTCTTCACATTCTTTTCCATAGAAGTATCAAGGACCTTGTCTTGGTTTGGGATAGTTTCTTCTTCTATCACTTCCTCAACCCCCATCTCAACTACTTCTAACATGTTAATGTGGTCGTCGATGCCTGATGCCTTACCCTTGTTCTTGACCAATGCGTCAAAGATTTATGCCAATTGGGTCTCCATTTTCTTCAGTGACGCTTCATGGATATTTGCCCTCTGATCATTTGACTGCATGTAAGAGGTCATCCTTTGCTCGGATGCATGTAGGGTGTTATTGAGAGCTTCCGACCCGATCCCAAACGTTTGGATCACCGTACTAACTATCTCCTCTAGGGATTTGTCCTTTGGTTGGTTAGTGGGTGCTTGGGAATTAAAATGGGTTGGTGGGTTGTTACTAGAACTACCCCATTGATTGTTGTTGTTCGAACCTCCATTGTTAAACCTATTGTATCCACAGTTTTGGTACCCCTGATTGTTGTTTCCTCCTTGGTAATTGTTGTTGCCACCTTGGTAATTGGTGTTGCCACCTTGATGATAATTGGTTGCCCCTAAGCGGTTGTTGTTTGACCAAGACAAGTTGGGGTGGTTCCTCAACCCTAGATTGTATGTATTTGAATACGGGTCATTCCTTTGCCTTTGAAATTCACCAAGGGCTTGGGCTTGTTCTTCTTAACCAAACTGCCCCTCTTCCCCTTCTAACTCATCTATTACTTGACTCACTCCTTGGGAAGGCCCTGGCTTTCCAGTTATAAGCTCCTTGATAGATTGAAGCTCCTTGTTCATTCTGGACATCTGAATTTGAACTTTGGTGTCCTAACCCACATCTATCCTTCCACCCTTTCTCACATGTGATGTTCTCTGTTTTGAGTTATAGGCAATCTTTTCCAAGATATCATATGCTTTAACTACTCTCTTATTTGTTATCGTACCCCCGCACGCGTTGTCCACTAGCATTTGTGTGATAGGTGAAAGTCCATTATAGAAGGAATTCACCTTTAGTTCTGGATGGTATATATGCGGCGACATTTGAGCTAGCAATAAGTTAAACCTCTCTCATGCCTTGTGGAATGGTTCACCTTCTTCCTCAACAAAAGATGTTATCTTTAACCTTAGGTTCTTCGCCTTTTGTGACAGGAAATACTTGTTTAAAGAGACCTTACAAACCGGGCCCCATACCACCAGTGATCCTGGCCTCAAATTCATATACCAAGTCACGGATGCATCTTTCAAACAGTACTGGTAACATCTAAGGTGAAGTTGCTCTCTTGTTAGCACTTTTTGGTGAGCCATCACCAGGAAGGTCTCTAAGGTTGCTCCATATTGTTTCATAAATTGAAGGCAATCTTCGGTAACTCTCCTACTAAAAGATGGTAGGAGGCCAATGTGCATGTTCTTCAATTCGTACTGCCTTGCCATATTATCAAGTACTATGGCCGTGGGCACATTTTCTACAAACGGGAGTGTATACTAGCCCATGGTGAGACCTAACTGTTCCTCTCTATGTGCATTGCCCTCATGCTCGTGAGCCTGTTGCTCATTCTAGTGCAGAGCATTTTTGTCACCCATATTCTGCTCGGGTTGATTTGGAGGATCCCCGTCTTCTATAATCTCCTCTAACTGACCGACTCTTCTACCCAATTGATTTATATTATCGGCAACCGGTAACATTGTTCCTCCAAGTGATCTTCTTCCGTGCATATAATTAGAATCCTGAAATTTCGCAACAAATACCGCATGACGTAAAAAGATAAAAACGAAGTAATAGCAGAAATGTAAATAATAATAAATACTACTCAAGCAAAACTAATCAAACTAAACTCGCTGATTCCCTAGCAACGGCGCCATTTGACGGATTCGATATCTAGTGTCGTTTTAAAACCGTTATCAACAATATTTGTAAAACCTCACAAGCATTGGTTGGTTTCGAAAACACAAGTATGGTGGTAAGTAGGGTGTCGTCCACAGGGAAACAGGATTAGCAATGACAAGCTATAACTAAAGTAGCATTAATGTAATTAATGAAAGGTAGAATGAGGATGTTGTAAATGAGAATTAACACGCTAATAAAACTGAACTAACAATGCAACCTAGATGAAAGGAAATGGACTGAAAGATATAAAAATGATAGAAACTAAGGAGTTAACCAATTCGAAAGTAAACATTGGGCAATGTAGTAAACTCATAAATAAGCACGTCTAGTCAAAGGTAACCGACCTAGGATGTATAGAGTCGGTTATTTATCCCTAATAAGCGGTCAACCAAGGATGTATAACGAGGGCCACCTCCTAAGGATTAATCCATCATAAACCACCAACCTAGGATGTATAGTGGTTGTTGTTCGTTTGGGATTCCTAGAAATGAAGCTCGTCTACCTATCAAAGACCCAACCGATTGCAAGCGTAGCTAACTTAGGATGTAAAGCATTGACTTCTAATCCTCTCACAAGTGCCGGCCTAGGATGTATAGTGCTGAAACCCGTTCAAGGTTAGATTAAGACCGCGGTTTAAGAGTCTAAATTCATGACATTTCGTCCATTCATTTAAGCAACAAACAACTAAATAGGATGTATATCTATATGCAATACTCACACATAGTCTAAAGAGAACTTGCTAAGATGATGTATCCAAACAAGTAATCAATGAAAACCGTTCACAACAAGAATAGAACAATGAAAGATAGACATGAATATATATATAATCAAGTTTATGTACAAGCCCAATATTCAACTAACTACTCTATTAACCCTTTAGAGGGGATTTAGCTACTCATTACAACTAGGAAAATAAGAGAAAGAGAAGAGAAAAAAACCCTTGGGGAACATCTCCTTCCTTGAAGTTGCTTCAATCTCCTACCTTCCTTGAAGTTGAGTAGAGAATGTAAGTATCAGAGAGAGAGTGTTTCTAGATCTAGGTTGTGTAAAAATTGCTTGAAATCTGAGTAACAAGTCCCTTAAAACGTTTTCATCATATTCTATTTATACTACATACAAAAATACGTCACTTAAGCTTCAAAATATAAACTGGTGCGCGCGGAGTCCGGGTGGAGTGCGGTTGGATTACCCACACTTTATAGGTTTTCTTCCACTTGAGTTCTTAGATCTAGGAAACAGTGCTGGTGGAGTGCGGTTGGATTACCCGCACTTTACTAGCATTTTAACGATCAGGTGCAAATCCAACTCTTTGGTTTGGGCAACAGTGCGGGTGAAGTGTGGTTAGATGACACGCACTTGACCCGCACTTTAACTGTCAGGTGCAATTCCAACTCTCTGTTCTAGGCAATAGTGCGGGTGGTGTGCGGTTAGATGACTTGCACTTGACCCGTACTTTAACTGTCAGGTGCAATTCCAACTCTCTGTCCGAGCTTGGAGTGCGGGTGAAGTGCGGTTGGATGACCCACACTTGACTAGCACTTTATCTTTTCCTCATGAATCAAGTCCCGGCTGTGGGTAGGAATGGAGTTTCGACCTGCACTGACCCTCACTTTAGAGTTGTTGATGATCATTTGTCTTCCCTTTTTGCCACTTTTTGCCCATTTTCGGCCGAAACTACCCTAACAAGCTTCCAAACCAAGAATTGAACTATTTCCTACAATTATGCATGTAACAACCCATCAGAGACACAAAATGCAAGAAAACAGAACAAAAGATATGAAAATGAGGGCCTAAATATATGGCATATTTCGCACGATCAGTTATCGTGGAAAATGAAGGAATGATAGAGATGGTGGTAGAGCAGGCAATGGTAGTCAGATTCACTATCAAGTTTGCAATAAACTAGGACATGGAGCTCTTAAATGCTACCATCGCTTTGATCAAGGCTTCTAAAGACAACCAAATCAATAACAAAATTAGGCTCACTACAACCAATACCAAGGTTTCAGTCAACCCACAGGCTTTAATGGACAGTTGATGGTTGGACCTTCCTCTTCTCAAAGCAACATGAACCCGATGATTATATAATCAAAAGCTAATATCCATTATAACTCTGCCTTTATTGCAACAACAAAATCAGTAGTAGATCCACCATGGTATGTGGATGGTGGAGCTACCAACCACATCACCTCGAACTTGAATAACTTTTATGTAATGTCTGCTTATAGAGGTAATGAAAAGCTGATATTAGTTAATGGGCATAAACTCACTCTTTCTAACATTGGTGATACTTTAGTTAAGTTTCACATAACACCATGTCAACATCTTCATCTTAAGAATATTTTACATGTCAACACCATGTCACTAAGAATCTACTTAGTATTTCAAAGTTCACTTGTGATAATCAAGATGTAGCTGAGTTCTATGTCAATACATCTGTTATCAAGGATCTCAAAACGAAGAAAGTTTTGCTCTAAGGAACACTTAAAGATGGGTTGTATAGCTTGAAGTTGGTGGAAGCTCCAGAGGTGTTTTTCTCGGCCTTTAAGTCATTCCAAGATGAAGTTTGATCAGCTGATGCTTCTGGTCATGTTTCTAATGTAAATAGAATGAATAAAATTGGCCTAGGAAAATCTGGTGTTTCTAAGTCACAATCAGCTTATCTAGGCTCTTATGCTAATGTGAATGCAAATGTATGGCATGCAAAGTTGGGGCATTCAGCTCCTTTGATTTTACAAAAGATGTAGCCACATGTACACTTTAATAGCAAGTTTCATGCTCTCCGTTTTTATGATGCTTGTAAACTTGGAAAGTTGAACAAGTTACCATTTTTCTAGAATTGAAATAACAACTAAAGAACCTCCAGAACTTGTGTATTAAGATGTTATAGGGCTATCATCTATTCTATCTACAGATGGGCATAGGTACCACATCTTCTTCATAATTGCATATACATGGTATTGTTTGATCTGAAACAAATATGGTGTGTCTAAATATATCTAGAGAGTGGGGGGGGGGGGAGGGTGAATAGATTTTAATCAAGTTAATTACCAATTTTTATTGATTAGTCAATACTCAATAAAATCCCAATCTAGTCAAAAATACAATCAACCTAATCTAAGTGCGAAAAATATTAAATTGCAAGTTGATTAATTTACATGAGAAACCCTCAACAGGGAAAAACTGAAGGGCTACTATTCTAGCCACACATGGTCCTCAAATCCACTACTTGAATGAAAGTTTACAACCTAGGTTGACCACGTCAAACCATCCACGGTCACTAACCATTCCACTCGACCCAACGAGCCTTTAATAGTGATCCTAGACCTACTTGCTTGAGCACTAAGCAACCTTAGCCATAAGATTTAATTCTAAATAAAGAGATCAACAACCCAAGTGAATATCATGGTATTCAATATGCAATCTGTTAGGTTTTAGGTTTGTCTTGGCATATATTCCATATCAAAGTGATGCTTTTCTTGTATTGATTAGTGGTAAAACATGTTACACTTGATATATAAATTGACTAGTTAGGGGCATTTTCGTAAACTTGACGAATCACAAAAATTGGGTAAAATTGATTAAAATCTATTCACCCCCCTCTAGATTAATATTGAACACACCATAATTTGTTTCAATTGGTATCAGAGCAGATTCCTAGACATACTTAGGTGATCCTTTCAATATTTGCGTGTCTTGCATTTTGTATGTTTTGATTGATACATACATGTGCATTAATATTACTCAAACACTATGAGTGGATTTGAGAGACTAGAGGGAAATTTGACCTCCAAGGCGGAGAGGAAAGAATTTGACCACAACCACAACGACACCAACATTCGGTGAATCCTCCAAGGAGAAGCCAATCGGTACATCATCAAAGACAACCTCATCAACATGGCACTGCCTCAATAAGAGCTCAAAGCGATGGTATAAATTCTCTCTTTTTACCTACTTGTCTTTATTGTGGTATGTTTTGACTACATTAAGTTATGTAGAATTAAGAGCATGAAAGAAAAGAGAATGAACCGTAGGGCTAACTTGTATGAACCTAGAAATATGTCTATGATCACTAAAATGAAAAAGGTGGAAACTAGGTGGGTTAGAAAATTTAAACCCGATTGCATGTGTGCTAACTTTTCACCCATAGATGCTACTAGGTCTAACCATCTTTGTTTGTCTATAGGGTTTTTTCCCTTGCCCTGATACGGTACAATTTTGACCCCATATGGGAAACTTAAGCAAAGAGAGCACTTGCATACTTGTTGCATGCAAAAAATTGAAAATTTTTATGCTTCTTTATTAATTACTTGAGTAGCTTGGTTGCACATATGCTTACATGTTTTTTACTTCAATAAGTGTGAACCAATGCTTGTATTGCAATCCATATCATATTTATGTTCAAACATGTATTTTTGGACTAGTAGATATATATATATATATAGGAAGTATTCTTTGAATAACCTATAATGATCTCCATGACATGATGATTGCTAAATGACTTGCTTAAAATGTGAAAAACATGATTTCAAATGACATGCTGAAAAATAAAAAGCATGAATTGTTGATTGCATTTTCTTAAAATGCAAAATAACGTGTGAAAAGCAAATGAGACTCAAATGAAAATCAAAATGTCTCTTTTTCCGTACTTGTGGAACATGACTACTATTATACGGGTATCTTATCCGGAAAAATCAAATAGGGTGCAAAAAGTCGCTCATGCCATGTTTTGCTTATAAAGTTGGATATAGTTGCTCTAAAATTTAATTCAATGAATTTTCTATATCCTTGCTTTGATTTATGATAATGGTGAAATTGGTTTGAATTCTTAAAGGAAACCTTTGTCATTTGCTTTGTCAAATACCATTGATTTTTGGACTTGAATGCAATATGTATTGTATGCAAAACATTTTAATCACACATTTTTATGAAAATAAATCTCCTTGTTCTCTCTAATTAATTGAGTTGCATAAAGTACATTATATGATTATGCAAATGACTTGTATGCTACTATATCTCTTTTCTACAAGTGACCTGGTTGGGGATTACTCCTTTACCCATCTCATGACAAAAAGAGGGAGTAGTATATAGAGCTTCTTGTTTCCTTGTTCAAGCTCATCCACTTTCACTCTTTCCAAGGCTTCCTTGCCTTCTAATTTCTCCTTCAAGAGTTGTATATTTTTCTCATAGTCTTTCCTCATTTCTTCTTGTTGTCGGGAAGTTGTCATCGTATTTTCTTGAAGTAGAACATTCTCTTCTTTCAACACATCCCTTGCTAACACTAGTTCTTTACACATACTTATAAGCTCCATGTTCATCTCTATCATCCTCTCTCAATGTTCTTCTTGTTCGGATTGGTATGAGGCTTCATTGTAGTTTTGAGTTGTAGCCTTATTGGATATGTTAAAATTGTCTTCGAATGCGGACTCTATTCCTTGGTCTGACCAGCTAGGTGACATAAGATCGTTGGAATTCTCACTGTTGCTCCATGACGAGTCTTGATGAGTCCTCCAATCCGTGTTGTAGATATTCTCATTAGGCTCGCAGCTTGACCCCAAATTTTGCCAAAAGGAATCCATAGAGTCCTGAAACAAACAAAACAAAAACTACCAAAGAAATAAAAAATAAAAAACTAAAAAGACTAAAAACAACTAAGAACTAATAATATTAAAACAAATTTAATCACTCCTACGCACACCGATCCCCAGCAACGACGCCATTTGATGGGAAGATTTTCACCATTAGAAAACCGTCTGTCAAAACAATTTATAAAACCTATGCGATGCATTCACAAGTATAAATATGAGTAAAGCGGTAAGCACAGGTGTCGTCCACTGAGATCGGGGTAGTGGTGATAAGATTAGGATTAATAGAACTAGTGAGCATAAAAGTAAAGTATATGGTAGGTGAAAATATAATATAAATTAAACTATGAATGCAATTAAATGGGATGTGAATGGAGTGATGAATGTATGAAGATGGAACTACGGGAGTTGATGGACTCGTAAGTGAATATTGGGGCAATTGCAACAAACTCTCAACTAAGCAGATTATGACAAATGTAACCAACCTAGGGTGTATAGTATTGGTTATGTACCACTAGCAAGGGGTCAACCTAGGGTGTATAGCGAAAACTCCCTACTAGCGATTAATCCCTGGTAAACAACCAACAGTGGCTAGTTGCTCAATTGAGATTCTAATCATGAAGCTCATCTATCTAACTATGGCTCGATCTATTTCTAACGTATCCATCCTAAGGTGTAAAGCGATGACATCCAATTCCCTCATAAGTGGCTGCCTTAGAGTGTATAGCGGAGGCCAACCATTTGAGATTGGATGAAGCTCGAGGTTATTCAACCGGATTTTACTCAAAGGTTAGTTCTCGTAAAATTGCTAAAGTAGCCAATCTAGGGTGTATAGTGAAGGCTTCTAAGCTTCTCTTAAATGCCGACGTAGGGTGTATAGTGTCGGTCACCCGTTCGAGGTTAGATTAAGAAGGCAGTTGTTGAGTTGGGATTTCAGAAATCCCATCAATTCAATAAGCAATAAAGATTCCAAATAAACATGTTAAGAGGATGTATCCTAACAAATCAATAATGAAATCAATCAAAGCAAATAACAAAACATAGAGATAGATATGTGCTAATGGAAAATTATCATAGGGGTGAATCTCCAAATTACAACTTTAAGGACCAAGATCGAGATAGATCCCGGTCGGAGGGGTATAACGTAGTTCGATACCAACAAGATTCCTATCAAACCAAACTAAAAACTCATACAAGAAAAGATTAACAGGTACGATTTTATTGATAAAAACATGAATACAACTGATGAAATTAAGGCTTTGACGATATGTGGCGGTATTCAATGTTTCTGTTAGGTGATGGAGATGGCGTGCTCGTGCTTGTAGATAAATAGAATCGTTAACGAATGTAGGGTTTGTGGAGGCAAATTTTCGATCCCCTTTCAAGTGAATATAGTGTCATATATATAGGTACCATTTCTTACCATGCACTCCTATAATTTCGGTCTTGGGTTTAACGATCACAAGACTTTCTTTCCTTCTAGGAGACAAACTCGTAAGAGCTTTAATTATCCGAATCAAGTGATTCCTTTAGGAGAGGATTCTAATACAAATGGACTCCTTATTCGAATGAAATTCTTAAGCGGCGGGAAGGAGTCTACTTTTTTATCGGGAGATGAACGACCGCGTTTCATCCCTCTAGCTTTGGAGTTTCAAGACTTGTCTGCCTGGACATACGTATCTTGGATTCTATTAATGTTTCTTATGGTTAACTGGTGAAAGTATCCCTGGAGGTATTAGGGTTCATCTGGGTTCTCGTGTACCTTGCCTCTTTCTAGTTTGATGTTTTCTTGGTTAGGTGCTTGGTCGGCGGGTTATCTTGATATCAGTTGTCTTGCAGCGAGGTACTTAGCTGGATGTAGAAGCGGGATACTTAAGCTGATGTAATATCTGGATGTCTGTCTGATGTCGCAGTGGGGTACCCCATTGAGCTCCTTGATACGATTCTGAGTAGAACTCTACATTGGAACATTTTTTGGGTTATTAGGATCGCTGGGCTTTGCTGATGTTACTCCGAGGGAGAAGGTAGGTATCCAGATTTGATCTAGTATTATTCTTTCTAGGAGTACCTAGATGGTATCTCAACATGTGTTTCTTCCCTGTATCAGGATGGAAAATTCTTCTTTGGCCCTTTGCCAATTTTGGTGGTTAACAGAAGTCCCCTCTGACTTGAACACTGCTATCTTTTCGAGGTTGGAATCAGGATTCTAATTTTACTTGAAGGATTTTCCACTTCGTCTGTCAGCTGTCTAGTTAGGTATCATAGCCGGGAAGGAAATCCCTCCTAGATACGCTGGTAATCATTGTCAGACGGTGATAGGCTTGCGGAATTCAAAAATGAGCCATTTTGGCACGATTAATGCAAAACCGCTATTGGCACGTTTTCCAAGCATGTTGCAGGTCATCAATTCCGGTTTACTAGCACGTTACCGGTTATAAACTCCTCATCAATTTCGGTTTCCTTGTGCGTAACTGACTGTCTCTGTTTATAAGTAACCCAGAATTCCTGCTATCTTTCCTCGTTACTTTCAAAATTCAAAAGCAGAGAAAACCCTAGCCTTTCCTTTCTTTCCTGTTCTTATTAGCAATCTTTCAAGCTTTCTTTTTCCTTTTTCAATGTCGTCTCCTTTAAAACTTCCAACTCCTTCCCTAGGTCTTCTTCCCACTTCCTATGAACTTTGTCAGAATTTGCCCCCTTCACCCAACAGTCTCGATGATCTTCTTGAAGGGGGATCAAATGCGAGTTCTATGATACTGAGGGGGAAAAAGAGAGGTCGAGGCTAAGTGGATGATTCCGGTGATGAACAAACGCCGTTGCGCCGTCGTTCTACAAAGAACCTAAGAATCAGGTCGGGTTTCCATAATCGGTCAGAGGACCCGGTCTAACTCACCAACGAAGAAGATACTGGGATCGTTGGCGAGGTAGAGGAGGCTAGTGGTGTACCAGTCATTACCTTGACTGGGGTGCATACCGGTTATTTCGCCTATTTTCATGATGGGCATATCATTCCCGATTCTGTGTGTACGGTGGAAACCCTAGCTAAGCTACGAGAGGAGTATCGGATCCCGGATGACATTGATCTCTCCCTTCCTCATCGGGGATATGACGTCCACACCCCCACCGCAAGATGTCATTCTCATCCATAAAACGGTTTTTGAATGCGGAGTCCGGCTCTCTCTCTATCTGACCCTTCGTCTGGCTTTGGTCTCCCTAGAACTGGCACCCCTCCAGATCTCACCGGGTTTCTGGAAGCATCTGACGAGCTTCTTAGTGCTCTGGAAGAAGTAGTGTGCGAGAGACAACATAGACAGGGAGTCAGGCTTTGACGAGCTACTCTACTTATTCCAGATAGTGAACTTAGTATCACGAGGTCAGTTCTATTTAAGGGCCTTCAATGAGATGAAGTTCATCGTTCCTGGTGCGAATGTGAAATATGCTCCATCATGGAAGGAAGAATGGTTCGTTGTCAAGGGAGAATAGGGGAATACGGCCTATATTGGGGGATTTGAGTACCCCGTCCTAACCCAATTCACAACTAAAGACAAATTGGCGAATGGGGTGCTTTCTCCAGAATCCCGTGATATCCTGGGAAAGATTTTAAAGAGGGGGTACATCAATGTGCAATATCCTACTCTGGATCCCGTCGATGGATCCCGGCTAAAGAAGTCTTTAAGGATCTCCTTCGCACTTTCAGGTTTAGAAACTTCATTTGTCTTCTTTGTTTATGTATGTGCATTTTCTACTCTCCCTTCCTTACTATGTTATCTTCTTCTTAATAGTCTCTGCTACCCCGTTGGTGACCGGTTCTCCTACTTCATCTGGGACATGGACAGAAGGTGTGGATTTACCTTCTTCTACCTCTCCTGCTCCATCTCTTCCTTCTTCTCCCTCCAATACTGCCCAGGTCACAACTACTCAGCCTGACGGATAAACCTCCTACCAAAATCCCTTCACCTCTTCCTACTCCTGCGGGATTGCTTGTTAGAACTCCTGCTCATCCCTTTACTCATACCCCGGGAAGCCAATCCATAAGGTCAATGCTAGCTTGAGCTGCCAAAGCCCGGGGCTCATTAAAACAATCTCAAAGCAAGACCAGAAAGGTTGCTGCTCCTCCTGTTGTGGGCACTCCTCCTAATCCTCCTCCAGCAGTATATTGCCTTCTAGAGAGCAACCTGGAGTTACAGAGAAGGAAACTGCTCTTATCTCTTATCCCGCCGTAAATGTTCCTTCGGGATCGGGGTTAGGAGGTGCTTCCCACGACGAGGTGGTATCCCGGTTCAAAGCATCTTGCCCTAGAGGGAGCTTAATGACCATGGCAAAGCTTCCCACTGAAATTTTGGCGGCCAAAGGGGCTTCTGTACTGGCTGAGGTAGCACTATACTTTTCCTTTTGTTATTTTCCTCTTTTTTTTACAGGTACTGACTCTTCTTCTTCTTGCAGGGTTTTAAATTTGCTTTGGCATGGAGAAACATTTGCTGACTCTGAAAGAAGCCTACATAGGGCTTCAGGCCAAGTTTGAGGATACCCAGTAGGAACTGGCTCAAACCCAGAAGAGCATGGCCCCTTACTCCAAGCTGCTAAAGCATTTGAAGAAGGTAAGCAGGCTGCCATAGTGGAGGCCCAGCATTATCTACATTGCCTAGCTACTGAGACAGTTCCGTCCCTGCGTCGGCGTGAGGAGAGGGAATGCCTGAAGAGGGAGAAGAGGTTGCTGTATGATGAAAACCGTCTTTTAAGGGAGACAATGCAGAACTTGGATGCCTAAAAAGGTCTTTCCTTTGAGGATGTGTATTTCATTGCCTGCTATGAGGTGGCCACGGCTTTGCCTCCTCTATTTGATTTCAGGCGGCCTTGAATTGGGACCGAGAACAAATCATGGCCAAGGCTACCCAGCTTGCTGGTGATGATCAGGCTTAAGAAGATTCTCCACGTGATGATGCCTATCCAAGTCGGAGGTCTAGCCTTCCTACTGGCACTCATATTGAACTTCCTTCTACTCAGGAAGGACAAACACCGGACCCCGTGCCTTCTTTAGAGGTTATTTTAGTGGAGAAGAAAGAAGAAGATGCAGCCGGGATTGGGGTTCTAGAAATTGAGGCAGACAAGAGTGGTTTGGCAGTCGAAGGAGAGGAAAATGCTTCAGCTGGATCTTTGGTTCCTGCAGTCGATGAGACCCAGCCTAATACTGCAGCAGGGGTGATCAGGGAATGAGTAGTCGGCCAGGGAGAAAACCTGGAGGAGGAGGAGGAGGAGGAAGAGAACGCTTGACTAGTCTTTCATGTATTTTTTTTTAGTAGCCTTAAAAAGGGAGTTAGGCACCCCGTCAGTCCAATAAAAGATCTTTATTTGTTGAAACAAATTATATCTCGCTTGCTCTTCTGATTTAGAAAGAAATTAACTTAGAAAAATCTGGACTCAGGAAAAATCTTGACTTAGGAGAAATCCTGACTTAGGGGAAATCTTGCAGCTTTCGTACTTGTAAACGAATGAAACTAAATTTAGAGGCCTGCTCCTTGATTGGGACACTTGATAGCCATATAACAATCTTATACCTTGTCGTTGTAAACAACAACAGGATCTAGCAAGTGAACACGTCCCTTTCTTTTATTGGTTTTTAATGAGTATGTGGCAGTTTGAGGTTTTTGATACCCCGATTGATAATCAAGCCTGCTTCAGCTATAAGTGTCTTCGGAAGAAGCAAGTCATCAGGTACCTTAGTAAGGTATCCTATTTCCTCTGATATTCTGTCTCGATAGGCAGTTCAGATTGCTTAGGAGTCAGGTTTCTCGGAGGTGGGTATACCCCGACCGAGGTGGCTGAAGTGCCCATAAGGTCATTTCTTCTTGGAGAGATGGAGAAGTAAGGTATTGGGTACCCTAGTGAAGTATCCCGATCCTTATGGTGGTCTGTCCTGGTAGGCAACTTAGGCCACTTTAGCACCAGGCTTCCTAGCGGAGGGTATACCTTGGGCAAGGCAGTAGGAGCGCCCTAAGGTTATTTCTTGGTCTTGAGGATACGACGGACCTAAGGCCACGAGTCCGGGTCCTTAGTTTGATAATCCAGAATCTTCTTGGAGGAGGGTATACCCCAACCAAGGCAACAGGAGCGCCATAAGGCTATTTCCTGGTCTTGAGGCGATTCAGTAATGGCAAAAATTATCTGTCCTGGTAAGCAACTTATGCCACTTTAGCACCAGGCTTCTTGGAGAAAGGTATACCCCGACCAAGGCAGCAAGAGCTCCATAAGGCTATTTCCTGGTCTTGAGACAATTTAGTAATGGCGAAAATTATCTGACCTGGTAGGCAACTTATGCCACTTTAGCACCAGGCTTCTCGGAGAAAGGTATAACCCGACCAAGGCAGCAGAAGCGCCATAAGGCTATTTCCAGGTCTTGAGGCGATTCAGTAATAGTGAAAATTATCTGTCCTGTAGGCAACTTAGGCCATTTTAGCACTAGGCTTCTCGGAGAAAGGTATACCCCGACAAAGGCAGCAGGATAAGCTATAGAAGAATTAAGTAGGAGAGCTTGCAGAGTGATCATTGGAGAATCATGTATGAAAGATAATTGACTTTATTGAATTTTTCAGATAGTAAAATATAAAATTGGGGTGTGTATTCTAGCAGATATAAATTGAATTCCTAAGGGTAGAACTTCCTGAGGTGATCAACATCCCACGTGTGATCTACTGGGTATCACTCCAGGTCCTTCAACTTGTAGGAGCCACCCTGGAGTATTGCTTTAATCAGGTAGAGGCCTTCCCAGTTAGGGGCTAGTACCCCGTTGGACCTTTTCCGTGTTCTCTGGGTTACCTTTCTGAAGACCAAGTCTCCTTCTTTGAAATGGCGGATCCTCACTCTCTTGTTAAAGTGTCGGGCTATCTTATACCAACCTATTAGTCTAAGGGTATGCCACTGATGTAAATCGAAGATCAATGTTTCGATCTTCACAGAATTCTCTGAAGTTGACGTTATCAAATTGCTTTCCTAGATTAGTTATGAAGGCCATCGTGGTACCGAAACTGTAAACGATATTCTCTTTGACAAAACTGGTGGTCTTTTCTTCAGTTATCCTGATAAGTGCCCTGGCCTCCACCCAACGGGTGAAGTAATCTATTGCTACTACTACATGTTTGGCTTGGCCGGGTGCAGTAGGAAGCGAGCCGATTAGATCTAGTCCCGATATAGCAAAGGGGTAAGGTGTACTGATCGAGGATAGATTTTTCGGAGGGAGGTGATAGAGGTTTGCTGTCTTCTGGCAAGCCTCGCATGATTGTGCAAACTATTTTGCATCTTGATGTATAGTCGGCCAAAAGTAGCTCATTCTAAGTATCTGGTAGGCTAGTGTCTCGCCTGCTGCATGATTACCACAATCCCCTGAATGTACCTCGTTAAGTGCCCAGGTAACATCATCTAGGTGAAGGCATCTAAGTAGGGGGAGGGATTTCCCTTTGCGGTAAAGGTATTCGTCTACAAGGCCGTACCGAGTAGCGATTCTCTTCAGCTTGCGTGCTTGATCTGGATCTGCAGGGAGAGTGTCACTTTAGAGGTAGTCCGCTATTGGATCCATCCAACGAGAGAATCGGTTGACTGGTAAGATCTCCACCCATTTGGCTATGCTGGAACAAGGTATTAGTTGGAGGGGTACCCCTTTTGGTAAGATATGCCCCTGACCTGCTGTGATCTTGGCTAGAATATTTGCCCGGTGATTTTTCTCTAGGGGTATCTGTTCCATCCTCAGGCCTTTGAATCCCGACATTGCTTCTCGGACTTTAGCCAGATATGCTACCATATTGTCACCTTTTGCCTAGTACAACCTTAACACTTGGTTGACCACCAATTGGGAATCACTCTTGACTATGAGGAAATCGTCCCCTAAGGCTTATGCTACTCTCATTCCTGCTAGTAAGGCTTCATATTCTGCTTCGTTATTACTAGCCCTAAACTCGAACCTGAAGCAGTGACTGCATTCGACCCCCTCTAGGTCTATCACAATTGTTCCTACTCCGCATCCTGATTGACTTGATGCCCTATCTATGTATAGAATCCAGGTCTTGTTGTCTTTAGGTCAGTTCAGATCATTCTGATTCAGACTAGGGTCGGGCTTCGTAATTGAGTCTGGATTTACACTAAACTCCATTATGAAGTCGGCTAAGTCCTGTGCTTTGATCGTGGACCTTGGCTTGTATTTGATGTCAAATTGGGTGAGCTCTAGAACCCATAGAACCAACTTACCTGATACATCCGGCATCTTAAGGAATTGTCATAAAGGCTGATCGGTGACTACCACGATAGTATGTACTTGAAAATAGAGCCGGAGCTTTTTGGCTGTAGTTACCAAGGCATAGGCGAGCTTTTCCAAGAAGGTATGATTTTTTTCAGACTTATTGAAAGCACAACTCACATAGTACACCGTTCTTTGTATTCCGTCACTGCATTCTTTCATGAAGGCCCTACTAATGGCAGCTTCTGAGACGGCTGGATAAAGTTGGAGCTCTTCTCCCGTGAGGGGCTTGACTAGTAGAGGGGGACTGGCCAAGTATTTCTTCAAGGCTTGGAAAGCCAACTCGCTTTGTTCATCCCACTTTAGCTTCTTTCCCTGCTTGATAATCTTGAAGAACGGGAGGCACTTATCGGTGGAGTGGGATATGAATCGGTTCGATGCTACTATTCAGCCTGTCAATCCTTGTGCCTGCTTGAGTGTTATGGGAGACTTGAGGTCTAAGATGGCCTTGATCTTCTCGGGATTGGCCTTGATTTCACTTTCATGTACCATGAACCCTAAGAATTTTCCTGCCGCTACCCCGAAAGCACATTTTGTGGGGTTCAGTCTCATCTGGTTTTTCCTAATTACTTGGAAAGTTTGGCTTAAATCTTCTGGGTGTTGCCCGGCCTCCAAAGATTTTGTAATCGTGTCATCATGTCACCATTCACTAGTATATAACACCTGCATTTTTAAGTTCGAATGGCATTACCTTATAGCAGTAGAGGCCTTGCCCAGTGATGAAGTTGGTCTTGTCTTGATCTGAGGGATGCATCATGATTTGATTGTATCCTGAGAAGGCATCCATGAAGCTTAGAAGGTTGTTTCCCACCGTAGAACCGATGAGTTGGTGGATCTTAGGCAGCGGGAAGCTAACTTTAGGGCAAGCTCGGTTGAGATCGGTGTAGTCTACACACATTCGCCATTTTCCGTTAGATTTGGTTACCATGACCACATTGGCGATCCATTTGGGATATCGGGATTGCCTGATGAACCCGGCCTTTAGGAGTTTGTCCACTTTTTCCTGGACTGTGGCATTCCATTCGGCGTTGAAGTGTCTTTGTTTATGTTTCATTAGTTTAACGGTTGCGTCTATTACTAACCTATGAGTGGCCAAGCTAAGAGGAATGTTGGGAATTTCCTCATGGGTCCAAGCAAAAATATCGTTGTATTCTCTGAGGAGCTTTATCAAGTCCTCCTTGACTTTGGGATCCAATCCCCCTCCAACTTTCACCACCTTAGTGATATCTTCTCCCCTGATAGGTATTTCTTCTAACTGATCAGCGGGACGATCACTGGTTCAATGCCGCTCTTCATCCTCTTGCTTTTCTATGACTATGTCTGGTACCTCTCTTTCTTCCATGTCATAATGACATTGTTCTGGCGTATCTGGGTTTACTTCACTGGCCACGTGTGCGCATTGTCTAGCAAGTGCGGCAGGATTGGTGGATACCGAATAGCAATTGCGCGCTGCCTGTTGGTCCCCTCTGACTTCTCCCACTTCTGTTGCCACTAGAAACTTTAGGAAGTTATGATAGACGGATAGTACCCCCCTAATCCTTGAGAGAAAGGGCCTACCCAGAATTGCATTGTAGGCAGACGGGGTATCCACCACGATGAATTCCGTTATCACGTTCTGCTGAAGTTGAGCTTCTCCGACTATCACCTGTAGGATTTTGGATCCCATGGGATTACAGAGTCCCCTGTGAAACCATACATAAGTGAGGTGCAACTGTTGTAGAAGGAATTCTTCAAGTTAAATTGCTCATGAGCTCACCTAAATAGGATGTCGACACTACTTCTTGTATCGATCAAGGCACGGTGAACCCGGCAGTTAGCAATCTGTACTGAGATTACCATGGGATCATCATGTGGTTGAACTGTATTGTAGACATCTTCCTTTGTGAAGGCAATCTTGGTAGAGTAGGATAGATCTTTGGATCCACTATTGACATTGAATATCTCATGACATGCATTGAGTCTAGGAATCTTTCTTGCGTGGTTCTTCCAAGAATTGTTGGAAGTTCCAGCCAACGTGGGGCCTCTACTAATGGTATGAATCACCTGTGCTGCATCAGATCCTTCTCTCCATCCCTCTTTCTATATACCGCCTCCTGCATCCCGCTTTGTACCCGTTTCCTCTCCTTGATGCTATCCCGTACCTGTTGTAGAAATTCTGTCACCAGGCCTCCCCTTACCAATCCTTCAATCTGATTATGGAGGTTGTAGCATTCTGAGGTGTTGTGTCCAAAATCCTCTTAGAAATCGCAATACTTGTATTGGTTCCTCCTATCAGCTGGGACTTTCATGGGACTCAGCTTCCTGAGTAGGCCTTTGTCCCGGATGGCGAGATAGATGATTTTTCTTGAAGCATTGAGGGGGGTGCAGTGATTATATATATCTTCCTCCCTTACTACCCGGGCAACTTCTTTCAGAGGGGCCGCCCTAGGAGGCGATCTCCTAAGATTGGATCTTCTAGTCGGGTACCTTTCCTGGTACAAGGGAATAGGAGGCGGCATGTAGGTTGACCTGTTTGGGGGCTAATTTTGGAATCTTTTAACTAGTATAGGCTTTGGAGCCTCCTTCCTAGTACGCGGGGCCAGCCGGGCCTTATCATGTTCAACCTTGATCCGGAGTTGCTCTTCTATGTCTACCTGTTTTAAAGCTCGATTGTAGGTTTCTTGGCAAGCTTCTAGTGGATGCTTAGCAAAAGAACAGAATATTCTACCCACCCATAAGTTTCTTCGGAAATTAGCCAAGGTTTCTTTTTGGTCGAATACTCTCATCTAGATCACTTCCTTATGAAATTTCTCCACATAAGACCTCAATGTTTCACCCCGCTCTTGGATCAAATACTGAAGCAAAATAGGGTCCTTGGAATGAGGCTTGATTCCCTAAAACTATGCACAGAAAGCTGTGATGAGTTTAGAAAAAGAATCCACACTACCTGGTGGCAATTTCCTGAACCACGTTTTGGCGCAGTCAGTCAAGGTCGAGGGGAACATCCTGCACATGGCTGATCGTGTTGCATTATGGACTTCCATCTGGTGGACAAAGCTTTCTAGGTGACTGATTGGATCCTCTGTTCCGGAATACTTTTCGGAGGGCATCCTGAATTTGGAGGGAAGCCCCGCCTCCCTAATTCTTTTGGAGAATGGTGCATTCATCTCTCCTAGGGAGTTCTTCTAGATTCCTTGATGCTTTCCCTTTTTTAATTCCTCCAACTCCTTAGCCATTTTGGCCATCTGATCTTACAGGCGCTGAGATTTAGCGTTTCTAGATCGGGCCACTAAGCCTTCTTCATCCGAGGTCTCTGAATCCATAACCACTTCTTTCCGCTTGGCTTGCTGGTGCTTACTTCTAAGGCTTTTTCCCGATCTGGAGCTTCCTTTTGAGTCTGGATATGGATTTTTCTTCTCTCCCCTTGGCCTTGCCGGGGGTTGGACTCTCGTCGGTGGAATCTCAATCGCGGACTTTACCAGTCGGGGTCTGAGATTAACCTGGCGGACTGGGGTTGGTGGGGATGGTCGTAGTCGGTCAAATACTGGTATCCGGATACTTAGGCTGATGTCTCCTACAATCCTGGTTGCTTCAAAGGGGATTCCTT
This sequence comes from Acer negundo, assembly GCA_035582765.1. Classification (NCBI taxonomy): domain Eukaryota; kingdom Viridiplantae; phylum Streptophyta; class Magnoliopsida; order Sapindales; family Sapindaceae; genus Acer; species Acer negundo. The sequence goes on along the minus strand of CM069241.1, from coordinate 30,601,591 downwards.
GAGCTATCATTCTGAGTCGGATGGCTTCTATGCAGGCAGTAGCTTATTGCTCTAGAATATCCCGGTTGATCTCTTACCCAATAGTATCTCGATGCAAAGGGCCTACGGTTGTGACTAGAGGAGGTATTGATGCCGGATTGTCATTCCTGGATCCTCTACCCTGTCTTTGAACTCTTTCGGTGGAAGCGAGTGATAAGGGTCTGATGGAGCCAGATGGGCTTGAGAGGATCGTAGTCTCATCTTTCTACATCGCCGGGTAGAACTAAGATAGCTTTTCTATAAATGTTGGGAAAGTATTTTCCCACAGACATCGCCAAAAGTGTTAATGGAAATCATCACTGGGGTGAATCTCCAAATAACAACTTTAAAGACCAAGATCGAGATAGATCCCGGTCGGAGGGGTATCACGTAGTTCGATACCAACAAGATTTCTATCAAACCAAACTAAAAACTTATACAAGAAAAGATTAACAGGTACGATTTTATTGATAAAAACATGTATACAACTGATGAAATTAAGACTATAGTGATATGTAGCGGTATTCAATGTTTCTGTTTGGTGATGGATATGGCTTGCTCATGCATGTAGATAAGTAGAACGGAAAACGGATGTAAGGTTTGAGGAGGCCAATTTTCGATCCCCTTTCTGGTGAATATAGTGTCGTATATATAGGTCTCGTTGCTTGCCATGCATTCCTATAACTTTGGTCTAGGGTTTGGGGATCACAGGACTTTCTTTCCTTCTAGGAGATAACCTTGTAGAAGCTTTAATTATCCGAATCAAGTGATTCCTTTTGGAGAGGATTCTAATACAAATGGACTCCTTATTCGAATGGAATTCTTAAGTGGCGGGAAGGAGTCTACCTTTTTATCGGGAGATGAATGACCACGTTTCATCACCCTAGCTTTGGAGTTTCAAGACTTGTCTGCCTGGACATACATATTTCGGATTTTGTTAATGTTTCTTATGGTTAACTGGTGAAAAGATCCCTGGAGGTATTTGGGTTCATCTGGGTTCTCGTGTACCTCGCCTCTTTCTAATTTGATGCTTTCTTGGTTAGGTGCTTGGTCGGCGGGTATCCTGATATCGGTTGTTCTTGTAGCGGGGTACCTGGTTGGATGTAGAAGCGGGGTACTTAGCTGGATGTAGAAGCGGGATACTTTAGCTGATGTAGTATTTGGATGTCTGTTTAATGTGGCAACAGGGTACCCTGCTGAATTAGTAGCGGGGTATCCTGTTGATCTAGTAACGGGATACCTGTCTGATGTAGTAGCGGGGTACCCCATTGAGCTCCGTGATAGGATTCTGAGAAGAACTCCGCGTTGGAACATTTTTGGGGTTATCGAGATCGTTGGGCTTTGCTGGTGTTACTCAGAGGGAGGAGGCAGGTATCCAAATTTGATTAAGTATTCTTCTTTCTAGGAGTACCTAGATAGTATCTCGGCATGTGTTTCTTCCCTATATCCGGGTGGAAAATTCTTCTATGGTCTTTTGCCAATTTTGGTGGTTAACAATATGTATATAAAACATATAGTTTATTTACAAATGCCCAAAATCCATCAAACAAATAACATCAACCGTATAATAGGGTATTTTAGCTACTCATGTTCGTTACAACAAATACAAAACTAAGAGAGAGATTAAGAGGAAACCCTTGAAGAGCTCTCTTCCTTGAAGCTTGAATCCAAGTCTCCTAGTTGCCTTTGAGTTGAGTAAAGATTGTTTGGATGAGAGGGAGAATGTTCTAAGACCTAAAATTAGCTAAGTTCCAAAAAATATATGTGTGGTGGGATGTTAGGAACCCCTTGGTTTGTTCTCATGCTTTTCTATTTATAGGGGATGTAAAAATAGGTCACTAATGCTTGAAAACAGCAACTGTCGCGAGCAGAGTACGGGTGGAGCGCGGTTCAGGGACCTGCATCTTACCTGCACTTTATGGGTTTTCTTCCACTTCAGTTCTCGGATCTGGGAAATAGTGCGAGTGGAGTGCGGTTGGATTACCCGCACTGGACCCGCACTTTAACTGTTAGGTGCAAATTAGCTTTTCTGGTTTTGGCAATAATGCGGGTTGAGTGCGGTTGGATGACACGCAATTTACCCGCACTTTAACTGTCAGGTGCAAATCAGCTTCTCTGGTTTTGGCAAAAGTGCAGGTGGAGTGCTATTGGATGACCCGCACTTTACTCGCACTTTATCTCTTCTTCAAGCATCAGGTCCCGATTGTGGGAAGATGTGCTATTGGAGTGCGGTTGTAACCCGCATTGAACCGCACTTAGAGCTGCTGAAGATCATCTATCTTTCCTTTTTGCCCCTTTTTGGCCATAACAACCACAACATGCCTCCAAACCCATCATTGAACCTTTTCCTACAATTACGCACATAACAACCCGTCAAAGATGCAAAAACACACGAAAACAAAACAAAGGATACGGAATTGAGGGCCTAAATATACTACATATTTGGCACGATCACTTAACAGTCGCATCCACTGCTAACATGTGGGCGGCCAAGCCGAGAGAAATACCTGGCATCTCGTCATGATTCCAAGCAAAAATATCGTGGTATTCGTTGAGGAGTTTTATTAGATCCTTCCTGACTTCATGATCTAGCGCGCCACCAATTTTTATTATCTTAGTTTTGTAATTCTCCCTTATGGGTATCTCCTCCATCTGTTCAGTGAGGTAACCATTGGTCCAGCCTCGTTCGTCTTCCTTTGATTCTTCCATAACCATATCTGGTACCTTGCCTCCGTAAAGATCCTGTTCTGACATGTCTCGGGGTAGCTTGCTAACGACATGTACATACTATTTAGCTAACGCGGTGGGGTTTGTGGATACTGTGTAACAATTGTGTGTAGCCTGCTGATCCTCGCGGACCTCTCTTACCTTGGTCCCAACTGGAAACTTCAATATGTTGTGATTAATAGACAATACCCCCTTATGTCGGATAGGAAGGGTCTCCCTAGAATAGCATTATAGGCTGACGAGGTGTTGACTACTACTAATTCTGTCATTATGTTCTGCTGAAGTGGTGTTTCTCTGATTATCACCGGTAGCCTATGGGATCCAATCGGCATCAGTGAGTCCCCCGTAAATCCATACAGAGGCATGGTACAGTTGTTGTAACAGGGGTTGTTTAGGTTGAGCTTATTGTGAGCCCCTTTGAATAGAATGTCTAAGCTACTCCTAGTATCAATCAGGATACGGTGAACCTGGCAATTGGCTATCTGAACCGTAATCACCATCGGATTATCATATGGTTGAACTGTATTGTACACGTCGTCCTCCGTGAAAATAATATGGCGTGCATGATGAGGATTTTAGGTTTCCCTAGTAACTTTGAGTACTTCGCTACCAGTAAAAAGTCTAGGAATCTTCCTAGCATGATTTTTCCTGGAGTTGTTGGAAGTTCATACTAGGGTAGGGCCCACACTGATAGTATGGATGACTTGGATCTATTGCATCAAGTCCTTTCTTTTATCCTTCCATCTCTCCTCTGCTTCCTGCATTCCCCCTTGTACCTCCTACCCTATCTTGATACTATCCCGCATCTGTTGCAAGAATTCAATCAAAAATCCACCTCTTACCAATCCTTCAACCTGGTTACGCAGGCTATAGCATTCTGATGTATTGTGTCCTATGTCCTCATGGAAATCACAGTATTTGTAACGGTTCCCTCTGTCTGTCGGAGCTTTCATAGGACCTGGCTTCCTAAGCAGACCTTTGTCATTGATTGCGAGGTAGATGGTCTCTCGGGAGGCGTTAAGAGGGGTGCAGTGGTTGTACCCATCTTCTTCTCCTGTTATTCGGGCTACCTTCCTTAATGGATGGGTTATTCAAGAAGGACTCCTTCGCGCGGGGTATCTATTTCGTCGTTGAGAAAAATGTGGTGGCCTATATGTAGATCGGTTGGGAGGAAGATTTTACACTCCCTTAGTCTGTACGGGCTTTAGAACTTCTTTTTTAGGACATTTGGCACATCGGGCTTTGTTATGCTCGGTCTTGATCCTGAGTTGTTCCTCATCTTTACCTGTTCTAAAGCCCTATCATAGGCTTCCTGGTAGGTTTTAGGTGGATGCTTGGTGAATGACTGAAACAACCTCCCGACCCACAGGTTCCTTCGAAAATTGGCTAGGGTCTCCTTCTCGACGAACACCCCCATCTGGATTACTTCCTTGTGGAACTTCTCCATATAAGACCTCAGCTTCTCACCCCGCTCCTGGATTACGTATTGTAGTAGGATGGGGTCTTTGGGACGGGGTTTGATTCCTTGAAATTGCACACAAAAGTCTGCAGTAAGTTTAGTGAAGAAATCTACATTACCTGAAGGAAATTTCCTGAACCAAGTTTTGGCATGATCTATCAGGGTCGAAGGAAACATTCTGCATATAGCTGACCGTGTAGCATTTTAAATCTCCATCTGTTGCACAAAACTTTCTAGGTGCCTTACAGATGGCATCAGATCCTGAATATTTCTCAAATGGCATCATGAACTTGGCGGGTAGCTTTACCTCCCGGATCCTTCTTGAGAACGATGCGTTCATTTCCCATAGGGGATTCTTCCGGGTACCTCGATGCTTACCCCTCCTCAATTCTTCGAGTTCTCTCGCCATTTTGGCCATCTGGTCCTCTAGGCGCTTGGCTCCGTCATTTCTGAATCGGGCCTTTGGGCTATCATTGTCCGAGGTTTCAGATTCAATGGTCACCTCCATGCGCTTCTCCTTCTGATGAGGGTTCCCTCTGAGATTTCTTCTAGGCTTGGTACTCGCGCTCGCATCGGGATGTGGAGCTCGCTCTTCAACTATTGGTGCAATAGCTGGTTGGTTCCTCCTAGAAGGGATATTTACCGCCGATCTAACCTAACGGGGTTTGAAATCTGTAAGATAGTTTGGAACTAGAAGGGGTAGTCCCAGCCTGTCAAAGATAGATATCCGGGTACCTAATTCAGCCTCTCCCGTGGTTCTGGGTGCTTCGCAGGGTATCCCTTGGGTTATCATCTGGGGCAGATACTTTCCACGTATGCTGCAGCATGTTGTTCTAGGACATCCCGATTGATCTTTTGAGAAACAGAGCTTGAGGCACGTAGCTCGTATTTTGTGGGGGAACTGGTGCCGGGTTGTTATTCCTTGATCCTCTTCTCTACTTCTAGATTCTCTAGGTGGAAGCAAGAGAGTGGGGCTCTAAGGGGGCGGGCAGCCCCTAAGAAGATCGAAGTCTCATCTTCCTGCTTGCCGGGTAGAGCTAGGACAGCTTCTTTGTAAACGTTGGGAAAATAGTCCCTACATATGGCACCAAAAGTGTTAACAGAAAATTGCCAGCAAGGTGGAATTCCAATTAACAACTTTTAAGACCACGATCAAGGTAGACCGCGATCAGAGTGGTACCACGTAGCTCGACACCTGTATAATCTCAATTTGAACAAGCTAGATACAATCGTGATTAAAAACAAAGTGAAATCATAGTATCCAATATATTCATCCAAAATGAATTACAACTAAAAAAACTGATTAAACTAGACCTCAATATAGTTGTATTTCTAATCTACTTTATAGGAGGATTCTAACATCATTGGAGATGGCGAAATCATATGAGTCGATAAGTAAAAAAATTCTCCAATCCTTTGTTTGAATGCAAATGTCCTCTTTTATTGCCTCTACCTTGCCAATCAAATCCCAATAATTTAGACCAATTGATTGATCGTGTTACTGGAATTGATAGGCGTTTGATAGAGGATATCAATTTATGCGGGAATTGCTCCTTTTGATTACGTCATGTTTCCGTTTATATTTGAAATAAGAATAAGTTGACTTGTCAGATCTCGTTTATGGCGCTTTAATTGGAGAGGGGGTCAACCCTTTCCCTCCACGTTTGCTTGAAAGTGAATTCTAGTCATGTATTTGTGTTGTATCCCCCTTCTAGTTCAATATTGGAACCTGGGTGTAGCTTTCTTACCGGGCAACTTATTCTTCTAGTATTCTTGTTGTTTAGTAGGTTAGTTCTATAAGGGATTGAGGTATCAGGGGAGTACAATGGCGGGGTACCAGGATAGTACAATAATAGTGCAGTAGTAGAATCCCCTAGATCTCACCTGGATGATGGAATGGCAAAGTACTTGGATGTAGTGGCGAGGTACCTAGATATAGTAGTGAGGTACCCGGATGAAGTAGTAGCAGGGTGCCTAGATGTAGTAGGGAGGTATCCAGATAATAGGATAACAAGGTACTTAGATACTGCAGTGGGGTACCCTATGACCTTGCAATAGTGGGATCCTTTCGGATCTTGAACTCCATATCTTGATACTTGAGAAGATCTAGACAACCTCGAGGTATGTTGAATCTTGGTATATCTTCTCCTCATGGTAGCAGGATACTTCTTATGACTTTCTCCTACTTATAATTGGGAGGAAAAATTCTTCTTTGAACCCCTGCTATTTTTTTACGGTTAACACATGTATTTCTGCGTCACTTTTCCCAACACTACGCTCAGGCTCTCTTACTGAACCCAATCACTACCACATATGTTGTCCGATAGAGTTAATGTCTCTTTTAAATCTCAAATAAAAACTTATACTTTGAATGTGATTTGAGCCATGGTCTTAATGCATGGAAGGGGCGACTTTACATTTTACTGTAAGTTTGATTATGCTAATTATTACGTACTTATTTATATATAGCATATATATGTTTTAAATTTTTTGAATCAATATTTATTTAAAAACTTAATAATTTTTTTTTTTGAAATATTACAATATTTAGAGATTGGAGGATGAGACATGACTTAAACTCATAACCTCATGAATGTAGGTGTGAGAGGCCATTGAGTCAACCTCATCTATTATTTGGTAATTTAAATTCATTCCTGTAAAATATTTGTAATTGTTTTGTACAATAGAAAAATAGATATTATAAATTTTTTGTTGAAATAGTTATAATAAGTACTATATTTTAATCCTCTAAGGTCAGATATGATTTATTTAAACTCCAATGAATTAAAATTCAATTGAAATCAAATGGTTTAATAAATACCAAATATTATTATAATACAGGTTAACTATGTCCTTATGAGTAATTGAGTATTTTTTTTTTTTTTTCAACTATAAAAATATTATGGGATTAGAGGAGGAGGCATGACTCAAACCCACAACCTTATATACGTTGGTGTGAAGGGTTTCCTACCGAACCAATGTCATCTTGTTGAATAATTTTTATTTAAAATATAAAAAAGTTAAATATAATTTTAATTTTTTTCTTTTAAAATAATTATATGTTTTATGTTCTAAGGTTTCATTTGATTTAATAATTTGGTCCACACAAAATGAAAACTTAAAATAAATATTAAAAAATACTTATGTATTAAATAAACTATTTCAAATAAAATACAAATATTCTTTAAGAAAAATTTGTAATGATATATATGAGATAGAGAGCGAAAGAGTGTGTATATATAAGGTGAGAGAGTATGCTTGAGAGAGAATTTTCAAATTCTGATTTCGTGCTCCTTAAAGGTTAATATATCTTTGGTAATGAATAAGAATCCAATTAATTATTATCAAATAATTTAAAAGATAAAAATATATATATAGAATACAGTAATTTTATTATTGCTATATAGATCTATATATATTGTTAATATACATATAGTTTGTATATTTTTAGATGAATAAATATATAAAATAATTTTATGGGTGATCATAATAAGACCATTTAATAATTTAATAAGCTGCTGTCAAGATGGAAAGCATGTTGTTTAAAAATAACAATAAGACTTTTAATGACGTAAAAAATATGTATTTTGTTAATGTTATCTTTACGACAACATATAAAAAACATTTGTTGCTAATAGTTTTTCTACAATAGCAAGCATGATAGTATGTTGTGGAATATATGATGTTTAACGATTGAGGAAGATACGTGTTGTTAAATCATAATTTTTAATCAATGTACGATGATTTGTATTATTAAATACTAGCTTTTTAATATAACATGAAAATGTATATCGATAAATATTAACTTTTTAACGATACGAGTTGTTAAATCTTTACTTTATTTTATTTTACACGACCTATAAAAAGGAGACAATAAAAAAAATTAAAAAAAAATTTTAAAATTTAAAAAAAAAAAATTTGAACGAAAATTATATTTTTGGAAAAATTGAAATTTGAAATATACAAGTTTGGCTGGTAGCAGGTGAAGTGAAACAAATCCAAAAAATTGAATGAAAATTATTTGTTTGAGAGCCTTGAAAAGTAAAAACCACACTTTTATATAGTTGTTGCCCGCCGCAGCACAATGTAGCTTGATCTTGACTACACTCGCATGTGATATAAAAAATTAAAAAAAAAATTAAAAAAAAAAAAAAAAAAGTTGCGTTGTACAGCTTTTCTCCATCTAGTTGGAATTAACATCAGAATCGATCCATTTCAAAAAAAAAAAAAAAAACATCAGAATCGATAAGCATCAGGTCACACTCAAAGTACAAATGATGAAAATTATTGAAAGTTTTTCAATTATTGAGTCACATGCATATAATGTTTGGCATTGTCACAAACTATATTTCACACACACACATATATATATATATATATATATATATTCTTTTTCTCTTTTCTGGGAAAAGAAAATTCAAAATTACATGTATATATATATATATGAATGTATATGTTTCATTGAATATATACTTGCTTAATTTTCTCAACAAAAACAAGGTAGAGAAGTGCATCTATACATTTTTGTTAAAGAATTCACAAGATTCAATTTTTTTTTTTTTCCCCTGGTATACCATAAAATTTTTTCTCTTCATTTTGGGCTTTTATATCGGGTCAGTGTCAGGGTACAAGTGTTTTATTTTCTTTTTTATCGACCCAGGCCCATAATGACGTTTAAATGGCACAGAAAACTGAATTCCATTGTTGTTATATATAGATACCTTTCTTCCTTCTTTTTTTTTTTTTTTTTTTTTTTTTTTCTCCAAAGTGTGATTCACCTCAATAGTAAATCTAGCAATCTTAACTAAACTTAAACAAGACCTATATTGAAAATCATCTGAAAATTCCTTTTAAAAAAAAATAATAAAAAAAATAACATCTGAAAATCAGAAATACATCGAGTCAATTATAAAATCCACAGAATTGAGAGTTTTTTTTTTTAATTTCCTGCAAATCATTTCCTATATTATACAATTTACAATTATATCGATTCTAGGTCAAGTTATTTTAATAATATTTGCCAATCATAAATCTAAGCTGAGTTCCCTAAAATTTTCACATTTACGTGAATTATTACAGTGAAAAACCAAATCTCTTCCCACTCTGTTATATATGACTGCGGAAGTTGGAACTTAAAATCTCTTGTACAATAACAAAAGACTTTATCCATTAAGCTAGTCACCCAAAATAAACTGATTATAAGAAAGAATTGAAGTAGTTTATATAACAAATTAACCATGTTCTATAATATATTTATATTTTGGTGCCATATGAAACAAATACAAAGTAGCACATCACCTTTCAGCAGAAATGGTAGTGCGCCTCCCTTACACCCGGTGGTGAGGGGTTTGAGTCCCAGTTATTTAGACCGTACATATATTGTCTGATATTGGTAAGCTCCGGCAATTCTATTGTAATAGTTGTGATACTTCAAAAAAAACAAAAAACAAAAAAAAAACAAAAACAAATACAAGTAATATTAATCGGATGTTTGATATCTCTTTTACAATAGTTGGACTGAACCTAATGGGAAAAAGCATCATGGGCAACCATATGCTGAAAAACACATAGATAGTATCCGAAATTGTATAGATAAAAAAATGAAGAGTAACAGCCAGTCAAAAAAAAAAAAAAAGAGGAAACAACAAGTGAAGGCCACAAAAGAACAGACATAAAACATCAAGAAAAACGAAACAACTCTCGGCCTATGCAGTCATTGTCCACTTGAGAAGAACAGAAATGAGGAGCAGAGAACCATCACATATCAACTTCCAAGCCTAAAGCGTGCTTGGAAATACAACTAATATCAACTGATCTCCCAGCAAGACCCTGAAACCCTATGACAAAAAAAAAAAAAAAAAAGGTAGCTGGGAAATGTACATTTGTTTGGTTCTAATGATTTTTATTCATCATGTGAATCGATTGTTAACTGATTTTCATGTCGAATGCAGACAAACTCCAAAGCAAAGCACCCTCCCACCTGACAACACACACATGAACTAACAGTATATATTATCACTTACCAAAACCATACAGAAGAAAACAAGTTAAAATGTGATTTAAAGATTTGTTTAGTGTGAATAGTTAAAAACATAGGAGAAAGGACACTGAATTGTTGATTCAAACTCCATACAGTATATAGTTATGAGAATCAACCAAATAATTTTATATGCATATACATACCGAAAAGAATATATCCATTGATGAGTCTAATTACTATACCTAAAAATATCATTTTGTTATTTTGAATGAATATAATTATTTTGTTTTCCAATTTCTCGAAAAATGTTCTTGTTAAAAATTTCTTGTTTCTGAATAGATGCACATAGACACACTGTTAGAAAATCAATGACACTAAAACAATTTCTGCACTACTGTAATATATATTGTGCAGAAATTGTTTTAGTATCCGCAGGTGAAAATTAATTAGTGGAAGAATGTGTGTACATGAAACTCGCTCAAAGCAGATCAATCAAGAGAGAGAGATTAATATAATGATGGTTGTTCCAAAAAAACCCGTGAGGAAATCTTGGAGACATTGACAAAAAAACACAACTGGAAAAATGAAACATGCTTTGACGCTTCTTCCTTTGCAACTTTCGATGGTGTCTCAATCACGAGTAGATTCCTCCCTTGCAACTAAAGCCCAATACCCCCAACTCCTCTCTCATCCATGCAATATACCTTTTTCCATCCTCAATTTCCCAACTGTTCGATAATTTTTTTTTAATTTTTTTTTATCTTTAAATATTACACTTTTATATAGATCAATGTTTTTTTTTTTTTTTTTTTAATGAGGGGAAGGACTAGAACCCGCAACCTCATAGTGCAAGGGTTTTACTATTAGACCAACATTATCTTGTCAACTATTCGATAATTATGTTTCTATATATATATATATAGTTTTTCTATTATCAATTCGAATTGATCATATAAAATATATCAATTCCTTTTATGTGAGCCACTATATTTAAATGCTTTGATTTGGTTGTATGGACTTGTCAAAACATCTATTAAATCTAATAGTATACATACAAAAAACTGATATATTTTATATCAGTTCGAACTGACAATAGAAAGACATATAAATATATATATATATATATATATGTCACGCACCCTTGTAATTGAATTTCATGTAATTAATTCTTTTTATAGGTAAGTCCTCTATCTCTTCTTCATGTATCAGGCAAGTATATATATTGTAAGAGAAGTAAGGTGTGTTGTAAGTTATTAATCGCGTGATCTCAGAGAACTTTGTCATTTGTTTTAAAACAACAGAATTTTGTCTTTTTATGATGACAAAAATGATAATCACACATCTCACAACCACCCGTGCCCTTATGTAAAATTTAATAAAAGTACTGACCCCTTTTCTTGGTTGATATATACGAGGGATTTATATATAGTTGAATTCGAATTTGATAAACAGATACAAAAATATATACGTAGGATTTATATATATAGTTGAATTCGAATTTGATAAACAGAAAACAAAAAAATTAAATGCGGTTAATTTGTTTATTCTATGTATAAATTCTATATTATTGAACTCATCAAGAATATTCTTATTTTACTACGAACATTGACGTGGTTCAATGATAAACCATTTACACCGCATCAATAAAATCGTGGATTCGAGTCAAAACCTCTCCCTTAATTCCCAAATCTATAATAATTTAAAATAATAAAAATAATCTCATTTTACTTTTGTTACGGTTAGATCAAGATGTTCAGGGTCAAATTTGGATATACCAAATCGACTTATTGACAGCTAGTCCTAAGTCTCTTTTATATATATAAATATATATATATATATATATATATTCTATTATCAATTCGTCCTGACAATAAATATATCAAGACGAAAAATGTGGACCACTAGATTTATATACTTGACTCAAAGTGTATGCACTTGTCAAAACTTTTTCATAATCTGTGGTCCACATTCTTCATTCTGATATATTTATTGTCAGGACGAACTGACAATAGAAAGACTGTATATATATATCACCAGATTTTCTATTATCAGTTCGTCCTGACAATAAATATATCAGGACGAAGAATGTGGATCATTAGATTTACATACTTTGACTTTGACTCAAATGTATGTACTTGTCAAAACTTCTCTATAATCTATGGTCCACATTCTTCGTCCTAATATATTTATTGTTAGGATGAACTGATAATAGAAAGACCATACATATCACTATGAAAATGTATATGTGTGGTGTGTGAGATTGAGATTTAGATTGAATACTCACGCATGATCTGCTTTTGTTTGCCTTACAAATTAATCATAAACTAGTAAATGACATCATGATCTAATAGTAGGAATTGATTTTATAATTTGAAGGATATTTTGGTTTTCCACCTTTTATGTGGTGTCTAGAGAAAGATATTTCCATCAAGTTGTTGGAATGAAATGAAACATATAACATAATATGGGAAATTAATGAGGATTTGTGGCCTCAAACTAAACCCGACAATGAATTGAATCAAATCGAATGTGTGTAATTATAAATGGATCGATTCAGATTTTACTCAACCGAAACTCGCTCACTATCCTATTAGGTTTGAAAATGGAAGCCCAAAAATATTCACTATTTTAATAGGTAACCTGTAATAGATTCATTTAACCCGTTATTTTTAATTGTTATTATAAGTAGTAATTAATATTGTGATTTGATTAAAGTAGAAAAATAAGAATAAACTGTAAAATTAAGAAAAATTGAGAAATAAAAAAAAAAGTATGAATATTCAAATATAAACAAGAATATTATAATGTAATTATAACTCATGTCTAAAATTAGATTAAATTAAAAATAAATAAATATATCAAAACTATGTATGAAAAACTTTATCCAAAAAATGTTTAAATTAAAATATTTTTAAAATATTTTTAAAATTAATAAGCCATAATAGGTTTTAATGGGTTAACTCAACCCATTAATGACCCAGCCTATTAAAGCTAAATCCGTTAATCGTATTTTACTAGTGGATTTGTATCGAGTTAGTGGGGTTGGGTATATAGAATTCTCTTCTGTTCTTAGCTTTGTATTAGATGTTGATATATAAGCATATTTTTATCTTTAGCTTTGCATTAGATGTCGACACGTAAACATAAATGAAAATATATGGTCAAGATTTATTGATTTCTTTCTTTCTAATGCAAGTGGATGCTTCATTTGCGCTTGAAATAAAAACAAAGAAAAACAAGGTCAAGGAGATGATCTAACTCTCGGTGTAAACCTCAGACTGAGTTTTCTCTTCTCTATATTAAATTAAAGCAACTTTGGCAGATATAGATCAGGTAGAGAGAGATATCATGGTTTGTAGAGAGCAAAAGAAGTTGGCAGCAGTACTCATGTATATGATGAAGCTGCAAGTACTTCTTCGTTCCATCGCAAACTCTCATGCGGTAATTCATTGTAGCTGGCTGCAGGCTTCCTGTCTAATTTGAATTATCATCGCGATAAATCCTCATCTTCTTAATTAAACCTAGAATTTTTCTACTGATATCTGAAGTCCTATTTGTCTTTGGAACTTCTATTCTTTTGATCTTTTATTCGTTAATTTCTATCATTTTTTCTCCTTTTTCCATGGATTTTATTCATTAATTTATTCACATGATCAATGATACCATTTTATCTCCTTAATTTCCTGATGTTGCTTCCTTTGATTTCGAAACATTATTTGTATTTAATTTTCTTTCTCTCTCTTTTTCTCAAAACAGATTAATTTGGTTTACATTATTCAAAAATTAATTTAATTAGTACCAGAGTTTCTTTTCTTAAAAGAACAGCATTATTCTAAAATCCATCTAGAAATGAATATAATTGTCTTCCAATTTCTATTTGTGTGTTAGGCACAGCTCAGTAAAACCTCAGTTGCATCAAAGTACATCCAAGAACTTAAGCAGAAGATAGAAATAACAAATATTCAAAACATGGTCGCGGCAGAGCAAGTCCCAACCGATCAGCAGACCCCTTCGCCTCTGGTAGCTATATATACATAATACATTAAACTCTCTGTACATTCATTAATATATATATATATATATATTAGACATAATTTCATGTGATTGATCTTAAATACTAATTTTGATCGTTTTTATTAACGTGTTTTTTTTTTTTTTTAATTTATTTTTAATTTTTATTTTTTTTTATTTTTTATTTTTTTTAAATAAAATGATGATCAGCAGATTAGAGTAGAAGCAAGAGAGAAAAGCATTTTGATCAAGGTATTCAATGCGAGTAGTTGCAGTTGCAGGGGGTTGCTTGTATTCATATTGGAAGCTTTTGAAGAAGTTGGCCTTGATGTGCTTCATGCTAGGGTTTCTTGTTCAAATGGTTTTCTTTTAGAAGCAGTTGGAGTACTAAAAGTAAGCAAGTCAAACTAAATTCTTTTTTAATTCATTTTGCACAAAAATAAAATCACATGCACCTCTCCCTCATTCGAATATACCTTGAAAAAATAAAAATTATATGTTTATATATATTAGAACTCGTTCCAGGTCCAATTAACATCGTGAAATAATCAGAACTGATTATATATGATTTTTTTTATTTTTTATTTTTTAATTTCTTTATGATTGTACACTAAAGGGATACATTAATAGAAGTATGTACATTATATCTGAAATTAAATTTTTACGTGTTAAAACATTAATTGTTTACCGTAATAGCTAAAACTACATTAATAGGGCATCTTTTATATTTCATCCATAAATTGAAATCATTTAAATATGTTTTCAGAAAGAAGCCGAGAAGGTTGATGCTCAAAAGGTTGAAGCAGCAGTGTTGCAAGCTATCCAAAGTTGGAGTGAAATTAATCAGTGAAAATGAGAATAATTGTGTTTGTTATATTATCTAAATAGGGATAATTTAAATAATTTTCATTTTGGTGTATGTTTTTTATTATGCACATGAAATAAGAAATAATCTTATTTAATTTGACTATTAAAAAAGAAGTCATTTTTCCTTTAAGCTGGATTAAAATAGTCCCTCTAGAGTTTTATCATTAAATTTTGTGCTAGTAAATTAAATAAAGATATCTTGATACTTCTGGATTCAAATAATTTTCGTTTTTTTTTTTTTTTTTTGGTTAGGAACTTTTTATATTGTTAAAATAAAAAATTCTATAATTTTCAATATATGGATAATATAATCAATTAAGTTGTCATGTTATATATATATATATATATATATATATCAGTCTTTCCACTGTCAGTTCGTCTAGATATAAAATATATCATGACGAAGAATGTGAACCGTAGATTATGGAGAAGTTTTGATAAGTGCATACACTTTGAGTCAAAGTATGTAAATATAATGG
The DNA here is from genome assembly GCA_035582765.1 of Acer negundo. NCBI lineage: Eukaryota > Viridiplantae > Streptophyta > Magnoliopsida > Sapindales > Sapindaceae > Acer > Acer negundo. The sequence goes on along the minus strand of CM069241.1, from coordinate 30,586,050 downwards.
TCTACATTCTTTATCCTGATATATTTTATATCAGAACGAGCTAACAATAGACAAACTATATATATAGGAATATCATAGACTCATAGTCTTTCTCAATACAAATTAATTAATGAAAATCCTAATGGAAATCATTTAGAGAAACTAATTTGATACAAATTAAAACAAAATGGACTACTTTATAGTAAATTAAATAAAGATTAAATTGACTATTGATATAGAAGAAGCTTCTACGAGAAAACTCACATGAACAATTCGAAAAACTACCTACTATTATTCTGTTGATCCACGCACTGATATTAGGATAATAGGATTCAAATACGTTGACTCTCATAAAGGTGCTGTAAATGGAATATAAAGAGAAAATTCCTTAATTTTTATTAATCATCAAAAACTGAAAATCCTTGCTAGGGTACAAGGACTTTAAATAGGTAAACTTAAATAAATAAAAAATAAAATAAATTAAAATAAACCCTAAAAACACTAGGAAAACCGAAAAAAGCTACAAAATAATTATAAAATAATCAATTTTTCTAAAAAAGGAAAACATTGAGAGAACAAATAAAATTGAAACTCCAACCCAACCTAGAAGAAATTATTCTTAAACCAAATATTGCCAAAAAGGGCATAAATGCGATTTCGAATGCCGAAACGATGGAATTCGACTAAAATCCAACGACCTCATGTTACTCTGTTTCTCTGGCCCATTTACATACGAAATTGGGTCAAATTTTGTCAAATCCAACACCCGAAAACTATCCACTAATGCCCTTTGCCTTTGTGACGGTCCCTTCGCTCCATGAACTCTAAGTCTTTTCTTGCCACATCAACTATTTCTCTAATCCTTGACTATATTGATAATGTTTCAAACAAAAGAGATGATTTTGATATTTTTCCAAATAAATATGTACCTTTTTTCTATCAAGATGAAACCGAATTAGTTAGCAGCTTGTGAAATGAAGATTTAGAACCTTTTTTTTTTTTTTTTTTTGGTGAAATCGAAACACTACATACAAAGAGGATAATGTCAACATGCATGCAAGTAAAATCTGCTTTTATATATGTAAAACAATTAATGGTACACTATTGATAGAGAAGATTCACAAAGAAAAATTCTTGAAGATATATGCAGAAAATTATTGTCGACCACGAAAGAAGAAACTTTTGCTAAAAAGAAAAAGAAAACACCTTCTTGTGTACAAAAATTGAAAACACAAAAACAAATCGGATTTTTTCTCATGTCATTCCATTAAATTGATTGCTTGAATATGATAACTATTGTTTTGAAAAAAGTCTTATTAAGCCATGCATACCTGTTTAGCTACAATACAATTCGTGTATTTGTACGTTAATGGGTCGTTATTAAATAATACATTTTATTTATCTATTTATTTTATTTTTATTTTTTAAACTTTTGAATTTTGTGACCCCTTGGATTAAAATACAATATACAGTTTTTATTCCGGTAACTATACGGTTACTGTAAGCTTCGTACTTTAAATATTGTGGTTTTGTACATTGACTTTTGAGAACTTATCAAAAAGTTGCTTCTTCCATTATTTAAAATTCAAGAATGGAGTTTCTTCTTTATTTCAAATGCCTACCATTATTATTCTTTTTGAAAATAACACTGCAAGTCGGGGTCTCTCTGGATTGGATTGGTCTAAATTAAGCACCAGATGCACTCACCACACTATAAACGAGACCCAAATAGTTACTTACACGGTGGCCGCTTGGGAAAGTAATCGATCGAAACCAATTTGACTCGAACCAAACCTACTTGATATTACATGTTTTGTTCAGTTCATACCCGTTTGTCGATTCGATTTTATTCCTAGTTCAAGAAACCAAATATCTTGATTTTTTTACTACAACAAATTGGGTTATTGGGTGTAAGGACAAGTATTTTGTTATTGGTTTATTTATGTAACAAACCAATGTGGTGCTTTTGCTTTTGTATTGGTAATTTAATTAGTTGCTTAATGTTTGCATCATCGTGATTGATAACTTTCCCAGCATCTCAAGATCTTCAAGAGTCCGAGATTCAAAGATTTAGACGCACACACAAACAATTTGCATATTTGTGTCCCTACATCGTTGTGAAACACTTATATACGAACATATTGTTCATATATTCATGCACTAAGAATTTAGATTGATATTTAGACTTGTTGCATCGTTTGATTGTGTTGTATTTATTTGCGATGTTCCATCACCATTTGGTCATCGTACTCACACCCTCACACACTTAATTTGTATGATCATGCATTGCATTTTATCATATGATATCTTCTTTGTTTGCATGGTATATGATATGTGTTAGATGTGGAGTGTTTGTTTGGAATTAAGTGTCTAGTTTCGAAAGATTGATTTTCAATGGTTTAATTAATATTTTTCAAAACTGACATTTGTAAAGTCTTGTGACCATAACTTTTTATACAAAGATTTAAGTTGAGTTTTGAAAATTTCTTGATAAACTAAACACTTATATCTTTCCAACAGTATATTATTCATAAAATTTTATAACCGTTTGTATTAGTTTTGAAATCTCCAAAGAGACCATTGAAACAGAGGAACTCTGTTTCATTCCAAATCTTATCATTGGTCACTCAAATGACAATAACTCTTTTGTGAAATGGAGTGGAAAGTATACATTCATACCTTTCCAAATGTATATTGTACGATAGGTTTCGAAGTCGTTTGGTCATGTTTTGGGATGCTCGAACATCGAGCAGATGCATTAGGGTGCCTAACTGTGGCTTGGGACGCAGCCCGAGGACTGTGGTGTGCACTGCGTTGGAACACCAATTGCTTGTTGCAACCATTGTAAGGATTTGGCTTGTATTCCCAAGAGAACTAAATGACTTCAATTGATGTGAAAGTTGTCCAAACGAATTCAAATGATTGCGATTAAGGTGGTGATGGAAAGAGGAGTCCGAGATGAACTCAACAGTGAGAATGACACTGAAATCCGATCTCGACACACCCGTACAAGCCACCAAAAGATTGTTATGCAATACCTACATGACGTGCCGAAAGTATTTAGGGCGCTTGGAGCGTGTTTTTAAGGTCTATGACGGTTCGTGAAACTTCTGAAAGACATGGGAAACATGTGAGGAGTTGGTTTTCTTATTGGGGAAGGTTTTGTTTCGGGTTTTCTTGTTTAGAAGAGACTTGTTAAGTGGTTTCTAACTGCTTATGAGAGCCTTATTCCTTAGAGACCAAGAATAGTGACCCAATAAATAGTGAAACTTATTCTTTGATTGATAACTTTGAGAAACTAAAGAGACACCTGGGAACATCAAAGAGTGGTTAAATCCATGAAGTGAGACCCTAAGAAGATCCATGGGAAGACACTAAGGATTTCCAAGGTCGGAAGACCCAAGGGATATCTAGAGAGACCCGAGAGGAGATCAATGGAATATATGGAGGTGCACTTAAGAGGAACCTGGAGAGAGCTGTGAGCTGAGGGCTAGGATGTAAGGTCTATTGTCATCTTAGGGTCGGTAAGGCTCAATTGTAATTGGAGTTTGGGTTAGAAAAAGAATATTAGAATTGTGTAGTTGTAACAATTTTCTACATTGTGATATTTTTCTCTTATCGTCCTACTAGCCGTGTGATCAAGCCATTTATACATATGATTTCTCCCCTTAATTCTGACTCTTTTGGCTAATTTGTGGTTTAAAATTGGGTGTTTAATGGTTTGAATGGAGATTGTACAGGTATTTTAGCCAAACAAAAGCATTTGTGCACACTTGGAAGAATTGGAGATAAATTGCATGAAAAAAAAAAGTGATGAATTTAGCAACAAGGGGTATCGCCACATGAAGGTCTCTACTTCGAGGCTGCTACATCAATAACAAAGATTGTTGCCCCCTGTGTGTCGCTACGTGACGATGGCAATAAATCAATGAAGAAGATAACGAGAAGAGATCAGAGTATGTCACTACCTTTACGTCGCTAAAAGTAGGCAGTGGCATATCAAGAAGAAAAGTCCCAGAAAACTAGAGAATTTCACCCATGTTGTGTTGCTACGCAACAATGCGGCTATTGTGTCGCTATACGCAGACTGTGACTTTTCCATCGAAGAACCCATCAATTGATATCGCTCCCATTACAACCCTATTTTATGGATATAAATACCCCTCTTAGATTCCTTTACCATATATGCCCTAGATTACATCACGAAAATCTAATCTGAAATCTAGAATCTCATCTCTCTCTACACATCATTCATTCATTCATTCATCAAACCCACACACCTCTCTCTTTTGATCACCATTTCCTACACTCACACCACTTGATCAAGGCAATGAGCTCAAAGGAACTGCATTCAAGCTTGAAGAAGAAAAGCTCTAGGATATCACTATGGGTTTATTCTCTACTTTCTCTCTTAATTCTTGTATTTTGATCATGTGTAGCTAAATCCCCTCACCAAGGGATCAATATGAGGAATGTATAGATGTTGGGTGTTACTAAGCTAATATATTGAACTTTTACTCAATTATGTTCTATCTATGTTCTTCAATTGATTTTATTCAAGTTGTGATTATATATTCAATATTGGTAGAGTCTTATTTGAGAAATTGATTAGGTAGATACCATTCCTTGTTAATATAGCTCTACATGGATGGGAAAGATTTGTCGGAGGATATCACTCTTAATGGGTCTTGGTCCAATTGATCTCTACATTTTAATTGATCCTTTCCTCTATTGCTTACACTGAATATCGTAGGTGAGCAATTTGATGGGAAGCCTTTAATTAGAAGATCGGATCATTAATTGAGTAATTAGTACATTAATGAGGCTTTAAAGTGACATCCATTGACTATACGTGACTTCATTGATTCCCTAGTTACCTATCCATATATTTCATTTTATCATTCTAGATTGGGCATCTATTATATATTAGTTACTTGTTATTTTAATTTTCTTTTAATTCAAATCAATTGCAACAACAAATGAAATTTACTTTTAATTGCACTTAGGTTAGACTAACTTAGAGTATATTGCAAATCGATTATTCAAATCCGATACATGTGGACGATCCCTTACTTGCCATATATGAATTTTACATTTTAAGTGTTGTTGCAAGTGGTAAACAAATTGGTTTTCATAACAAAACATCTTTTGAGGGAATTACGGCAAATATACCCTATCACTGTGGTTCTTCCTTGTATTAGGTTTTCTACGTAAAATCTTATTTTGTGTGATTGGATTCTCTTATCTTATTTTTTTTTGCTAGTATACGTTATTTGTTATGTGGTGTATGTTAAGGATGCACTTCCGCTTCACTTTTCCAAACAACTGATATTAGAGCAATGGTGGTCATGGTGGTTTCAAGTATGTACGAGATACAGTATGGAGACTTGGTAGATTGGGATGTTGATTTCATGGTTGCCTAGTATGCTTTAGCAAAAAAGATACGTCTTGGAGGCAGTGATGAAGAATTTGATGGAAGAGGAAATTTGGTTTATGGTGTCAAGAAAAGATGACAATGGGTCGAGTCCTATTAGGTCCAAACCTAGATCAACCAAACATTTTAGGGCCCGGACTCATACACAAGAATTTTTGTCATATTATTTTTGTTTTATAATGAAACTTGTTCTTTAGATTTTGTTAAATCATGTGAAAATATATACGAATGTGTCTAATACAACCTGGGAGGGGGGGGGTGAATGTGTTGTTAATTGATTATTACCAATTTTTCGATCAGTCAATGTTAACATGTTAGGATTTTGAGTTTAGTTGGCATTATTCTATATCAAAACGTTATTTGCTTTGTATTGTTTAGTTGTCCTAGTTGTGTGGTTTATCAAGTTTCAAGTGAAGATGGACAACGGTTCAAGCAAAGTGTTGCTTTCATTTGAGGAAAAGCGTTTTTGTCTACAAAGGTATTAAGACATCTTTCCTCTTACAAGGCTTAGGCACACACTCACACAATTCATTCATAAGTGTCCCTACATAGTTGTGCCAATTTAGTATAACACATTCACATGTTTTAGTATGCTCATGCATTGATCTCATATTGACATACATTGTAGAAATGCATGTACTATGACTATGGAAGGAGGGCTCTTGGCCTCCCCGTGGTGGCCACGCACCTCCACGGGGACAGCCAAGAACTGGCCTCCCAAGTGGATCCCACTTCATTTTGGTTTCCCTCCCAATCTCATTTAAATACCTCCCTCTCTCACTTGTTCATTGTCAAGAAGAAAATATGCGGAAAATTTCTCTCCAACTTTCTCATCTTCCAAACACCATAACTTTCTCGTTCGGACTCCGAATTGAGTGTTTCAAGTTGGAGAATCTTCATAATCAAGTCCCCTACCTTCTTTAAAAGGATTTGCAGCTGTTTGATGTAATTTTAGAGAAGTTACATTGTCAAAACCGACCCAGCTCAGGATTTCAAGGTAATGAGTCAATCTTTGTGATTTCATCTTTGATGATCTTCAATTACCTTTGGCTTTCTTCATATATATATGTATATGTATGTTTGTTGAAAGCTATAGAAAGGATAGCTTCATATCAAAGCTAATCAAATCTAAACAAAGACAAATGTGAACTAGTTTTCTATGATTCAAGTATTTCACATGTTTGAGAGTTGTATTGTGATTAGCTTGATATCTAAGGTTATTTGTCACTTGATTGATCTATTTTATGAATAATAACCTTGTCTTGTGCTTGGATCATTTAATTGAACAAATCTAGGATTAGCACATTTGATTTAGTATTTAGAGCTATCTAGTATTTAATTGATTATTCATTACCTTGCTTTAAATACTTGCTAGAATATTAATTGAACACATTTTGTGAATCTAGCATTTTTGGTATATGTTTATAATATCTTGAATATGTGCTTTTTGTATATGATTTATTCAAGTATTAGCTTTGTGAATGAAACTAGAAATTGCATGTGTTAGGTGTTTCACATTTTCTAGGTTTCAAATCCATTGTTTTATGACTAGACAATATTTGACTTATGTGCTCACATGACTAAGTTTATGTCTACATGATTTGTACATGATCCATACATCTCATATGTTCATGCATCATCTTCTGTGATTGCATCTCTTGGATCCTAAACTAGAATATCATACATTATGTGCTAATTGTTTAATTCTAGTTTCCATAGCTCATATTGATCATATGTTCTATGTTGCTTGTGCTTGCATCACTTGCATCACTTAGATCACTTGCCCTTGTAAAAGGTGGAAGTCTTGGCTAAAAGGTGTAAGGCCTCTAAGTAAGTCTAAGCAAAGGAAGTCTTGGTTAAGGGTGTGAGGCTCTAAGTAAGTCCAAGCAAGGAAGTCTTAGTTAAGAGTAAGGGGCTCGAAATAACTAAGCAAGGAAGACTTGGCAAGGAGCTAGGCTTCAAGTAAGTCCAAGTAAAGGGAGTCTTGGCAAGAGGCATGAGGTCTCAAGTAAGTCCAAGCAAGGGTAATCTCTAGAGGCATACGATGTGTCTCAGTTAGAGAGTAGGTAAGTTTCTCTCTAGTAGGAATAGATAGGAGGGATATCCAATAGATTGCGATACATGAGAGTTGGTCACATTTGAGGGTGTACTCTTGTTTAACTAGTAAAAAATATTTTTCCGGTGGTTGTGGATTCAACCTGTAAACGTTTCCTCTTCGGAGATTTACCGCATTAAAAATGTCGTGTGTCAAATTTTTCTTTCCTTACCTCTTTGATATTTTTTTTACATTACTCTAATTGATCTCGAAGACATTGTAATTGATTACATTCTTGTGAGACAAGATCTTTGATTGTCTTTGTATCTTTTATATGTACTTATACTATTGAGACATTTATAATAAATATAAGTACTTGGTGATTTGTATATTTTTGGTATAATCTCCACATGCAATTCATAGGCTATGTTTGATCTATCAATTGAATATTCTACTTAATGTTCTATGCATGCTTGTTTGTGTTTATTGTGATGTTATATAAGTTATCTAGATTGAAAAACTTTTTTTTGTTTCAAGGGATCGAAAAAGGCTTAAAAAACTATTCACCCCCCTCCCCCCCTTGTGATTCGTGATTGTATTTACATAACATATAAAAATCAAACCCACAACAATATAACACCTCTAATTAAAGAACACTTGATTTTTTTGCGTGGAAACTTTCAACAAAGAAAAACTACGAGTTATTATGCTAGCCACACACGGTCTTTGAATCCACTACTTTTAATAATGTTTACAACCTAGGTTGACCTCAACCATTCTCAGTCACTAACCCACCACTACTACTCTGCGGGCCTTTAATAGTGAACCTATACTCACTTGCTTGAGCACTGCACACCGGTAGTCACAAGACTTAATTCTCAATGAAGAGATCAACAACCTATGTGAATATGCAATGATATTCAAGATGCAAATAATGCTAGATTACACTAAATGCTTATCTAGGATTTCAAGATGACAATAAGAACAATCCTAGATATCAAGATGTCTAAATGAATGTTCATAAAGACTATCTAGATATAGATATGAAAACCTAAAATCTAGTTATCAAACAAAAGCTAATCAATATAAGTTGTCATTAAACATGGCAAGAACAATTAATGCAATCAAGAAATGCAATAAATGAGTCCTAATCAACAATATCTAAATGCAAAGCATAGAGACTTAGCTAGAGGGAAAAATGGTCATAAATGCTAGCTATCAACAAGCAACACATCCCAACCAATAAACTAAGACTCAAACATGTTATAACCAACATTAATTAAAGAGTCATGCATTAAATCACAAACTAAATGCTCAATCTAGGCAAACATTACATAAAGATGAAACAAGAAGTTTTAGAAGATGTAGAGATTACCTAGTCAAAGAAAACAAGAAGACCTATGCTTGGATTATGCTAGGATGATGCTAGATGCTTATGGGAATGTGTTTGGTTGAGTAAAAATGAGTTCTTAGGAGCTTCTCTCTCTAGGGTTTGAGTTTCTCTCACTTGAATCTGATTTTGAGCTCACAAAAATGAGCTAGGAAGTAGATGATACCTATATAGCAGCCCTAGATGAAGTAACGAAGTTTGGATTAAAAAAATCAAAAGACAGGTCATTTTCGCAGTACATTTCGTGGTACACTCTAACGAGCGTACTCCGAAAAACTAGTTGACAATGCTGTCAACTTTCGCGGTTCACGGTTCAATTTTACGATACACTCTGACAGACGTACCTCGGAATCAAACAAGACCACCTCTGCCAACTATCGCGGTACACTTCGACGACAGGCGACAGTGCACTAGCTCAAGATTCGAGCACCCCAAAACATGACTAAACGACATCAAAACCTTTCGTATAATATACCGTTGGAAAGGTATGGATATATACTTTCTACTTCATTTTAAAAAAAGAGGTTACGATGTCAGTAGAAAGAGATATGGTCAAAAGAGTGGTCAAAGGTCAAATATGGACAATAACAAAATGTCCAAAACTCATGGTATAAGACCATGTGACTAAAGAACAAACCAAGAGAAGAATAAGACCTTCTCAAATGGTCACTCATCGCGCTAAAACAAGCACATTGAAATTCCTTAGAGAGATGTAGTGTATATAGTCCTAATATCTTCCAACTTTAAAATTTACGGATTACAAGAATGAAATGTGCACTTGATATGATTTAACAATTGTATAGTATGAGCATGTAAAAATCAATATACAAGAGATACAATCAATACATGATATGGAAGATAATAAAATGTAAAGCGAAAATGAATACAAGTATTTTTACGTGGTAAACCTCAAAGAGGTAACATCCACAGGTTGAATAACCACAACCACCGGCAAAGCAATCCGTTATATGAAGGACTTACACACTCAAGGCTATCAACGCCTAATCTACCCTCAAGGCCTAGTGAACCACCAAGCCTACTCTCTATCCAAGATGTGTCATATACCTCTAGAGAGCAACTCCCTATCCAAGACTCTCAAGCCTCTAGGAAGATTTCCTTACTCAGCAATCTAGATCACAAATGATCCTAGTCAAGCTTCCCTAGCTTAACCATCTGGAGTACCAAACTCCTACCTAAGACTTTTGCTTAGTTATCCAGATCGTCTTGATCCTAACTAAGTCTTCATGTTTGGCTATCCGGAACACTTTCCTAGCCAAGTCTTCTTGCTCAAATTAAGGCTTCACTCACCTTAACAAGTGACTTCAACCTTTCCACAAGGAAATGATCTAAGTGATGCAAATGATGCAAACACAAGACAAATAAAGCAAGATGATCAATCAAACTCTATGAACATGCTAGATATATTCTAGGATATACTTTCAACAAACAATCACAAATGTACCTAGAAATCAAGACATGTATATAATTAAGAACAAGATGAGTATATTCAATATATCACAAAATTTTAGTTCTTAGATTATGAAATTAAACCTAGAAATTATCATGAAGCACATAACATATAACATTTCTAATCAATTTCACGTTAAATCAAGTTTAGCAAATATATGTTCAAGAGAAATCACAAAGGTAAAACTCAATTAACAAATTATCAAACACCCCTAGAATCATTCTTACCACAAATCATCTATCAAATAAGAAGATTAAAAGAGATGATCAAAGAGAAAGTGACAAGAAGAAGTTTCACATACAAAGTTGAAACTCGGACTAAAGAACAGCTTGCTGTGACCGATCACAAATTAATTTGACTCTAAAAATGCTAGAAGTTTGTAGCTATCTTCAAGACCAACAATTTTAGGTTTTGGATCACTCAATTTTGAGTTCATATGAGAGAGTTATGATCAAAATAAGAAAACTAAAATTGAGAAATTTTTTTTGATTTCATCTTTTTCAAATTTTCTACACTTAATGTTTGGAGGAAATGAGGAGAGTTTTTGAAAGAATTTAAGGGAGGGAAAAACAGACAAATCATGGGCTACCATGTCACCTCCACGTGTGGGGCGCGTATGCCACACGTGGGCAGAAAGGCATCCCAGTCGTGTGGCACACGTGGAACACCAAGGTTGGCCTTTGGCCAATCTCGCTCCTCTCGCGTACCTCTCGCGTTCTTCTACCGCATTCGGGCCTCCAAACTCCGATTTTGAATCCATCTTCAGATTATGAATCATAACTCCCTCACGCACAATGAAGACTAAAAACTTTGTAAAAAGGTTGAGAATTGATCTCAGAAAATGACGACGAAGACAACTCAACGAATGAGAACGCAAAGTAGCGTAGCTACATCGTTTGGACTCGAAACCTAATGAATGAGTAACCAAAATGACCAGGAATCAATAAGTAATCATATGAGATCATGTTCAAGTCCAAAATTACAATAAACATAAACAAGTAAGTCATATCTAAGCGATAGTGATAAAACATGCAATTCTACAATGTTTGTCTATATGAGACCAATGCATGAGCATACTTAAATGTGTGTGAATATGTTATGCCAAATGTTTGCACAACGATGCAGGGACACACATGAATGAATTGTGTGTGTGCGCTTACGCCTTGCAAGAGGAAGAAAAAACTTGATACCTTAGCATCCAAGTATGCAATGTTCCCCTTGAAGACGATATTTGCATAAGACGTCGTTTTAACCTTTGAAGCTTCTTTTCACCAAGAACCACCTAAGCAACACTTATTACAAATATAGAGAGTTTTATGGAATCAAGCCAATACAAATCAAGGATCTTACAATGAGCACACCATCGTGCACACGCGGATGTTTCCGAACATACTTTGGGAAATGAATTACACCACACTAAAGACTAACATGAAGTGTAGGTGCAGGATGTGAATAATGCACACATAAAAGAATTGAAGCACAAATGCAAGATGAACAAAACATGCATGAAAAAGTGTGTGTGTGTGTGTGCAACTAATCTCTTCAAGAGGGCGTAAGCACAAGTGATATATCTTCAATGAGCTCTTGTGCTTGAGGGCTTGAAATCCAATTAAACTTGATCACGAACAAGGAAGCCCTAAACTACCCTTACAAATTAAACCCCAAAATGTAGTTTGTCATAAAATAAGTCTATCAAAATTAATGAACTTACATCATGTATCTGATCATACTCATTATTTTTTCTAATAGTATAACTTTTGTTCTCTAGAAAAAAAAAAAATTGATGTGAAGCTCCACACCAAATAAACAATATATATATATATATATATATATATGGATTCCTAGTGAATCAATCGCCAAGCATGTGATGGAATGAATGACTATGATCAACCCAATAATGTTAGATCTCACAATCTCGACTCCACCCTTAAATTAGTCTATTTTAGAGGTAAGGTTCATATTGTGATTTCCAGCATTGTTGTGTTCACTACAAAATAAATTAATAAACAAATAATTAAATAAAAAGATCTATAGTGACACATTTCTTGTGATAGTTTGTCATAGTCATTCACAATAAAATAAATATATAGGTCACGTTTGGCTAAATTGGTTGGGACTTTAAAATTAGCATATGAATCAGTATTATTTTGTTTGGTTAACATTTGAATGGAATGGAATTAATTGTATTTTGACCAAAATACCCCTAATTATAGGGTTAATATTATAAACCTCCCATCACCTTTGAACTGTTATTGGATGTATAGTTATAAATACTTTTATTTTAGAAACCTCCTATATGGACTAACACCGTTAGTATTCCGTTTGTGTTAACTGAGTTAAAAATTCCAAAAGTATCTCTATTTAAGCTTCAATTGTATGAATTAACATTATACCCTCATGCTTTTACCAAATAAATTAATAAACTGATACAAAATGTGAGAATGTAAAATTACAAATGAGAAGTTATTTTGTGGACAATTTTATCCCTAAAAATAACAAAATAACGGAATGAGCGTATTATTAATTTAATCTTCAATTGTATTATTTGATTAATTTATTTGGTAAAAGTATGAGGGTATAATGGTCAATTCATACAATTGAAGCTTAAATATGGACATTTTAGACATTTTAATACTCAAACTTAATCAACACAAACGGAATACTAACGGTATTAGTTTATAAGGGAGGTTTCCAAAATAAAAGTATTTGTGACTATACATCCAATAATAGTTCAAAGGTGAGGGGAGGTTTTTAATATTAACCGCTAATTATAAAACATTCATAATAACATGATATATTATAGATAATAATAATAAAATATAAAAGTATATATAATATTATATATATTATAAAAAATTATATATAGATATATATATATATATAATTATAATATAAAACATGTTATATATATTATAATAATATATAACATATTATATATAAAAATATATATATTATAATAATATAATATATATTACATAATAATATATATAATATAAATATTATTATATATATTTTAATATATGTTTATATATAATATAATATATAATATACATTATTTATTAGTAATATTAATATTATTATATATTATATAATACGAATATTATATATTATTATATATAATATATAATATAAATATTTTGGATAATAATAATAAAATATAAAAGTATATATTATATATATATAATTATATATTATTTAATACAATATATATTATATTATGTTATTATATATTTATATTATTTAATATAATATATATTATATTATGTTATATAATATTATATTATATATATTATATATATTTATTTTATTATATGTATTATATATAATATATATGTATTATATATTTTATTATTATATAATATATAATACATATATATTATATAATATATATTTATATATCATTAATATAATATATAATGATAATATATTATATTTGGAAATGAAGGTATTTTTAGAATGTATTTTGTGCATATGAGGGCTTTTATGAAATAAAATTTTTAGTTTAGAATGGAATGGACATTCCATTGGTTTTTGGATGGAATATCCATTCCATTGGATTTTAACCAACCTAACATATGTAATGGATTCCATTCCATTCGTGTCCATTCATGGTGCAGTGTTTATTTGGTGTGGAGCTTGACATGAATTTTAGTTTTCCAAAGAACAACAGTTATACTACAAGGAAAAATAATAAGTACGATAAGATAAGTGATATAAAAAAATAAACAAATTAAAAATTAAAAAATAAAAAATAAAAACTAAAGAAAATGTTTTATTGGAAAAAAGCAAAAATTACAAAAACTTCTTCGGTGTGAGATCCAGTAATTTGACAAAATTCAAGACAAAACAAAATATTAGTTCACACCAAAAACACTAAATAGATAAAATAAAATGACTTGGAAGACAAATAAATAACAATTTTTTTAACTAAAATGTTCTACTGTCTTGAATTTTGTCAAATTTTATGATCTCACAGCCAAGAATTTTTATCATATTTATGTTTTCTAATAAAAAAAATTTCTTTAGATTTGGTTAAATCTTGTAACTGATCATACTCATTGTTTTTTTCTTATAGTGTAATTTTTTGTTTACTGAAAAACAAAAATTAATGTCAAACTCCACACCAAATAAACACTATATATATATATATAATTTATTAACAAAAATTTTTTTTTAAAATATTACATTATTACATAAATTAAGGTTTTTTAGGGAAGGGAGAAGACTCGAACCCGCAACCTTATGATACAAGTGTGAATGGTTTACCTGAAATTCCCTTAACCACTTATAATGTAAAATATACCTAGAGGTGTGGTGAATAGGTATATGCTTCAAATTCTTGCATTTCTTTTTCACACAACAAAATTATGCACAGTTAGAGAATTTAACAATTAAATTTGCATTAATAAGTCAATGTGAATTCAATTAAATAAGTATTAAAACTATACAAGTTAAAGTAAGTGAGAAACTAAAAATATGAAAATCAACACAAGGATTTTTTTAACATGGTAAAACCTCAAAAATGAGGAAACATCCGCAGGTTGATTCCACAACTGCCGGTAACACCACCTTTCACTACTTGGATAAAAGTACAATCTCAAAAGCAATTAAATCACATGAAATACTCTCTATTGAATATCCTTTCTATCCTACTTTCAGACCTTTTACTAATGAAAGACTTGCCACAACTTTCTATCTGAGACACATCGCATGCATCTAGAAAGTTACTCCATATCCAAGACAATAATAAGATTTTTGCTCGAATATACAGATTCTCACAATCCTAGATAAGTCTTCTTGATCAACTATCTAAGACACATCTCATGTCTCTAGTTAAGACTTCTTGCTCATATTGAAGATTCACACTCGAATAAGAGACTTCCACCTATTTGAAAGGCAAATGATTTTAGTGTAGCGCAAATGATACAAACGCATTCAACACAGAATATGTGAAGAAAATACCTACAATTTTAAAAACTCTTTCGATGCTTCTGTCAAAACCTTGGTGAACATACAAATTAACCTTTAACACAACTGTTATGAGAAAGCAATTAGCACATGTATGCTCAAATCACCGCCCTTAGTCTACAAAACAAATACCAAAAAACAACGTATCTCATATACAAGTATATTCAGTAAAGAGTAAATTCAACAAGCTATACTTTGAATATTACAATGCAAGTTCACTAAGCAGAACTTTACAACTTGATATAGAATGTCACAAGATAAAATGTTCAAACACTTACAAGATATAAGAAACAAATGTTGATTCAACAAATAATGTGTCCATCTCTTTCCCTACAAATATCTTGTATTCAAGGATGTGAGAACATGAAGATCTTAAACAAGATATATTGATCATACATACAAATATAAAGAGATAGAGATAGAGACATTTGACACATTGATTTTTACGTGGTAAACCTCCGAAAAGAAAACATCCACAGGTTGAATCCACAACCACCGGCAAACCGTATTCCACTATAACGAATAAAAGATACACACTTGAAAATTATGGTGTGTTTAATGTTAATATAGAGGGGGTGAATAGATTTTATCCGATTTTATCCAATTTTCGTTATTAGTCAAATTGACGAAAATACCCCTAACTAGTCACAATAATATATCAAGTGTATTGTAAGTGACTCACGTTTTAATTGGCTTAATTTCGTTGACAAAACCACAATGGGGTTCAAACATGTAAAGGTAGCTTAGGATTGAAGAAATCCTCATCAAATGTCAAAGGACCTCATTGTGGACATCAAGAGCTTCAAGGAAGGTAGATTACTTGTCTTGACTCTTAATTGAAGAGATTTAGTTGCACACACACACTCTTTAGCATATATATGTGATTATTGCATTTTGAGTGTATGTTGTCACATTTTACACTTGGACAAATTTTCTATGCTTGATTGTGTGTAAGTGCAGTGTGCTGGTCCTTGCACCCGCATAGACTTGCGCATTGCACCTGTCGTCATGCACCAGACCAGCACACACACCAGTGCAACCTTGGCAGAGGTTGTGCGCTGGTCGTATGCTGGACATCATGCGCAGCTCACCAGCGCAAGGCTTCCCAGAGGTTGTGCGCTGGTCGTGCATATGACGACCAACACAGGACCAGCACAATTGACGAGGAATTTGAACCCTTTTTTTTTTCAAAACGATTTCACTTTACTTGGATCTTATATATATATATATATATATATATGTCTTGACAGCTTTGGGTCGATTTTTAGACCAAAAATTAATCTTTCAATAACCAAAAGAGTGTCTTCAAACAAAAACCACCAAGACTTGATTTTTAATCATCCAAAACACCAATACCCTTCATCTTTCATTATTCATACATCTTCTTGCATGAGTTAGGTATGATTTCTCTTAGTTTCTTTTCTTTGCTCACATGACTTGTAGCTAGAACATCATTTGCATTTTCTTATATGTTCTTGCTTTACAAGATAGTTTTCTTTTACTTGACTAGGTTCAAGATTGCATCTTTATTACTTGACTAGTTTCAAGATAGCTTTTTTATTGTGTTCTTGTGAGTTGTTTGTGATAGTTATTGCATATAGGGTTTGATTTGCACATATAGCTAGGTTGTATGCATGTCATATAGCTAAATGATATCTAGGAATGCTTAACATGTTCATCCATGCCTAGATAAGTTTAAATGTTTGACCTTGCATTTTTGCATCTTGAATATTGCATATATTCACTCTAGGTTGTTAATCTCTTCTCTTAGAGAGTCAAGTCTTGTATTTACCTTTTGGTAGTTTGCAAGCAAGGGACTAGAGTCACTATTAAAGGCCCGCGGGTAGCAAAGATGGATTAGTAATCTTAGGTGTGATGTGGTCAACCTAGATTGTAATCGTATTTGCAAATAGTGGATTCGAGGTTCTTGTGTGGCGCACATAACAGCCCGTGGTTTTTCCCGTGTGGGTTTCCACGTAAAAAATTCACGTGTTATTTATTTTCCGCATCTTTCTATTGATAGTTGTTTTGACTAGTTAGGGTTGTTTTTTAATATTGACAAAATCGTGAAAATTTGGTAATTAATTTGTGTTTAATCTATTCATCCCCCCTCTAGATTAATTAGGCTCATTATATATATATTTTCAATTGGTATCAGAGCGGGTTCCTTAACATACTTAGGAGATCCTTGCTCTTGTTAGAGTCTATTGCATTTGTTTGCATTTTCTTTGTGTCTTGTGTGCTTTGCTTGTTTGTTTGCATTCATATCATTCTCACCCAAACACAATGAGTGGAAATGGGATTAGAGGCGAGGGTGCTTCTAGTACAAGACCTCTCTTGCTCACCGGAGTGAATTATGCATCATGGAAGGGCAAAATGGAAGCATATGTGTGTCAAATTCATGACCATGCGTGGATGGCGATTGAAGATGGGTACACGCCACCTATGATGACTCCTACGGGAGGTGGAGATAAAGTTCCCAAGCCAAAGGCACAATAGAGTCCCTAAGAGTTTGAGGATTCAAAATGGAACAACAAAGCCATGCACGCAATCCTATGTGCCATGGATGACAACCAATACAAACTCATTCAAACTACAAGGATAGCAAAGAAAGCTTGGGACATATAGGATACGGCTCATGAAGGAACTGAACTGGTCAAGGACTCTAAGCTTCAAGTCCTCCAAACACAATTTGATACCATAAGGATGGAGGAGGATGAGTGCTTCAATGACTTCCAAGTGAAGCTTATGGATATTGTGAATCAAAGTCACCAACTTGGTGATCCTTACTCGAATAGAAGGATCAAGCAAAAGATAATGAGATCGCTTCCCGAGAGATTCGAATCCAAACTGACAGCCTTGGAGGAAAATAGTGACTACTAAAAAATGAAGCCAAGTAAAGTGATAGAAAGACTCTTGGCCTATGAATCAAGGAAAGGTCCTACTACTACACCTCCAAAGAAGTAAAAGAGCTTGGCTTTGAAGAGCACCAAAGTGAAAAAGGAGGAAGAGGACTCGGATGAAGAAATTTCTTTGATGGTTAAGAAGTTCAAGTAAATTGTGAGATTTGAGAAGAAAGGTTTTGGCTCCAACGAAAAGTTTGTAAAGAAGAAGACTCCCTTCAAGAAAGTGGAGCAAACTCAAGAGAAAGATCACAAGAAAGGTGTCCAATGCTATGAGTGTAGTGGCTTTGGACATATTGCTCCGGAATGTGCAAATTTGAAGAAAAATAGAGGAAAGGCTATGGCGGTCGCTTGGAGTGATAGTAATGACCTAGAAAAAGAAGATAAGTCTTCAGATGATGATGAAGACCAAGTTACCAACTTCATTTGCCTTCTTTTCCTCTCTTAAGAGTAATGAAAGTGTGAGTGACATAGAAGAGAATGACTCAATTGGTGAGAGCAACTCCTCAAACTTCAATTTTGAGATAGATGAAGAGATGGACTATGATGACTTCATGAGGTTCTTTGAGAACTTTAGATTGAAGAAAAAGAAGGAGATACAAAAGCTAAAAGGAGAGAAGCTTGAATTGACTTTTAAGGTTACTCATTTAAGTATGGAAATGAGTAAAGAAAAAGAGATGGAAGACGGATTGAAGAAGAAGTTAGTCTTGGCCAAGAAGAATGAAGAGAGCTTAAGGAAAAAGCTTATGGAAGCAAGAGGATTGATTGCTAAGATGACTTCTGGAACCGAGAAGCTTGACAAGATTCTAACTTATGGGAAGAGTCTTAGTGACAAGAAAGGGTTATGATATGTGGAAGAAATGGAGACCACATCCTTAAAGAAGATAACCTTTGTTAAAAGCAAAGAGGTTGAAAATGCTCAAACCCCTCAACAATCAACCAAATGGGTGAAAGTTGGTGAATCCTTAATGCAAGCTCAAATTAGAGCTTCACCACAACCAAGACAACCACAACCAAGAGCTCCTCCACAACCTAGACCTCCGCAACCAAGGATCCCACAAGCTCAACATGGGGTTTTTCATGCTCAACCTAGAAGACATGCCAACATGGCTCAAGCTCAAAGGAGAGAGTTGCCTCAACATCCAAGAGCAACTCAAAATAGAAAGAGGCCACAAATGCTTGCTCAGGCTATGGTATGAACTCTTACTTTACTCTTACTTGCCATTTTTGTGGAATTAAAGGCCATATTAGGCCAAATTGCTTTAAGTATATAAAGTTGTGTAGAAGAGAAAGCACGATTGAGAAAAATATGCTTAAAAGAGCCACAATGTATGCACCTAGGATAATTAGAGTGAATGGACCAATGGCTCCTAGGAATGACTACGTTTCACCTATAATGAATAGAAATGATGAATACTATTGCTATGTGGCCCAAGTTGCCTTGAAAGCAAATGCCTCCAACACTTGGTACCTTGATAGTGGATGTTTTAGGCACATGACCAGAAACAAGAGTTTCTTTAAAACTCTTGTGATGGCGAATGGTGGATTTGTCACCTTTGGTGATAGATCTAAGAAAAAGGTCATAAGGAAAGGTAATATATCCATTCCCGGTTTACCCTCCTTGCCCAATGCTCTTTATGTGGACGGCTTGCAAGTCAATCTCATTAGCATATCACATTTGAGTGATGAAGAGCTCTCGGTTATGTTTGGCAAGGTTGATTGCTCTATTCTTAAGGAAAATGGGCAAATTTTGTTGAAAGGCAAGAGATCAGGTGGCAATTGTTATTGTCTTGAGTCTAATCTTATCTCTTGTAACTTGTCCTCTAGTGAGCAAGTTGAGGTGTGGCACCAAAGATTTGGCCATATGAACTATAGGGACTTGAAAGTCCTTGATAGGTTGATGTAGTTAGAGGTCTTCCCAAGCTTAGGAAAAAGGTTGAGGGTATTTGTGGACCTTATCAACAAGGAAAGCAAACCAAGAATGTGCATAAGAAAGGCAAATATCTCTCCACCAAGGAACCATTGGAGCTTCTCCATATGGACCTTATGGGTCCCATCCAAACTGAAAGCTTAGGTGGTAGAAGATACATACTTGTGGTTGTTGATGACTTCTCTAGGTTCACATGGACTTACTTCCTTAGGGAAAAGTCTGAAGCCTTTGAGAAATTCAAAATGCTTTGTGTCAAAATTGAAAATGAGAAAACTTTCCACATTAAAAGCATTAAGAAAATTAGGAGTGATCATGGGAAAGAATTTGAGAATGCTAGCTTTGAAAACTTTTGCAATAGCCTAGGCATTTCCTATGAATTTTCGGCCCCTAGGACTCCTCAACAAAATGGTGTTGTTGAGAAGAAGAATAGAGTCCTTCAAGAGATGGCCCAAGTGATGTTGCTTAACAACAAAGTCCCTAGGAACCTTTGGGCTGAAGCCATCAATACAGCTTGCTACATAGGGAATAAAGTGTACCTTAGGCCCAGGACTAAACAAACATCTTATGAGTTATGAAAGGGTAGGAAACCTAATGTGAGCTACTTCCACATCTTTGGAAGCAAGTGCTTTATACTAAATGACCGTGATCAACTTGGCAAGTTTGATGCTAAGAGTGATGAGGGTATTTTCCTTGGGTTTGCACTTAATAGCAAGGCCTATAGAGTTTTTAATTTAACCACTTAATAGCAAGGCCTATAGAGTTTTTAATTTGAAGACTTGAAGTGTCATGAAATCATCAAATGTTGTATTTGATGATTGTAGGCCTAAACATTATGACCATGAGGAGGATGTTTGTGAGATTGTTGACCTTCCTTTGAAGAAGTGTAGTGAGACTTCAAGTTGTGTGAAGTCAAACCAAAATGAAGAGGATGATCTACCTCTTAATAGAGTTCCCCCTTTAGACTCTAATGAACCCACTTATTGGGTTAGGAAACTCCATGATAAGAATAATATCAATAGAGATGCTAATGAGGGTGTTAGGACTAAGTGTCAAACAGCTAATCAAATTAGTTACACTTGTTACACCTCTCAAATATAACCCAAGAAGGTTGATAAAGCCTTGGAGGATGAGTTTTTTATTCTTGCCATGCAAGAAAAGGTAAACCAATTTGAGAAAAATGAGGTTTGGACTCTTGTTGCTAGACCTAGAAACAACAATGTCATAAGCACTAAGTGGGTGTTTATGAACAAATCCGATGAGAATGGCAACGTTGTGCGAAATAAGGCAAGGCTTGTTGAACAAGGGTACTCTCAAATTGAGGGTATTAACTTTGAGAAGACTTTTGCACCTATTGCCCGTTTAGAGTCCATTAGGCTTCTCTTGTTCATTTCTTGTGTGCACAAGTTTAAGTTGTACCAAATGGATGTGAAGAGTGCCTTCATCAATGGCTTCTTACAAGAGGAAGTGTTTGTTGAGCAACCTAAGGGATTTGTGGATGCACACCATCCTAACCATGTCTATCGCCTCAAAAAGGCTTTATATGGGTTGAAACAAGCACCGAGGGGTTGGTATGAGCGTCTCACTCTTTATCTTGTTGACAATGGCTACTCTAGAGGTAGTGTTGACAAGACTTTGTTCATCAAGTGCATTAAAGATGAGTTATTCATATCTTAAATTTATGTTGATGATATTGTTTTTGGTTCTACCAACCAATCCAAAGTCCAACAATTTATTGATGTCATGTCTCATGAATTTGAAATGAGCATGGTTGGTGAACTAAATTACTTCCTAAGCTTGCAAATTAAGCAAATACATGATGGAATCTTCATATCCCAAGCTAAATATGTCAAAAGCCTAATGAAGAAGTTTGGCCTTGAAAATGCCAAGCATTGTGACACACCCATAAGCACCACCTTGAAACTTAGCACAAATGCAAGTGGAAAGGATGTTGAGCAAAGTCTATATTGTGGCATGATAGGTAGCTTGCTTCACTTGACCGCAAGTAGGCCCGGTATTTGTTTTAGTTTGGGTGTTTGTGCTAGGTACCAAGCTAATACCAAAGAGTCTCACCTTGTTACGGTGAAGAGGATCATTCAGTTTGTGAATGGTACCTCAAATCATGGGATTTGGTACTTATTTGACGCTACTCCAAGTCTTGTTGGATTTAGTGATGCCGATTGGGCGGGAAATTCTGATGATAAGAAAAGTACATCGAACGGTTGCTTCTTCCTTGGTAACAATTTGGTCTCTTAGTTTTGTAAGAAGCAAAACTCAATTTCTCTATCTACGGCTGAAGTGGAATACATTGCTGCTAGTAATGCTTGCACTCAATTGTTATGGATGAAACAAATGCTAGCCGATTATTTCTTAAAGCAAGGTACTCTCACATTTTTTTGTGACAACATGAGTGTCATAAAGATTTCCAAGAATCCCGTCCAACATTCTAGGACAAAGCACATTGACATTAGATACCATTTCATAAGAGAGCTAGTTGAGAGCAAAATCATTGCATTGGAACATGTGGGAACAAATGACCAACTAACAGATTTGTTTACAAAACCCTTAGACACTATTAGATTTGGGAACCTTAGCAAGTCAATTAGGGTTTGTCACTTGGGTTGAAATGGCATGTCTTAACCCCATATGGAGAGCTCAAGCAAAGAAAGCAAAGTTGTATGATCATCCATTATGCTACATTTATATAATTTATGCCTCTTATTTAATTGCTTGAGATGATTGGTTGTGCTTGCTTATATGTATTTTTCTTAATAAGTGTGCCACATTGCTTTGTTTGCAATCCATGTCATATTCATGCTCAAACATGCATTTTTGGCATAGGAGATGTACTTTGGAAGTACTTTTTAAATGATCTTTAATTGATCTCCATGACATGATAATTCTTTCTAGTGACATGCTTAAGATGAAAAGTATGAATTGAAAAATGTGTCTCATTTAAATACAAAATCTTGAATGTAAATATGTGTGCAAAAGGAAACATTGAGACTTAAATAAATAGGGATCTTAAAAACCAAAGTCTCTCTTTCTTTATTTGTAAAACAAGGCTACTATCATACGGGTATCTCACCTGGAAAAATCAATTAGGGTGCAAAGTCGCTCATGTCTTGTTTTGCTTATAAAGTTGGATATAGTTGCTCTTCATTTTGAAATGCCTAAACTCTATATCCTTTCTTCTCCATGACAAAGGGTGAAATTGGTTTGAATTATTTTGAAAACCTTTGTTGTTTGCTTTGCCAAATACCATTGCTTTTGAACTTGAATGCAACATGTCTTGCATGCAAAGCATCCTTGTCGCACATTTTTTTTTTTTTGTTTTAATAAACTCCTTGAATCTCTCGTACTTAATTGAGTTGCATAAAGTTCTTATATGATTATGCATTTGTGCTTGTGCTAAAAGCTCTCCCTTCTAGTGCTAAAAGCTCTCCTTGCTAGTGCTTACCTATTAAGGGATACTCCTTTTTCCTATCTCATGACAAAAATGGTGAGTAAGGTTGAGGAGAATTTGTGCCATTCTTGGCATTGCATTTTGGGGGAGTTGAGAGAGAGTACCCATGTTGGGAGATATTGCATGTAGGGGGAGTTGCATTGCATTGCTTGATTACATTTTTTTTATTGTATTGATTTACTTCGGCAATTGCAAATTACTCCTGTTATAAGTACCTCTCACACATTTGCTCTTGGAAGGTATCTTTCTTGTCGATTGTGTGTAGGTTGGATTTTTCTACAAGCTTGGACTTGACTTGAAGATGTTCAAGACTTAGACTAGGAGCTTTATTTGTATTGTAGAAAAATTTTGTTGACCAACCATTTTTTGTTTTATAAGGTTGCTATGTAAGTGTTGGTTTTGTTACGAAATAGCCAAATGGGGAAATTGTAAGTGCCTCACGTTTTAATTGGCTTAATTTCGTTAACAAATCCACAATGGGGTTCAAACATGTAAGAGTAGTTTATGATTGAAGAAATCCTCATATCAAAGGACCTCATTATGGACATCAAGAGCTTCAAGGAAGGTAGATTACTTGTCTGGACTCTTAATTAAAGAGATTTAGTTACACACACACACTCTTTTTAGCATACATGTTGTCACATTTCACTCTTGCACAAATTTTCTATGCTTGATTATGTGTAAGTGTAATGTCCTGGTCCTTGCACCCGCACAGACTCACGCATTGCGCTTATTGTCATGGGCCAGACCAACGCACACACCAGCACAACCATGGCATAGGTTGTGAGCTGGTCAGGACGTCATGCGCAGCTCACCAATGCAAGGCTTCCTAGTGGTTGTGCGCTGGTCGTGAGCATGACGACCAACGAAGGACCAGCGCAACTGATGCGGAATTTGAACCCTTTTTTTCAAAACAACCTCACTTTACTTGGATCTTATATATATATATATATATATATATATGTTTTGACAGCCTTGGATCGATTTTTAGATCAAAAATTACACCTTTTAAGAACCAAAATACTGTCTTCAAACAAAAACCACCAAGACTTGATTTTTAATCATCCAAAACACCAATACCCTTCATCTTTCAAGATCCAGACATCATCTTGCATGGGTTAGGTATGATTTCTCTTGGTTTCTTTTCTTTGCTCACATGACTTGTAGCTAGAACATCATTTGCATTTTCTTATATGTTCTTGCTTTACAAGATAGTTTTCTTTTACTTGACTAGGTTCATGATTGCATCTTTATTACTTGACTAGTTTCAAGATAGCTTTTTATTGTGTTCTTGTGAGTTGTTTGTGATAGCTATTGCATATAGGGTTTGATTTGCACATATAGCTAGGTTGTATGCATGTTATATAGCTAAATGATATATAGGAATGCTTAACATGCTCATCCATGCCTAGATAAGCTTAAATGTTTGACCTTGCATTTTTGCATCTTGAATATTGCATATATTCACTTTAGGTTATTAATCTCTTCTCTTAAGAGTCAATTCTTGTATTTACCTTTTGGTAGTTTGCAAGCAAGGGACTAGAGTCACTATTAAAGACCCGCGTGTAGCAAAGACGGATTAATAATCTTAGGTGTAATGTGGTCAACCTAGATTGTAATCGTATTTGCAAATAGTGGATTTGAGGTTCTTATGTGGCGCACATAACAGCTCGTGGTTTTTCCAGTGTGGGTTTCCACGTAAAAAATTCACGCGTTATTTATTTTCCTCATCTTTCTATTGATAGTTGTTTTGACTAGTTAGAGGTTTTTTTTTTTTTAATATTGACAAAATTGCGAAAATTTGGTAATTAATTTATGTTTAATCTATTATCCCTCCCCCCCCCCCCCCCCCCCCCCTCTAGATTAATTAGGATCATTGTATTTTTATATATATATTTTTCATGTGTAAAGTGCGGAATCTTAAATGACACAAGATATTTATATGGAAACCCTCACAGGAAAAACCACGGGATGTTTAGTGCGCCACACTCGAACCTCGAATCCACTAATTACAATGATGTTTACAACCTAGGTTGACCTCAACCTCTCACAGTCTATAACCTACTACTACTACCCGCATACCTATAAAAGTGGACCTAGTCCAATTTGCTTGCACCACTCACCGGTAGTCATAAGGCTTACTTCTCAATGAAGAGAATAAACAACCTAATGTGAATAATATGATATTCAAAGAGCAAATAATGCTAGGTTACACTAAATGATTATCTATGATGAAAGATGACATTAATCACAATCCTAGATATCAATTTTTGCTATATGACATGTCATAAAGCATAGCTATCAAAGATTAAACAATCTTAATAATAGTTATCAAAATACAACTCTCAAACAATCAACACAATTATCTCAATCTAGACAATAGAATATGTTTTATAAGCATGTAAGTGATAAATGAGATTGCTTGTTAAGAAAGACACAAAATATGTAAGATATTAGTGACCAACTTACCAAGCTAAGTGTGTTGAATAAAAACCAAGCATAGATGACACTTAGATGATCATGGATGATTGCTAGATGATGTTTGATGCACTTGGTATGTGTTTGAGTAATCAAAGGAGAGTTTTTTAGTGATTTTTTCTCTTTGGAAAAATGCTAAGTCAAAATATGATTTGGACTCTCTTAAAACTAACATAAAGTCAAAGTAGCATATATATAGGGTGACAAAATGATGCTATGACGTTTTGATAAGTTTTTCAAAAATTTGCCTTGATTACCTTACACCCGCTCTACGTAGGGCAGTTGTAAAGCGGTTCACCTGGGAAATGAAGAACATGTTCTTCATGACCGCTCTACGCATAGGGCGGAAATCAAGCAAAATGGGGGTGGTTGCTCTTGGGATTTTGAGAGCAGCCCTATACCCACTCTACGTAGGGCGGTTGTAAGACAGTTTACAGGCGATTAAAAAAATTGACCAGTGGCACCGCTTTACGTAGGGTGGTCGTATAACATTCAAGAGCAATTTTGCTCTAACCGCCTTACAGGCACTGTACGTAGGGCACCTGAAGGGCGGTTGTACAGCAGCACCCCCTACAACTTTGATGCATCTTAAGCCTAATCATTTCATGGCAATTGACACACAAGATGCAATCAAATTAAACATGCAAGAAGAGAGATAAATGAACATTAATGCACACATAATGAAGACACACAACATACAAGAATAAGAGTTATGCATGTGTTATGAGTGTGCGCAACAACATCTCTTCAAAGCAAGTAAGCACTTAGAAATTTACCATTGGTGCTTCTTCTCTTGAGATCTTAAGAGGGCCTTGGTTTTACAAATAACCAACCATCATAAGCCTAAGCTACCCTTACATCAACCCCAAATGTAGTTTGTCCACAAAATAAGCCAATCAATTTACGAGACCTTACAACACTCAAAGACATGACCAATCCCTTGATACACTCTCCAAGCTCTCAACTTCTACTCTACCCTCGGGCTTAGTGAATCACTTTGTCTACTCTCTAACCGAGACACATCACATGCCTCTAGAGAGTATCATTGCTTGGACTTACTTGAAACCTCACGCCTCTTGCCATGACTTCTCTTGCTTGGACTTACTTGAAGCCTAGCTCCTTGCCAAGTCTTCCTTGCTTAGTTATTCTGAGCCCCTTGCTCTTAACTAAGACTTCCTTGCTTTGACTTACTTAGAGCCTCTCACTCTTCGCCAAGACTTCTCTTGCTTGAATTTACTTAGAGGCCTCACACCTCTTAGCCAAGACTTCCCTCGCTTGGACATACTTAGAGCCTCACACCTTTAGCCAAGACTTCCACCTTTTATAAGGCAATTGATCTATGTGATGCAAATGATGCAAGCACAAACTGTAGGGAAAAACAGTTTATATGCATAGCGGAATGGGAAAAATAGGTTTGGTATATAACAAAAATTTTTCCTTTCAAAAGATGAACCTTAACCCTTAATTAAATTAATATATAAACAAAAGTTAAATACCTTTTGTCGCGTGATCCGATTGACTTAGCGTCGATGGTAATCCGTAAGATCTTCCAATTCAATCACGAACGTGGATCACCTGGGAGCATGGTCTCCCTTTCTTTGAATTGTGTACCTGAGGATGGATAACAAAACTTTTTCTTTTTCGTTAGTCACAAAAACTCACAAGAGATTATAAAGAAAGTTCCGGTCACTTTTTAATTATCAATCTTTTGATCGAAACTTGCGTGAACTTTATTCGAAGATGTGAACAAAGCCTATTAATGTATAAGCTACTAGTACACTATCGAAATAAAAACGAACTCTAATCTTTTTCTCTCTTGGATGAATTTTCTCATACATAAACTAAGAGTTGGATTCTATTTTTAAGCAAAAGAAAATAATCCTCTCTTAAGAAAAAACATAGGGTTTCCGATTTCTGGCTTGCCCATTTATATCAATGAATTCATGCCTAATATATAATATATATGTCACTAGAATTCAACTTGCCTAATATGTATATTAGTGCTGCACGCCTTCAATATAATATATATAGTCTTTTATTTGAATTCAACTTGTCATCTCTTATATTTTTTCGTAGCAATTCATATTGCATATATTAAAAATATATATGTTGAGCACGAATTCTCTTGATCAATAAAATATATGGTGGTTGAATTCTCTTGTGAGTCCTCTTCAGAATTTCAAACCTTAATCCAACTCTTTAGTGTATTTGTAACTATATCAAAGACTTCGTTATTTGACTAGATAAATTAATATAATTATATTAGGTTTAATATTAAAAACATCCCCTCACCTTTGAACTATTATTGGATGTCTAGATAAAAATGCTTTTATTTCAGAAACACCCTTTATGGACCAACAAACAATGCTTTATTTGGTAAGATTCAGAGGGTATAATGATCAATTAATATAATTGAAGCTTAAATACGGACATTATAGACTTTTTAACATCAAAAATTGATCAATTGAATCATTGTTTGTTAGTCCATAGGGAATGTTTCTGAAATAAAAGCATTTTTAGCAAGACATCCAATAATAGTTCAAAGGTGATGGGAGGTCTTTAATATTAACCCATTATATTAATATGTTATATAGTTATATAGTTATATATAAATATATATTAATATATGGAATATATATATATATTTTTTTTAAAAAAAGACTTCGTTGTTTGACTAGATAAATAATTTCTTTTATTTATCTACTTACCAAATAAAGTCTTTGATTCATTTTATACTACTAACAATAGTATATACTAAGAAAAATATTTCCTAGTCAGAAAAAGATTTTGATTATTAATTAAACAATTAATTAGTTAATTAATTCCCATTTAATTAAATAATAAAATAAAACAATACATTAGGCAAATTATTTCACCTTGCCACCCAACATATATATAAATGGGCTTACATATTGTTTTTCCATTTTATTAAATCCATTAAACTTTAATAAAAAGCCCACATGTGAACTAGACTCATTCTTACTAAAAGAAACAAGCACACGTGTCTTTTATTAATATATTAATATAATTTAATAGCTCATTAAATAAGTAATATACAAATTATATTCTTAATATATTAAGTACAATTCTAGATGGACCCATAAATTGGTCCGGTAAAATATATCAAATGATCCATGCAAGTTCGTGTGGATTGGGGATCTTGGCGGGCTATCTAAATTTAAGATTTAATAGACATAACCCAATCACAATCAACAAATGATTCACTTAGATCCGATCTATTAATTTTAACTCATTCCACTAAAGAGCTAAAATTATACTCTTTAATAAAGATAGAACAAATAAATGTTTCTCATTCAAACCCTAGACAATCTTATAGGAGTAGTGTATCCTCGTGAATAGTATCAGTAATTGCCAAGAGCTCATAGACCGCCTATAGCTCTCCTAGTTACCATATTATTCATATGACCACATTTTGAACTTGGATATTTTGACTTGTCCAGAAGCCATGTTTTAATAGTCACTAACAAAAACTTAACCTTAAGATTTAAAATCCAATACCTCAAAACATCCATATGATAATATTATATTCTCATTTAAATAAATGGAGCCACGATGTCCATATCTACAAATAAAGTCATCTATCAATTTACAAATGAATACCACCAAAGTATCGAGAATAGACTATGCTATATAATCGTACTCATCGATAGCTCAAATGATAACACTTGCAACCATAAGTCCATCATTTATCTCAAGATTAAGATAGACTCTCTGATTGTCCTCATAATGAAAAAACTTTTATCTACTAACGGTTCTAGATAAGTATTACATTGTGATCCAGTTCAATGCACCTAGTGCACTAGATTCTTTTACTCAAAGCCACTTTGATGATTTTAGACTCATCATGCCACATTTGATCCCATTCAAAAGCTAGCAAAAGAATCTACAACTTTAACAAGATAAAGGTGCCCAACCTTTACCTTAAGTTGTGAACATTATTCAAGATTAACTAAAGAATTATGTCTACCTCATACATACCAAGATGTACGAACTATTCTTCTTTTCTCATAGTCTTTTGACCTTATGATTATTTATTTTTAACAATTATAATAATTAAACTATAAATGCTATAAGACTTGTTAAACCAGAAATCACTTTATTAATATGAATAGATTGTCAAAAACACTACTACACTCTTGCTATTGAGCATAATCCTAACAATATGCCACTTGCGCTATAGCTAGTGAATCATATCTCTCATTCCCATGTTCTCTAGGTGCCCATCAAAACTCTTTTGAGGTAGAGCCTTTGTGAAGGGATTCGCTAGATTTTCTACTAACGCGATTTTGGTAACTATCACATCACCCATATGCACAATCTCCCTTACAAGATGATACTTCATTTCAATGTGCTTACCTCTCTTATGAATTCTTGGTTCTCTCGAATTAGCCACTGCTCCATTGTTGTCACAGTAAATAGTGATCTGCTTATTCGCATCAGGAACCACTTCCAAGTCAACTAAGAATTGGCGGAGCTAAACAGCCTCTTTGGCTGCTTTGCATGCAGCAACGTACTCAGCCTCCATAGTGGAATCAGCAATACAAGATTGCTTGATACTCCTTCATATGACTGCTCCTCCTCTAATAGTAAACACAGATCCTGATGTGGATTTTCTAAAGTCAGAATCCGATTGGAAATCAGAATCTGTATACCCAACGGGAATTAAATCCCCTCCGTAGTATACAAGCATATAATCTCTCGTTCTCTTGAGATACTTGAAAATATTCTTGACTGCCATCCAGTGATCAGGACCAGGTTTCGATTGAAACCTGCTAACTATGCCAACGGCAAAACAAATATCTGGTCTAGTACAGAGCATTGTATACATAAGACTTCCAACTGCCGAGGCATATGGAACTCTACTCATGAATTGCTCTTCATGCTCATTCTTAGGAACTTATTCCGTAGAAAGTTTAATTCCATGTCTGAAAGGTAACATACCTTTCTTGGAATCTTGCACGGAGAATCTAGACAAGATTTTATCAATGTACGAAGCTTAGGATAATACAATCGTTCTATTCTTTCTATCCCTTATTACTTGGGTACCAAGAATATAACTTGCTTCTCCTAAGTCCTTCATATCAAATTGTTTTGCTAACCATTCTTTTACTGATGTCAATACACCTACATCGTTTCCGATGAGTAGTATATCATCAACATAAAGAATGAGGAAAACCACCTTGTCGCATTTAATCCTTTTGTATACACAGGGTTTGTTAGGTTTTGAATAAATCCAAAACCTTTCACAGCTTGATCGAACCTTATGTTCCAGGATCTGGATGCTTGCTTTTAGTCCATATATGGACTTTTGCAACTTGCATACCCTTTCCTCTTGGCCTTTTTCAATGAATCCTTCTGGTTGCATCATATTGATGCTTTCGTCAAGACTTCCATTAAGGAAATCTGTCTTAACTTCCATTTGCCAATCTCTAAGTCTAGAGATGCTACAATGGATAAAAGTATCCTAATGGATTTAAGCATGGCCACATGAGAGAAGGTTTCCTCGTAATCGATACTTTCCTTATATGTGTAACCTTCAGCTACTAATCTAGCTTTGAAGGTTTCCACCTTTCCATCCATTCCTTTTTTCCTCTTGTATACCCACTTGCACCCGATGGGTTTTATCCCTTTAGGAAAGTCTACAAGAGACCAGAATTTGTTATTGAACATAGATTCAATTTCAGATTGCATTGCCTTATGCCAATGGCGACAATCAACATCCTCTATTGCTTCCTTATATATGTAGGGATCATCGTCATCCAGGAGATTCTCCACTGATTCTCCTAGACCGATGTATCTCTTAGGTTGATTACTAATCCTCCCACTACGTCGAGGAATGGTAGGTTGTTGATCTTGTGATGGTGTGGAACTTACAATTGAGTTAGGTTGTGAAACCTCTTGTGGAATTGTATCTCCTGACATCTCATTCAGAACAAATCTACTTTTAGGCACAAAGTCATTCATATAGTCCTTTTCTAGAAATTTAGCATTTGTCAAAACAAATACTTTAAGATCTGAAGGACTATAGAAATAATATCATTTAGTTTCTTTTGGATACCCTACAAATATGCATGTTTCCGAACGGGACTCCATCTTTTCTATCTTTTAACACATGCACAAGACAACCAAATATCATTAAGTGTTGCAAACTAAGTTTTCGTCCAGTCCACAACTCATGCGGTGTTTGAGGAACTGACTTAGACTGTATATCGTTTAGAATGTACATTACAGTTTGTAAGGCATATCCCTAAAAAGATTTAGGAAGCGTTAAATAACTCAACATAGACCTAACCATGTCCAAAAGAGTTATGTTTCTCCTTTCTGACATCCCATTTTGTTGAGGTGTTCCTGGTGCAGAAAGTTGAGAAACAATCCCATTATCAATAAGATATTGTTGAAACTCACCAGACAGATATTCTCCACCACGATCAGATCTCAGGATTTTTATATGTTTCTCATGCCGATTTTCTACTTCAGCTTTAAATGCTTTGAACATGTCAAAAGCATCCGACTTATGTCTCATAAGATGCATATAGCCAAATCTCGAATAGTCATCTGTGAAAGTGATGAAGTACTCATATCCACCTCTAGCTTGAATGCTCATAGGACCACATACATCAGTGTGTATTAGTCCTAAACATTCAGTGGCTCTTATGCCTTTAGTCGTGAACGACCTTTTGGTCATCTTACCTTCCAAACAAGAATCACAAGTTGGTAGATCATCAACCTTTAAGTCATTTAAAGGTCCATCACTAACCAATCTTTTAATCCTATTTAGGTTAATATGACCCAGGCGCAAATGCCATAGGTAGGTTTCATCTTTTGATAATTTTGCTCTTTTATGATTAGGTTCTGTTAATTTTGTGTCTAACGAGTGAGAGATATTTTTACATAGAAAGTATAAACCATTCTCCAATGTACCTTTGCAAATAATTTTGTCATTCTTACTAATAATAAAAACTTTATTAAAAGTAACTGAATATTCAAATTTATTTAAACATGAGACTGAAATTAAATTCCTTTTGAATTGAGGTACATAATAAACGTCTATCAAATCTAAATGTCTACTAGAATCTGGATTAATTCTAATATCTCCCACTACACTTGCAGACACTAACGTTCCGTTGCTTAAACGCAAGTTGATTTCATTTTTATTCAGCCTTTTCCTTTTCTGAAACCCTTGCAAGGAATAACAAACATGATTAGTGGCTCCAGAGTCTATGATCCAAGAATCTGTAGAATCTGCCAGAAAACATGTTTCAAGATATTTAACATTACCTTTTTCCTTCTTATTCTGGGACTTTGGGCAATTTCTTTTCCAATGTCCCTTTTCACTACAAAGGAAGCATTTTCCTTTGATCTTGGTTACTTTCTTGGTCTCCTTCTTGGTAGGCCCAAGTTGCTTTTTCTTCTGTTGTTTCTTGACCTTTTGACAGGTCTTAACAGTAGCAACTTTACCAACCATATGAATCTTGGATTTACAAATAAGAGCAAGTGGTTTAGGAGTAGATGGAATAAACTTATGTTTTTCAGCTTGCAGCATCAACCCAATTTTCCTTTTCCATTTGACAAAATTATTTCCAGTTAAAGTATTATCTTTTGGGATGTTGATTCGGGATGGGGTCATGATTTATGAATAAAACAAAATTTTACATAAGTAAATAATCATGATAAAGCACTTTCGAATATTTATCTTAAATTAAAAAAATAATTCAAACGTAAAAATTCAATGGTGATCCAACACCCATAAATATCACACCTCCTTTGGGAGTTCACACCATTTACTAGCTGGACTAGGTCCCACCTAATTGTTAACATAACATCCAGCGTTTTCAATTTTAGCCATGTGATTTTATTAACAAGAACTCTTGGGAGGATATCAATAAAACCACATTGAGTGTATTCCCAAGATATCGACCCTCAATTTTCTCTCACGAAAAATCCCTCGTTTGGGAGTGGATCTCGTTTGAGTCAATTGTCTAGTCTATCCTTGTAAGGAAGTATCTAGCTAAATTCCATTCATGGACGCCCCTTGGGGGGATTACCAATAAAACATAAAGCACAACTAACCTTGGAGGCCATAGGTGTTTCAAAACACCTTCTCCCACTCAATTATTTAAGGCGTGTGATTAAATTCCATAGAATGATTTACCATGTTATCTAAATGTCAATTAGATACCTAAATCATTCAACGCATGTTCAAACCAAAAAAGATATATGAGTGGCACTCCTATTCTACATGACATGTTATCATACAACAACAAATTGTAATATTTACGGAAATAAAAATAGCTACAATTTTGGTCCATCCTAGAAAAACAAGTAAATTACATTTTTTTGGAATACAAAATCTCCTTTCTTGACGAACAAGTCTTCATGCGGCTATCGTCCACTTGAACACCCCTTGGATGCCTCCTATGAGCGTGCGCACCCCACAACACCACAAAGGGCTGTCGTGCGCAGCCCATAACAACCATGGGGCTGCCATGCGCAGCCCATATCTCAACTAGCGCAGTTGTGTGCTTAATTGCATGCACACTCGTTGCTATGTTGCACATGATCCCAACTTCGTTCCAGTTGCTTTCAATTCTTCACATCTTCAAATCTTCAATACTTGAATATATATATTACAGCATATTTAACAATAAAATTACTGCAATACTTTTTTTTTTTTTTTTAATCACTGCA
Source organism: Acer negundo (assembly GCA_035582765.1). NCBI lineage: Eukaryota > Viridiplantae > Streptophyta > Magnoliopsida > Sapindales > Sapindaceae > Acer > Acer negundo. Next base: position 30,551,293 of record CM069241.1, on the reverse strand, counting down.
GTATTTTAATACAAACAAAAACTGCACTTCTTTAATATAAAAAACTGCAGTATTTATTAATACATTAAAAACTGCATTATTTTATTACAATAAAAATAAAGACAACTTAGCAACTACTAAGAAGGAATTATGGCGATAATAGACCACCCTTCTTGTTACAATTCCGAAACAAAAATTACATTGAAATTCTATGACCAAAATCGAGCAACAACATGTATAATCCATACATTCCACATGCAATTATATATGAGAATACCTAGAGTGCCATCACTTTCTAAAACATGCATATAATCAATAAAAAGAACAGTAATGCTACGCATACCACCTAAAATCCCACTTTTTTTATCCCACTACATGTAGCATGTGAGGTGTCAAATGGTGAGTGAATACATGGGGTAGGTGAGATAAATCATCATTAATTTGTATCCACTCACAATTTGACACTTCACATGCCACATGTAGTGGGATGAAAAATGTGGGATTTTAGGTGGGATGTTTAACGTTATTGTAAAAAGAAATAGATCCACGTATGTACATACATTAATTAATCAAGGGTACAACCTAGGCTCTGATACCAATTGTAAGGAAAAACGGTTTATACGCGCAGCGGAATGCAAAAATAGGTTTGGCATAAAACAAAAAGTTTCCCTTTTAAAAGATGAACATTAACCCTTAATTAAATTAATGTATAAACAAAAGTTAAATACCTTTTGTCAGGTGATCCGATTGACTTAGCATTGATGGTAATCCGCAAGATCTTCCAATCCAATCACGAACGTGGATCACTTAGGAGCATGGTCTCCCTTTCTTTGAATTGTGTACCTGAGGATGGATAACAAAACTTTTTCTTTTTCGTTAGTCACAAAAACTCACAAGAGATTATAAAGAACGTTCTGGTCACTTTTGAATTATTAATCTTGTGATCGAAACTCGTGTGAACCTTATTCGAAGATGTGTACAAAGCCTATTGATGTATAAGCTACCGGTGCACTATCGAAATAAAAATGAACTCTAATCTTTTTCTCTCTTGGCTGAATTTTCTCATACATAAACTAAGAGCTGGATTCTATTTTTAAGCAAAAGAAAATAATCCTCTCTTAAGACAAAACTTAGGGTTTCCGATTTCTAGCTTGCTCATTTATATCAATGAATTCACGCCTAATATATAATATATATGTCACTAGAATTCAACTTGCCTAATATGTATATTAGTGCTGCACGCCTTCAATATAATATATATAGTCTTTTATTTGAATTCAACTTGTCATCTCTTATATTTTTTGCGTAGCAATTCATATTGCCTATATTAAAAATATATATGTTGAGCACGAATTCTCTTGATCAATAAAATATATGGTGGCTGAATTCTCTTGTGAGTCTTCTTTAGAATTCCAAACCTTAATCCAACTCTTTAGTGTATTTGTGACTATATCAAAGACTTCGTTATTTGACTAGATAAATAATTTATTTTATTTATCTACTTACCAAATAAAGTCTTTGATTCCTTTTATACTACCAACAATAGTATACAACTAAGAAACATATTTCCTAGTCAGAAAAAGATTTTGATTCTTAATTAAACAATTAATTAATTAATTAAATAATAAAATAAAACAATACATTAGGCAAATTAATTCACCTTGCTGCCCAACATATATATATATGGGCTTACATATTGTTTTTCCATTTTATTAGATCCATTAGACTTTAATAAAAAACCCACATGTGAACTAGATCTATTCTTACTAAAAGAAACAAGCCCACATGTCTTTTATTAATTTATTAATATAATTTAATAGCTCATTAAATAAATAATGTACAAATTATACTCTTAATATATTAAGTACAATTCTAGATAAACCCATAAATTGGTCCGGTAGAATATATCAAGTGATCCATGCAAGTCCGTGTGGATTGGGGATCTTAGCGGGCTGTCTAAATTTAAGCTTCAATAGACATAACCCAATCACAATCAACAAATGATTCACTTAGATTCGATCTATTAATTTTAACTCATTCCACTAAAGAGCTAAAATTGTACTCTTAAATAAAGATAGAATAAGTAAATGTTTCTCATTTAAACCTTAAACAATCTTATAGTAGTAGTGTATCCTCGTGAATAATATCAGTAATCGCTAAGAGCTCATAGACCGTCTATAGCTCTCCTAGTTACCATATTTACTCATATGACCACATTTTGAACTTGGATATTTTGACTTGTCTAGAAGCAACGTTTCAATAGTCACTATTGAAAACTTAACGTTACGATTTAAAATCCAATACCTCAAAACATCCATATGATAATATTATACTCTTATTTAAATAAATGGAGCCACGATGTCTATATCTATAAATGAAGTTCTCTATCGATTAACAAATGAATACCACCAAACTATCGAGGATAGACTATGTTATATAATCGTACTCATTGATAGCTCAAATGATAACACTTGCAATCATAAGTCCATCATTGTGAAAAAACTTTTATCTACTGACGATTCTAGATAAAGTATTTCATTGTGATCCAGTTCAATGCACCTAGTGCACTAGATTCTTTTATTCAAAGCCACTTTGATGATTTTAGACTCATCATACCACATTTGATCTCACTCAAATGCTAGCAAAAGAATCTACAACTTTAACAAGATAAAGATGCCCAACATTTACCTTGAGTTGTGAACATTATTCAAAACTAACTAAAGAATCGTGTCTACCTCATACATATCCAGATGTATAAACAATTCTTCTTTTCTCATAGTCTTTTGACCTTATGATTATTTACTTTTAACAATTATAATAATTAAACTATAAATGCTATAAGACTTGTTAAACTAGAAATCTCTTTATTAAAATGAATAGATTGTCAAAAACACTATTACACTCTTGCTATTGAGCATAATCCTAACACAAACAACATAGAACATATGATCAATATGAGCTATGGAAACTAGAATTAGACAATTAGCACACAATGTATTATATTCTAGTTTAGAATCTAAGAGATGCAATCACACAAGATGATGCATGAACACATGAAATGCATGGATCATGTACACTTCATGTAGACATAGACTTAGTCATGTGAGCACACAAGTTAAATATTATCTAGTCATTAAAACAACATGAATCGAAATCCAGAGTATGTCAAATCACCAAACACACTTTAATCATAGATTTGATACATGCAACTAAAGCTTAAGATAAACACATGTTCATGAAACACAACCTCAAGCATTTAGTACAAACACAAAATCCTAGAGAAGTGAGATAATATCTTCAAACTTCTTCTAGTAAGCAACTAGAGCATGTATTCAAATATTCAATTAAGAGAATCCAATCAAAGCTCTAAAAACATACACAAACATGTGCTATATTTGAATATGATCAATCAATAACATAGCACAACTAGGAATTTTTAATCATTAGAATATTCATAATCAATGCATAAATAATCTTAGATTCAAAGCTAATCACAATACAACTTACAAGCATGTGAAAACATAGGTTTAGAAAAACCTAATTCACATTCAAGATTTTAATTAAGATCAAATTAGCTTTTAATTAACTCCTACTGATTGAACCAACATTGGTATGATTTTGGCCCTCACTTCCTTCTCTTTTTGCTTGATTCTCGGGCAATATCCCATGATTTAATTGTGTAAATTAAGTGCTTTCAAGTATTTATCATGTTTAGGGGCATTGGAGTAATTTTGGTCAACTGAGGGCAAAAGTGCAAATTATGATGAAGGATTGAAGTTATTATGATAATATAAGAATGCAGGGCCGAATTGCAAATTGTCACACAAATCAGCCAAGACACGCCACGTCATCAATGTTGTGCATTTTGATTAAATAAAGAAAGTGGGCTTAAGCCCAATACAGGCCCAATGCATAACAGCCCACGCCAGCATCTTCAGTGATGCGGTGCGTTTTGAGGTAGGCTCTAGCTTGCCACTAAATGCACCTCATATCTAACAAAAGAGAAGTAGGTTGCATGCACCCCGACCCAAGAATAAATGCACCCCATCTTCATCTTCATCTTCATCTTCATCTTCTTCCTCCAACCTTCTGCTCCAAGTGTCGCCGTGAATCCACACCACAAATATGTCCAAATCAATGTCGTGGTTTGCATTTCGATGTCGCCACAGCGACCCCATAACAACAGAGATCCTATTTTGCACCTGATGGTATTGCCTCAAGAAGTCGCCATGAAACTAATGCGAAACACTATGTTCAAATTTGATTGGTGGGGAAAATTACGGAAAGGTCCCCTTGAGGAGCCTAAATGGTAATTTGACAAGTCTATGGGTGTTTTGGTAATTGACCACCCGAGACCTAATTTGAAAAACATATAAATTCATCATGGTTTTCATTTTAAATCCATCATTTCTTTAACCTAGGATCACCATCAATCATTTCTCAACATCCTCTTTTTCTTTACTTAGACTAATCTTCTTCATCACAAACTCAACACCTAATCTAGATTACTTTCCTCCAATCATTCCTTTCTTCCCATCTTCTCCGCTCTCCTTAGTCACTTCTCATTTGACCTCACCTATCTAGACACATCCTCATCATCCACTCTTTGTACAATAAGCATCAAAGGCAAGGAAATGATCAAACTCTACAAAAGGAGACCCAAGGGTGATTTCCTAATCTTTTACATGCCTTCCCCTTGATTGTAATATGTGTAACTAAACCCCCTTTCTAGGGGATTGATGTGAGAACATTTGAATTGGGTTTTGCTTAAGCTTTAATATGTATTAAATCTCTATTTGTGTTATATTCATTTTATAATTAGATTCTATTCATTATATAATAGACATATATACCCACTAGTTGATTATACTCTTGTTTAGGATAACTTGTTATGAAATCTATTTAGGATTGACACCCTTGATGAATTGAGAACATAGTGATTAGGATAGATTGTCGGAGGGTATATCAACAGCGATAATCAAAACCATTAAATTGTAATAAACCGATCCCACATTGACCCCCTCTCCTTAATCAGCTAGGCATTTCAGTGGGAAGATATTTATGGTTAATAGTGATGGTCTAAGCACAATTAAGACTACAATTGGTTAACATTTGTGAGATTGGTTCACTAAGGTGGCTTGAGAAGCATTGCTCATAATCCACTTGCGATCCAATTAATTCCCTAGCAATTCTTTTAATTGATAAAATCCATATATATTATCTAGACTTGTTGAGCATTCTATTTTCCCTATCACATTTTATTATTTTTATTGCTTTTATTTTACATGTATGTTTGATGGCTTGACAAACCATACAACCATCCATTTATCTTGATTTACTTTATTGCATTTTAGATTAGCTAATTAATTCAACAAATTACTCTAATTCCATGTGGAACGAATCCTTGCTTACCATTTTACTAAATTTACATCCTAAGTGGATTTTCAAGTGGTGAACTCGGATTTCAAAACGATCAAAAAAAAAAACCTATTTTGTTGAGATAAAACGACCTCATCAAAATTAACGCCGCTATCGGGGAATTGGTAGCGATTGTTGAATCAATTAACTTTTCTTAGTAGTGGTTAGTTTAGTTTTAATAATTTTTAGTCTCAATATTTTTTAGTCTATTAGTTGTTTTTAGCCTTTTTAGTTCCTTTTTATTTCTTTGGTAGTTTAGTTTCTTTTTGGTTCAAGATTCTATGGATTTCTTCACGGAATATCAAGGGCTGAGCTACGAGACTCATGAGAATAGCTTCAATACAGATTGGTGGATTAACCAAGATTCCATCTCATCATACCAATCAAATTTCATTGATGATGAGAGGAAAAATTTCATGGAGAATTATTTTCAGGAGATTAAGAACATCCAAGCTTCTCAACACAAAACCATGGATTTATTCCAATCCGCACAATAAGCACATGAGAAGAAGATGATCAACCATGTATTAGCTAGCTGGCCGGACCAACCAATAGAATCAGTCAATCCCAAGCAAGGGAGGTCAAGGAACCGTGTGCACGCTCTTGTACAAGTATTTTAAAAGGGCGAGGAAACCAAGGAAGGACCGCCTAAGAACCAAGAGCGAAACACAAAATTGGAAGAAACATTGTCTTTGCTTCAAGAGATGTTAATGAAAACCTCCCAAGAGAAGAAAGAAATGAGGGAAGAATTGGAGAGAAAGTTACTATTCATGATGAAGGAGTTGGTAGACAATAAGGCCTTAGGAAATGTGAAAGTGGAAGAGCTTGAAATGCAAAATAAAAAGTTCACTCTTGAAGTAAAAATTCTCAAAGATAAGAATAGTACCTTTCGAAGGAAGGTAGGAGTAGTCTCCAACAAGAACAAGGAGTTGGAAATACAAGTTAGAAGACTTGAAGTTGAGAGGAATTTCGCATCAGAGGAATTCGAAGACCTTTGGGATTCATGGGTTGATATGCTTGGTGGAGTAAATGAAAATATGGTTAGAGAATTCTACCATGAATTCAAGCAATGCACATTCCATGAAGATGCTTTAGTGAACATTAGAGGTGTTGTCTTTAGAGTATCTTCGAATCATATCAATAAGTTCATCAGTCTTTCATGTGACATATCTTCGAAATTACTTTATGTGGATTTGATTGATGATGTAAATGAAATGGGAAGAACTCTATGTGATGGCAACAAGTTTGAGTGGGGAAAGCGAGTTTATATTAGTCAAAATTAGTAGACCAAAGTTAGTGCCTTTTGGCATTTGTTTGTTTGTTTGTGCAAGTCTTGTTCCTTCAACTAATGCAATCGAGTTGAACAAGGAGAGGGTCAAGATGGTGTATGCCTTGGTTACCAACAAGCCATTAAACCTGGGAAAGATTCTTATAGAACACACTGAGAGGCAGCTTGTACACATAGAGCAGATAAGAAACTTCCTTTTCCGGGGTTTATTACTCACTTATGTATGGCACATGGAGTCAAGAGAGTTGAGAAGGATGTGCTTTTTCCACCATTGGAAAAATTTTATGAAAAACGTGTGGCATACATGTCATACAAGGACAAGGGTGGTAATGATACTTTGAAACTCTTTGGAGAAAATCGAGAGTCAAGCAATGTGTCAAGCTCGTCTTACCTTCCGGATTGAGCCATTCAATTGAAGGTAAAGCTTGTGGCATCAAGGAAGAAGATAGTGGAGTTAAAGGCAAGGGTCATTTCTTGGAGGAAAGCAACTCTTCAAGTAAGGCTTCTAACTCCAAAATTTACATGAGATCATCGAAGCGATCAACGTTCTTTGGTGGCACTAGCAACTACAAAGTATATGTGATCTCAAGGTATTATTTCTTATTTCTTTTTGGCTTCATATTATGTCAAAAAAGGGGAGAAATATGATATGCCTATATCTATCTTCTTTTGGTTTTTTTTTTTTTTGTTTTTTTTTTGTTTTTTTTTTTGTTTTTTGAAATTTTTTGAACTTCTTATGGCATGTAATGACTTGATTAGGTTATTTTTAAATGGTTTGGGATGTTTTTGTGAGTATGCATGTATTAAGGAGAAGAATACATGTACTCTTTGTTCTTAATTGTCATATTCCATTTGATCTTAAAATTTCATATTTTTGTTGAGTATATATTTTCCATATGTTCTCTTGATATTCTTGTGCTTTCAAGCCTATTTTGACATAGAATTTTCCAAAGGGGGAGATTGTTAGGATTTTAAGTCTAGTTGGCATAATTCTACATCAAAACATTATTTGTTTTATATTGTTTTGTTGTCCAAGTTGTACGGTTTATCAAGCTTCAAAGAAGATGGACAACGGTTCAAGCAAATTAAAGCCTTCGTGCGAGGAAAGCGTTATTGAATACAAAGGTAATAAGACCTCTTTCCTCTTACAAGGCTTAAGCACACACACACACACACAAATATTGCATACATTTGTGTCCCTACATCGTAGCACTAAATTAGTATAACACATTCACACACGAGTTTTAGCATGCTCATGCATTAGTCTCAAATTGACAAACATTGTAAAAATGCATGTACTAGAACTATCTCTAGGAAATTGCATACTTGTGTAGTCATATGTTTATTTGTTTGTAAGTAAGTGATTTGGATGAATATATTCTCATATGATTCCTTGTTGAGTTCCGGTCATTTTTGTTACTCACTAATTAGTTTTCAAGTTCAAACTAGGAAGTTACGAAACTTTATGTTATCTTACAATATGTTATCTTCGTCATCGTGTATCGAGTCGAGTTCATATTCATTTGTCAACGTTTCATAGTCTTCCTCGTGTGTTAATGACTTACGGTTCGTAATTCGAAAACGGATTTGAATTTTAAGTTCAGAGGCTAAAGACAGCAGAAGGACGCGAGGGGTGCACGAGAAGAGAATCGAAAGAAGAGAAGACTAACATGGGAGGCCTTCCCATGGAGGCGCGTGGCCACCACGGGAAGGAGCCTCCCGGCCTCCCCGTGGTGGCCACATGCCTCCAAGGAAAGGCAAGAGGCCATCCTCCCAAGTGGGTCCCACTCTCTTTCATTTTCCCTCCCTTTCTCCTTTAAATATTTCATCTCCGTTATTTTCACATTTCAACCAATTTCAAGAGAAAAAAATGCATATATTTTCTCTAAGATTTTCCCAACTTCCAAACACCATCTCTCTCATCTTTCATCTGATTTGAGTGATTCAAGTAGGAGAATCTTCGTATTGGAGTCCTCTACAAACCATAAGCAACCTTGAGGTCATTTCATCAAGCTTTCATTTGGTTTCACACCAAATTCGGATTGCACTCCTTGTTCTAAGGTAATTGTCAAATCCTTTGTGATCTTGAGCACCTTGGGCTTTCTTCCTACATATGTATATATTCTTGATCATATATTATTAGGTTTGTAGGCTTCAATTAAAAGCTAATTTGATCTTAATTAGAATCTTCAATGTGAATTAGGTTTTTCTAAACCTATGTTTTCACATGCATGTGAGATCATGTTCAAGACCAAAACAAAAGAAACACAAACAAATAAACACAAAGTCACACAAGTATGTCATTTCCTAGAGATAGGCCTAGAAAATGCAATTCCACAATGTTTGTCAAATTGAGACTAATGCATGTGCATACTTCAACAAGTGTGAGAATGTGTTATACCAAATGAGCACAATAATGTATGGACACATATGAATTCAATGTGTGTGTGCGCCTACGTCTTGCAAGAGGAAGAAGTATCTCGATACCTTAGCATCCAAATAAGTGATTTTCCTCTTGAAAACGAACTTTGCATACGATGTTGCTTTTCTTCTTTGAAGCTTAATCTAATCACGAATCACCTAAGCAACTAAGCAATTCAAACAAAGAGCGTTTTGTTATCGAATCAAGCCAACACAAATCTAAAACCTAACAATCTCTCCATTTGGCTATTCCATGGCAAAACATCAACCTCACCATACAATGATCACTCAAACTATCTCATAGTTGATTGCAATCTCTCTTTCTCACATTACAAAAAGATCCCTAGACTAAAATGTCTTCATGTCCTCATGAGTCTTCAAGAATCCCTTCTTTGATCATCAAAATACCTATGAGAAAAATAGAAAACCAAACAAGAGATCTTCTCCAAAAAAGATTGGTGAGATATATCAACAAAAAACAAACATGACTCCCCTATCTCATTTAAAAGATCACTTTAAAGCACTCCCTTATTTCCTTAACCTCAACGCACAAGAATTCTTTACTCCCCCTTAAGAAAAGAATTCTCCCCCTTAATACAAGAAGGTCAATAATCCACAAAGAGATACATTCTCCTATATGAGGTACATTTCTCCCACACATAGTGAGACATACATTTATCCCCCTTTTTATCAAGGAATAAACGAAAAAAAAAAAACATACAAGGGATAATCAAGGGAAAAAGAGTCAATAATTATGTCATATTATTATCAACATAAATCATGTGAACATATCATAAAAGAGAACAAAGTCTAGCATACTATGCTCCCCCTTGATAAGTGCTCTATCTAAGATCAAGATTGGATATTGTTTACAATGATATTCACACAATCACACAATCAAGCAATGAAATTCCCTTAAGAGTTATAGTGTATATTATACCTAAAGAATGGTGAATAGGTATAGTCCCAATTTCTTCCAACTTCAAAATATGTGGATTACAAGAATGAAATGTACACTTGATATGATTTAATCAATTGTATAATATGAGTCAATACATGTGAAAATTAATATACAAGAGATACAATCAATACATGATATGGAAGATAATGATAAGTAAAGCGAAATAAGACACAAGTATTTTTACGTGGTAAAACCTTAAAGAGGAAACATCCACGAGTTGATAACCACAACTACCGGCAAAGCAATCCACTATACGAAAAGGAATTACACACTTAAGGCTATTAACAAATGATATCCACCCTAAGCTATCAACTCCTAATCTACCCTCAAGGCCTAGTGAAACACCTAGCCTACTCTATATCCAAAGTGTGTCCTACACCTCTAGAGAGCAACTCCCAATCCAAAACTTTCAACCCTCTAGGAAGATTTCCTTGCTTAGCTATCTAGATCACAAGAATCTTAGTCAAGCTTCCCTAGCTCAACCATCTGGAGTATCACAGTCCTAGCTAAGACTTTTGCTTGTCTATTTGGAACACTTTCCTAGCCAAGTCTTCTTTCTCAAATTAAAGCTTCACTCACTTTAACAAGAGACTTCAACATTTCCACAAGGCAATGATCTAAGTGATGCAAATGATGCAAACACAATCAAATAAAGCAATATGATCAATCAAGCTCTATGTACATGCTTAGTGATGATCTAGAATAAACTATCAATACACAATCACAAATCTATCTAGAAATCAAAGCAAGTGAATCAATAAGAACAAGATATGAATATTCAATATATCACAAGAAAAATCTTAGTTCTTAGATCATGAAATTAAACCTAGAAAATATCATAAGGCACATCACATATATCATTTCTAGAATCAATTTCAAGTTAAATCAAGTTTACCAAATATATGTTCAAGAGAAATCACAAAGCTAAAAATTAATTAACAAATTATCAAACACCCCTAGAGTATGAACTAACATCATTCTTAACACATTTCATCTATCAATTAGAAAGATTAAAAGAGATGATCAAAGAGAGAGTGAGAAGAAGAAGTTTCACATACAAAAGTTAAGACTCATACTGAAATCTGCATGCTGCAAAAAATCACGAACTCAAATTACTCAGAAAATGATTGGATTTGTAGCTCTCTTCAAGACCAACATTTTTTGCTTTTAGATCACTCGATTTCGAATTCATATGAGAAAGTTATTATCAAAATCAAAAATCAAAAATCATGAAGAAAATTTTTGTACATCTCTTTTTTCAATTTTTCTTCTTAAATTAAATGGGAGAGAACGGAGAACGGAGAACTTTTAAAAGAATTCAAGATATGGTAAAACAGACCAACTAACTGCTGCCACATCACCATCCACGTGTGGACCGCGTGTGGCACATGTGGGCAGAGGGCTGGACGTGTGGCACACGTGGACACCTTGCTTGGCTTTTGGTCGAGTAAGCTCCTCCCGCGCTCGTCTCGCGTTATTCAACCGTATTCGGGCCTTCGAACTTCGATTTCAAATTCGTCTTCGAATTATGAATCATAACTCCCTCACAAACGACGAAGACTATAAAAATTTAACAAAAGGTTGAGAAATCATCTCGGAAAACGAAGACAAAGAGAACTCAACAAATGAGAACACAAAGTAGCATAGCATAGCTACATCGTTTAGACTCGAAACTTAATGAATGAATAACCGAAATGACCAAGACTCAATAAGGAATCAAATAAGATCATGTTCAAGTACAAAATATAAGAAACACAAACAAATAAATACAATGTCACACAAGTATGCCATATCTAAGCGATAGTCATAAAACATGCAAATCTACAATGTTTGTCAATACGATACCAATGCAAATGCATACTTAAATGAGTGTGAATCTGTTATACCAAATGTTTGCACAACGATGCAGAGACATACATGAATGAATTGTGTGTGTGTGCACTTACGCCTTGCAAGAGGAAAAAGAATCTTGATACCTTAGCATCCAAGAATGCGATATTCCCCTTGAAGACGATATTTGCACAAGATGTTGCTTTTTCACTTTTGAAGCTTATTTTCACCAAGAACCACCTAAGCAACAACTATTACAAATATAGAGAGTTTTGCAATAGAATCAAGCCAATACAAATCAAGGATCTTTCAAGCAATTTTAAAGAATTCAAAAAATAAGCTCCACAAACTGTGAGAGATACATCAAGATTTCCAATCTCTCTAATAATTCTTCTAAAATTGCTAGCATTTTAAATTCACTTGAAAGCAGAAACAAGTGTGTATGTGTGTGTGTGTGTGTGTGTGTGGATTTGCTTCAAACATATATAAAGGAGTAATTGGATCATTAACATGCAAACCATATCATCTTAAACTTTTCCATTCAAGGTCAAACCAATTATCATCCGGTATTTTTGCTTTAAAAGAATAGATTTCAACATATTAGCGTATGTATGCATGTGGCTCATCATTCTATTTCTGTTTTTCAACTCGAGCAATCACAATATTCAACTATACTCCTTTTAAGCTTTTTGAAGCTTTTTAATCAACGATTTTTTTATTGATTCTTTTCAACACTACTTTGATTTTTTTAACATAAACATATACACTTCATGACGGCTTTCACTCATCATAATGGTGTAGCTCTTTCCTACATTAGGCAACTGCACAACCAAAATGTGTAACCTTTTCATGAAGGAGCTCGTTGAGTTCTATATAGCTGCCGAAACAAAATGAATACTAACCAAAGGTCATATTTCATGTATGAGTCAAAAGACTACTAGGTGCATCCATAACTTACATATCTTCAAACTCAAATTACTCAACTAAACATATAAGAGAAGCAAAGTGTGCACTTTTGAAAACCAAATTTTAAGGCTTAAAAGCGCATGATCTAAAAGCAATACAAAGAGACTTACTTAAGATCATTACTTCTCCATAGAGTAGCTTTCAAAGAGTATAAGCTCGTAGTTTTCCAAAGTATGCCACTCATCAATCAAGTAAACATTCCATACATCATGTACAAGATAATTGTGAACAATTCACTAGATAATCTTTAGAGAGCAAATGTCAATGAGAACCATATGAATGCTATACTAGTTCTCTAATAAGACATGTTACATGATGTAGTGCAAGTATAGAGTTGAAAGATGAAAAATAAGTAAGCAAGCATTATGATATAGAAATACCTTAGCAAGCTTTTTCCATCAAATGCAAAGCCTTCACTCTTTTTATGAGCTCTCTTTGCTTGTTTGTCCTCATGACAACAAGTTGTTGGTGTGTCCTCCCAAGAGAATAAAGACTATACACTTCAACTCAAGCAAGTATACAAAAAACGACTTTCTCTAAAAGTCTTAACAAAAAAATTCACCAAATAGATTTCAAAATTCAACTTCTTTAAAGTTAATCAACAAATTTTGGCTACCATAATGAGAGTATGAGAATATTAGGTTCATGTATTAACTAAAGACACCAAGTTTGAAAACCAAACCAAGCATATTACAAATAGCCTAGCCAAGCATCAAACTTAGAACTTTTATCAAAACAAGAACAAAAAATATATATATTCTCATATGTGCTACTCAATCAGGTATGAGAACACTCACATTTGACCATAGTGGTCTTAGGTGAACCAACACAAGCAACATCATGATCATTACGCATGGCAATGTAAAATCTAGAAGATAAATCATCAACTATCTTCTTCATGAAAATATCACTCATATTAAACTCATCATTGTTGCCACACACAAATATTTCTTCAAGATTCTTCAAATGATCATGGTTAACACTCTTCTTTACCAACCTCTTCTCAACATTTTTCTTAACATGAATATTATTAACATGCACATCATTCTTTTCAACCCAAATCTTCCTAGTAGGTTTCTTCACATGAATATGATCAATATGCATATTTCTCAAAGCATCAAAGCTATTATCATATTTAGAAACTTTCAAAGAAGACTTATCAACTTCACAAGTATGCACATTATTCTTTTTAACCCAAACTTTCCTTGTTGATTTCTTTTCATTAACATGTTCATCATGCATAGTCTCTAATGCCCTAACATGTTTAGAAACAACCAAAGGAAATCTTTTCATCTCACTAGCTTACATCTCATTCCCTAGTTTGCATTGTCTAATATACTCATAGCATTTAGGTTTGATATACCCAACAACATTGCAAAAATGACAAACCGGGATAAACTTAGAGATGTTATGTCTAGCTCTAGACTTAAACTCATACTTAGAAGAATGATTAGGTAACTTTTTCATATTTTTATCCTGTTCCACATTTCTAAGTTTGCATTGCCTAACATATTCATAACACTTAGGCCTAATGTGACTAACCACATTACAATAATGACAAACCGGAATGAATTTACAAAAGTTACCTTTAGGGTGTGCATGCTTGGTTGAGAAGTTCATAGCTCTTATTGTCTTTGTCGTTGATCTTGGAAGGAATAGTAGTTAAGTCTTTCTTCTTTTTTGACTCTCTTGACTTTCTTGACTTGTTCTTGGTTGTAAGAGTCTTCTTAACTTCTTCTACAAAACTCAGGCCACTTATATCTCCATGATGCTTTCCAAGTTTTATGACTTCATCAAGCTTAATGGCTCCAATCTTCATGCCATTAATAGACACTTTAAGAGCTTTGACTTCATCTTTAAGCTCACACTTCTTTATCTTCATGATAGTTAAAGAGTTCTCTTTTTGCTTAATCTCTCCCTCCATAGCAAACAACTTCAGAGTAAAGTCTTCTTTTAAATCATCTAACTCTTGAGCACTTTCCTCCGTCTTTTAAAAACACTTTTCAATGGTCATTGCATGCTCATTGATGACTTCACTTTGCTTGCTCATCTTCTCCAAAGACATTCTCTTTTCATTGTCAAGAGCTTTAATTATCACTACCAAATTGGCATTGATCAACTTCAACTTGTTGTTCTCTTCATTCTTTTGTTGAAGGATCTTGTCATTGAAACTTATATAATCTTGATTTGAGGAATTTTCGAACTCTTCTTGATTAGAGGAGACTTCACTACATTCACTACTTGAAGAGTATTCACTTTCCTCATTACTCGAGGAGTCTTCACTACTATCCTCAAATCTTCCTTCATATATAGTCATGTGAGCAATGTAATTGCTAGTACATTCTCGATCATATCCAAGGACTCCTTTTCCTCTACTAAATCACTCACACTCATCCATGATTTATCATTTATGGCTCTAATATAGGCTTTCATAGCATTTCTCCAAAAGGTGTAGTTACCACTATTCAAGAGTGGAGGTCTGGCACTAAAGGCACCTTCTGGCATCTAATCACCCATAGCTCAAAAATACAACAAAACAAAACACAAACACTATAATATAAATCTATCTAATTACTTCTAAACACCCGCTCTGATACCAATTGAAATTCCCTTAACCACTTATAGTGTTAAATATACCTAGAGGGGGTGAATAGGTGTATGTCCAGATTTTCGCACTTCTTTTTCAATACAACAAAGTTGTAAGGGCCTCTATTTTGTGATTGGCTTATTTCATGACATACCACATTAGGGATGATTGTGTAATGGGTAGCTTAGGTCATCTTGATATTTATCAAGGCAAGCTTCCAAGCATCTCCATGACTTCAAGATCAAGAGCCTTAAAAGGTGTATCACTTAACCTTGATTCTTGAAGAGATTAGGTGCACACACACACTTGCATGCATTTTTATCTATCTTGCATTTGTTACCATGCATGTGTGTTTCATTGATTCGTGTATCGATGTCATTTAGCACAGACATACTTTCATTGCATTTATATGACTACATTTGTGTTTCTCTATCATCACACTTATGCATTTTCATATATTGCATATCTTTTGTGTGTCAAATGCTTGGTGATTATTCATGATGTTATCTATTCCCATGCATGTTATCTATTCACAACCACACTTGCACTTCATGTTAGTCTTAAGTGTGGCGTAATTCGTTTCCATTTGTGTGATCGGAAACGTCCGTGCTTGCACGATGGTATACATGTTTTAGCGCGATGATTGACCACTTGAGAAGGTCTCGTTCTTCTCTTGGATAAGTGATTAGATTTGGTTTGGTTATTTGGAGTAAATGTCTAGTTTCAAAATATTGGATTTCAATGATTTTCAAAACTAACCTTTGTATGGTTTTGTGACCATAACTTTTTATAAAAATATTGAAATTGAGTTTTGTAAAATCATAGACAAACTAGACACACATACCTTTCCAACAGTATATTATTCGTCATATTTCATGACCGTTTGGATTGGTTTTGAAATATCCAAAGTGACCACTAAAACAGGGCACCACAGCTGTTATCTGAATCTGACCATTGGTTACTCAAATGATCATAACTGTTTCTACAAACATTGAAATATCATTCCATAATTGGAGTAGAAAGTAAACTTCCATACATTCCCAACGATATACCATACGAGAGGTTTCAATGTCTTTTGGTCATGATTCGGTGCCCTCAAATATTGAGTTGTGCGTTAGGACGGAATTATGCGGCCCCTAACTGCAGAATTAGGGCGCAAAATTGAAACCAGTATATCTGGTTGATTTTCTGCGCCCTTGATTCTGCGGGCATTGTCAGCAGAATGAGGACACAAAATTTCCCCTTTTTTGGACATTTTTCAAAAACGTCGTCACTTCATCTAAGGTTTATATATATTCATCTTCTTCTTCCTTTGGCCAACCTAGGACTCCAAAATTCACATTTTAGAGAGAGGAAGAGTTCCCCTAGATAAAGAAGCTCCAAGAAGTGTTCTTTAACTCTCCAAACCCAAAACCTATGTGCATCTAACTTCTTTCATGCATTAATCTTCCATGGGTCTTCATCATTCTTGACTTGGTAAGTAAGAACAATCATTTCATCTTTGTTTATTGTTCTTAAAGTCCAAGAGTTCGTTTATATTGCATATGTTTTATAGAAATCTTTTATTGAATGCATTTATTGATAAATGATGACATGATTGGGTTTGTATTTTGATAGCTTTATTGGTTATGTCATTTTTGCCTAAAAAGCTAAGTCATAAACATTCTTGTGTGATTTATTGTTGACTAGGTTGATAGATTGTCTTTTAATCAATTAGTTAAGCTTTTGAATGTTTATGTGTTGTTGTGTTGACAATTAGGTTGTTAGAAAATCTCTACACACCTAGTTGAGAGAGAAGCTCTTCAAGCTTCATTGATTGACTCTTTAATCCTCACTCATATGCATTTAAGTAATTAATCATTTATGATTCTTTATAAAACATATCCATTGTTTGTTAAGAACAAAAATTCATTTCATTAATTGTTCTTTGGTTGTTTAACTTCATTAAATGCATATATTTGAAGTTGTGGAGATTGTTTGAGGATTAGTTCATAACTAGGATTGTTGTGTATTCATTACCACATCTAGTTAAGCATCTAGTGTTTAGTCTAGCACTATTTGCATTTGTGTATCATTATTGTCATATTCACTTAGACTTTTAATTCTCTTCATAGAGTCAAAGTCTTATGGCTTCTAGATGAAGTTGCACAAGCATTGTACTAGCTCCTCTATAAAAAGGCATGTGGATGGATTAGAAGGTGCTCACGCTAATAATAGTGGATGGTGGAGATCACTTGAGGATGTAACCTTCTCTTCATATAGAGGTTGTCTAGGGTTGGTCTAGGCTCGCTATAAAAGGTCTGCGAGTAGTGGTGGTGGGTTAGTAACCAAGAATGGTTGACGTCAACCTAGGTTGTAAACATCATTACATATAGTGGATTCGAGGATTAAGTGTGGCTAGCTGAATAGCTCGTGGTTTTTCCTTGTTGAAGGTTTCCATGTAAAAAACAAGTGTTCTTTACTTTCCGCATTTTTACTTGATTTATTTTGTTGTGTATTTGGCTTTTTATATGTTAATATTGACTGATCGAAAAATTGGTAATAATCGATTAACAACCCATTCACCCCCACCCCCCTCCTAGGTTGTATTAGACGCATGTATAATATATTTTCAATGTTCACAATTTGAAAGCTTAACAAGTATATTACTATAACAAGTCAATATGAATATGTTTGAGCAAGTGTTATAAGCAATACAAGTTAATATCAAATAAAGAAACTTAAAAGCAAAAATCAACTCAAATGATTTTTACGTGGCAAAATCTCAAAGAGGAAACGTCCACGGGTTGATACCACAACCACCGACAAACCGCAATTCACTATGACGAAAAGGAGATACACACTCAAAAAGCAATCAACACTTGATAAACTCCGTAAGCTATCATCTCCTAGTCTACCCTCAAGCCTAGTGAATCACTTTGCTTACTTCTTATCCAAGATGTGACCTACTAGGAAGCAACTTCCTATACAAGACGCTCATGTCTCTAAAAAGCTTTCGTGCTTGCCTATCCAGATCCTCTTGATCCTAGACAAGACTTCTCGCTTAGTTATCCAAATCTCCTTGATCATAACTAAGACTCCTTACTTGACTATCCGAACCACATGTCCTAGTCAAGTCTTCTTGCTCTAAACAAAGCTTCACTCACTTTGAAAGAGACTTCAACCTTATACAAGGCAAAATGATCTAAGTGATGCAAATGATGCAAACATAATCAAATAGAGCAAGTAGATCACACAAACTCTATGAACATGCAATTAGAGAAACTAGATTAGGCTTTCAATAATCAATCACAAAGATATCTAGAAACCTAAGCATGTGAATCAAACAAGAACTAAATTAGAATAATAGAGATTACAATCAAAATATCCTAGTTCTTAGAACATATGACTAAACCTAGAAATCAACAATCAAGCTCAAGAACACAAAGTATTTCTAGAATCAAGTTCATGTTCTTCAAGTTTATCAAAAAGATGTTCATATGAAATCACAAATGATAAACTCGAAAATCAATCAAACAGGTCTAAAATTGGAATCAAAAGCATTCTAAACACTTTTCATCAATCAATAAAGTAGATCTATGAAGTTGATCATAAGAAAAATGTAGAGAAGATAATTACCATACAAAAAGATGTTCCACGAACTGAAATCAAATGACTGCGTTAAACTTGGACATCTTTTGAACTTGAAAATGCTTGGGACTTGTTCCTCCCCTCAAGATAAACCATTTTTGTTTTTGAATCACTCAATTGGAATTGAAATGAGAGAGATATCACAAAATGAGAATTGTAGAAGTTGTAAACATTTCTGCAGAATTTTCGAATATAAATGGAGGGAAAAGAGATGGAGAAGAGAAGGAATTCTACCACCTATGAGGCCTTTGCCACCTCAATTCCCCATGGGAGGCACGTGAGCCTCACGGAGAGGTGGGCTTCCCATGAGGCTCACACGCTCTCATGCCTCGTCACAAGAAGATGGCGCAAAATGACCTTTGGCCAATAGCCTCTTTCGCGCTCCTCTCGCGTTCTTCAACCGTTCTTCGACCTCCAAACTCTGAATTCGAATCCATTTTTAGATTACGAACCATGACTCCCTCACACATAAGGAAGAAAATGAAACTTTAACAAAATGTTATGAATTTGACTCTATACACAACGAAGAAGACAACACATCATATGAGAACGTAAAATAGCGTAGCTTCTTAGTTTGAACTCGAACCCTAATGAGTGAGTAACCAAAACGACCGGAACTCAATAAGAAATCATATGAGATCATGTTCAAGTCCAAAACTAAAGAAATACAAACAAATGAACACAAAGTCACACAAGTATGTCATTTCCTAGAGATAGTCCTAGAACATGCAATTATACAATGTTTGTCAAATTGAGACTAATGCATGTGCATTCTTCAACAAGTGTGTGAATGTGTTATACCAAATGAGCACAACGATGCAGGGACACATATGAATGCAATGTGTGTGTGCGCGTTGCAAAAAGAAAAAGTATCTCGATACCTTAGCATCCAAATAAGTGTTTTTCCTCTTAAAGATGAACTTTGCATGTGATGTTGCTTTTCTTCTTTAAAGCTCGATCTAATCACAAATCACCTAAGCAACTAAGCAACTAAGCAAGTAAGCAATACAAACAAAGAGTATTTTGTTATAGAATCAAGCCAACACAAATCTAAAACCTACAAAATTGGACAAGCAAATGAAAAATACAAAGAGCTTTTTGTTATAGTTTTATTACAAAATAGACAAGTTTATAACTGTTACTTCATATCAATATAGCCATTTTTTTTTTTTGTCGATTGTCATATATACATTTCAAAGGTAAATTGCACAAAACAATCAAACCAAATACAACTACTATGAGGTAGTAAGTCTATTATGTAGTCGCCCTTACGGGCGTAGCTCAACTGGTTGATGGACGAGCTTGGGGCTTGGGCAAATGATTCCCAAGTCAGCAGCTCGAATTCTACCAATAGAAAAAAACTTTAAAAAAATATTTGGTGTGGATAGATGGATAGATAATGTCAAAAAAAAAAAAAAAAAAAAAAAAGGTCTATTAGTTAGTCCATGTTTTCAAAAGTATAGTTAAATGGTAAGTCAAATGGGGAAAATAGCAATGGTAAATTGATGAGGTATATTCTTTGTTAAAAACATCAAATCCATAAATAAATAAAAAGGCAATGATGAAGTCAATAACTCAAAGAAATAAGAATTGATTACTAAAATAATTTATTTATAAATAAACCAATATTAAAGAAATAAATATTGATAGATATCAAACAACCATGAATACCTCAAGTACAATGCTTTCTTGTGTATTAAAAATATGATAATCAAGACCAGTAGAGGACTCAATATTAATGGTGGCAAGTTCAGCACTTTCAACTGCTTCATGATCTTTAAAAATAAAAAGAATAAATTGCGCACTATTGAATATAGTAATAAAGTATTCAAAAAGCTTATTAAAGTTTATTATATACCTTCAAATGGTTTTCTCAATTGCTAATTTCATCTCCCTTTGTTTGCCCTTCTTATTTCGAATAATTTGCTCAATTTTGGATTGCTTTCGCTTATAAAAAGGACGACATTTACTTCTAACCACTCATGGAATAAGAATGTTACTGTTATGAACTAAACAGTCTAGAAGGGGTGAATAGGTTGATTGTTACAATCTCACTTGGTGAATGCCTGTTGACTGAGTCATCTCATGCTACAACTGGCAAGCAACCGTATTGACCAAGTTTGATGCATGTTTTGAGTCTAGTTTCAGTAGGAGTCTACTTGAGTTTGAGTCTTTGATTTTATTTTTTTCGTTGTTTGCATTTCAAGTTGAGGATAATGAATGTGATTTTTCCTATTTTTTCTCACTTTTGTTATTTCAAAGTTGTATTTAACTTTTACCAAGTCTGGAAATAAAGGCACTGCATATTATTATTTGTCTCAGCATTGACAATTGGGAGGAGTTAACCTCTAGGTGTGTTAGCAAAAAAAATTAAATTATTAAAAGTTGTGAGAGAGTATCATTGATGCTCAATTACTATACTTTTTCAAGCCTTTTGTCGAACACTTGATGAGCATAAAATTTAACCTTCAAAATGTGTGTTAATAAAATAACAACTATCACTTATAAGCACAATTCACCACTATTAGTCTACAACCAAAAACATGTACATGTAAACAAATACTAAACAATTGAAGCATACATGTAACAAGTAAATCACAACTGAAATGATCTTGTATTGTTTGTCTCCTCTTTTACCCAATACACAAATGTATTCCTTTTACAAAATATTCAACAAAGTACAAATATACAAGTTGTATTCAATTTACACAAAGTTCTACTAATCACAAATTTTCAACTTGAATTCAATTCACAAAATATTCAATTAATCAAAAATATACATTTCATACGAGTTTAAGTTTGAGAAATTGAACACAAGGATTTATGTGGTAAAATCTCAATCTGAAGGAAACATCCACAAGTCAAATCCATGACAACAACAACACTGTCCAGTAGTTGAATAATGTGTACACCCTCAAGCGATTAAATCCATGACCTACTCCTATTGGCACGTCCCACACTACTCTACCCTTGAGCCTTTTACTAATGGAAGCTTGTAGGCACTCAACCTACATTAATCTAAATCTTATTGAGATTTTAAATCTTTTACATGGTATGATCTAAATGTTCATGACAAACACGCAATATAGAATGCAAGGCCAACATCTTATGTAAACTATACGCATTTAAGTACAAATCAAATGATAATCTAGTTTAGAGTAAAGCTAGATACATATTGTTAAGCACAAAACAAAAGATAACTAGCTTTAATCAAAGTGGATTCACCAATCCATGTTATGTAGGTCAAACATAAACATAAATTAAAGTGATAAACCAAGGAATCATGCAAACAAATCAAGTAAACATGAAAGCACAAAAGATACATTGATTAGTGAAGAAAATGCTCACAAAATAGAGTGAAATCACTCTAATAACTAGATATTAGATTCTGAAATTGATTGGGCTTGAAACTAATTTGAATCTTGAGTCTCTCACTTTTTGAATTACTCGATTTGGCTTAGAAACGAAGGAGAAACTCAATTTGAAAATTGGTGCGCAGGGTTGGATTTATAGGCGAGCGATGACCATTGACGTAGCCTACCCCACGCCAAAAGAGGTTGCCTACGCACCCTAGCTCTTGGAGATGACTAGCCCACGCCAAGGCCAAGTAGCTTATGTAAGCAACAGGCTATGTTTAGTGTGGCCTACCGCATGTCAAGGCCGATTTTGTGGGGACATCATAGTTGGGTAGGGTATTAGGCGACGAAATTTTAACCAATTTCATGGGGACATCATAGTTGCGCAGGGTATTAGGCGACAAAATTTTGAGTTTTGTTTAGCCGACGAATGTATTTCGTCGATAGAGATATTAGAACTTTAAAAATTAATTCGTCATCCAGACACCCCATCGTCGCACCCTTGATAATAATGAAAATTAATTGTCATTAAGAGGAATTGAAATTGCAACCTCATATCAAAGTAGTAAACCTTTACCGCCTGACTACAACACTTGATTTGTTAACAATTGCACAATATTTATATATAACATATATGAGTTGTTAAAATATATATATATATATATATAATAAAATAAAAACTTGTTAGATAAATTTAAATTTATTCAACGAATCAAAAATCTAATTTGAATGACAAACATATATTGAAAATTATTTATTGGATTGCAAATCGGGTTTGGTGATAATGTTTTTTTTTTTTTTTTCAATTTCTGTTATTTAATTAAATGATCAATACCTCAAAGTGGTAATTAATTGAGATGGTGCTAATCAAGAATGTTATAAGAGTTAATTAATTAAAAATTAAGGAAATATTAGTTTAATGATGACCAGCTGCAGAGAAGATGCCACACCCTAAACCTAGGAAATGGAAATCTATTAGATAAGACCTTTTTATATATATATATATATAAGTGTATAATATATATTTTCTTTAATCAAAGTTTTATGTACCGGGCGTCCATTACAAATCAGTTTGGTGGTGGTGGATTTATCCAAAAAATTTGATTTCAATTAATTAACTTTTAATATTTTTTAGCATATATATTTTTTTATTGTTAATCAACTTTTCCCTTCAAATACAATGTTTGTTGGGAAAAATATCTGTTAACTTTTCCCTGCGAATTTTGAGTTTTCACCCAAATCTTCTTGACAATTTACCTTACATGATTATCATTATCACGCACAAAATTCAAAGTGTTATCATGCAAGAAACATTCATAAAAGATTTTCTCATCTCACTAACATGCATCTCATTCCCTAGTTTGCACTGTCTAATATACTCATGGCATCTAGATTTAGTATGCACTATAACATTTCAAAAATGGCAAACCGAAATACATATGAATATGTTACTATTTAGGTGAGAGTGTACCGACTGTGAAGGTTCCTTACTCTTCTTGATTTTGCACTTGACCTTGGAAGATTGGACTTTAAAATCCTTTTGTTCCTTAGTGACTTGCCTTTAGTTGTAGGAGACTCAACTTGCTCATCTACAATGCTTAAGTCGCTTGAATCTTCATGAAGATTACCAAGCTCTTTGGCCTTCATGATTGCCAAATCCTCTTCCTTTCCTTTGATAGTATCCTTCAAGGAAAAAAAACAAATTATTAGCAAAATCACTCATTAAACTATCTAACACAATAGTATCTTCAACCATCTTCTTTTCTAGACATTTAATTACATCATTCTTCACTTTAGCTTCCTTCAAAGTTTTATCTCTTTCCTTCTCAAGAGTTTGAACTCTTGCCATCAAGTTAAAGTTGGAGGTCTTTCATTGGCATTGAGTTGCAAAGTCAAGTAATCATGTCTAGCTTGATTATCCCCCGGAAAAACTTCTTCTTCTTTGCTTTTGTCACTAAAATTCTTTTCAAGCTTATCAACAAAATTGTTAGCAGACAAATGAAATGTAAAGCAAGAAGAGCCTTTTTCACAAATAGCTTGAAATCCATTCCATACCTCTTTTTCCATATTTGAATCTTTATTAAGAAAAAGGTGTTTCAAAACTTACACCACTATGAATGGCAAAAATATAAAGTTTCAACTTCTCTAAATAAACCTCAGTCATACTTCATGAATATATTAGTTTGAAGAAACTACTCCATCAAATATAAGACTCAGAGAAGAGGAACATTTCTTGACAATCTAACCAAGATTGCTCATCACTAGACTTAATGATGTCTTTCATGAGCATTTTCTACAAAACAAATTTTTCCCAATCAACAAAGGAGCACAACCATTACAAACAATTTTAGACTAAAGGTTGTTATCCATAGTTAGTAAATAACCTTGTAGATCCCGAATCATAATAATTACTTTAAATGAACCCGATCTGATACTAATTGAAATACCTACAAGGTTATACTAAACAACCTAGAAAGGGGGTAAATAGGTTGACACTTTAATTTTAAAACTCTTTCGAGACTTTTGTCAAAACCTTAGTGAGCATACAAATTAACCTTTAACGTGATTGTTATGAGAAAACAATTATCACTAGTATGCTCAATTTACCACCCTTAGTCTATAAAACATATACCAAGAAACAATGTATCTCATATACAGGTATATTCAATAATGAGCAAATTCCACAAGTTGTACTTTGAATATTACAATGTAAGTACACTAAGTAGAACTCTACAACTTGCTAGTGAAGAAATTATATTAAAACTAAAACAAAGAATACTTGTATTCCCAATTATGTCCAATATGTACAAGTACTAATCAATATATAACTATACACAAATAAGTCAATATACAAAAGATTATATTTACAACTTTGATCAATATGATGTGCTTACATCTCACACTTAGCAAAACCTTGTTTACAAATACATCTTCAATGAAGATTATGAAACAAGATTAAAACATACACATATACAAATATGAAAGATAATGATAGGAAGAATTAACACAAGAGATATTTTTACATGGTAAAACCTCCAACCATTTGGTACTATATATATATTGGATGATAGATTAGAAATTCCTCAAAAGTGACCAACTCATGATCTACTTCCTATTGGAGTCTATGTCTATCCAACCCTATTGGTAGAGGAACCACTTTCTATTGGTGTTTATGTCTACACAACACCGTTGATAGATTAGAAATTCCTCATGAGTGAATACACATCCCATGCAACACTCTCTATTGGAGTATATGTCTTTCCAACATCCCGGGCCTACCAATGTCATAGCCAACTCCCTATCCAAGGCACCCTAGCCTCTAGAGAGCCTCCTTTGTATAGCTATTCGGACCTTCCCGATCCTAGTCATGACTTCTTGCTTAGTTATCCGGACTTCTTGTTCTAACCAAGACTTCCTTGCTTAACTATCTTGACCACTTATCCTAGTCAAGACTTCATGCCTTTTACAAGAACTTCCTCAGTGTGATCAATGAATGCAAATGATGCAAACAAGCACTTCAACATAGAACATGTGATCAATATATTCCATGGAAACTAAACTTAGTCATGTGAGCACACAAGTCAAAATAGTCTAGTTACAAAACACATGAATTAAAACTTAGAGCATGTGAAACACTTAACACATGTGATTCCTAGTTTCATTCACAAAGCTAACACTTGAATAAATCATATACATAAAGCACATATTCAAGAAATTAGAAACATACACAAAAATGCTAGAATCACAAGATATGATCAATGAATTTTCTAACAAGTATTTAGAGCAAGTATATATATAATAATCAATTAAATCCTAGCTAGCTCTAAATACAAAATCAAATGTGCTAATCCTAGATTTATTTAACTAATGGATCCTAGCACATGTTAAGGCTATCAATAATGAAATAGGTCAATCAAAACACAAATATCCCTAGAGATCAAGCTAGTCACAATACAACTCATAAATATGTGAAAACCTAGAATCCTAGAAAACTAGTACACATTTAAATCTCTAATTAGACTAGATTAGCTTATGATTTGAAGCTATCTTTCTCAATAGCTTTCATCATAGTAACACATACATATAGAAGAATAAAACTCAAGGTAATTAAAGACTTAAAAGATAAAAACACAAAGCTTAGATCAATACCTATGGAATCCCGTGAAGTTTCGGTTTTGAGTGTAGACCACCACAAAAATCGATCAAATGGCTACAAACTCACTTGGAGAAGGTAGGAGACTTGATTACGAGGATTTTCCAACTTTAATCACTCAAATTGGATAAGAAATGAGAAAGTTATGGTGTTTGGAAGTTGGAAAAGTTGGAGAGAAAATTTTACACTTCTCTTTTTTCAAATTTTCTTCTTTAAATGAAATGGGATGGAAAAGAGCCAATTAAGTGGCCAACCGGAGGAGGCCACCTCACCAATCCCGTGGAAGTGGGTAAGCCTCACAGGGGCAGAGGACCTCCGTTCCCGTGAGGTTCACGTGCTTTCACAGGAAAGGTGAAGTTGGTCGTTGCACACCTCACTTGTTCTTCAGCCATATTCTGGCCTCCGAACTTCGAATTCAAATCCATCTTCAGATTACGAACCATGAATCCCTTACGCAAAAGGATGACTATGAAACTTTGACAAAAGGTTGTGAATTCGACTCGATACACGACGACGAAGACAACGCATTGTAAGAGAACGTAAAGTAGCGTAGCTTCCTAGTTTGGACTCGAAAACTAATGAATGAGTAACCGAAACAACCAGAACTCAATAAGTAATCATATGAGAACATATTCAAGTCCAAAACAATAAAACAAAAACAAATAAACACAATGTCACACAAGTATGCCATTTCCTAGAAATAGTCCTAGAATATGCAATTTTTTAATGTTTGTCAAATTAAATCTAATGCATCTGCACACTTCAACAAATGTGTGAATGTGTTATACCATATGAATGCAATGTGGGTGTGCATAAACGCCTTGCAAGAGGAATGAGGTCTAAATATACCTTTGATGCTTTCTCCTCTTAAAGGCTTCACTTTGCTTGATGTGTTGTCCAATTTCTTTGAAGTTTGATAAACCATAAATTCTAGACAACTAATCAATACAAAGAAAATATCGTTTTGATATAGAATAATGTCAACACAACTCAAAATTCTAACAAACTTGTCGTGGAAACTCAACGCTCGCCATGGCAACTCAACTAGCCGTAATAACTGAGCTCGCCGAAAGATCTTCAGCAAGGCACATCGGCCAACTCTTCAGCAAAACACCTCGGCCAACTATTCAGCTTAGCACCTCAATCAACTATTCAACTAAGCACATCGGCTAGCTCTTTAGGTCTTCAGCTCTTCAACATAATAAGAA
Organism: Acer negundo; assembly: GCA_035582765.1. Lineage (NCBI taxonomy): Eukaryota > Viridiplantae > Streptophyta > Magnoliopsida > Sapindales > Sapindaceae > Acer > Acer negundo. The sequence goes on along the minus strand of CM069241.1, from coordinate 30,523,496 downwards.
CTTGGATTCCTAACACAAACCTTGATACACCATATCATTCTATCATTGTGATAAATACGGAATCTCGCATTTATCTCTCCAAATCAAGTTTCAACAAGGAAACACAATCATAATCTCTCAGAGACTCCTAATAGGAAATAATCTCAAGAATCACAAAGATTGACTCCAACAAGGAAAGAGATCTCTTAAACACATGTGAATCGCCAAAATACAATCCTCCTAAGATCTCACTAGGGTTGGCAATGGATCGGATTGGGTATGGATATCTCAATATCCATCCCCGTATCCGTTTGAGATATATATCTCCATCCCCATTTCTAAGTGAATGGGACGGATTCGGATAATTCGTTAATCAAGATAGAGATATTCATTCCCGCTCCATTTATATCCATATCCGTATCCGATGAAAATACTTTAATTTTTTTATAGTGTACGAGAGAAAAATATAACTAACATATGTAACAGTACATTTTATCATATTTAAAAAGAAACAAATACATCCAATAAAGTTCAAATATAAAAATTAATAATAACTTATATAATTCGAATTAATAATTACATAATAAATTTTTATATTCAAAATTCTAACAAACTTGGTGTGGCAACTCAACGCTCGCCATGGCAACTCAACTAGCCGTAATAACTGAGCTCACCGAAAGATCTTCAGCAAAGCACATCGGCTAGCTCTTCAACAAAGCACATCGGCCAACTCTTCAGCTTAGCACCTCAATCAACTATTCAACTAAGCACATCGGCTAGGTTTTTAGGTCTCCAGCTCTTCAACTTAATAAGAACTTGGATTCCTAGCACAAACCTTGATACACCATATCATTCTATCATTGTGATAAATACGGAATCTCGCATTTATCTCTCCAAATCAAGTTTCAACAAGGAAACACAATCATAATCTCTCAGAGACTCTTAATAGGAAATAATCTCAAGAATCACAAAGATTGACTCCAACAAGGAAAGAGATCTCTTAAACAGATGTGAATCGCCAAAATACAATCCTCATAAGATCTCACTAGGGTTGGCAATGGATCGGATTGGGTATGGATATCCCAATATCCATCCCCGTATCCGTTTGAAATATATATCTCCATTCCCATTTCTAAGTGAGCGGAAAGGATTCGGATAATTCGTTAATCAAGATAGAGATATACATTCCTGCTCCATTTATATCCATATCCGATGAAAATATTTTAATATTTTTATAGTTTACGAGAGAAAAATATAACTAACATATGTAACAGTACATTTTATCATATTTAAAGAGAAACAAATACATCCAATAAAGTTCAAATATAAAAATTAATAATAACTTATATAATTCGAATTAATAATTACATAATAAATTTTTATATTTTTAAAATATTAAAATCTATAATGGATCCAGATAGAGATGGATATCCATATATGATATCCATCCCCATCCTCATCCCCGAAAATAAAATGGATATTAGGATGACATCCATCATCGCTCCTTCCCCAAAATAATAGTATCCATCCCTATTTTAAACGAAGTGAATTCTTACGGATATCCGTATCCGTGGATAATTTTGCCATCCCTAGATCTAACCAAGATACGATCCTCATAGGATCTCTTTAGATCTTTGCTTGCATAACACGAACTAGGACAACACCCATATTCATATATAAATACATGTGCCAAAAAATGATGAGGAGAGAGTAATACGACATTAGATAAAAGGCATTAAACTTGTAATTATAATCATCTTTTACATATTGGAATCTATTTTTCTGTCATTACGATGACCATGATTTTTTCCCTGCCTTAGGGTTTTCCGCGTACAAATTATAGTGTTATTATTGCTTTTATTTATTTTATTCATCATACATTATATTCACATATAGGAAGGTATTTCAATTATAAGCTTCTCAACCAATCTAAGCATCAACTTACCTACATGTCATTATTGGCAACTAATTCGCCTATGATCCAAAAATCACCGTCAACAACTACAACATCAATTTCAGTGCATGAGATTGTGATGTATTAGAATTCATCAAAAGCAATGATAGATAATATTAAAATAAAATGAATTTCTTTAGAAATTTAATTAGATTTAATATTATAATATGGATTATCTTTTCAATAACAGTGTCAAAAGATAACAAAAATAATTTTGAAACAAATGAAGTATGTTTAGAATTTTATATATATGGTAGTAAAAAAAAAAAAAAAAAAAAAAAAGTAACAACAACCAAACAAACACAAAAATCAAGGGGGAAAACAGCCCCAAACAAGTAGTGGCACGCAAGCCATAAAAAAAGAAACAGAAAGCATCATGAAAAACAAAGCATCATGAAAAACGAAAAGACTTCAAACTCATGCAGTCATTGCTAATTAATGAGGAACAGAACGGCTGGGTGGAGAACCACCAAGAATCTACCTATGTTTAGAATTTTATATATATGGTAAAAAAAAAAAAAAAAAAGTAACAACAACCAAACAAACACAAAAATCAAGGGGGAAAACAGCCCCAAACAAGTAGTGGCACGCAAGCCATAAAAAAAGAAACAGAAAGCATCATAAAAAACAAAGCATCATGAAAAACGAAAAGACTTCAAACTCATGCAGTCATTGCTAATTAATGAGGAACAGAATGGCGGGGTGGAGAACCACCAAGAATCTGCCTCCAGCTCCAAAGCTTGTTTAGACAGAGCATACACAACCTGATTCCCTCCCTAAAATATAGAACACCTGAAAATCCATCTACGAAATCTAGAAGATACGATGTTGCCACGCCTGACGAACTCGCGAAAGAACCTGCTCAGAGCGAGAAAAGAGTAGTTGAACCACATAAGAATAATCACTCTCAAACCAGATCTGACGCCACCCATACTTCCAAGCAAATTTAATGGCCAGAGAAGCCGCAAGAAGCTTAACCTCAAACGCAAACGCCTACCCAAAAAGGGATAGCAAAATAACCATTCACAAAAACCCGACAATTACTGAAGACTCCCCCACAATTTTCAACTACCGGAGAACTCAAGGCAGCACCATCGGTGTTGACTTTGATCCAACCAGGAGACGAAGGCAACCAAATCACATTCTTGATAACTAGGGCCCTAGCAAAACAACCACAAAAATTGAACCGCCAAATAATCATAAGATCATCCACACAAGTATGTATACAACAAATCTTTAAGCAATTAGCATCAGAAAGCTCACGCCAAACCAGAGAAAGAGCGTATCTGAAATCCACCGATTAACCTTCAAAGATCCACTAATTACGGGCAAACCACACTCCAAACCACTAGAAGGATAGCGGCCTTCCACAAGACCCTAATCTGATCACTAAACGAAACCAACATGGCCTACAAAAAAAATAAATAAATAAATAAATAAATAATTCCAAGAGTTAGCAGAAACACGCCGTTGTAAAGCCGAGAAAACAATCTCCCAAAGAGCGGCCGCTAAGAGGCACGAGAGGAAAAGATGATCAGCCGACTCACTACTAACCCCACAAACACTACACCGGGAAGCCAACTGAAAGTCAGACCTACATAAACGATCCTTCGTGGGGAGCATGTTCAACAAAAGACGCAGTCTTACAAGAAACTCGACCATCCCGAGAATGAGCCCAAACCAAAGAGTTCGTGATAGGAGCAATCGCAATCTAACCAATCCAAAAACAAAAGATATAGGAAGTGGGCTCGGAAACAATCGTCAAGAACCCACCTACCATCCTGAATAAAATCAAAGACCCTCACTCGGAGAGGACTAGCCAAGTAATCTAGAATCCCTAAAAGCTCCAATACAGGAACCCCCAACCAATTATCGCGCTAAAAATCCAGTTGAGAGTTTTCGCCAATAAGACAAATACATTCCTTAAGAAGAATAGAATAGTTAGCCCGAAGAGAGGACTATATCCAAGAAGTGACATACCCTCCCTAAGGTTTCTAAAGCTACCTGAGATACCTCTCCTAAAGAAACAAGTAAGCACAATCATCAAAAGTCATAAACTTTCGAGTGAACTTTCTTAAAAGAGATTCATTCAGCAACCCGAGGTCTTTCAAACCAAGGCCTCCTTAAAAGTAAGGCCTACACAATAACAATCCCAAACAACCCAGACCAATGTTGAAGTAAGAAGTGTACCAACAGTCGCCGCACATTAAGTCATTAACATAATCCTTAAATTAATCTGAGTTTGTGTACCGAGTGATATAAACTAAAATGTTCGCTAAAAAGTTGATAACAATAAATTTTAGCTTAGTATTTTGATTAAATGGATTATAGTGGACATACTAATTAGTTAAGTTGGTGAAACCTTTTATAATTGTTTAACGGAAGGAAAGATCGAAGATGCAACTTTTTATAATTTTAAAATTTTGGGATCAATACCATTTCAATGGTTTAGATCAAACATATTTTTACATTAAAACTTCATTACAAAAGTATTCTAATTAACCTGGTTAGATCGCAACATAACTCGATTAAAATTGCGAACCATTGAGGTATATGATGTGATCATGATTATGATATCGTACTGATATCCTTGATTAAACCTTTCCATAAAAATTTGTTTGGAGAAAGAGTAGCTGTGGTTAGAGATAACAAAAGGAAAAAGAAATTGCTGTTGTATTTTCGATTGTTTCTCTATCGTTCTTCACTTGTCTGTTACCCTAAATTTTACGGGTTAAAACAAATCCAAAACTAATTACAAAAACCAGGTTAGCCAAAGGACCCAAAACCAGTTAGAAAGTTGAAAACCCAAAAATCCAATAAGGTCGAAAATGGAGAAAACCAAACCAATAACTTGCTCACCTGGTTCTAAGTAAGGTGAGACTCTAACCCATTATCCATCATTAATGCAAATAGGAATGTGTAAGACTACTCAACAAACCAAATCATGGTCAACACAGTTCTATTATTACTTGATATATGTTTCAGAAGATGAAAATAGAATTTAAACAAATCTTATAATTCCGATAATAAAAGACAAAATAGATAAAATGAAGGAAATGAAAAATAATACAGTAATTTTAATGAACCCTTTCAATTGACAACTCACCAGGGACATTTTTGCCTAGATCAAACTGGTTTTCTGTTCCGTATGTCACAATCCAACATAAAATGTGATAAAACCTGAACTTAAAAACAAAAAACACATCAATACTTGATAAATTACCTGAACTAATTTTCAAATGGTTCGAAGAATATCATTGCATGTACCATGTGGACATAATCCCCTAGAAAAGCATAACGAAAACCTCTCTCGACTTCAGGTTCCGAAAAATGTCTTTCTGGTGTATGGGTTATTCTGCTTTTACAGGGAAAGATGTAAATATGTTTATAACCTACATCTCATGACGATGAATTTCTACAAAAGAATGTCAATCCTAAGCATTATATGACCAAAAATGAAATCACAAGATCATTGCTCCTGCCATCTGAACTAGATCTCATCTATCACAAAGATAAATTTATCTAGCGTTCTGCTACCTACGCCTAAGCCTTATGCCTTAATTTGTTGAAAAGAGCACCCAGTTCAGCTAACCATGCAAGTTCCATTCAACTTCTTGACCCTATTTTTCCATGTAAAGCATTATGCATGGATACAATTCAGCAATCACAGTCATCTGAATCCAATAGCTTGAAGCTCCTTGACAATGATAGGCTATGTTGTGCAACTCCCTGTTATATTGGAAAGTGATATGATATCTAATATTCAGTCATATAAATAAGATTTTCATTTAAAATGATATAGAAAACAAGAGTTGGTTCGCCAGATAACGCCTTAGTTCTAGTGACCAATATGCAGCAACAAATTACACCATTAAGGTCATGTCTGGTGTTCAGGATTTTTACTAGACTGGACTATATGTTAAAATAATTCAGTTTAAGGTTTGATATTGAACTAATAGGATTAAAGATCGTATATTGGTATCCAAATCTAGGTTAATCCAACCTCATCCAGATCAATCCAATCTAGTCTCGTGTCTCAAACATGGTTTAGAGATACTTTCATGAAATCATCCAAGGATAATCAGCCTTTAGTTGTATGGTAAATGATAGAAGCACACTTCAAAATAAAGATTAGACAAGCTTTGCACCAATCATTATTTTAATTTATTTTAAATATTAAAAAAATTAGTTTTTGCGGAGAAGTAGGGAGGTCAGAAGCGGGGATGGATAGAGAAGGGTAGATAAAAGTAAAAGTAACCAAACTCAAGGGAAATCATTCAAAATTAAATAAGATGCAGGGTTTACCTAGCTTCACTGATTCATAACTGATGCAACACTGTTTCGACTCTTGAACTTTTCTTTCCATGACTTCCACGCATTCCTGACTTTGACCAACTGATCATCTGGTATGCTTGTGTGCTCATCCAACTTTTCAACCCATTCCTTCCAGGGAGATTTTGAAGAGTCCAAGAATTTTGAAACTTCCGGCAGCATTACGGATGCATAAAACTCATCAACGGTCTTAAGGATTTCCTCTGATTCAACTATTGTCAGCATTTCAGGTCTGGTTACTTCACAAGGTCTTTTTCTCAACGAGAAACTGTTTCCCCTCAAAAATAAAACTTCAGATGGAGCCAAGGGTACAACAATCCTAGAGAACTTTTCCAGCGACAATGTTAGGATATCTCGTGGAAGTAAATTGCGCTTTACTGCCACAGCAGTCCCAACCATTTTACGGATCTAGGGTGCATATGATGATTGAGGGTATATAATTAGTAAGTGAACATAATGAAAACAGCACGGATTATGAAACCAAATAATTTTCTGGAATAATGCTTGAAAACATTACCTGATGGAGCATGAAAGACTCTCCCCATATAGAAATTTCAACAAAATCATATCCACGTATTTGCTCCAGTTTCCCACAAGAACACTGAAAAATCTTTCTGAAGTGGGAAGCACCTATTCTGTCTCTTTCATCGGGTTCATGAAGCCATCTTGCAAGAGCTGCTGAATTAGAACTCTGAACCTTCAAACTGTTTCCGTGCTTGTGGCAGCTATCAACCAGATGTTCATCTATAACACTGGACAACAAAGAATTTTGATTTGCTTCTCCGTCATCTAATGTAATTGATCTATCTTCCCCGATATTTTCTTCTTCATCACTCCCCTTGCATTCAGATGCTGATGCCTCTCCAGATGGTCTTGCTCTTTTTGACACAAAACCATTCTTAGGGGATTGCTTTCTGTACTTGGATCGTACCGTATAGTTATGGAACGGATGTTCTCCCTATAAAAAGTATTCACTAATAAATAACTGATGACAAACAATCTCCAGCTTATTATAGTAGCTAATATCTACACCATAACAATCTCAGACTGTGCCCCACTGAACAAATTGCAACAAGGTATGTTCATAAGTGGGACAAAGCCAGCCTTTTGACAGGGATATAAAAGAAGGAAGCTACTTAATCAACAAAATCCCCACGTTCATGATCCATGAATAAATTTTCTTTTTGTCCCATTTGTAATATTTCTTGCTCACCATCCAAAAGTGTGAAACATCAGATGGTGGAATCATAAGAGAAAATTCAAACCCAACAATGTGCTACATGTCTATGTTTAATATATGGACCAAAAACATTGCAACTTAAAAAACCAAAATTAGACAATGTGACTCAATTAGGTTGAGGCGAGAATTTATTACGGTAACCAGAGAAGACAACAATAATTTACAATAAAAAATAAAAATAAAAATAAAAATAAAAATAAAAATAAAAATAAAAAACAGAAGAAAAGGAGTATAATGCCACACCTCAAAGACATTTAATATATCATTGAAGTCTGACAAATGACTATGGATTTCAGCTGTTGTAAGCTGACTATTTATTCCAATGATCTCAGCAGGAAGGAGGTAAGAATATTTCCGGAGATTACACTCCCTTCTAGGATCAAAGCTCCTGAAAGAGCATACCAAAACTAAATATCAATAAAAAATTGAAAGAGCAGCATGGACTTGTGAAATGGAATTTGTTATTTTAATTTATAACTACTACACCAAAACACTATCAAATTTCTGTTAAGATGGACAATATGCTTGTATTTTTCATTTGTTTCTACAGAAAATGAGAAGAGGCAGATCTAACTGTACTCTAAACTACTTAAATTTAGTAGATTATGATCTAAGAGCAATCAAAACGACATGGTCCTTATAGTAATTTAGTAAAACAGTTTGAATCGCCAAAGTTCTCCTTAAGTCCTCATTCTGTCACATGTCAGAGCATATTCTAGCATCGAACATATTTTGAAAACAGGATCTGAGACATTTCTACACAAAATTCTCGAATAAGAATGGAAAATCTATCTAGAAAGTCAGAAACTTTTAAAAGCAAATGACACATGAAACCCTTAAATAATTATGTAAATCAGTAACAGGGTTATCAATTTGAGAACAAAAAAATATGAAAATTCTTACATTTTAAAAATTATAAAGAAACCAAAAAGTGAGCTCTCACCCTCGTGAAGGTAAAATGCTGAAAACTCGGATACTTTTGGGAAGATGAACATTAATGTGTTCCGCAAGACCAATGCCATAAGGATCATCCTTCCACGCGTATTCAGGAATTTCCATTTTAAAGGATATCATGGTTGCCAAGGAGTGAACCTATAAGATTCGACCACAATGGAAAAAAAAAAAAAAAAAAAAAAACAATCATTAAATACAAATTAAACATAACAAAAGAAAATATCGACTCCAGTAAAACTCACTCCTTTATCAGTTCTACTACTTCTGGCCCACGCAATTTTGTTCAAATTCCCATAGTTACTATCGCGGATTCCACCTGCCTTATAAATAGCAGCTTCCAATTCCCCTTCAATAGCTACATTTCAAAATCGAAATGCTTTTAGCAAGACCCCATCCAATCAACTTAGTTTCTCTGGTTGAAGTAAGCGAATACAGTCAATGTCCTAAACACAATTCACTACACCACTACAAAACTTCACATACAATATATCATCAAGTAAAAGTCTAAAAATTTATCACATCATGATTATCTTGTGAACCCATTTAGGAACCGAATCAAATACGAATAATATTCTTCTTATATGCAGCACACCTTTTTTTTTTAATATTTACTTTTTCAATTCTAATCACACAAATTGATAATCAAATAACCGAAACTATGCCTGAAAAAAGCAGCCAAACAACGAAATTGAAGAAACACACATACTCGAAAACGAATGCTCGTCTCGTTGCATTTGCAGACCTGAAAAGACAGCAAAATGAATACAGAGAAAATGCATATAGATTTGGATGGGTACAAATATTCAATTAACCTGTATATGCGAGGAAATTGATAATTAAACAAATAGAAAAAAAAATAAAAAAATAAAAAAATAAAAAAAAGAATAAAATAAAATAAAATAAAATAATTGGACCTCTGTAGTCGGAACCGACGTAGCCGACACGCATAACGACTTTCTTTTTCCGTAAAGATTCCCATTTGTGGGGGGAGGGATGATGGACGGTTGGATTTGGAGGAGGAGGTGGTGGTGGGGTCAGGGTGTGAGAAACGGACGGCAGAGATGATGAGGAGGCGGAGATGTAGCGTTTGAGTGTGATGGAGAATCTGACGGTGGAGAGGCTTCTGATTGAGCGCAATGGAGAGAGCGTGAACCGGAGGGAGTTGAGAGCCATTGGTGGCTTCTACTGTCAAGTGAAGAGCTACACAAGGAATGGGGAAGAGACTGGAATCTGGAATTGAAGTACAGCTATCTTTTACGACTAAAACTTGGGTACAACGGGATGCACCCAACAACTTCTCATCTTTTACCTTTTTCACTGGACAGTTATAAAATTACTTACTGTCTTTGGTATAGCTTTTGAAGTACAGCTATCTTTTACTGATATTTTTTATTGAATATAAATTATAAAATAAATAAATAAATAAGGGAGTTAATAATTAATTTTTAAGAGATAGTTGTTTTCTTCACAATCCAATTTTTTCTTTTTACATTCCTTTTCTAAAGATACTTCATTCTTTTAATTTAAAAAAATTCTAAACACACTTTATTTTGTTATAAAATTATCTATTTTATCTTTTCATACTCCTATTCTAAAAACACCTCATTTTAAAAAATAAAATTTCTAAAAACACTTCAATTTATTTTAATATTATCTATTATTATTTTTTAAATTTAATTTTAATTTTAAAATATAGTAAAATCCAAAAAAAGACTAGTAATTTGAATTTGAATTTAATTTTTAGTCCACAATGACAACACTGGCACAACCACCAGATCCGTTGGTCTGCAATATTCACCCTAGCCCACAAGCACAAATCCTCGGCGCAGAATATAATCCCAAAGTACTCCAAAGACTCAAATATTGTAAATCAAAAAGGTGGTAAGACCCTTGCAAAGTTCCCCAACAACATAGAGCTTGGAAAGCTCGGACCTGGTCAAGATCCAAACAACAAGGAGCACTCAACTATTAGTCTAGTCTAGTAGTCATTTTCTTATGTCTCTGTCAGAGCTCAATACCTGCCCCGTCTAATGGCTTAATATTCGCCCTTGCTAATCCTTAGTTATTTTATTGTTAAATGCACTGTTTGAGTTGATTCTACTTCGTTTTCTTTTTTTAAATTCCCCCCGCCCCGAGTCTATCAATATCAATTTTTAGCTGGGTCTATCGGTTTTATTTGCCAGCCGGTGTGGGCGTTGGCCCCCGGGGATCGAGTGTGTCCCTAAAGCCCTGCGAGCCTTTGTTTGTTTTTAAGTATTGCTCTAGTTTGTAGTGAAGTTCCTTCCCTTCTTAAAGAACTTAAAGAACTTGTAGTCAGTTGTTGTTTGCCAGCCGGTGTGGGCGTTGGCCCCCGGGGATCGAGTGTGTCCCTAAAGCCCTGCGAGCCTTTGTTTGTTTTTAAGTATTGCTCTAGTTTGTAGTGAAGTTCCTTCCCTTCTTAAAGAACTTGTAGTGAGTTATTCCTTATACGGTAAGTAATTCCATACCTTAGTCATGCTACTTCGTTCCTCTCCTTTTAGGAGAGCTACTTCGTTCCTTCCTTTACTAACTCCCCACCCCTCAAAGCAGATTCATTCGATTTCTTGTCTTTC